>OX465282.1:20338722-20938722 GCA_949987705.1 Thereva unica
TTGAAAAGTTGTTTACGTGCTTTTATTGTGTCTATTAAGTCATCGGCGTATAACGGACTTTCAAAATCGCTGATCAGCTTCTCGGAAAGGGATTGCCAAGTCTTTGCAGATTCGGATAAGGCTACTGACTGGTACCATTTGAGTGCTACTCCATCAAAAAGCTCTATGGCGGAATTGAAAAGTTCTTGATGCGATATATTTCTGGATTTTGCTAAGTCTGAGACCTTCCTTACGAAATCAGAAGCAGATTGTCCTTTTACGTCGCCTGAAAACTTAACATTCCATTTCCAAACCGGAACTTTGGATTTGAATTCATTTACTGAAGGGATTATTGCTCTGGGCGCATTCGCATTCCCATGGTTATCTAGCGTACTGGAAAGCGCACCTTGGTTACCCTCATTCATAATGCCAAAGTGGACTGCAGGGTCGGCGGAATCTTCGGACGTGACTGATATATTGGAGATTTTCATGTGGATATCTACGAATTTAGTTTTTAAGGTAGCTAAAGCTTCCTTTTCCACCTCAGTGGTAGGTGTGATCCTATCGATCCTTATTTTCAGGAAATCCATTTTGCAACCTAAGGCTTCTACGACGCTGACCGTATGTTTCTGAAGTTCGAACTCCTCTTCGAAAATATTTAATATTTTACTGCACTGAGCGATATCGTCAGCAGGACTTAATGCTGGTTTAACGTCGAAGGGTTTGTCAAGCTTGTTTTCATCCTCTAATATTTTTAATAGCAACAGTTTCCTGGTTCGCATTGTGGTGTATTTAGTATTCTGGCCTCGACATTCTAATTCGTATCGGACTAAACTATCGGAGACGTGGTCTAGCATTTTCTTCAATGCATCCATCTTGATTTAGTTTAAATTATTACAGTGATTTGTGAGGCAAATGCATACAAGGATTAGATAGATAGAGGTAGTGTAGAGTAGCAAGTGGTTATAGTGAAATTGATTAACAGCAAGAATTTGGTATAATCAAGGCAGACTCAATTATGTTAAGACAGTGTTATATAGTCGGTGTGTATATTATAAGTTATATTCGAAAGCACTATTCAGTTGATGCGGTTCGAGGAAATTATTCGCTGTAGAGCAAAGTTTACAATAAGAAATTTTTGTAGTGACACTTGGTTTAATCATAAAAGGTACCCTACACTAATTGAAACCCACAAAACTGTAAATTGAAGCAGTTTAAACTTCTTCGGAACTAAGTCGGATGTGTTTGACACTTTAATCGATCATCATTTAGTGATTAACCAATGAGTTGACACAGGCGGCAAGATTTTAGAAATTACTAAAATAGATCGCCAACTTCTATTACGGATATTTAGGGCATACTAAAAAATTCAACGCACTGAAAGCTGCCAACATTCGTCCAAAATAAACTAACAAAATTTTAAATGTCTACAAAATTCGAGCGAAGTATATTAAAACGTCATGCTACTTCACTTGGCTATACGTAAATATCCCACGCAAATAATAGGCATTACCTATTTACCGGCCAAAATTAATCACCATCAGAAAATATAAACCTTCACTTATACTGCGCATCACTCGTTATCATTATCATGTGAGTTACATAAGTTACCCATACTTTCTATTCAAAACTTTATTTATCTAAATTCCGATCGCCTCTTCCTCATGTTATCGCCCTCAACTATGATATTGCCTTCAAAACAAAAGGTATGGTCAAATTAGGATCGGTTGAAATAACTATAAACTGAAGCAGGATTAAAGAAACAAAGGAAATCTTCTTGTACCTAAAAGGAATACTTAAAACAGGATCTTATCATGATGGCATGACCATAAAACAATCTCTATGAACTCACTGGGCGCTTAGACTATAAAGTAGCACAAAATTTATTAAACTTTGAGGAAAACCTTATAATTTCGACGTGTAATAATAAGATCACAAGTACTTTGGAACAAAGGGATGGATATCGAGTTGATAATCCTGACAATAACATAAATTTAACTCAAAGACCTAAAATGGGTACTATTTTCTATTTTCAATGGTATTTGAAGGTAACATTAAATCTGAAAAATTCTTACATGCTTGCATCATAAATGAATCACAATATGTCGCCAGTAAGTTGACTATCGATTGCACTATTTACAAAATTTAATATCACTTTGTGTTACGGGATCTGCCGCAGCAGCCCTGCCTGTCATCACTTTGTTTACTTCATTAAAAAATTACAAGCACTACGGAGGCTCTGGCGCACTTAGCTTGACTCCATCCAGCATTACCTTCACTTTATTTGTTACTAATTTAAGTAAATATCCAATCACTTATTTTATACACCACTACTTTTAATCATTCCGAAGTACACGGATCTATCGGACTTGCTTGCAACTTCGACCCAACAGACGGAGATTTGGATGACACTGACACCGGAGCCCACACTGCAATGCACGGTTTACTACGATTTTGCTTGGCCAAGAATGACAGATTGATAGATAGGTAGATATAAATATTGGTCGTTGGCACATAAATATGAAGTCAGGGAATTTACGCGTGTTTGATTATAAAAAGAAAAAAAAAATCGATCCCGGTTGAGCCCCCAAATTTTATCGCGTACTTTCCTTTAATATCGTGGATTTAACGTTTATTACTTTTTCCCGGGCGGGAACCCTTCGTAGGCCATGGAAGGCGACGAAATCTGTATACGAGATTCCCTGTCATAATATTTCTTTCCTCTCTCTTTTTTTTTAAATAAACTTGTTTGCGGAGAGCGGAATAAAAAACATATCCTTTTTCTCAAATGCCTTACACATATAGCAAATTGCAAATGCTTAGTAATTTATTATAATATTCACAACTTCTTAAAGGTATGAGCATCTTTATGCTACTTACTTGCTTCCCTACTTAATCCGGGCCCTTCTAACTAATATTATCTTTCCTAGACATGCAATTTAAATAAATAATACATTAATTAAGAGGAATAACTTAAAGACTATGTAAGCATGAATTTGACCAATATGGATAATGAATTATATAAATATAAATATGTAATATAATAAATATAACAGAATAAACATAACTTGTAATAAGGTTCTTTTCTCTTTTCTATTATTTTATTTTATATATATATAAATTAGTATGTATCTTTCTTATCTGGAAGTCCCACGGTGGTTAGTTGTGCGGTGTCTGCATATGGCGTTGATTAATTTGCTTCCTCCAACAGGTTAAGCTTTTATTAAATTCCATATGTCTCCTTTTCCCTGGAGCATTATATAATTAGGTACATTTTTTTTTATTATGAGTGTACTACTCATATTTCTTTTTAAACTCTGACACTTTTATTTAGAGTAACTATATATATATATATTAAATGTTTTAAACTTTACTGGAATTTACTTTTCTAAATTTTACTTTTTTTTTTGTTCCACTATAGGTCTATCCTCTTTGCAAGCTGGCACGAGAAGAAGGATCGGTTCTCTATTTTCTCGCCACGCGGCCTTTTTCGAAGACTCGGCATTCGAACTTCCGCTCTGTTCGAATCTTACAGGTTTTTAAGTGATTGGGTATTTTAATTGTTAGGTCTAATTAAAATAAATTTTTTTTTTTTGTAATATTCATGTCTGATTTGTTATCGATAAATTTTGTAATGTTCATACTTGTTTACTTTGAAATAATTTTGTGTTTTACAAAGATTTCATTTAGGGCTTAGGGCATTTTTAATATTTTGCTTTCGTAGCAATTTTGATACGCTACAAGGGGTCCCACCATTGCACGACTTCCCCCCTCCGCCCTTCCTTCCAACGAGCCAGTCCTGTTAGTAAAACCCGGGGTACTGCTTTTCTGCCGATTGCTTTTATGGAATTTCTTTGTTAAATATTTAGTTTATTTTGGGTGGATCTGAGGTTGGCTTCTACGGGCAACCATCCTGATGGTCACAACCACCAGTTGCATGAAAAGGACGGTCAGCCGACTTAGCATTGGAAGGATAATTTAAACCAGATGGCTTGGTATTAAGAGTTTAACGTTGGTAGTCTCTTCACGCAGTACTATTTATACCCTTTGCACGATCGTTTACACCTTGCGATTGGTGGTTTTATTGAGTATATCCTGTCCGCCGTATTTACACTACCCATGTCCCAAGCCCACGTACGATCGGTCTTGGAGCGATAGCTTTCTAGTAGCGTCGTCCTGTGTTCGAGACACTTTTTGACATAACACAGCCAAGCCTGAGGTTAAATGACCCATGAAAGAAGATCTATAGTAGACAACACCTTCATCATTGATACGTCCTTCCCAACTGGTTTGAATATCTAAATAATGTTATCATATACTATTTTCATATCTACAGCAATATCCTTAATGCTCTTTAGCTTCCTTCATTATGCCAGCCTAATTGAAGTAATCTTATAAAAATTCCCGCAAACTGTTCACTTATAAGATACAATTAAAAAGAAAATCAAATAATAAAAAAAATGAGAAGAATTCCCAAAAAGGATTAAGAAGCCTAAAAGCTCTTTGCACTTTTCCTCCTTCTAGTAGTCCGCAAATCCAATTCCCTTAACTAACTCCAATTATCAGCCGCAATTAAAGTCCATTCTTCAAGTAACTCGCAGCTCTGGGATTCGATACTCTTCAGTATTCTGCACTCGGCCTTGTGCACTTTGTTGCAGCAGCAGGATAACAGTAGAACAGCTCTTCTGCAATTACACCACGAACAGCTGAACTAAGTGAAATAATTCTCAGGGTGGCATCGCCCCTAATACACCATGACAGAAAGGACACGATGCCAACAATAAGAAAAGAATTGCATCGTCAACACCCCACCCACAGCCAGTCGTCTGCCATCGCGCTGCCATCCGCTAAGACAACCAACGACCTGGATGTGGAGCGAGAAAGTGCGAGGAGTGGAAGAAAGTGGAAATGATATCGCCCCAGTCTTATCCAACCGCAAGGCGACAATAGTGCTTCAATGATTCCTTAAGTCAGTCACTACCACGGTATTTTGCTAAGATAGTAGAGACATTCCCGCCCTCGTTCCGCAGAGGAGCGAGCTGCTGGCCCCATCACGGTTGGACAAGGATCGTCATGGATAAGAAACAATTCCACCGGAACACCGAAGAAGGGGGGGCCGAGGAAAGCGAAAGAAATTAACAAGAAAAAGTTTTCTTCAAAGCCTCTGAAGGACTTAACTGGGATAGAGACCAGCCGGACATTGTAGATGGCTCTGCCGGAGGAAGAAAGTTGGCCTGCAGAGGATGACGACAGGATAAAGATTACGTGCCCTTTCGTTCGTTACACATTGACGCTGGGACAGCATCCTTAGCTCCAGTGGTAGCGGCTATTAATGCTCACGAATGGGCTCTAATTAAATGAAACAGACTGTGCAATCATTCGGTGATATATCGTCGACTACTTAGCCTGAGACAGCCGTGGATAAGCATCGGGGGTGGTTTTTGGGCAAGTCGGGGGTCGAATTGTTAAGGACGTCTCATCTTCTACGGCACACAGACGATGGATTTCGGTGTGTTATGAAGGATTAATAGATTTCAGACAATGTTATTTGACTGCAATAATTTATGAGGTGTATAAAGTGGATGAAATTACAGGATTTAATTTACGTGTTTTTGAGGTTGAGTTGATATCGTCTGTGGCGGGCGGTTGGGAAGTATAAATTTAATATGTTTCCGAGGGAGTGAAGGCATGTAAAGGATCGTTGAGTGTAGTAATCAACATTTGGGCTTAAGAGAAGTCTTGGATTTAATAGTTATTGTGATGAACATACTATTTTGTAATTATGAAACTTGCTTGGGAATGTTTGGTTATGTATTGACGCATATTTTTTAAATACATATATGCATTATCTAGGTATATAAAAGAAAGTTGGGCTAGTACACAGTTTATAACCGTAGAGGGGCTGGACCGATTTTTATGATTTTTGGTTTGTTGGATTTGTCTCCGCCCGAGTAGCAGAATAACTAGTAAAACATCGGAAAAATTCACGAAAAAAACATTATGAAGAAACTTCATTGAAAATGGATTAACTGATTTCGATTAGTTTTGCTTTTTTTCTTCGCCACTGGCTTGCCCTCTTGCAGGCTCCCGCCACAGGCATGTACGAAATCGCCTGTATGGCTTTAAAAAATTGTATAGGACGAAGAAAAGGGACAGTTATCTTGGTGACCATAAAGGGTACCAATAGCATACTCAGTAGAAAGGTTCTCGATCGAATCCATAAGTCATGCACGTCTCATAGCTAAAACAACACCCCCGAATGGTCTATGCCGATACAGATGCATTTATAATGCCTAAATTTTTAGATTTCCGTGGCTGTGGCGGGATCGTGCATTCCTGTTTCAGGAGCGTGCATGTATCTAGCGAGCAAATTTTTAGGGTTTTGTGTCTGTTTGGTATGCGTGCTAACTGCGGGCGAGTGCGTGCTAATAAGAAAATTAACCAGCAAATTATTTTTATTGTATTGTCTCCGCCACCTGAGCCTTGCATTCATTGTTTCGTGGTGAAACACCAGAATCACGACGTTTTCTATCGAACACTCATATATACAACGGATGTTTTGAAATGAGTTCATTTGGAGCAGACATTATCGAAGAACCTGTGTTCAATCCGACATTCCATTACCCTGGAGTAAACATTTTTTGGTGATCATAAATCCCCAATTCTGACATCGCCTTCGACTTTACAGATCAAAGGCCAAATTCACAATGGAATTGGATCTTTGCACCCGCCTGAAGACGCACAGCATAAATTCCTCCAAATTTACTTAGTTGGTCCTCCTTGGCCCACCTTCATCGCCGTCAATCATGAGCCAATGGCAATGAAATGACATATTCTTCAACATCTGCAACAAATACTATGTGGACATCATGCATTGCTTAGGTTGGTCAAAACTTCCCTGGATCGTATGCCAAGTGATGACTACAAAGTCGTCATCAGAACGGATAAAGGAAGGTGAATAAACGAACATAAGAAACACACCGGGACCAGGGATGCTGGTGTGAAGTGGATTGCTGGCCAAAGACCTAAATTAGTCACACCGAAAATGGAGACTCAATTCGCAACGTGGAATGCACGAACAGGAGATCACTTCGGTCAAAAGGAAATCATAGACCCTGTTTAGATGTTGCGCTTTGTCGCGCGCTTTGAGGCGCCTCAAAGCGCACATTTGTTTAGACGATTCGCTTTGAGCCCAGTCGCTTCCTTTACAGCTGGAACAAATGGAATAAAAACAATTTGCATAATTTGCTATCTACGAAGTATTGGCGTGTTTTTATAAAGTGTGATAACAATTTTTGCGATATCCAGAGTATTTCCGTTTTTTAAAATAAGAAAAGTGATATGGTGTTTTTGTAAATTATGAAATAAAATATGCAAAAAGGTTTCTCGCACGTGTTTTCACTTAGAAGGCTGAAACGAAAGTAAAATGGAACACGAAGATGGAACAAAATGAAATTAAAACGCCAAAAAAGCGCAAGTGAATCCCTTTCTGATCAAGACTCACTTCCCACCGCCCCGAAACCTCCCCGCGCCCACAAATTTCGTGAGGCACTTGCGCTGAAGCGCACCGTCTAAACAGGGTCATAGAAATGGGGTTATCCAAATGCAAAATACTTTGACTTTTACGATCAGTTTCAACCTGCACTGGATACAATAGCTCGAACCAAATTAGTCATATTCACGGAGGACTTCAATGCCCATTCAAGAGCAAATCCAACCGGCTGGGAAGGAATGTTGAGCAAATCCGAACACGGAGTAATTGACAAAAATGGTTTATGTCTTCTTCCATTCGCAGCGCCATACAATTTCATTGTTGGCAACGGCATCTCCCGCCATCTACTCAAACACCAACTTACCTGGCGAAATTCATCCGGCAACGACTCGGCCATGTTAGACTACCTTTTAATGCGTTGGCCCCATTTCGGATCGGACCGAGTGAAATTACAAATGCAATTACAAAGAGCGAAGAAAACGACGCCACCACCAGCTAAGAAGAATTGGGTGTGCCTACGGGACCCGACCATCGGGCGAGAGTCTTAAATGACAATATCCAACAAATTCGCGGCGCTCGGAATAGCGGACGATATCGATGAAGGAAAAAGAAAGGTAAATATCGGAGTCCAGTGTGGGGTGTGGAATCAGGACCTATCACGATGGCTCAACCAGTAGCGTTCGTATTCGAAGCCACTTATCCGAGGAATTTCCTATTCATACAGGTGTCCGACAATAAGACTTCTCTTCACTTCTTTTCAACGTTGTGATCGACGCGACTATGCGTGAAGCATTCGATGGACGACGCGGATACGACGACAACAACCTTCGTAACCGACTTGATGTTCGCCGACGATAGCGCCGTCTTCGCCGACACGGATGCTGAAGTAATAGACATCTTATACGACATTTCCCCCATCGCCCGGTCATACGAAAGCCAGTGTTTACGTCAATGGAACCCAAATCGAACAGGTTCCGATGTTCAAATATTTGGATATTTGGATCATTTGATGAAGAAAACAAAGTGGCATCGACCGCCGACGTTCACAGCCGCATCGGCCAGGCAACAGCAACATTAGCCTCGCTCAAGGTGCATTTAGAATCGAACAAATTTTACCATCAAAACAAAAGTACGCCTTTATAGAACATTGTTCCTTCCGTTTTTTCTATTGGAAACGTAGACATTGCTCAATCCGGACGTCAACAAAATCGGGCTCTTCCAAATGCGATGCTAGTGGCAGATTCTCGGTGCCTCATTCCGCGATCACCTTCGAGGTAGTATAGTATATTGGCCAGTCAGTTTAGTTTATCACCATAAAATAATAGATCCAGTCAGGGGTAGGGATGAAAGGAAAGGTGCATACTCAATTTGGCTTTGGGTGGAGACACCCTAAATATTTCATGTACACCTGAAAACCCAAAATGTCGGAGGAACGCTGGCAACTAAGGAATGTGGGCGATGGGTCGCACACAAGCAAAGTTCTTCAAACGAAAACTAAATATATTATATTAGAGCTATTATGACCTTATAACTGTATAGCCTAAGCTTATTAAACTCCACAGACTAGCTTTTAAAATCAGGATTGCCTCAGGGGCGTTCCTAAAAAGGGATTTCCTTTTGGATTCCCCATGAGAACCCCATGTACCAAATGAGGGGCATGCCGAAAGAGCTTACTCATGAGCACCGCTCAAAAAAACAGCGATACTGAAGTGAAATATGCATTATCACTTTTTCATAATGGCCTTAGTAGGCAAATTTTATTTCAAATTAAATAGGACGATATCTGCCTTATGTCTTCGAAAAGCTTTTTGAAAGCTTCAAAGAAATACTCTGGCTTCACCGGCTGAACAAGTTCGAGCAAATTGGCGAACTAAACTTCTAACCTCAGTTCAGTTCGCTACAATTTCCACATATTCAACTGAGGATAAACAAACCTCAGTTTGCCCAACTGGTCTCGAATTGAAGTTGAACGTAAAAGCTCGCTCAACTGGAATATTGGGATGCAATTCAGTGGGCTTTTGCATTTACGACTTCTGACAAAAACGAACGAACTGAGCATGAATTGGAGTTTAGCCGGTGAAGCCACTTATATATGTCAATTGAACTGACCATTATGGATCCTAGGTCTGTAAAGCATTAAGCTTTAGTTTAACTCATACAAAGCTTTAGTTTTTGTTGTTGTATTGATTCATATTTCAGGCAATTATGTTGGTGTGTCGATAAAACAGTCTACCTTCGGTCTACAATTACAAAAAGAAACGATGAAAAGGAAGAAATAACTAGACGAATACTACAGGCTAATATAGCTGCATTCCTGCACTCAAGATTTGTGTGCCGGCCACGTAATCAGGATGGACAATAGCCATATTCCAAAACCGGCTTATGGTGGCAGAAATTCTAGGAAATAAACTAGTAGGTAGACCCAGGAGGAGATGGATGGGCTTTGTGATGGCTGACGCAGAGACAATGCTGCGCATTCGGAACTGGAGACATGCTGCAAGGAACCGTCAAACTTGGAGAAATGCCCTAGAGGAGGCCAAGGCTCGATATAGGCTGTAGCGCCATTGGATGGATGGACGTTGGTGACCGTAAAGGGTACATTTAGCATTACAGTGGTTAAGCAGCATTGAACGTAATTAGTACTCAGTTGGGAGACTGTATTGGTAAAACCACACTCGCATTTAAAAATATAAAGTTTTCGACACCGGCCCATATATTACTTACATGCTGAAATTCTCACATTTTCAGGACCTCTTTTTTTACTCGGTATCGATGAGTGATGATTTTTCTCCGGGGGGCCAAACGGGGCATTGCTTATAACGAGGCGCGAATGAGGTAAGGGGTTAGTTCCTTTGGGTGGGCCTTATAGGACAATCTACACAGGGTCCTCTTGGGGCGGTTGGGTTAGGCTCATATAGGCGCTCCACCCACCCCCCCCCCCCCTAAAATGCTAATAGGGCATAGCTACATAATCAAAGAATTTAAAACCATATACATAGAACTGATTAACTTTTTACATGTTAACGGTTATCTGGGTTATCTGCCCCTGGATCCAGTTGTAGTTAGTCGTTCAGAGGGAATAGACCCAGTTTTGAATTAAATAGTTTTTATTATAAAAGAGCAATCTGTTTGAGGTAAAAGTGGTTTTTATACCCAAGGCAGGAAAAGCCTCCCATACACCACCCAAAGACTTCAGGCCAATCAGCCTATCATCCTTTTTATTGAAGACTCTAGAACGGCTAATTGAAATATATCTGAGGCAGACCATACCAACCTCGGAGCTTTCTGGCGCGCAGCACGCCTATACAAAGGGCAGATCCACGGATACTGCCCTTCACTCATTGGTTTCAACCACAGAAAAATCACTCCAAATTAAGGAATAGTTGCTTTCCTTGACACAGAGGGAGCTTTTAACAACGTGCTCCCGGACGCCATTACCCTGGCCTTGGCGAAGCTGAGAATAGAGGCGCCACTGGTGTCTCTTATACATCAAATGCTTACCGGCAGGATGGTGAGCTCAACCCTTGGCAACTGCTCGGTTCGAAGGGCCGTCAAAAGAGGTACCCCGCAAGGAGGAGTACTTTCGCCACTTTTATGGGTCGCGACTGTGAACCAGCTGCTGCGACGCTTGGAGGCAGTGGGACATCATGTACTGGCGTACGCGGATGACATTGTCATCATCATAAAAGGAAAATTCCCACAAGTCCTCTGTGATCTCATGGAGGCGGCCGGCGTTACTAACTCTTTCAAACTGGGCTGCCACCCGCGGACTCAGCGTTAACCCTGATAAAACAGAATTAGTTCTCTTCACGAGGAGATATAAAACTCCACCACTAACTCCACCCCGGCTAAACAATGTCAGGCTCAAATTCAGCAACAGTGCCAAATATCTGGGAATAACCCTGGACAAGAAGCTCCTCTGGAATGAAAACACAGAAGAGCGCATTAAGAAAGCGAACATAGCGCTTTTCGCTTGCAAAAAATCCATAGGGAAGAAATGGGGTTTCTCCCCGAACCTAGTACGATGGATCTATTCAGCGATTGTCCGTCCAATACTCCTATACGGGGTCTTAGTATGGTGGCCAACCCTAAATAAGTCCACTGTGCTCAACAAACTACAGAAAGTACAAAGATGTGCGGAGTTATGCATAACAGGAGCCCTTCGCTCCACTCCTACAGACGCTCTAAATGTTATGCTATTTCTTCCTCCTTTAAATCTTGTGGCTAAGGAAAGCGCAACCATCGCAGCCCTTAGAATAAAAGAATCTGGCTTTTGGACCGGAATCGTAGGAGGACACACGAAAGTGCTGGACTCGGTTACCATCCCCATAAAAACGGACTTCTGCATACCCGAAATCAACTTCACAAGAAACTACGGAGTCCACATCCCTTCACGTTGTGAATGGAAAAACAGACCACACAGTTCTCAAGGTGCCACAAACTTCTTTACTGATGGCTCTAAACTCGAAGGTCGAGTAGGAGGAGGAGTATTTTCCCCAGAGCTTGGGATTGAAGTCTCCTTTCGACTACCCGATCACTGCAGTGTATACCAAGCAGAGGTTTTAGCAATACATGAGGCTGTTCTACTGATCAACCAACAAGGCGACAGAAATCGGGCTGTTTACATCTTTTCAGATAGTCAGGCGGCTCTGAAAGCCCTGCGCTCTTGCACAAACAGCTCTAGAACTACCTCTGAATGTCGCAGATCTCTTAACGAGATGGCTCAACAGTTCAGGACCCTCCTCGTGTGGGTGCCTGGGCACCGTAATATAGAGGGAAATTGTAAAGCTGACGAACTGGCTAGGAAGGGCACGACCGCTACTCTCCTTCCGGAAAAGGAAAGAGTTGGTATGCCTTGGGCCACTTTTAAACTCCAATGCAAACAGCACACAATGCTACAAGCGAAAAAGCATTGGAGAGATCTTAATAAATGCATGGTGGCCAAACTAACCTGGCCCTCTTATGATCTTCGGCGGACCACGTCATTACTGAGTCTCGGTAGACCAGACCTCTCAGCTATAGTGGGAGTGCTTACCGGGCACTGTCTGATAGGGATGCATGCGACCCGCTTAGGTCTTGAGACCTACGATTTTTGCAGAAGCTGTAAAAATCCGGACGAGGAGGAAAGTGTACTACATCTCCTCTGTCGCTGTCCAGCCCTATGCAGAAAGAGACTAAGCGCATTTGGCGAGCCCAACACGCTTACGGAGATCTCAAGGATCGGCATCCCGCAACTTAGAAGATTCATTACTTCCTCGAGATGGTTTAGCGAAGAAACGACACTTGAACAACAAGTTTAAAGTGGGATCACTATGGCATCACAATGGGCCTATCCTTTTGGCCTAAGTGTATGAGCTCAATACCAACAGCTCAGCCATATCTAACCTAACCTAACCTAACCTAATCTGTTTGATTTGAATATGTGTTTTACTAAAACAAAGAGCAGGGCACCCCATCTGCAAGCTTTACCTGAAAAGAATGACTCTTTCGTTCACAACCACTGTGGTTTAACATGAGCTACCTCAAACACATAATCCCTAGCCAAATTAAGTGATCTGGCCTACAAATCTGACTAATACTGACTGAAGTAAAATAGGTCCAAATGGCGGTCATTGTCTTTTTGAGCTTAACGGTTCTTTCAACAAGAAGAAAATCATATCCGGGCTGAAAATTCGAAAAAAAAAAATGGAAAAAAATTTTTGACCAGAATTTATTTCCTATGGAACGTTACGAATTAACTTTTTATGCTAACTAAATCGACTAGTTAAACCAATACAGCTTAATTTCATTTAAAAAAAAAAAATCTCCTATTCCGTTTTATAAAAACTGCTTCCGTTTACAATATAAAACGCCTCTCAATGAATGAATTCCAATGATCCTTCAATTAACCTCTTGAAGTTTAACGACCAATACTCAAACAAAAGCTTATTGAAAACCATCCATTAAAAAATCGAAAAGCTAATGGCTAAAATCCTCCTCATTCACAGCAATAATGTGTATAAAACTTTCCTTTCTATTATAAGGAGATTTTCAGCTTCCCTTCATTCCTACAAAATCTGTTGAAACAAAACGCACACTTACACATGCACACCACAAAACACACAAGAAAAAATTTGTTGTATTTTAATCTTCTTATCGTTAATTTAAAATCGTTATACGATATAAAAAGCAGACAGAAAAGACCTCAAGAGAGCCGGAATAAATTAACATCGCGGAATCATTTACGTAAATCAACACCATTAAATGCCGACGATTTCCTTTTGCAAATGATCGAAATTGAAATCACCTTCGGTCAAAATCCCAAATCAATTAGGGTCCAGCTCCAAGCAATTAAAATTGCCAATTACTAAGTCTGTAAAACCCAATCAAACATATAAAAAAAAGATCCCCCAAGAGGTGGCAGTTCAATAGAAATCACAATCTGGAAATTGTGCGGGGTGCAAAAATCAACCCCCTCGCCCCGTCGGTCTAGCGAAACGGAGGGAGAGAAAATTGCAAATGTCCTTCTTTATTCAGTGCCATGACTTTTTGCGATAGTATGACAAAAAAAAAAAAATTTTTTGTGACGTCTAGGATTTTCTTGGTTTTTCTTTTTCCTGGGGGTGGTGGGGGTGTTATGGATGGACGTTTTTTTCTCGGTGTGTGAAATTTAGACTTCAGCAGCATAAGCGAGCAGAGAATGGCGGTCATAAGGACGCAAAAGACTGATTTCCGGGAAACTAGAAAATTAAATTCACAAATCAAACACAAAAAGAAATGGAAATGTCTCCTTTTGCTCTGCACTTGATGGTATTGTTCCACATTTTTAGTTTTTTACCCAGCCTCTAGTAGGACTCTGCCATGGGTCTTGTCGCCATTCTCAACTCTATAACCAGCTCTCGATTGGACCAATTTCATCCCTCGAACATCCAAAGCCGAGCCAGCCAATTTCCATTCAATTTTTGCCCCATTTCAATGTCCCAACATCACATCCCAAATTGCGACTGTACATAATGCTAATTTCAAGGATTCTGCTGCGGGTGGAGATTGCGGTGGGTTGGGGGATGAAAACTTTGTGTAGACCTTACAGTGGTTTGGGCCGGCTGATGGGAGGATTTGGTGGAAATGAGGGGGGTAATATTGGGAAATATATATGAAAAGCTAATAAAGAGCAAGATTAAATGGCTTTTGGGATTTTTGTAGAGAATAAAACGTCAAATATTGGATATCGTATTCAAATACTTAACGAAAGACTAATATTTATCCCCCGTCGTTGATTTCTTTGAAAGCCACGGAAAGGAAAGATGAGAATATAAATTTCAATGCTTCTTCTACCATAAATGAGTGGTGGTAAGAGGGTGGAAAACTGTTCCCCATTAAACTTAAAATTTTAATGGAAACATCCATGCATTATGTGGTGGGTGCACTCTTCTAGGCCGACAAACACTGAAGTCGATGGGGGATGATGGGGATGGTGATGTTAAAAACTTCTTCAATATGTAGATTTCAATACTGCTGGCTGGCAGGGTTAGTTGTTGGTGGTTGAGCTAGTGGTTGTGGTCGAACTATACCGCGGTTATATGGGGGGAATAGGAAAAGATCTACAGATTTTAGATATCTTTGAATGTACGAGATATATATCTGTTCCACCCCTTGAAACCATACTCAACATGACCAATTGATAAATTAGTTCTGGTCAGAAGAGATAAATTGATCGTTTGCGGATAATTTGCTCAAACACGTTGGCAATATAGTAGAGATGCAAGCAGCTGTGTATGGAAGTGACAATTTGTGTATACGTATATAGAGGGAGACGTTTCTTTTTCTAGGGGTAGAGAAGTAGTGGATGCAAATTGTGGATCATCATATACATATATATGTATATAATAAGTAGTCTTTATGCAAGAAGGGATTTTCGTGCAGATGGCGTTATCATTAGTGAGTTTTGCTGAAATTTAATTTAATTTAATGTTGTGTAAAATCTGTCGTGATTCTTTGTGGGTGATTAAAACTGCAATAATTTATTCCTCTTTTTGTTAAATGGAGCTACAGTCCTTGCAGGGCTCGGACATCTTGAAGTATTTTTTCAATCATATCATTTTGAGCTAGAAGCGAATATTAATTCGGTAGGCTTACAACCTGCTCCTGTAAAAAAAATGTCAGGAATCTGAACAGATGCCTCAGACCAGGTGTAGACTACATGGTATATACCAGCTCGGATGACATGAGAATTGATAGCTGGAACGTAATAGCAATGTTACAAGCATGTAAACAGCAACAAAATATAAGAATACTGCTATTAGTTCTTGAGGAAATAAGATGGCCAGGCTATAACGAACCACGATTCGTTGCTACAACCCCTCTCCAAAAACTTCAGGCAGTATATATAAATCTCCAGATCGAAGAAAGCTTTTTCTGTCTTTTAAGCTTAAAGCTTCCTACCCAGAATAACTTTCCGCCTATAAAAGAAGCCGATCCAACAATCTAAATTCAGTTCTTTCCCGGACTTGTTATTTTTGAGCCATCGATAACTAGGTTAAGTACATAGAAAATTACGGCAGGAAGCCAGTATAACCGAGACCAAGTGCAGAGAGAGAGAAAGGAATAGAATCCTGCAAACAGCGTCAAATTCATCCTCGGTGCCAAGGGAAATTGGTACTGATATCGGAGTAAATGCAAGTTTTTAAAGCGCTCACGAATTCTACAACCTAGACTCCTAGAATTTGCTCGAGCTCACATGCCAGTATAGATTTTTCCAAACTCAGTGACACAAAAAATTTGAACAGTTCTGCGCACCTCATTGCCAAATTTTATAAATATTGTTCTATCATTTCCCCGCTTTTTAGTTAAAACGGCAACAAACGCAGAAAAAACTCAACAAAATAATTTGGGAAGGGATGCGCGCATGCCGAATGAATAAAGTTAATTAATATTTATATGTGTTGAGAAGAGCTTTTAAATACATGTAAAACTCCTGCTCAACCAAGTCAGTTTATCCATCGTAATAAGCATAATTTTACTATAATTATGCTAAATATTTCTCATCCCTAAATTTAAAATAAATTAAAAGAATTGCTGGAAAATTTTCTTTTGAAGATATGAGCATTTTCATTCATAAATTAAGACTGTGGTGATAAGGAAAAACCGCTTAAGTCACAAAACATGATTTTACACCAGAGCGATTTTAAGAATCAAAGTTATTCAATCTGTAATGGAAAAGTCAAAAAACAATGTATCATAACTTTCTAAATATTGGTCCAAAGAGAATCAAATTTTGTGTCGATGGGGATTCTTATACGGAGAATTCAATGACATAATTAACTCAATTTTGTCTTAAGTCGACTTAAGCGGTTTTTCCTTATCACCACAGAAGAGTTCTCCGCAGCCGCAAGCAACACAACCCCCCCAAACAGAAGCGCGCTTGCGACTGGTGGAAAATGTCAACAATCAAGTAATCAAAGTGATAAAAATACAAATTTCGTATTTTTTAGTAGAAATTATTACAAATTATTTCTGTAGCATATGTGTAAAATATAATAACCTTAAAATAAAATAAAAATATAAAAACGGGTGTTTTTCAGTCATAATTTGTAAATTTTTTAAATAATCATTGAAGTCCCAGAAAAATACACCTCCCTTTAGCAATACGCAGTCGCGACTGATTACATGGCAGCAAGTGATTTGATAGGAGGAGTTAACTGAAGCTTTTGTCTGAGCTTTTAAACATTTTTAAGGGCTTAGCTGGGGAACAGGCGCGGGATGTCACGAGGTTTGAAAACTATACATTTGCCAATTACACGACGAATTTTACTGAGGCCTCAATTTTCGGAAATGCCCTACTACTCTTGATATGAGCGTGTATACCTGCGGAATCACCCACCAAAAACCAAACCCACGAATTTCAAGGAACACAATTAGTTCATTTGTTCCTCAGTTTTTTTTTATCGCCGTGTCTATTTGTACCAAAAATACGGGTTACACGGGCACGGATTGAACAAGGCTCAGGATATGGGATATACGGCCGGCAGACGGCTCGGGTAGTAATTTCTTCCAGAATAGGAGAAATTCTTTACCCGTGCAATCTGTGCTCTATCTGCTGTCTGACCGGAATAAAAAAATTCCCAGACCAATAGAAGTGTGCAAGCTAAAAATGTTTCTAAGGATGTACATGGCGGCAACTATTCGATTCGATTTTTTCATGTAAATGTGGTTTTAACCAGTCCAGTCATTATCTGACAAATTAGGACCAATTAATGACATAACTAATCCGACTGATATCGGGAAATTGTCTTCCATATAGAAAAGAGTTCGAAGTACAGACTGGTTCGAGATTCGGGAAGGTTTGGTTGATCTGAACGACGCAATATACATAAAAGTAAACGCAACTTGATCACGCATTCAGAGCAGAGATCAATTATTTCCGCCGAGCTAATTTTACCGTCATATCAAACAACCTCTCTGCTGCGCGTTTCAGCAGATTTTGGAGAAACTTTCATCAAGGCAAACACGACAATTGGAGTCAAGTCAATTTTCAACAACACAAGCGGAAAGGACAACAAATACAACATCGGTTCCGTCAATGAAAGATTTCGAAGGAATGGCTAAGGAGCAGGAGAGTCAGCGGATCTCGCTAAGTTGTTAAACGATCGAACTAGAACAATCAAATTGAAACGATGCCTTGCTCCCAACAGCAAATGCGAATTGTATTGTGACATGGATGAAAAATCAGTACGACCACACTACGTACCAAAGAAAATCAGTAGAACAATTCGCGGACCTATGCCCCTTCATAAAATTCACTTTGCAACAACTTTCAAATTAACTCGAGATTTTTTGGGAAAGTATGTCGAAAGTCGCCAAGCTTTTTTTTTGTGTTTTGTAGTCAATGTTGAAAAATATAAGGCTATGCCTATAATTAAATATCGACCGCAGTTATCTTTTAAATACGAAAAGTATATTTGGCGGTACTGATAACCGTTTCAGTTAGTTTTCTTTAAAAAAAATGTAACTTATTTTAGAGGCTGTAATTAACAGACTTCAAGGGTCCCTGTGTTAAAACTCGAGTCGTGACGACACGACAAGAATTGAAGAATTGAATTCAGTCGAATTACGACTTTCACTACACTTGGCTAAACTCAACTTTGTATTTCCACTCTAGGCTCCTTTACTGAAAATCGTATTTCATCTGAAACGACAATCAAACGAGTTGTCACGAGAGACGACACGACTTTCCGCACAGGGTCCATAGCCACTTGTTTCAGCCTTATAAGAGGGTTAAGTTAACTATGCAAAAATTTAAGAGCAGACGATTACAATAACTTTTGAGAAGTTAAGCAGCAATAAACAGCGGCTGTATTGTTCATCAAGGGAATTGCGAATATCAGTCGTGCCGTAACTTTAAGGAGGGCTTCATATCTGTGATGTTTGAGAAAATCAGGTTGGTATAAATTAATAATGTTTAGCCCAGTTTACATCTCGAAGTCAATGCGAAAGTTTCCTATGAATTTATTTTATCGCACAGAAATTTGTGTGCTTTGCACAGTAAGCAAAGATCAAGGCCAGCGGTAGTTTGCCGAGTTCGTAAGGGCAAACAGCTAAAGCCTTATTTACGCCTAAACATGGAAAACAAGTTTTTTTTTTATAAAATTATGCGATTTATCACCTTTTTATAAGCAATATAAGTAATTTTTCATTTGTAACCGATAACCACAATATAAATAATTTATTATTCCATTAGTTTTTTTTCCTATCATTCTTCGTTTTCTTTATTTTTACATTTTTTACATTTCTAAACAAACTTTTTTTTTCTCCTTCAAGGCTGTATCAGATCCAAAGCAGCGCAACAAAAATATCAGCAGCAAACTGTTTCTATTGGTCAAAGCGGGTCACATGACCACAGAAGCAGCACTGAATGCTGCCGCTGCATTTTCATTCCTAATCCTAATTTTGCTGCCCATTAAGGCAGCTTTTTTTTGACATTTCACTTTACAGCTAAAAATTTAGTTGTCAAAAGCGTTTGCTGCCTGCTGCTGCTACAACGAATCTGATACAAGAAGCAGCATGCTGCCTCTTCCGCTGCTGCTGTCGCTGCTCAAAAATTTGATCTGATACAGCCTTGAGTCTAAAAAAGTGGGTACTCAAAATTATTCTATCAGATGGCGCTATAAGCTATTTCAATTGCTCAATAAATGAGATGGTGCTACTAGTTAGTCGAAAAGTGTTTACTCGCACTATTGATGCCAGATGGCATTAGATGATTAACAAAATGTGTTCATATAAAAGTGGTTAGTCACAACTATGGTGTCAGATTGCGTTAGGTACTATAAAAAACATATGTAGTTCTTAGTACAGATGTACAGTTAAATTTTGAAATACCGATTATTACTTTTGCATAGTTCGTAATTGTACTTTATTTCTAAAAATGTGACATATTCGTTATAAGTTAGTCGAATCCAGCACTATTGATGTCAGATAGAATTCCCTATCATATCGATGATTAACAAAAAGCGTTCGTATTAAACTGGTGGGAGTCTCAAGAGGGCGGATTACCATTTCTTCACCACTCTATCGACATGGGTATCAATTGAAAGGGTATTATAAGTAGAATACCATAAACGATATAGTATACTCAATATCTCGTTAGATCCACGGCGATCATCTCAAGAGGGCGGATTACCATTTTCTTCACAACCCTCTCGTCATGGGTATCAAATGAAAGGGAATCATAAGTAAAAGACAATAAATATAGTATATCCTAAATATATCGTTACTAGTTATTCGATAAATTTTTACTCGCACTGTTGATGCCAGATGGCATTCGATGATTAGCAAAAAGTGTAATAGCATCTAGGTATGTTCGCTTCGAATTCTTCTTTACTCGAAACTGATGTGTTACCCCCTGTTTCCGAGCGTATCGCCCATTCAATGGACAGGGTTTTTTTCAGGACTCGAGAGGTGTACAGGTGCCTCAAAGAGCTCGATGCCAACAAATCCACTGGACCCGATAATATACCCCCTATCGTCTTAAAACAATGCGCCTCACCTTTGGCTAAACCTCTGCGCAAATTATTTTCCCTGTCATATTTCTCCGGAGTTTATCCCGAGTCTTGGAAACTTGCTCATGTTCAGCCTATACCTAAAAAAGGTGATTCCAGCAATCCCTCCAATTACCGCCCAATAGCAATAACTTCTATTCTCTCCAAAACCATGGAGACGATAATCAACAAAAAGCTTATGGGATATCTAGAATCCAACCTACTCATAAACGACAGACAGTATGGCTTCCGACAAAAAAGATCCACTGGCGATCTTTTAGTCTGTCTTACAGAACACCTCAGCCGTAGTCTGCATGGATCCGGTGAGTCTAGTCTGGTAGCTCTGGATATCTCCAAGGCTTTCGACAGAGTTTGGCACCCAGCCCTGTTAACTAAACTCAAAGCTATTGGAGTTGACTCACTTCTACAGAAGTGGATTGAGAGTTTCCTTTCTGGCCGTTCAATCAAAGTAGTATTGGATGGCGTCAAATCCGCATCCTACCCGATCTCTGCGGGGGTCCCCCAGGGGTCAATTTTATCACCGGCCCTATTTCTCATATTTATAAATGACCTTCTTTCAATCCCCTCCAACCCACTTCTCAGCTTCGCTGACGACGGTACTCTACGTTACTCGTACAGCGTCGATACAAGACAGACTCATGCCATATCCTGTCTTGATGATCGCGAACTAATGTCCAAGTCGATTAATAACGACATTAAACTGATTCTAAAGTGGGGAGAGAAGAATCGTGTTGAATTCAACTCCGACAAAACCAAGTACTGTCTTATCTCCAAAAAGAAGTTCAACACCTCTCCACCTTTGAAAGTGGGTGAAGTTCAACTAATGGCCGACCCATCCCTACACATCTTAGGCGTGACATTAGCCAAAGACTTTCGATGGAATGACCACATATTCCAAATCGCCAAACAAGCATCCCAGTGCTTGGGATTTCTTAAGAGGTGCAAGTTCCTCCTCCAGCCATCGGCCCGTGCTGTTATTTATAAATCCTACATTCGGCCTCTTCTCGAATATAACTCCCTCGTTTGAGGCGGCGCCCCAATAACCACCTTGGCATGGTTAGATAAGGTGCAAAAAAGGGCACTCAAGTTAATTGATGACGGCACCGTCTGCTCCACCATCGACCCCTTGAGCCACCGTAGGAATGTAGCAGCACTGACAAAATTTTATCGCTACTATCATAGTGACAGTTCCTCTGAGTTAAACGCTCTCCTGCCTCCACGGCAATCTTATACCCGCAACACCAGATTAGCCCACTCGTCTCATTCCCTTCACCTGCAACTACCCTTTTCACGCACTCAACAAGATATGAATTCGTTTGTTAATAGAACAACTCGACTGTGGAATAACCTCTCGCAGTCAGTATTTCCGAACTCCTACAACATCCAAGAGTTCAAACGCAGGGTTCATCACCACCTTCTTCAATACCCCCCCGTACCTTTTAACCCTTAACCTATACCCCCCCACCCCTCCCCCGTACTAAGCTTACTGCTAGACATTGCACCATGACGTGACAAATGACATGACGGACTAGTAGTACAAAGGGTGACTCCTGAGCTTAGCACTGCCACATAAAAAAAAAAATATATATATATAAAAATGGTTAGTCGTTCGTACACTCAAAAGATTCGTAAATCGGAAATAATTTTGGTTCTCATCATACAACTTAAATTATTCGAACTGAATAATAAAAAGTTTATTAAATTTGAGCAATGCGATATCAAAGCTGTCACTTCTGCAAAATTGCATATAGGAGGTTCAAATTATGAAGTGTTTAGTGTTATATTCCATACAGAAACAAAGTCATTACATCAGCATGTTGAGACAAAAATCGAGCTGGCTATGGATCATAGTGCAGAAAAAATCTTGGACGAGAAACGCGAAAGGAGCTTATGTTTATTTTTTACAAAGGCAATAATATTAATTTGAATTCCTGCATTTTGTTACTATGTACCTACTTATAAAATAAGTAAAAAAATATAATGAACAATTAAATACATAATATTTCTTTATACAAAAAAATATTTATTTTTTATTTTAGAATGTATTAAAACAAAAAAGAGTGATATCCCACCAAAAAAACATTAAAAATGTGAATTAGAAGTTCGTGGGCACGAAATTATTTATTGGGACAGTTTAAGACACACTAATAACAAAAAAAAGTGATATGGATTAGTCAAGATGAATCGTTAATAGCATGAAATAATTAAACACGTGCATTTACGAACGAATTCAAAGGATTTTTTTAAACTTAATAAAGTATTATTAACCGCGAAAAAGTTAGCTGGCGAGTTTGTTGTATAGCATGAATCTTAGCTGTCCTTCGAAATGTAACAAATTTTATTAGAAACACTATAGACTGAGCCACACTGAATTCGTTCGTAAATGCACGTGTTTAATTATTTCATGCTATTAACGATTCATCTTGACTAATCCATATCACTTTTTTTGTTATTAGTGTGTCTTAAACTGTCCCAATAAATAATTTGGCGCCCACGAACTTCTAATTCACATTTTTAATGTTTTTTTGGTGGGTCTGAATTACTATGAGTTTTTCTACGACCTTTGACAGAAATGAAAAAATACTGATAGGCCCAAATTAACTGGTAGGAGAAGTAACCTTGGCTAATTATAATCGCTATCATTTACCGAACCATGCGTTTCGATCTCTACAATTTATGATTAAAGTGGATTAGTGGCAATATGTATTATGAAGGCGTTCCAACTCTTATCGCCAGTCGTACGGCAACTCGTCTCCAGGGTATACCCTTCCTTTATCGAGGTCTATTCTCTAACCAATGACAGTATATATTTGCGGCCACTCCGAGCAAATTCAGCCAGCAGACACCAACTTTTCCGCTTTCGCGAATACCATACTAACAATATAATGATCCGAGTTGAAGTGGTTCGATTGTGGCGTAGTCTATCAATTAGCGTTCTATTTGGGTGTGAAAGGCCATATCAAGGTATATCCGGATGATAGAAGATATCTTTCGGCTGATTTTTCGGAGTAAACTTAGTACTGCTAACGACAAAGTTCTTAATCGCAGCAATCTCTGTCGTTCTCATTAACACTCTCTAAAATGTGAGAAATTATGCAAGGGATGATTGATGTTTTTATTACTACCCACGTCTCAAGACCTTTTTGGAATTTAATGAGTATCGATAACGATTGCACGTTTGTAGTTCACACAACGTTTAAGCTTTTGGAAATTTAATTATTTTAAGTTGAAAAACTCGTGCAGTTTCAATTTGTATTGAAAGTAATGAAAGTTTTCGTCTACTTGGATCAACCCATTTCAATCGAAACCAGCCCATGAACCATCACTCAAAATCTGAAAACGTAAATTAATTAGAAAAAATTTAGGATAATTTAATTTTAGATTTAAGACTTTTTAACCTGTTGTACTTTTTTTCTCCCGCATAGAATTCAAGGATATCCCTCCGGAAAGAAACAAAAATCCATCATTGGCACCAGTTTGGCAAAATAAATTGCAATCCAGCTGTCGCGAAGGAAGGAAGCATATTTTGCACGTGTCCTGAAATTGATTGACTTTTCCTTGTTTGTCATCCAAGGCAATAACTCTCCTTCTCATTCGAGCTGTACGAGAAAACAAACACTCTTATATTCTCGCCCTTTACGCCTTATATTGGAGGAGAGTAGCACAGCTCACGACGAGTACTTCAGCTCGCGTAAATGAAAAATGGCACATAGCTGTCATCCAGAATTAACACGTTCTTTCCCTTCGAAAACATAAAAAGCATATCCTGATTTCACACAGTGGTTGTGGCGGAGTGATGGGTATAAAGGGGGAAAAAGGAAGAATTGTGTTCGCAAAATACAAAAAAAAAATACATATAACAAATCTCGACCCTATGCTCGTGGCCCGCTCATCCACAAAATCGTCGATTTTTTTCCCTGGGAAAACAAATAAAAATTCTGGCAAATATTGCAAAAAAAAAATATTCAATTGAACAAAATAAATAGAATCGACCGGGTCCTGTCAGGAAGAAGAATGATGACAGGACTCTGAAGCCCTCCTTCGAAGGATATTGAAGCGTCTGGAAATCATAATATATCACAATATATACAGGAGGCGTACGTCTCAACCGCAACTAAACCGAGCGAGCTATAGAGAGGTGGTAGCAGGATCAGCGTGGTGTAGAGAGTACGTAAAGTACGTTCACGTTACGAAATACTCGATGGGGGAGTTAACCACCAATAAAATTTGATAAGGACATAAAGTCAACAATAAGCCTACAGGGATGCCCTGGATGAGATATGGAAATTAATAAGAGAAAGGTTATACCATTTGCCCATCACCGAGGGATCTTTGGCTCGTTTTCGTCCTGTCTGCGCTGTTGTCCCCTCTCGTGCACATGTTCTCAATAGCCTTGAAGATAGTGGCGAAAAATTAACAAGTGCTTGCCTGTCATCCTGCAGGAATGATGATGCTCCCTGGCCCTTCGACTCACCGAAAAGAAAAAGTAGAGATTCCTGTCGGAGGGTCCTTTCCAGCTGTGTTTTTATCCTTTTGTTGTTGCCAGTACAGTCTTGTTATATACATACATATATTTTTTTCCTTTTTTTTGTGTGGGGCGGTCGCACGGGGGCACAAAACGGATAAACTGTCGTATAATGCCTATGCAAGGATGTTGTCGATGCTCTGTCGTCCCAGTTAAGTGTCCTCCATCCGCACACAGCCGCCCACCGCCCTCCCTCTTTAGCTAAACAGCTGAACTGAATGGATACATATGGTCTCGCAGACGAGGAGAGAATTTGATGATGCCTTTATGGTTATGATAAATTATCGACAGGATTTATACTTTTTAATATTTTCCAGACAATGAGAAAATCTTCTGTGGATATTATACACCCGATTAGAGAGAGGGAGGTGGGCTCGACTGAAGAAAGGATATTAGGGATAAAAATTGTATTCCTGATGAAAATTGGGTTTCTTCCTCCTTTTTTACGTTTGTTTTGGAAGAGGCACTTTCATTTTTGTTTAGGGGGGCGGTAGTAGATATCACTCGTAATTTTTGAGGGTAAAAAAATGATTACTTGAGGCTTTGCTGCTAACAAAAGATTGTCTATGGTGAGGCTTAAAAGTTAATGCGGGGAAATTATAAATTGTTGCTTGCTTGACAGGTTATGGATACAAAGAAAAGAATATAAATAATTTGAATAATGCTAAAAAAAGATTTGTGGGATTTATTTTTAATTCAAGGGATGAATATTTTCTTTTATGTATGTGGCATTCCTAAGCTCTGGAATTTCCCTTTGTACAACCAGTCCGTCATGTCGTTGGTGAGTCATGATGCAATGTCTAGCAGCAAGCTGAGTTTGAGAGTTTGATTGGGTTTGGGTTTATTGGAAGTCAGGGGATGTTTGAGTATGAACCCTGCGTTTGAAGTCTGAAGTGTTGTAGAATTTCGGGAATAGGTATTGCTTGTGAAAGCTTGTTAAACAGTCTAACTGTTTTGTTTAAGGACGAACTCCTAGTCTGTGACGGGCACGAAAAATGGTGCTGTAGGCAGAGGAATAAGTCGCGCTGGCTAAACTGGTGTTGGCTTTCGATTCTACTCACATCAGTACTCGATAGTTTTGACCGAGTAATATCACTCATATCAGAACTTATAGGGTAGAATCGAGTACGGAGTACAATTTGCCTACGAGTGAGAATTCAAGCTAGCCGCAAGTATATCTCAATGGTGAATATTTTCCATTTAAAGGTTTTACAGGTTATAAGTATTTTTCTGCCTCAGTTATGGGTCTTATACATTCCTAAACTCTTGTTAATTGAAATTGATCCATAAAATGCGTCCCAAACTCAAATTGGAGGTCTTTTATAGCACAGAGCAATTTGTATGTTTTTCTATCTTTGCACGAACGGGGATTACAGATAGAGAGAAATTCATACAAATTTCTGTGCGATAAGGGAGCTCCAATTTGCGTTTGGGGTATAAATGTCTTTTATAGATTTGAATTTATATCCCATACGGAGTAAAAATCAGACTCGTCTGTTGTTACCCTAAAACCGTGGGACCTTTAGCGAAATCTGGAGGCGTCATAAGCTATGGGTTCTCTTCCATTACCCTGAGGCTCTACAAAAAAGACTCATTGCCTCTCAACCAGAGTGGAACGGTTTCAACTGCTCCACCTGTGGCTCCAGATAGTGAGCCCTCGGGCACTGCGGATGTTACAGGTACAGATGTTGCTGAATCTAACGTACCTGGCACTGCGGGTGACACAGGTACGCAAGTAGCTGAACCCAATGTGCCTAGTATTGCGGATGTTACAGGAACAGGAGTAGCTGATCCTAAGGTGCCTGAGGATACTCACCTATCAACCCTGGGTTCAAACGACCCTCTTTTCTTATCCTCTGAGCATTCAAACTTCTCAGGCGTTCCTTAGCCGTCAAGGACGGAGGACGAACTGGATGACTTTGCCCAACTTCTTTCGGTGGGAGATGATGATAGGTATTACTCTCACCCCGGAAGAAGACGAGGCTGATATAACGGTGATTGAGATTGATCCCACTACTCCCAACCACTATGTTGAGAGTAGCGCAGCTTAATCTCCATCACAGCAAGGTTGCATCCGCCAGCCTATACTTACGCCTTTCTAAGGCTGATATAGATGTCTTCCTGGTACAAGAGCCTTGGATTGTCAAGAAATCTTGGATATCACTCTTGTTTCCCCAGACCTGCTCAACCGTGTGGAAAACTGGAGAGTATTTAGTGAACACTCCTTTGGGCTGAGATGGACAACAGCAACGGTTTGTCGCACTCTTCATTTAATGTGGCCAACTTTGTTCAGTTGAACAAAAAGGAGATAAGCCATGTGGTAATATAAAGGTGCTGACTGGTCACTGTCCCTTTGGCCCACACGCCGAAAGATTAGGACTTCCCCACAACAACTTATGCAGAAGTTGTGGTAATGATGAAGAGGAAGAAACGGTCTCCCATCTTCTCTGTACATCTCTGTACTTCTCCCTAGTAAGGAAAAGAGGGACTTTCCTTGGCTCACCTTTCCTTGATGAATTGAGCGAGCTGCAAAATATTGGTGTCTCTAGATTCTGTCGCTTTATCAAAAGCTCAAAATGGCTTGAAATGGCCTGAATTATGTCCCAACACTAGAATGGCATCACAATGGGCCCAATGGCGTGCCTAAGTGGGCTCCCTGGTGGGGGCAGCCATTTCAACGTAACATAACCTAACCTACCCTAAAACAGGCACGCACAATGCCAAACCACGAAACAGTCACGGTACTCTTGAGTTAAAACAAGACTCCCCAGTACTTTGCCTGGAACAGGAATGAACAATATCAAAATGCCTGCATGGCACCTTGGGAAATCGTAACGTAGGGTGTCTGGAAGTTTTTTTGCTAGAGGTTTACATATCCCCCTGAATTTTTGTATCCCTATGAGATATTTTCATGAATAAGGTAAGAATCTACGCAGAATACTCCCACCTATCTAAAGCTATAAAAGTCATGGTTAAATTTGTAGGCTTGTGGTAAGGACCCTTGATTGTCGTCTCTACACGTGGCTAAGGAATTGCGAAATTGCTGACTGAACTGAGACTGCTGAGCCTGAAAGCGGTCTGCCCTACAAATATGAGGGAGTACAATAGGCACAGTCCATTGTCGGGGTACTTTTGGACCCTAAACCTTGCCAGAAAAGGAGAAAAAGAGACAACACCCATAACCAGACCAGACTCAGAATTGATGCAAAGGTGTTGGTTGACCGCTTTTGTACAGCACATTTAAAGATTTCCAGTGATCTCTTGTTGCCTCAAATTGTACTATGTGTCATTTAGTAAAAGGTAAGATTCTACATACGCCATGCCTTTGATAATAATTGTCTCCAGGGTTTGGATGGTGCTTGAAGGGCTGTTAAGGTCACTGGGATATGTAAAAGTTTCCACAAACGTGAATACACTCCGGAGAGTAAGGGCGAATAGGGCGCAGAATCTCGACAGAAATTTGGCTAAAGGTGAGGCGAATTTTTATTTATTTATTTATTTATTATTATTTAACGGGAATGCTCCCTTATACATATTATGCAAATTATACAGATTTAGCATTCATAGGCAGGCCCGGCTTAAGGCACGGGCAGGCTGGGCAGCTGCCCAGGGCGCTGTCGAAAGGGGGGTGACACTGACGACCTACCGATTTTTTTTTATGTTCTCAATTTTTAATTTATTCCTAAGTGCAAGTAGTCATTCAGGAATGAAATTCGAATTCAATTGTTTACCTGCATTTGTAGTTATTCTTTTTTTTGACAAATTTTGGATACCCAGGTTTTTCCTATTGGGTTCCCTGAATACGTCTTATGTCTGTGTAACCTTTCTAATCCCGCTTTTTCCACGTTTACACTTCGCTTCGAGTCTAGTTCGCTTTTAAGACAGGTGGAACAAACGGAACCAGAAACTAGGGTGGGCCAAAAAAAGCAATATTTTTTAAGTGAAACACGAAAAATTGTTAAAAGGGGAGTAACCGCTGTTAACTGTTAAACTTCTCTGTGACACAAGGTGGGAAAGTAGAATCGATGCTATTCGGCCATTCAGTACATCGGGAGAAATTTATGATGCATTATTTGAAATGAGTGACGACCAATCATTCGATGTTGAAGCTAGATGCATAGTGGAATCCCTGGCTAAAAAATGAAAACGATGTCATTTTGTTGTCTAACTGTTTTTTGGTACAAAATTTTGTATCAAATCAATTTAGTTAGCAAATCATTGCAAGGAGCTGAATTCGCAGTATCGGAGGGTGTTCAAACCCTTGGCAAAACGTTAGATTTTTTGAGGAAACTTAGATCAGATGAGAGTTTTGAAAATGTTTGTGTAGAAGCTAGTTTGCTGGCAAATGAAGGTATACGGAAAAGAAAAAAAATATACTAATGGTACCATGTCTTTAGGGGGGGGGGGGGGCGCCAAACACTTGTTTGCCCAGGGCGCCAAATATCCTCGAGCCGGGCCTGTTCATAGGCTTAACATATAACATACAAAAATACAATAGTTATAACATGAAATAGTGAAAAAGATAAAGAGTTTTTAGTAGCGCGAATGTAAAAATTGAATAAACTTTGGATAGGAGATATCAAAAAAATCAACATAATTACATATACAATTTCCGTAAGTACAAATTCTGTTGATCATGCTATTTTCTGCTAGCGATGTGCGACAATTTGGGATTGCAAAGAGTCTGTTTTGACGAAAGGCCCTCGCCGGTACGTGAAAACCAATATTCGCGGTAATATATGGGCAGTCAATTAAATGAGTTAAGACTTTAAATAAAAAAAGACAATCAGCAATAATTCTTCTATTCTCGAGCGATCTAATTTCGAATTGTTGTTTAATGAGCGAATAATCGTGATCATAAAAATTAAGAAGTTGTCCGTTCAAATAAGCTAGTCTTCTCATAAATTTTGACTGCACAGATTCCAGCAATTTCACGTCTGTTGCCGTATAAGGAGACCACACACACACTGGTGACGCGTATTCAAGAATTGGTCTGACTAGCGAGTTGAACAGTATTATGTAGGTTGCCGGTTGTTTAAAAACATTTGAATTTCTATTTATAAAACCTAAAACTCGCAACGCCTTGTTAGTTGTTTTGATTATATGCTCATGAAATTTACCATCGAAAGTAAAAGTAACCCCTAAGTCAGTGATTTCTTTTTGTGCATCTAGAACGGTGTTTTCAATTACATAATCACAGGTGATTGGTTCTTTCTTCGTGGTGTAACGGACTACTTTACATTTCGAAGCATTTACAGACATACGGTTTTCGTGACACCACGTGAAGAAAGAGTTCAGATCATCTTGTACCAATAGAGCATCATCGGCCGAGTTCACCGGGGAAAAAAGTTTTGCATCATCGGCATATAGTAAGATTTGACAGTGTCTCAACACGAGAGGAAGGTCGTTAAGGAAAAGAATGAATAGCAAAGGACCTAAATGTGATCCTTGCGGGACACCTGAGGTCACTTGAATTTCTCTCGATTTGGAACCTTCAATACATACAATTTGTTTTCTGTCGCGAAGATAATCATTGAGCCATGAAAGTAAAGGATCAGCAATGCCGAGTTTTTGGAGTTTAGTACCAAGAACATTATGTGAGGCTCTGTCAAATGCTTTCGCGAAATCAGTGTATATAACGTCGAGTTGACTACGGTTTTCGATAGCATTTACAATGTGATGATGTATAATAGCCAGGTTAGTGGCAGTAGATTTTCTATCCAAGAAACCGTGTTGTTGGTCTACTATGATAGGACGAAGTAACTGAAACAACTTATCAGTCACTAACTTTTCAAAAAATTTCGGTATAGAATCTAAAATTGATATTGGTGTATAGTTTTGGACATTACTCTTATCACCAGATTTGTGAATTGGTGTGACTCTGCTATTTTTCCAGGCAATTGGAAAAATACCAGTATTGAGGGACTTATTAAATAGAATGTAAAGAGGTTTAGTAATGCCGTAAATAGCATTTTTAAGAAAGACATTTGGAATGAGATCAGGCCCAGGGCCTCTGTTTACATTCAATTTTAAAAGTCCCTCAAATACTTCAGTGATAGAAATTTGCAGTTTGTTAGCGAATATTACACAGTCAATATCGCGCGAGTCACAGTCCTCGACATCTTCAGGAAGAAATACAGAACCAAAAAAGTCCGCAAAGAGATTACAGGCTTCAGAGCGGTCGCTGCTTACATAGTTTTCAAAAGAGACTGAGACCGGAATATCATTGTCCTGACGCATCGAATTTACAAAACGAAAAAAACCACGCGGGTTCGAACGTATCTCGTCCTCTTTCTTCGCGCTATGTTCGATGTAAGATTTTTCGCATGTGGCCTTTGCTGCCGCTCTAAGGTTAGAAAAAGCTTCATAATCTGCCGGTGAACGAGTTTGTTTGTATCTCTTGTGTGCCTTTTTCTTTTCTCTGATTAAATATTTCGCAAGTCTTGATACCCAATCAGGAAAAAGATCAGTGCGGTGTCGCTTTATGCTGTAAACATACTAAGGGCGAAAATAGTTTCCACAGCGACTGGCAAAAACGAATAGAACACACAGCTTTTCTATGAGTATGAAGGGTGCAGCACAATATGCAGACCACTCGACGACGAGGTCGCCGAGAGTGGCGACTCAATCAATCCAAGTTCTATTTCGTAGCCGTCGCCCCTCAAAATTGCCTGGGCGGTGTGACATGGGATTGTGTTGCTATTCTCGTATGTTCCTGTGCGCGTGTGTAGCATTCGGATGTCGAAGATGATTATTCTTGTGTGTGCTTTTTAATTTGTGTGCACCGTCGCCGTCGCCCTTAGTATGTTTACAGCATTAGTGGTACAAATTGAGTTATACAATTGAATTTTTTTAAGACGTTAGGGGGAATATTGTCGGTCTAGTAGATTTGTTGCCATAGATCCATCCCATTGAGAGCACTGACATATGAGGAGTATTCGAACAAAAGGTAACATTTCCACTTTTGGGTTTTTTGCGTTTTTTTGCAGAAGTGTACATAAATCTATGAACTACACATTCTAGTTGAATTTGGGGTATCAAATAGCAACAATTCCGCTAGAAAATCTACATTAAAATGTCGATTTTCAAACAAAAAGGAACATTTCCACTGCTTTATAAAAATGTTTCTGTAGTTCTAGCAAAAAGGGACATTTCCCTATGTAATTTATTGAAAGCTTTTATTTTAATTCTTTCAAAAGGTAACGTTTCCATTAAATGATTATCAAAAAGTGACATTTCCAAGTTTTACTGACAAAAGGTAATATTTCCAAATTTCAAACTCCGTTATCTCCATTAATATGAAAGTTTTTAAATGGGCGAAATAGTGTTTGTTAGGTAACTTTTTCAATGTATATTTCTGCATCAGCATTATATTTTAAAAAAATATGCTAACTCTTTTAATCACATTTTAGTGATTTCTGAAAAAAAAAGCAACGATGGAAATGTAACCTTTTGTTCGAACACTCCTCATATAGAATGGACTGCTCATGAGGAATTTTTCATGGCACCAATTTGTTCCATAGGCTACAAACCTTTTTTCACTCCATGTAAACACCGGAATGTAAACACCGGAAATTTACATTTTTTTAAATACGTAGGTACTTAAAACATTAAAACAACACAAATATTTTGTTTAAAAAAATTAATAAACACTATTTTCACTTTTTCACCTTTTAAAATGCCTTTTTTCATTAATTTCCAAATTTTATGTGTATCTGATTTAAGTTCTTAACGCCTGTTTTAGCAACTGACATTCTGTATGTCAAAATCCGGGGGTGTATGGGGAAAAGAGCAAAAGATATAAACATCACTAGTGCAAAAGGGAAAATATAAAATCAGGTCTGATTTTACTTCTGAGTGCTTCTGTCAGTTTGGGGGTCTATGGATGAGTGCGATAACTATACTTTTGGGTGCCATCGATTTGTATGGAATAATTTCAGATGAACAGTCCATTATTATATGTCAGTGATTGAGGGTGAACGAGTTCTCAAGAAAACCCTGTTGATAGAGCGTGTGGAATAATTGGGTGCAGGAGGTGATGCAGCAGTGGCGGCGGAGAAGAATTCTAGGAGAAGAAAGATGCCAGTAAGTCGGCTTTGCTGTTTGTTATCACCTCCCCCTTGTGAATAAGGAAGAGGTAGTGGATTCAGTAAAAATCTTCTTGTTTGGATGACCTACGACCAGAAGTTTTTGCTGTCAGCTGTTGTATTGAAGATTTTACTTCTTAACTTACTATCGAATGATAACTTGGATTTTTGGTTTAGAGTGGAGTTGCAGTAGAGTTGACGTTTTTATTACAGAAACACCAGTCTCAGTCAGCCGAATGGAAAATGCGAGTAATCCCACCGGACAGTTCTCTTAACTGGTTTATTTAGGGTTGAGATTTAATGGGGAAAGTAAGTCCTGACAAGGCAGTGAATTTCTCAATTTCTCACAAACAATTATGCCACTTGAGTAACTATGCCAGTTTACATAATGATCATAAAAATCACCCACAATTATTATGTCGCATTTCAGGTTGGAGGATGAAAGTCTAGCTAGAGATATCGGAAATAACTTCAAATCTGGGAGTTGGCCTTCAGTAGTTATATTAGGACGCTATGTATAGGAAGCAGAAGCATATTATATTACATATTACTCGATTTCGATTAATGATTTTAAGCCAAACAAATTCATAAGCTATTTGTGCCTTAATTCCTGATAGCCATCTAATTCAGCTTTAGGTAATATTTGGGTTTCACTTAGTGCGAAAGTGTGCGTTTTAAAATTCCACAAATTATACAAAAGCAAAATTCGCATTAACCCCTGGCATATAACAAACATTTTTAATAAAATAAATTTCTTTCAAATACAAACATGAAAAGAATGACTACAATGTTTACTTAATTATTTTTTAACATGAAATTTTGAGAAAAAATTCTACTCAAGGTAAATTAACCGGAAAGTCGTTTTTTCTGTAGTGTTCTATGGAAATCCCTAACAAGACTGTTTGACAAATTAATTTGTCAATAATTTGATGTTAAGGTAACGACACCGTTTCAATTTTAATAACAGTCTAGACGTAGGCAGATTTTTTTCTGTGTTGTATTAATATTTGTTTAATATTTTTATTTTTTTTTCGTAGAATTCTCTGCCACATTTTTCTTGTTTGCTTGCTTTAATACAAGTCATCTGTTTTGATCAAGGATAAATTCAAACACTTTGTTCTTAGATTAGTTTAAGAATTTTTAATTTAATTACTTTTATTATGTTTAAATATTGTTTTTGTATTTATAAATATTTTCGGTACGGAAATGTCGAATGGCTATCTGTCGCAATAAGTGGGCATTTGCCGATTTATAGTCGAGTTAATAAGTTGCTACCTTAAAAGTAAGCTACTTTAAATAACATTTGCCAATTTTGGTAATACATAGACGCCGTGATCAAATGTTTTGCTGATCGAAGCATTTATTTCATATAAAAGGTTTTGATCGTCAAAACGCCTGTATTGCACCCAAATGAGGTACGGTACGCCTAAGTACAGATTCTACTTTTCCAAATGCAACCCGATACAGGCCCGTATTAATTAAAGACGCATGAAATAAACCGAAGGGTACGCTCAAATCTTTAAAGAATTGTATAGGACGATAAAATAGGGCAGTCATCTTGGTTACCATAAAGGGTGTCATCAGCATTCTCATTAGAGCGGTTCTCTTTCAAAGTCAAGCAGCTTTGGACAAGGTTTGTACTTATTTCGGGGACAGATTGGTAAAACGAGACTAGCGTCTGGAATGGCTCATTACGAATACAAGAATTGACAAGAGAAAGAGATAGCGAGGGGGGAGAGGGAAAGAGAGAGCAAGAGAGAAAAATTGAAGATACAAGCAAATTTTTCCGTATCTTCCTATATTCATGCTCTTACAGTTCTATTAACTAAAAGTTCGAAAAAACGCTTCTTGAAAATTCTGGCTAAATCGATACATAGCAATTCAACCGGGAGAGAGCTCCATAGTAGAGCAACGAAGACAAAGGAAGAACGCTGTCCAATTCAAGTGCAAAAACAAGGAATAATCAAATTTTTATTTCTTAGTGACTGTGAAAGCTGAATCAACTGTTTGAGGTATGCAGGGTTGTGCTGGTCCAAGATATCGCACACGTAAAAGCCTATACTCGCGGTAAACGCTTATGGGGCAACCTAAAACGGAATTCCGATAGGGTAAAATATGGTCAAAGTGGCGTAACTTATATACAAAGAGTACGCAATAGCTAAAGGCTACTTTAAGCTTTCTCGCACAATGGATAGACCAGGCATTAGATGAGGTAGCTAGTAAGACTTTCACTAAATTCATGCGGACAAAATGAAGTCATATTAAAAAATTTGTATGGTTAACATCTCGGGGTTAACAGGATAGGGAAATTGGGAATGGGTGTAGGAAACTTTATACCGTAATACAGGAGTTGAATATGTGAGTCAGAATAGGCAGTAATCAAGGTATTATGTTATTATCGCTACCAGTTGCTTTAGATTTGGTCGAGCTAAAGGCAGTGATGACTTCAAGGGAATCAACAAAACGAAAGTTGAAACCTGCATTTTCCGCAGTTTGGTTAGATATAAAGTGCTAGTTAAGAGTTTCAAGACTGAGGTTATGAACAGTGGCTTCATTCTTAGTGTACACACCCAAATTGGGAAAATTGTTTCATACAGTTTTCACTGAGAGAGGATTCAAGCCTAAAGCTATAAAATTTTGCTTAGCTTCCATAATTTGAGCAACAACATTATTCCTAAGGCGTTTCAAGGATCTCTTTGCAACAGCACCTTTAACTTTTAAAAGCCAATTGTATAGAAACTCCCTTTCAACAATAAGTGATTTAATTTCTTCAGTGGACCAAGGTTTGGATTTAGCTAAAAAGAATTACTTCTCTTCACTTCACAGGTCATTGAATTTAGCAATTTTCTCATCACCGTCAGCCATTGAGAAAATGCAGTCCAAGGTAAACTACGACACCTAAGGTCAAGATTATTCCTGGTCAATATTAGAGAAATCACGATAGGTAAACGATTTCGCCAGTGGGAAATCGACATCAAAACTATGATATACGAATAGAACATCATGATCCAGAAAGCTGGGCGGAAAGTTTTGGTTAAGAAAAATAATAGTCAATATCGTTTGTAAGCAATAGGTGAAGCAAGGAAGGTGATCTATAATTAAAGTGGGTAAGGAACACATTCACAGGATCGAAACCAAGAGAATGCATGTAGTACCGAAATGCTTGTTGCAGTGAAGAATTTACTACTACGTTCAAGTCACCGCCTACCTACCTGGTATGCTTTTATACCCACTGGACAAGTGGTCAAGGATTTAATAATATCCTTATAATCCTTAGCATTGTTAGGGTTAAACATGCTCGAAGTCGAGTATACACGGTTATCGACAGAACTATAAACTTCGACACATTAAAAGTCAATTCCCGATTGTTTAGAGAAGCCAACAATTTGGGATCCACCACCGATGGTTCCTTGCCGATCATTATGAAATAATTTGAAACCATTAATGCAAACCTTAGAGGAAGGAATACTACGCGGGTTGATTAAAGAAACATTGAAAACTAACATTTTGACTAACAGATGGCCCTGGTCCTGAAAGGCAGGCCATTATTTGAATTTTGCTTAATTTTGTTTTGAACATTTCAAGCGCCGCTCTGTGCCACCACAGTGTGATGACACGAAAGACCCTCTCTACACTATCTTCCGACTAGAGCTGCTGTTCGACATTGCACTCTATATGAAAACAGTCGACAGGATAAAGGGCCTTTCCTGAGCCTCTAGTTTGTTGTATTATTTTTTATTATTATTGAAATTAACGTGAAACGGATTTTTTGTTGCTTTTCTAAGAGTGACGCCTATGTTTAATTATCGTGATCAGCAACCCAAAAAACATCCTGGGAACGATTTTTTTAACGGTGTTAAGTTTTGACACCTCCCATCTCCCATCGTTTTGAATGGACACTACATACAAGGCTCTCTTGCTGCTTTAAACTCGATCCCAAATCAAGGCCATGTTTAGAGTTTTCTATGATTACCGTGGGGTCTTGCACTCCGAATTGCTTTTAAATCAAAATGACGGAATATTAAATATTTTCTCTAGAATATTCACCCACTAAGCCAAATCAATCCCAAGTAAAAATAAAAGACGGCCTTCCATCGCGCGAACACCTTTAAGTGCATCGATTGACTTTAAGTAGAAGTAGGATAAATCAAAAGGACCATTGTACACAACGAAAATTATCAAGCTCACATAAAACATATTCAACAATACATTTGGTTCAGAATTGTCGTTTGCTTGTTTGTACAGCTCAGTACTATGCCATTTAAACCTTTTGGTTAAGTTTGGCAGTGGTGAGGCCGTATGTGCTCCCATTTAAAATGGTTAAAAATTCTACGGCCATCATTTGCCCCTTAAAACCCCAAGCGGCCGGAGTTCGCCCGTTGTAAAGCAATTTTTTATTGTAAACTCGGGATGGAAGTAGAATTCATAGATTTTTAAAAGGTGAATTTTAATACACCTTTGCGCAATTCATCTAAAACTCGACGAATGTCTTCGACCAAGCGAACGTGTTCAGAATTAGCAATTTAATTTCTGACTCATAAAAAAGGTGCCGGAAGGGTATGATTCAATAAAAAGATAACCTTTTCCACTAATCAAAATTACTATTTATTCACAATTAATTCTTAGATTTTCTCAAATATAAATTCAATAAAAATTCAACAAATTGCCAAAATAATTCAATTCAATCTTTAATTCGTTATTTATTACTTGAAATTTCGTATTTGTTTTGTAAATAAAAATTACCAAAATATTGCTTGCTCTGGTAACTTAAATGAATAACGCCACCTATCTGTCAGCGTGTTGATTGATGTTTCGACTGATGTGTTCTGCAATTAGAACAGCCAGGAATAACCTTTGTGTTGCTGCACTCTGGTTTCGTTTCTTGTGAATCGCTTGGGATTTGCTTGTTGCTTGCTGCCCTGGTTGCGGCTTGCTGGACTGCTTTGCCTTGTTTCAAATTCGCAAATTCGTCCCTCTGTGGTTGGTTAGAGTAACTGCTGAAATCAATTTTGGTGATTAAGTTACTGCTGTATTAAAGACTTCAAAACTGTCTTTAATTCGGGCTTTACTGGGAAAAGACCTCAATTCTGTCTTTCCAGAATGCTAAGTTCGATACTTAGGCTTTGAAATTGCTTTATTGCTAAAACCTCAATACAGATTTTATCTTCTAGTTCAAGACTCTAGAAAGATTAAAAGCAATCTGATTTAACGCCGTCTGTGCGTCGGTATTTATTTCTACTTGAACAATAGCTGCGGCTATCCTTTGGCAGGGGGCTTCGTTCTCGAAGTACATAATTTCGGGTTTATGTACTAGATCGGCGTGCGATGTCCGATCAGCTGTTCTTGTTTATCTTACGGCTGTCAAATGGAGGCGCCTTTCTAGTAAGTATTTTTATCCTTGTTTTTTTTAATTTATGTATTAATTTTAGTTATATTTTCAGGTTTTTTTTATTCTGGATTTAGTGGGGGATGGAAGAGGAGGAGTTGGCAACGTTAGGGTTGACAGGTAAGAGTTTTAGTGGAATTTGTTGTGTATTTTTTTATTAACCCTTTTTGTTTACAGACTTGTGATTTGCCGACGGCTTTTTGCGTCTTCGTGGGATGAATTTTCTTGTTGCTTTTTCATCGCCTTGGGTTTTGATTTTTCATCCCCTTTGGTTTGTAAAAGGTAAGAACTTATAATTTAAATATTTGCATTTAATAATTCGTTTCTATTTGCAGGTACGAATTTCTTGTTGTTGTTTGTTTTTGTGTAGTGACGTCCTTTAACTTGTGTGTTTGTTTTGTACTTTTGTGTATTTATGTAGTTTGTTTGTTTATTTAATAAAGTTAAAAGATATTGAAAAAATGATGTTTTATTTATTTAATTCCTTTTTGCTTGATTTTTGTTTTCCTTTCAGGAGTTTGTTTTGGCTTTTTTTCAGGTAGGCTTTTATTTTAGTGTCGCCGGAACATTCTCCCCGCCTTGAAGCGTTAAGCTTCAAAGAAGTGTTTCGAGGAAGCCGATTAAGATGTTTTTGTTTTCCGGCGGAAACGCCATTGTGCCATTTTCTCTTTAGGAATCGTTGTTGGTTGACTATAATACTGCATACAATTTTGATTATGACGTCTTACTGCGTTTCGTGCGTTCAGTATCCAATACCTTTGGCTTAGCGTGTGTAACATTAGCTGCGTACCCCCGTGTAATGGCCTGCGATGTATATTGTCGATGATGAGCTTGGATAGGGGGCTAGTTTCTGGCAAGATAATGGTATGGCTTTCGGAGAATGTTGTATTGGCATTTTGGATGCGCCCTCCTACTCTCAAAATCCCTTCTTGATCGAGGAACGGGGTCAATCTGATGAGTTTACTTTTGCTGGACACTGGTTGTTTTGACTGTATTGCTCGTATTTCTTCTTCAAATTCCTGTGATTGGACGTTTTTTATCCAGCACTGTAGGGCTGCTTGGATTTCTCTTGAAGTTAGGTAGCTAGGCTGAGGAAGGCTGGATGATGATTTTGATGCTTTTAACCACCGTCGACAATATGCTGTGACTCTTAGCAGTTTCGTTAATGACGAATATTTGTTGATCAGATCGTGATTGGAGGGATCTACTTCGATATGCAGATTGGTGGTGGTTTTTCGTACTCCCACCGTGGTATCTTGGATTTCCTTCCTTTTGGGCCAATGCTCCTTTGTCTGTTGGAGCCAATGCGGACCTGTCCACCATAACTTATGTGGTTTCAATTCACTTGGTGATAGTCCTCTTGTGGCGCAGCCGGCAGGGTTGTCTTCTGTTCTAACATGATTCCAGCTACTTTGGTCTAGCAGCTGATGTATTTGTGAGACCCTGTTCGCCACGAATGTTTCCCATGATGATGGATGTTTTCTTAGCCATGCGATGACAATTGTAGAGTCAGTCCAAGCATGTGTAGCTACATGCTCGAACTTCATGTCGTCCTTTACTTGCGCCAGTAATTTGGCCAATAAGTGCGCTCCGCATAACTCTAGCTTTGGCAGTGAGATGGTCTTGATGGGTGCCACTTTGCTCTTGGCAGCGATTAAGTGACAATGGCAGTTACCGTCTTCGTCTTGTGTCCGGATGTATACGGCTGCTGCATATGCTTTGATGGATGCGTCGCAAAATCCATGGATTTCGATGTTCTGGATTTTGTTGTGAGCTTCAATCCATCGCGGGATTTGAATAGTTTGGATGACTTGGAGGTCTGCTCGGAACTTTCGCCATTGTTGATCGATGTTGATCGGGACTATTTCATCCCAGTCGAGTTTTGTCAGCCAAAGACTTTGTATTAAAATTTTGGCATTAATTGTTACTGGTGTAAGCCAGCCGATGGGGTCGAACAGCTTCGCAATTTCGGACAATATTTTCCGTTTTGTATATATTTCTGGTGCTGACTCCATGCTGACCTTGTACGACAGTGTATCGCTGGCAGGATTCCATAATAAGCCAAGAGCTTTGACTTCTTCTGCATTCACTGCGAGTGGAAATGAGACCTCTCGATCGGTTGCCGGAACTTCTTCCAAGATGGTGTTGTGATTCGCGGCCCATTTTCGGAGCTCTAGCCCTCCAGCTCGGAGAAGCTGAATTAATTGCCTTTGTTTCTGTCTTGCTTCTTCTATGTTATCTGCGCCAGTCATCAAATCGTCAACGTAAAAATCGTTGAGTACAGCGTTGGATCCGATTTGGAACATTTCTGCTTCATCTTTCGCCAATTGGTGCATGGTTCGGATGGCAAGGAAAGGAGCGCTCTTTGTTCCGAACGTCACAGTCAAGAGTTTGTAGTCTCGTATAGGCTGATCTGGTGATTCCCTCCAAACAATCCGCTGGTAATCGGCATCGTCTGGATGAACTCGTATCTGCCGGTACATCTTCTCGATGTCGGCCATGTAAGCAATTCGATATTTTCTCCATCGCATGAGAGTAGACATCAAAGAGTCTTGTATCACTGGTCCATTCAATAATACGCTATTGAGTGAGTTTCCGTTGGCAGTCGGACGGGATGCGTCGAAAACTACTCTCAGTTTGGTGGTCGTGCTGCTCGGTTTGATGACAGCATGGTGAGGCAGGTAACAACATCGATATGTTGTTGTGTCGTTGGGCAATTGATTTTGAAGTGCTGATTCGGGGGTGGTGGCAGGCATCATGTGACCTAACGTCAAATATTCCTGTATGCATTTGACGTAGTCTGCTTTCAGGTCAGGATCTTGTTGGAATCGTTTCTCCATCTGCATCAATGTTCGAATGGCGATGTGTCTTGATGCGCCAAGTTGTACTTTATCAGCTACAAATGGAAGCCGGACTTGGTAACGTCCGTTGCTGCATCTAGTGATGTTGTTGTTGAAATGGGTTTCACAGCGAGTTTCTTCGTTTGTCCACTTAGATCTTGGGGGAAGTTCTTCTAGTTCCCAAAATCTCTTCAGCTCGTCGTTAGGAGTCACCTCGGTGAAGAATGTTTTCACATGTGCACTTGCTCGTGCAGCTGGAGTCGTCTTCCCAGAGATGATCCACCCAAACACCGTGTTTTGTCCCACTGGGGCTTCCTCGTTGCCTTTCCTTAGGCCGGCCAAGATGATCATGGGGAATACATCTGCTCCCAAAAGGATGTCGATGTGACCCGGCTTGTGGAACGTTGGATCCGCTAATTCGAGACCCTTTAAGTGCGCCCAATCCTTGCTAGAACATTCACTATTTGGTAATGGATTAGTTATTTTGTTAATTACCATTGCCTGGACCTGGATGTTCTTCGCCTGTTGGTTTCGTGGTTTTAGTTGCAGCGAGGCCCATTTTGTGATTTTCCCCGCTGGCATGTTACCGATCACGCTTAATGCGGTTTGTATTGGCTCCTTTTTGAGTTGTAGATCTTGAACCACTGCCTCACGTACGAATGAGGATTGAGATCCGGGATCAATGAGTGCTCTGCAGACCTGCTCTCGTCCAGTTGGAGATACTACGGTGACCAGGGCTGTGGCTAAGAGTACTTGTCGGCAGTCGTAAGGTGCTGCCTGAGCGAAGTATGTTTGTGTTTGGTTGGATGGTAATTCATCGTTTGAACTTGAAGGCGGTGAAACGCTGCTGTTGGTTTGACTCGCTGACTGGATTCTGTGTAAGGTTGTATGGTGAGTCTTTCCGCATTGGAAACACCTATCTTTACTGGGACACTGTGATGAGCGATGGCCTGCTCTCAGGCAATTGATGCATAGATCCTTTGATTTGACTGTTTTAAATCTCTCATCGATGCTGAACTGCACATATTTGGGGCATTTCCCTATGGCATGTGCGCCTTTGCACAGGATGCATACGCTTTGATTTGTGACGTGGAAGGCTTGGGTTCTTCTTCTTGGGTGCTCCCTGGCTTTGCTCTCGTGATGTTCATGCTTGTTGTTTGATGAGTTGTTGACAGCTTCTAACGTCCTGAATCTCGTTTCGAGGAAAGTACGCAGTTGTGGCCATGTCGGAATGGTTTGCCTTGACTTAGTACTCTGGGATTGCTCCCACTGTTCGTGAGTTTCGGTCGGTAGCTTCTGTACAAGCAAATGGATAAGAATAGGGTCCCAATTCTGTGTTGAGATTTTAAGATTCTCAATGGCTGTGAGACATTCGTGGGTCCTCGTCTTCAGCTCCTTGATGCCTTGTGCTGATTCTCGACTTAACTTCGGTTGGCTGAGTAGAATGTCGAGCTGTGTCTTTAATAATGCTCACTTATTGTCGTAAGTATCAACGAGTAGATTCCATGCAGGTTCATAGTTGGCATCGCTTACTAATGTATTGCTGAGTAGTCTCAATGCTTCCCCAGATAAATGAGCCTTTAGATATTGGAGTTTTTGAGCACCTGATAATGATGCTTTGTTGTGTATGAGGCTGGTGAATAAGTCCAAGAACGATGGCCATGATGCATAGTCGCCTGCGAATGTGGGTATTGAGATTCGTGGAAGTTTTACCTCGTTGTTATGGTGAGCAATTTGACTATTATTTAGATCTGTTGATGATTGCTCGGCTCTTGGGTCTGCGGCTGGACGGATCTTGAGGTATTCTTCGTTGATTGCGGAATAGGTGTTTATGTAAGTTTCCTCCACTTCTGCGTACCAATCGTCCTTGAAGTATGGATGCTTGTGTTCGACTTCACTTAGCGTCTTGCTCATTATTTTCTCTTGTGTGTTTGTTTTGTACTTTTGTGTATTTATGTAGTTTGTTTGTTTATTTAATAAAGTTAAAAGATATTGAAAAAATGATGTTTTATTTATTTAATTCCTTTTTGCTTGATTTTTGTTTTCCTTTCAGGAGTTTGTTTTGGCTTTTTTTCAGGTAGGCTTTTATTTTAGTGTCGCCGGAACATTCTCCCCGCCTTGAAGCGTTAAGCTTCAAAGAAGTGTTTCGAGGAAGCCGATTAAGATGTTTTTGTTTTCCGGCGGAAACGCCATTGTGCCATTTTCTCTTTAGGAATCGTTGTTGGTTGACTATAATACTGCATACAATTTTGATTATGACGTCTTACTGCGTTTCGTGCGTTCAGTATCCAATACCTTTGGCTTAGCGTGTGTAACATTAGCTGCGTACCCCCGTGTAATGGCCTGCGATGTATATTGTCGATGATGAGCTTGGATAGGGGGCTAGTTTCTGGCAAGATAATGGTATGGCTTTCGGAGAATGTTGTATTGGCATTTTGGATGCGCCCTCCTACTCTCAAAATCCCTTCTTGATCGAGGAACGGGGTCAATCTGATGAGTTTACTTTTGCTGGACACTGGTTGTTTTGACTGTATTGCTCGTATTTCTTCTTCAAATTCCTGTGATTGGACGTTTTTTATCCAGCACTGTAGGGCTGCTTGGATTTCTCTTGAAGTTAGGTAGCTAGGCTGAGGAAGGCTGGATGATGATTTTGATGCTTTTAACCACCGTCGACAATATGCTGTGACTCTTAGCAGTTTCGTTAATGACGAATATTTGTTGATCAGATCGTGATTGGAGGGATCTACTTCGATATGCAGATTGGTGGTGGTTTTTCGTACTCCCACCGTGGTATCTTGGATTTCCTTCCTTTTGGGCCAATGCTCCTTTGTCTGTTGGAGCCAATGCGGACCTGTCCACCATAACTTATGTGGTTTCAATTCACTTGGTGATAGTCCTCTTGTGGCGCAGCCGGCAGGGTTGTCTTCTGTTCTAACATGATTCCAGCTACTTTGGTCTAGCAGCTGATGTATTTGTGAGACCCTGTTCGCCACGAATGTTTCCCATGATGATGGATGTTTTCTTAGCCATGCGATGACAATTGTAGAGTCAGTCCAAGCATGTGTAGCTACATGCTCGAACTTCATGTCGTCCTTTACTTGCGCCAGTAATTTGGCCAATAAGTGCGCTCCGCATAACTCTAGCTTTGGCAGTGAGATGGTCTTGATGGGTGCCACTTTGCTCTTGGCAGCGATTAAGTGACAATGGCAGTTACCGTCTTCGTCTTGTGTCCGGATGTATACGGCTGCTGCATATGCTTTGATGGATGCGTCGCAAAATCCATGGATTTCGATGTTCTGGATTTTGTTGTGAGCTTCAATCCATCGCGGGATTTGAATAGTTTGGATGACTTGGAGGTCTGCTCGGAACTTTCGCCATTGTTGATCGATGTTGATCGGGACTATTTCATCCCAGTCGAGTTTTGTCAGCCAAAGACTTTGTATTAAAATTTTGGCATTAATTGTTACTGGTGTAAGCCAGCCGATGGGGTCGAACAGCTTCGCAATTTCGGACAATATTTTCCGTTTTGTATATATTTCTGGTGCTGACTCCATGCTGACCTTGTACGACAGTGTATCGCTGGCAGGATTCCATAATAAGCCAAGAGCTTTGACTTCTTCTGCATTCACTGCGAGTGGAAATGAGACCTCTCGATCGGTTGCCGGAACTTCTTCCAAGATGGTGTTGTGATTCGCGGCCCATTTTCGGAGCTCTAGCCCTCCAGCTCGGAGAAGCTGAATTAATTGCCTTTGTTTCTGTCTTGCTTCTTCTATGTTATCTGCGCCAGTCATCAAATCGTCAACGTAAAAATCGTTGAGTACAGCGTTGGATCCGATTTGGAACATTTCTGCTTCATCTTTCGCCAATTGGTGCATGGTTCGGATGGCAAGGAAAGGAGCGCTCTTTGTTCCGAACGTCACAGTCAAGAGTTTGTAGTCTCGTATAGGCTGATCTGGTGATTCCCTCCAAACAATCCGCTGGTAATCGGCATCGTCTGGATGAACTCGTATCTGCCGGTACATCTTCTCGATGTCGGCCATGTAAGCAATTCGATATTTTCTCCATCGCATGAGAGTAGACATCAAAGAGTCTTGTATCACTGGTCCATTCAATAATACGCTATTGAGTGAGTTTCCGTTGGCAGTCGGACGGGATGCGTCGAAAACTACTCTCAGTTTGGTGGTCGTGCTGCTCGGTTTGATGACAGCATGGTGAGGCAGGTAACAACATCGATATGTTGTTGTGTCGTTGGGCAATTGATTTTGAAGTGCTGATTCGGGGGTGGTGGCAGGCATCATGTGACCTAACGTCAAATATTCCTGTATGCATTTGACGTAGTCTGCTTTCAGGTCAGGATCTTGTTGGAATCGTTTCTCCATCTGCATCAATGTTCGAATGGCGATGTGTCTTGATGCGCCAAGTTGTACTTTATCAGCTACAAATGGAAGCCGGACTTGGTAACGTCCGTTGCTGCATCTAGTGATGTTGTTGTTGAAATGGGTTTCACAGCGAGTTTCTTCGTTTGTCCACTTAGATCTTGGGGGAAGTTCTTCTAGTTCCCAAAATCTCTTCAGCTCGTCGTTAGGAGTCACCTCGGTGAAGAATGTTTTCACATGTGCACTTGCTCGTGCAGCTGGAGTCGTCTTCCCAGAGATGATCCACCCAAACACCGTGTTTTGTCCCACTGGGGCTTCCTCGTTGCCTTTCCTTAGGCCGGCCAAGATGATCATGGGGAATACATCTGCTCCCAAAAGGATGTCGATGTGACCCGGCTTGTGGAACGTTGGATCCGCTAATTCGAGACCCTTTAAGTGCGCCCAATCCTTGCTAGAACATTCACTATTTGGTAATGGATTAGTTATTTTGTTAATTACCATTGCCTGGACCTGGATGTTCTTCGCCTGTTGGTTTCGTGGTTTTAGTTGCAGCGAGGCCCATTTTGTGATTTTCCCCGCTGGCATGTTACCGATCACGCTTAATGCGGTTTGTATTGGCTCCTTTTTGAGTTGTAGATCTTGAACCACTGCCTCACGTACGAATGAGGATTGAGATCCGGGATCAATGAGTGCTCTGCAGACCTGCTCTCGTCCAGTTGGAGATACTACGGTGACCAGGGCTGTGGCTAAGAGTACTTGTCGGCAGTCGTAAGGTGCTGCCTGAGCGAAGTATGTTTGTGTTTGGTTGGATGGTAATTCATCGTTTGAACTTGAAGGCGGTGAAACGCTGCTGTTGGTTTGACTCGCTGACTGGATTCTGTGTAAGGTTGTATGGTGAGTCTTTCCGCATTGGAAACACCTACCTTTACTGGGACACTGTGATGAGCGATGGCCTGCTCTCAGGCAATTGATGCATAGATCCTTTGATTTGACTGTTTTAAATCTCTCATCGATGCTGAACTGCACATATTTGGGGCATTTCCCTATGGCATGTGCGCCTTTGCACAGGATGCATACGCTTTGATTTGTGACGTGGAAGGCTTGGGTTCTTCTTCTTGGGTGCTCCCTGGCTTTGCTCTCGTGATGTTCATGCTTGTTGTTTGATGAGTTGTTGACAGCTTCTAACGTCCTGAATCTCGTTTCGAGGAAAGTACGCAGTTGTGGCCATGTCGGAATGGTTTGCCTTGACTTAGTACTCTGGGATTGCTCCCACTGTTCGTGAGTTTCGGTCGGTAGCTTCTGTACAAGCAAATGGATAAGAATAGGGTCCCAATTCTGTGTTGAGATTTTAAGATTCTCAATGGCTGTGAGACATTCGTGGGTCCTCGTCTTCAGCTCCTTGATGCCTTGTGCTGATTCTCGACTTAACTTCGGTTGGCTGAGTAGAATGTCGAGCTGTGTCTTTAATAATGCTCACTTATTGTCGTAAGTATCAACGAGTAGATTCCATGCAGGTTCATAGTTGGCATCGCTTACTAATGTATTGCTGAGTAGTCTCAATGCTTCCCCAGATAAATGAGCCTTTAGATATTGGAGTTTTTGAGCACCTGATAATGATGCTTTGTTGTGTATGAGGCTGGTGAATAAGTCCAAGAACGATGGCCATGATGCATAGTCGCCTGCGAATGTGGGTATTGAGATTCGTGGAAGTTTTACCTCGTTGTTATGGTGAGCAATTTGACTATTATTTAGATCTGTTGATGATTGCTCGGCTCTTGGGTCTGCGGCTGGACGGATCTTGAGGTATTCTTCGTTGATTGCGGAATAGGTGTTTATGTAAGTTTCCTCCACTTCTGCGTACCAATCGTCCTTGAAGTATGGATGCTTGTGTTCGACTTCACTTAGCGTCTTGCTCATTATTTTCTCTTGTGTGTTTGTTTTGTACTTTTGTGTATTTATGTAGTTTGTTTGTTTATTTAATAAAGTTAAAAGATATTGAAAAAATGATGTTTTATTTATTTAATTCCTTTTTGCTTGATTTTTGTTTTCCTTTCAGGAGTTTGTTTTGGCTTTTTTTCAGGTAGGCTTTTATTTTAGTGTCGCCGGAACATTCTCCCCGCCTTGAAGCGTTAAGCTTCAAAGAAGTGTTTCGAGGAAGCCGATTAAGATGTTTTTGTTTTCCGGCGGAAACGCCATTGTGCCATTTTCTCTTTAGGAATCGTTGTTGGTTGACTATAATACTGCATACAATTTTGATTATGACGTCTTACTGCGTTTCGTGCGTTCAGTATCCAATACCTTTGGCTTAGCGTGTGTAACATTAGCTGCGTACCCCCGTGTAATGGCCTGCGATGTATATTGTCGATGATGAGCTTGGATAGGGGGCTAGTTTCTGGCAAGATAATGGTATGGCTTTCGGAGAATGTTGTATTGGCATTTTGGATGCGCCCTCCTACTCTCAAAATCCCTTCTTGATCGAGGAACGGGGTCAATCTGATGAGTTTACTTTTGCTGGACACTGGTTGTTTTGACTGTATTGCTCGTATTTCTTCTTCAAATTCCTGTGATTGGACGTTTTTTATCCAGCACTGTAGGGCTGCTTGGATTTCTCTTGAAGTTAGGTAGCTAGGCTGAGGAAGGCTGGATGATGATTTTGATGCTTTTAACCACCGTCGACAATATGCTGTGACTCTTAGCAGTTTCGTTAATGACGAATATTTGTTGATCAGATCGTGATTGGAGGGATCTACTTCGATATGCAGATTGGTGGTGGTTTTTCGTACTCCCACCGTGGTATCTTGGATTTCCTTCCTTTTGGGCCAATGCTCCTTTGTCTGTTGGAGCCAATGCGGACCTGTCCACCATAACTTATGTGGTTTCAATTCACTTGGTGATAGTCCTCTTGTGGCGCAGCCGGCAGGGTTGTCTTCTGTTCTAACATGATTCCAGCTACTTTGGTCTAGCAGCTGATGTATTTGTGAGACCCTGTTCGCCACGAATGTTTCCCATGATGATGGATGTTTTCTTAGCCATGCGATGACAATTGTAGAGTCAGTCCAAGCATGTGTAGCTACATGCTCGAACTTCATGTCGTCCTTTACTTGCGCCAGTAATTTGGCCAATAAGTGCGCTCCGCATAACTCTAGCTTTGGCAGTGAGATGGTCTTGATGGGTGCCACTTTGCTCTTGGCAGCGATTAAGTGACAATGGCAGTTACCGTCTTCGTCTTGTGTCCGGATGTATACGGCTGCTGCATATGCTTTGATGGATGCGTCGCAAAATCCATGGATTTCGATGTTCTGGATTTTGTTGTGAGCTTCAATCCATCGCGGGATTTGAATAGTTTGGATGACTTGGAGGTCTGCTCGGAACTTTCGCCATTGTTGATCGATGTTGATCGGGACTATTTCATCCCAGTCGAGTTTTGTCAGCCAAAGACTTTGTATTAAAATTTTGGCATTAATTGTTACTGGTGTAAGCCAGCCGATGGGGTCGAACAGCTTCGCAATTTCGGACAATATTTTCCGTTTTGTATATATTTCTGGTGCTGACTCCATGCTGACCTTGTACGACAGTGTATCGCTGGCAGGATTCCATAATAAGCCAAGAGCTTTGACTTCTTCTGCATTCACTGCGAGTGGAAATGAGACCTCTCGATCGGTTGCCGGAACTTCTTCCAAGATGGTGTTGTGATTCGCGGCCCATTTTCGGAGCTCTAGCCCTCCAGCTCGGAGAAGCTGAATTAATTGCCTTTGTTTCTGTCTTGCTTCTTCTATGTTATCTGCGCCAGTCATCAAATCGTCAACGTAAAAATCGTTGAGTACAGCGTTGGATCCGATTTGGAACATTTCTGCTTCATCTTTCGCCAATTGGTGCATGGTTCGGATGGCAAGGAAAGGAGCGCTCTTTGTTCCGAACGTCACAGTCAAGAGTTTGTAGTCTCGTATAGGCTGATCTGGTGATTCCCTCCAAACAATCCGCTGGTAATCGGCATCGTCTGGATGAACTCGTATCTGCCGGTACATCTTCTCGATGTCGGCCATGTAAGCAATTCGATATTTTCTCCATCGCATGAGAGTAGACATCAAAGAGTCTTGTATCACTGGTCCATTCAATAATACGCTATTGAGTGAGTTTCCGTTGGCAGTCGGACGGGATGCGTCGAAAACTACTCTCAGTTTGGTGGTCGTGCTGCTCGGTTTGATGACAGCATGGTGAGGCAGGTAACAACATCGATATGTTGTTGTGTCGTTGGGCAATTGATTTTGAAGTGCTGATTCGGGGGTGGTGGCAGGCATCATGTGACCTAACGTCAAATATTCCTGTATGCATTTGACGTAGTCTGCTTTCAGGTCAGGATCTTGTTGGAATCGTTTCTCCATCTGCATCAATGTTCGAATGGCGATGTGTCTTGATGCGCCAAGTTGTACTTTATCAGCTACAAATGGAAGCCGGACTTGGTAACGTCCGTTGCTGCATCTAGTGATGTTGTTGTTGAAATGGGTTTCACAGCGAGTTTCTTCGTTTGTCCACTTAGATCTTGGGGGAAGTTCTTCTAGTTCCCAAAATCTCTTCAGCTCGTCGTTAGGAGTCACCTCGGTGAAGAATGTTTTCACATGTGCACTTGCTCGTGCAGCTGGAGTCGTCTTCCCAGAGATGATCCACCCAAACACCGTGTTTTGTCCCACTGGGGCTTCCTCGTTGCCTTTCCTTAGGCCGGCCAAGATGATCATGGGGAATACATCTGCTCCCAAAAGGATGTCGATGTGACCCGGCTTGTGGAACGTTGGATCCGCTAATTCGAGACCCTTTAAGTGCGCCCAATCCTTGCTAGAACATTCACTATTTGGTAATGGATTAGTTATTTTGTTAATTACCATTGCCTGGACCTGGATGTTCTTCGCCTGTTGGTTTCGTGGTTTTAGTTGCAGCGAGGCCCATTTTGTGATTTTCCCCGCTGGCATGTTACCGATCACGCTTAATGCGGTTTGTATTGGCTCCTTTTTGAGTTGTAGATCTTGAACCACTGCCTCACGTACGAATGAGGATTGAGATCCGGGATCAATGAGTGCTCTGCAGACCTGCTCTCGTCCAGTTGGAGATACTACGGTGACCAGGGCTGTGGCTAAGAGTACTTGTCGGCAGTCGTAAGGTGCTGCCTGAGCGAAGTATGTTTGTGTTTGGTTGGATGGTAATTCATCGTTTGAACTTGAAGGCGGTGAAACGCTGCTGTTGGTTTGACTCGCTGACTGGATTCTGTGTAAGGTTGTATGGTGAGTCTTTCCGCATTGGAAACACCTACCTTTACTGGGACACTGTGATGAGCGATGGCCTGCTCTCAGGCAATTGATGCATAGATCCTTTGATTTGACTGTTTTAAATCTCTCATCGATGCTGAACTGCACATATTTGGGGCATTTCCCTATGGCATGTGCGCCTTTGCACAGGATGCATACGCTTTGATTTGTGACGTGGAAGGCTTGGGTTCTTCTTCTTGGGTGCTCCCTGGCTTTGCTCTCGTGATGTTCATGCTTGTTGTTTGATGAGTTGTTGACAGCTTCTAACGTCCTGAATCTCGTTTCGAGGAAAGTACGCAGTTGTGGCCATGTCGGAATGGTTTGCCTTGACTTAGTACTCTGGGATTGCTCCCACTGTTCGTGAGTTTCGGTCGGTAGCTTCTGTACAAGCAAATGGATAAGAATAGGGTCCCAATTCTGTGTTGAGATTTTAAGATTCTCAATGGCTGTGAGACATTCGTGGGTCCTCGTCTTCAGCTCCTTGATGCCTTGTGCTGATTCTCGACTTAACTTCGGTTGGCTGAGTAGAATGTCGAGCTGTGTCTTTAATAATGCTCACTTATTGTCGTAAGTATCAACGAGTAGATTCCATGCAGGTTCATAGTTGGCATCGCTTACTAATGTATTGCTGAGTAGTCTCAATGCTTCCCCAGATAAATGAGCCTTTAGATATTGGAGTTTTTGAGCACCTGATAATGATGCTTTGTTGTGTATGAGGCTGGTGAATAAGTCCAAGAACGATGGCCATGATGCATAGTCGCCTGCGAATGTGGGTATTGAGATTCGTGGAAGTTTTACCTCGTTGTTATGGTGAGCAATTTGACTATTATTTAGATCTGTTGATGATTGCTCGGCTCTTGGGTCTGCGGCTGGACGGATCTTGAGGTATTCTTCGTTGATTGCGGAATAGGTGTTTATGTAAGTTTCCTCCACTTCTGCGTACCAATCGTCCTTGAAGTATGGATGCTTGTGTTCGACTTCACTTAGCGTCTTGCTCATTATTTTCTCCTCGTTATTGCGGAACTTTTTCCAGTTGTCATCGAGACCGTCGAGTTTCTTTTGGAAGTATGTTTCCGTTTTTCTACTTAGTCCATCCTTGGAAAAGTTGCGATATGCCTTCTCGATGCGTTCTCGAAGTCGTTTTTGATGATTGAGTAATTCTTCCATGTTTCTGAATTGCGGCTTGAGTTATCTTATTGAATCACTATCCGGCTCGAAGGACCAATGTTCAGAATTAGCAATTTAATTTCTGACTCATAAAAAAGGTGCCGGAAGGGTATGATTCAATAAAAAGATAACCTTTTCCACTAATCAAAATTACTATTTATTCACAATTAATTCTTAGATTTTCTCAAATATAAATTCAATAAAAATTCAACAAATTGCCAAAATAATTCAATTCAATCTTTAATTCGTTATTTATTACTTGAAATTTCGTATTTGTTTTGTAAATAAAAATTACCAAAATATTGCTTGCTCTGGTAACTTAAATGAATAACGCCACCTATCTGTCAGCGTGTTGATTGATGTTTCGACTGATGTGTTCTGCAATTAGAACAGCCAGGAATAACCTTTGTGTTGCTGCACTCTGGTTTCGTTTCTTGTGAATCGCTTGGGATTTGCTTGTTGCTAGCTGCCCTGGTTGCGGCTTGCTGGACTGCTTTGCCTTGTTTCAAATTCGCAAATTCGTCCCTCTGTGGTTGGTTAGAGTAACTGCTGAAATCAATTTTGGTGATTAAGTTACTGCTGTATTAAAGACTTCAAAACTGTCTTTAATTCGGGCTTTACTGGGAAAAGACCTCAATTCTGTCTTTCCAGAATGCTAAGTTCGATACTTAGGCTTTGAAATTGCTTTATTGCTAAAACCTCAATACAGATTTTATCTTCTAGTTCAAGACTCTAGAAAGATTAAAAGCAATCTGATTTAACGCCGTCTGTGCGTCGGTATTTATTTCTACTTGAACAATAGCTGCGGCTATCCTTTGGCAGGGGGCTTCGTTCTCGAAGTACATAATTTCGGGTTTATGTACTAGATCGGCGTGCGATGTCCGATCAGCTGTTCTTGTTTATCTTACGGCTGTCAAATGGAGGCGCCTTTCTAGTAAGTATTTTTATCCTTGTTTTTTTTAATTTATGTATTAATTTTAGTTATATTTTCAGGTTTTTTTTATTCTGGATTTAGTGGGGGATGGAAGAGGAGGAGTTGGCAACGTTAGGGTTGACAGGTAAGAGTTTTAGTGGAATTTGTTGTGTATTTTTTTATTAACCCTTTTTGTTTACAGACTTGTGATTTGCCGACGGCTTTTTGCGTCTTCGTGGGATGAATTTTCTTGTTGCTTTTTCATCGCCTTGGGTTTTGATTTTTCATCCCCTTTGGTTTGTAAAAGGTAAGAACTTATAATTTAAATATTTGCATTTAATAATTCGTTTCTATTTGCAGGTACGAATTTCTTGTTGTTGTTTGTTTTTGTGTAGTGACGTCCTTTAACTTGTGTGTTTGTTTTGTACTTTTGTGTATTTATGTAGTTTGTTTGTTTATTTAATAAAGTTAAAAGATATTGAAAAAATGATGTTTTATTTATTTAATTCCTTTTTGCTTGATTTTTGTTTTCCTTTCAGGAGTTTGTTTTGGCTTTTTTTCAGGTAGGCTTTTATTTTAGTGTCGCCGGAACAGAACGTTTTACTTGCCTGAGATGTCCTTTTGTGACTTTTTTGTTCCAGCTAAAGTTACCACTTCGACGAAGGTACTTCAAATCAATTGGATCCAAAAATGAATATTCGGTCATATTTCAATCAATCTACGAAAAATTTAAGCAGGTTTTGCGTTATACGCTGTAATGGAAATATTTCAATCAATGGGACTTATGTATTTTTATTTAGATTTTCCGGGTATTTTTTTTACACTAAAGCTATAAGTAAATCGATTTCAATGCTGTGATGACATAGATGTAGATGACATTGAAAAACAAAGTCAACGACTCCTTTGAACCCACATACACCAATGACGAGGGACTTGTCACCAGGTGACTTAAAAAACTTTTGCTAAATTCTAACAATTACTCAAGAAGTCTTGATTTCAAAAAGAATAATTACACAGCAACATCAAACATATTTGGCAAAGAAACTTCATTCGTCTTACATTTACCCACGTTAAAGGAGAAACGACAAAAAAAAATATATTCCCATGCGTAAATTATCCATCATCTAGGAAAACTAAATTTCCCTCCTACAGGGACTTCCTCTAATAACGGTAGTAATTTGTTGTCAGTAATAATTTCAGGACTCGCAACTCCTTTTACACCCACCCTTTTTCTTTTTTGTTGAGCTTTCTCTTGTGATTTTCTGTATAATGTATAAATATGCGTATATGGCAAACGTAGAGCCCTGCGGTATTTCACCCCATAAAAGTGGCAAAAGGCAACAGCATAAGCCACAAGGAAACTTTTTGTGTATATCTGGAAACTCCAACTCGTCCTCGACATATGTCCTTGCCGCCATTGCTTGTGCCACCGTTGCTGTCGCCGACGCCGCTTCCGACGCCACCTTACTTACAGCAATATACTAATGTCGTTACTCTCTCCCTCTCTCTTTTTCTCTTGCTCTGGCCTTACTTTCAGCAGTATTTGAGTAATCATCGGGTAACACTTTTTGCCTGGCGACTTTGGAGTAAATTGATGAATTTAATTACCACAAAAGTTCGCAGCTGTGATAAGTGGTGGTTTAAATGGAATTTATGTGACTGCAAAGATAAATGTTAAGTGGCACGTACAACCTCAGATCTAGCTGTGCTAGCAATGGATAAGCTGAAGACAGGGCCCGGGGATGTCTGGCTAATTACGTGTTTGATGTTATCCTGTGCAAAAACTTTCACAAGGTTTAATTGCGTTTAATGGAATTTTTGTCAGAACCGTCAGAAACTATAACATAATCAGTTATTGTCACAGAAGCGGCATCTCCGGGGACCTGCAGCCTGGGGGAGCGTGAGTAAACGTCACAGTGGGAAGACTAATTGGTGGGATTTGACATATCATCCATCACGTTAACTTTCCTTCCATTTCATCCATCCATTGCAAGAAGCAGAGGGGATCGTGACTTACGACAACCAAAGGTGGTATCCCTATGCTGACTACTTCAACCAAGAGTCATTAATGCGAAAATAAAGTGTTGAATTTTTTATTTATTTGTTTGGTTTAACTTTTACAGCGATGAGATGACGTTGACACAAATCGAATGACACCTAACCTTTTGCAGATTTCTTTTCAGACAGGTAACTGACCGTTGAAATGTTATTTACCGAGAAATTCAAACTGAAAACCGGAGGGCGTTTGTTCAACAAAGTTAAACATTGAACATTGACTCGGCCCCATAAAACTCTGCCAACTGAAATAAAATGCTCGAGCGCCCAGAACTGGAACCAGCTAGCCTCACAGAAGAAACTGAACAAATTCGATACTGTGGATACAACAAAACGCCAGCTCCTGAATCTGCAAATAAGATTTAAAACTTAACAAGGACTCTTTGAATTATGCTTGCAACAACTTGTATCCGTTTTGTACTTTAAGACGTGTGCCAGTGCTCTTTGGTGGTATTTAAACGTATACTGGATAGTACGAGTATTTAGGGTGGTTAAAAACACCCCCGTGTAGAACGGGTATGGTTCTGTGTCATTCTTCTCTAGAAAAAGGATCAAAGCTTTTTGTACTGTGTACGCAAGTAATTCTAAAAGGAAACTTAGGGAGTTTTCTAAAACTCAAACAACAGAGTACACACCAATCCTTGTTTGAAATACGACTAAGCATCCACGACTCATGTTCCCTTTTTCATCTTCTTACACCATCAAGCATTTCTAGGGGGTGGCTCGAAAGAAGTTTCTCCCTGGCTGAAAGAGTTCTCTGGACAAGCAAATATTTACTTAACTGTGAAATTCAGTTATCAACTTTCAATAAACTGCGATAAAAAGTTTCAAGAGAACACGGAGAAGTAAAAGTATTCGTTTGATAAGGAATAAAAGTTCATCTTAAACTGGGCTCACACACACACCCAGGGTGGTTTGGTATTAAGGGGAGTTACAACAAATTCACTCTAATTTTGTTTTTTTGTTTCTAAAAATGAAAATTGCTAATTAAAAGTTCAACAACAAGCGCTACAAACAAGCTTTGTTGATTAAGGCAGGCAGGCTACTTCTATTTTTTTTTGGAGGGTAGGTATCAACTAACTTAGGGTAGTGCAAAAGGTCCTTTGGGTTCTCCAACGAGCCTCCGCTCTTTTTTGATAGGATTAAATGCACGCCTGAGAGAGAATGACAGGGGCTTTACTAAGTTACTTTGATTTGCTGACTTTGCACTGTTTGTTATTTTTCTTGTGAGAAAATTAATTACCTTAGTTCTCAAAAGGGAAATCTGTATTCAGTTTCATTAAGGATAAAGTCAGTGTGATTGTGTCAGTTTTTGGGTTTGTGTAATTGCGTTGTATCGTTTTTGATATTCTTATACATACAAAAGAAAGAAAAAATCGTTTAATTAAGCTTTTAATACTATTTACTCGAATATACTCAAAATATGGTAATTAATTCTGTTTTGGTTTGAGATAAGCAAGGACATTCGAGACAGTTTTGTTACTTAGGGTTTTATAGACTTTAGTTCCGGTTGTCATATAGGACAATGGGGGCCTCGGTAGTCTAGGGAGTAAGGCGTCTGGCTAAAATCCCAGAGGTCCCGGACTCGATTCCCGGCCAGCCCCACGGCCCTTCGCCTTTTCCACTTTCCCACCTGCATAATTTTCCTTCTTTCTTCTTCCCTCTTCACATTCTTGATTCCTCATTCATAGCCTTCCTTAGCCTTTCCTCGTTCCACCATAGCGCATGTCATCGGTTGGCTGATGAGATTCAACTCGTTTCAGCAGGCATAATACATACATAACTAGTTGTTTCTCGATGCCCCATAGGCCTATGTCCTTTGCCGCCTCTTTCAATTCGACATAAGCTTCTTTTGCTGCCAAAAAGGATCTTCCCACGATGTTCACGTCATCCGCATATCCAAGTAATTGTACCGGCTGTGTAGCTATTGATGCACTTCTCTGGACTGAAGTTTTCCTTATCACTCATTCTTTTTTTTTTTATGTGACACACTAGAGACTTAGGGAAGGCCCCTTTGTACTGTCGACCATATATTTATTTTTTGAAATGTCTGAACAGCAGCTCTAGTCGGAAGATAGAGAGAGAAGTGAAGGAAAGAACTGACACAACCTAGCTGCGGTATTTTATTTCACCTACTGACAACCATTTTCCGACTCTAGGGCCAGATTGAAAAGCATGGGGGCCAATGCATCTCCTTGTCTAAGTCCTTGTCGTACTTCGAACTTCTCTGTTATAACATTTTGGATCCTTACTTTCGACAGGGGACTCCTAATTTCGATAGGATCTCGTATAGCCTCTCTCTGTTTATTGAGTCATATGCCTGTTGAAAGTCGACATCTACATCCTTTCCCAGGTTTTCTCCCGAATTTGCCTTAAGGTCAGCAGTTGGTCCGATGTTCACTTGTTTATCCTAAAACCAGCTTGATATTCTCCTACAAGGCCTTCCGCTTTAGGTTCTAGTTTTTGTTTCACAAGGGTTGTGAAGGTTTTCTAGCTGGTACTGAGGAGTGAGATGCCTCTGTAGCTTTTGTCGGTTCCTTGTATATTGGACATATAATCGCTTTCTTCCAATCCTCTGGTATACCTTCTTCATCCCAGATGGTTATGAGTTCGTGTACGGTTCATAATAGTTGGGGTCCTCCTTCTTTAGCAGCTCAGCTGCTATTCCATCGGCGCCCGGCGATTTTTTGCTGTTTTGCCTTTTTACAGCTTCCCTTACCTCATCCAGTGTTGGTGGTTTTATTGAAATGTTATCTTGGGGAATTACAAATGCTTCTGTCTGTGCATTCTCGTATAGTAAAGGGATGGGATTCAATAGATTCTGAAAATACTCTCTCCGCCGTTACCTATCAGGATCTGCCAACAAGTTCCCAACTATGTCTTGCAGGTGTCTGTTCTTGGCTGAAACTTATTGGTGATCTGGCGAGTTCCTTTGTACGCTTGTCTAATTCCCCCTTCATTGAAGTCTTCCTGTATCTATTAGATTCTCGTATTTAGATATTCTCTCTTCTTCTTTCTGCAAAACTTGTCTGCGATTTTTGTCTTTTCCTTGAAGACTTCCATTCTTGCTGATGTAGCCTCGGTGGCTCTGGTTTCTTTCGTCAATGGCGGTTCTACAGTCTTGGTCAAACCAATCAATTCTATACCTTTTCAACTTCAAATTGGGACTAAACAATTTTAAATTGGAACTAAACAATTTCAAATTGAGACTAAACAATTTCAATTTGGGACTAAAGAATTTCAAATTGGGAACAAACAATTTCAAATTGGGACTAAACAATTTCAAATTGGGAATAAACAATTTCAAATTGGGAATAAACAATTTCAAATTGGGAATAAACAATTTCAAATTGGGACCGAACAATTTGAAGTAATAAATGAACAACTATTAGTAAAGATTAAAGTATTAATTACAGATAAACAACATAAAAACATTATTTAATAACGAACATCCACCATATTTAATGCATCGAGTATGAACCTTTGAACATAAGCAGTTTTGTGCAATTCACAACAGTTTGATTTCTTATATCATTACAAACCTGTTAGTAACCGTTGAAATTGATATTCGGCTTGAGTCGTATTAGCCCTGTCGTCACCGGTTAGAGTTTGTAGCATTTGAATTGTTAATTCTCTTTTAACGTTAGCTTTTAAGCTTGACCAAGCGTGCTCGATAGTTAATCCTTGGACTATATGGTCCAAGCCCAAGTCGGAAATGTTTTCTGCTTGATATTCTAAAATTTGCTGAGCATAATTACATCTTTTAATTTTATTTTCCTCGCTGTTCGCTCTTTGTGGTTCCTTATGCATATCTTTTCATGTAAATAACATACCATCTAAATTTAAAGAAACAAAAATTTTGATAATTTTAACTTACTCCCAATTTGAAATTGTTTAGTCTCAATTTAACATTGTTTATTATCAATTTGAAATTGTTTAGTCCCAATTTGAAATTGTTTATTCTCAATTTGAAATTGTTTAGTCCCAATTTGAAATTGTTTAGTCCCAATTCGAAATTGTTTAATCCCAATTTACTTATACTTCGTATAAAGGGTGAGCAGAGTGTCCCGACCTTCCTGTTGGATCGAGATAATAAGACTGGTCCTGGTTTTACCGTTTATACAAGTACATTATCGAAGACCTTTCTTTCTCTCAGACGCGAAAGTAAATATCGACTCTAAGGGCCTGTGCCAAAATACAATTCAAATGTCAATTTGTATGAAAAACGCATTTCATTTTTACAATTCATTTTTCGAAGGTTTGTGTCTTTGGAAATGTAAGGAAATTTTTGAATTGTAGGGAAATTTTATGCAAACATTCGTTTGACAGTTGGCCCTGTTTTTTTAATGAACTGGGTTTTGAGAGATTTTGAGTTCATTAAAAAAACGCCAAGGGAAATTTTGCAAAACATCAAATGAATCTATCTTCAGCGTATAGCTGAAACGTCAACTGTCGCCGTCGGCATTTGTGATTTTCAATGCAAATTTTGGTTTTGTACGCATGAGGATATTGTCTCGGGCTTAGAGAATACGTTTGATACGTCTTTCATGAAATCTCTTTGAATAGCGACTTTTCTTCGCGCTCTAAAGTTAAAAAGTTATTGATGGAATTGTGTATGATTGTATATATTTTATATCAAAAGGCCAGTTTCCGTGAAAATGTTTCGAAAATCTACTCGTTAAAATTGTCAGATAACAATAGCCTCAATCTAGTTCTCCATATTTAGCCATAGGAGCAGCATAAATTTTTAAAATTTCTAGCTTTTTTTCATAATTTAAAAGCATACATATCCACTGCCTATTTATTTGTAAAGGGATTTCAATTTGTCGTGTCTGCTAGGCTGTAAAAGAGCAGGATCCAGTACCCCTGGGCGGTTTGATTGAATTAAGGGCATTTTCCTTCCGTCCTTACTGCCCTTCTGATTTATTATATTTCGTAGTTAGTTCTCCCCTGTAAAAGTCATCCTCATATTTACAAAATTTGAATGACATTTCTCGTCCTGCTTGAAGTAAGCCGCGTTCTGGAAAGCAGGGAAATTTTAAAATTTCCCAGTAACCCCGATAGAGACCCAGATAGACCTCGATAGAACCTGGGTTTTCGATTTTGTATGGCGAAGAACCAGCCAGTTCATTAAAAAAACACGGCCAGTTTGTTATAATTCAATTTCGTTGTGAAAGATAACATTCTAAATGATCACAAAAGGCTTGCATTTGGATTAAATAGTACCATTTACTGTTGGTATATTAGTTATGCTATGTGTAGGACATCTAACCCTGATATGAGTGAAATCTTTGGCCCTATTGTGTTATGAAATCTTGAACTTTTGGCCATATTAGTTGACTCCATTTCTAATTATTGGAGAACAATATGTGTAACTCTTGCAATTTTCAGTGCACGATTGTCCTCACCGTTAATACACCGATCGATGAAACACACCAAATATCCGACAGAATATCCAAGATATTTATAATCCGTGGATATATCCGTGCCCATGAAACCGGGCCTATAGGCTGATCATGCTACGCGGTAGGACGTTGCAACAGACGTACAAAAAAATAATAAAATTAACCAAGTTTCCTTCCTAAAAGAATTGACTCATTTTTTTTTTCAAAGTTTTACTAATATGTACATAACTGATACTTCCATTCTACCCTTACTGAATAGATGCTCATGAAGCTCTTTCATTTCAATAATTTTAAAACATAAAACAGCGTGGTCCTGGGCTGCTTTAAAATAAATTATTAAAAACATTATAGATTGCAAATGTTGTCATCCATGTTTTCAAATAATAATATCAATTGTCAAATGAGATGCGTGAAATGTATTTTGGCACACTTTGAAATTTCGAAGTGTCCGTGGTGAAAGTAGTAAATTCGGAATTGTATTTTGGCACCCACCCTAAGATGAATCTGCCGATATTAAGGTATTATTTACAGCCGGAGGCTGTAATGGATTCAAGAAAGGTGGTTTGATTATGTGGTTGTTCATTCGACTCTCAGAAGAAACGGTCGGTGTTAGTGTGTTTATACCGACGGTAGGCTGCGGGTTTGGTGGAGATTGATTGCTTATAAGGGCCTCGCTGACATCGGCAAAGGAACGGCCACCGCCGGCAATGTGGCTGCGTGAGAAATTAGGATAAGTAGTCTGTGGATTACTGTTATTTCTCGGTGTGAGGACCTTGGAGGATGTGCTGGGTGCAGTAGTGGTTCTATTAGTATTATAGTTAGTAGTAGGATTAGTTTTAAGGTTTCGGTTATTACTGGTGTTAGAAGACAGCGGGACAGTAGAGGATGAAGTTGGCGTGTAGTTTGAGGTGGATTCATAGTTATTTTTATTAGAGATAGGGTTAGCAGAATATGAAGCTCATGTGCCGTTTGAGTATGGATCTGAGGACGGGGTGGTGTTAGTTTTAATGTTAGTATTACAACTAGGTTTTCTATTTGGCTTATTTTTAGTAGTAGCTAACTAACTTTTAGATCTATTACTTAACATATCCTTCCAAACACATAAGGTAAGATTATTCCACCTGAAGATGTCTGCTGTGGAGTTTAGAAACAGCCATTCATATTTTGTCGGCATAACCAGCTTGAAGTTTTTTTATTTTATTACTTTGATTTTTTGAGGTTGGATGAGTTCACAGTTATGCAGATTTACGGAGAATTACTTTTTGAAAAAGTTCTGCACCCAGGATGGATCTGCTTGTGTTGGTGCACCTTTGAGGTGATATACATCAACTGACGAAGTGCATGGCCCTTCGTTTGGAGCCCTTGTGACGACCGTCCTTCTTTTGGAGTTTCGAGATACTTTATTTTCCTTGTTAGTTTTTTTTCTTTTTGTTCACCTTGTTATGTGCGCTAATTTTTTGTAATCTTTTATCCCATTCGGCTGTTGTCCATGTTGTTCCAAATTTTTCAGCAGTAGGTTCAGGAAAGTGCATCGGTGGCAAATAGAGGGATGGGCTTGACGAGATGGATATAGTGTGGTTGAGAAGGCTCTCCATTAAATTGGGATGAGCTAATGTAAAATCATCCCCACAGTTATTGTTGCTTTGCAGGCGATCATTTTCCAATTCTTCCTTGAGAATACAAAAGTCCATAGATTTATGTAAAAATTGATCCAAGTGCTGTGCATACACCTATTGAGGTCCCAAAATCACTTTCTTTTGTTTTTTGATTTAAAACCAGTACTGGATACCTTCGTACAAACGAAACCTATATATTAAAATTCACATCCTCTATCCCATTAACACAAGTTCTATAAAACTGAGATTAAAATAAGGTCAAAATCCTTCTTAAATAAAAAATGCACTCTTTCAACTAAATGCAAAAAGTTACTTATCCTTAATGCACTTCCTGGGTGTTCCCATAAGATTTTCATCACTATTATATTCACCCAAAGTGGTCGATGCTTTTAAATTTACCCTCGCCGCGTAGCATAGCCGTCTTAAAAGCCAAAATCAGTAATACCAAACGTGTGCGGTCGGGAACATTACCATTAAGCCATAGAAGAAATTCTCGTCCTCGAAAATCAATATCCTTGAAAGAAGATCCACACACAAATCGCCTCGGTCTCTTTCTTTCGTTCTAGCTTGTTTGTGGTGGCTGTATATGTATGCCTTCCGTAAATCTTCTGTGCCTCACTTCCGTCCCAAATCGAACCATTCTTAATGATAAATAATGCAATTATATTCTCAATAATTGAACTCCGCTGATAAATGGGCTGCACTTTAGTTTTGATTTGCAGTAGTAGAACTGTGCATGGAGCACGTTTGCCTCCTTCATCTGCTGATTTACATCTTCCTTCCTTCCGGCAGAGACGACGACTCCCTTGTTCTTACAATCTGTCTTTTGGGGTCCGCCGGCAGAGACGACGACTCCCTTGTTCTTACAATCTGTCTTTTGGGGTCCGCCATAGAATGTCTGCTCTGCATTTTGTTAAGGCTAGTCTATTCTAGAAGATTGGAGGGTAAACCCCCCGAAATATTGATTTCATTCTGGGGATATACCAGTTCAATGTACAGGGGTAGAGCAGCAGCAGTAACTATGTGCAGCTAATTCCTTTAAAACACATCTCGCAATTTTTTAGCCATCCTAGAGATGGGGACAGATCCTTGCAAGCTCTCTCTCAGCTGACTGGAGCTGCCATCTGAGACTGCAGAGGCACTTTACAAGGGACAAGAGATGAAAGTGAATGACAGATGGATTTGTGATTTGATAAATGGGTACTGGCCTTGTCGTTCGTCGTCCTGTGCAAGCAAGGCTTTATGTGTTGTTGTTTTTTTTTATATATATTTTTTAGTCCTTTCGAATCCGCTTGGCTAACTGAAAATGAGGGGAGGCGAAGATGTGGCTTGATTTATAGGTCGTCAGGTACAACCTTGTACGTTTTCGTTAAGAAAATGAAGGCGACTAGGTTGACAGTTTGCCATTTTGTTGTTTGTTTATGTTTTTGACAGAATAACATTTTTTTTGACAGAAATGTGGAGTGAGAGTGCGGTGGTGTGCTGCTGGTGTATGTCAAGATTGATCAATTTTTTTTTACTGAGTTAAGGAAAATGCACATTACTCATATAAGAATAAGGACGCAAGAAAAAATTCATTTGGGAATCGTGTGATTTATAACTAATGAATTTAATGTCAGAACTATGATTCGATTTTAATTTGTCAAGAGTTTCAAACCTCCTTAAAACTTCCATTATCACATTTTTTGTGTGTCCTTTCCAGGTAAAACCCATTCAAATACAAAACTTGTCCGAAAGCAACATACATAATTACACCATCATTCCCTTATATTCAAAAAGCAAAATACTTGCCCTTTCCTTCCTTGTCATTCTTCTGTAACACTTCCATTCCCATGGTGCAAGGACTCAAGTGTTTTCCAGGACCTGGAGTGGTCTTCGGTCAATTTCCCCGCACATCACACAGTAAGGAATTGTTACGGCACATGAAAAAGAATCATTTTGGCAAATTGGTCTATTGCACGGCAACACACACACCAAGTGCTTGGTGTCGGTTGGTTGGCTGCTCCTCTTTTCTTTTTTCTTTCTATTTTTTTTCTTCTTTTTTTTTTTTTGAAATGTAAGTCCTTTCCGTCCTTTCCTTTTTACCATCCAATGTGGGCCACATTTTTGCACGCTCTCCAGGTAAAAATTTACATATGGAAATTCAGGTAATTCATTCTGCATAAGTAATTACCTCCTTCTGGCACGTTCTTGCTTTAATTTAGATTTTCAAGGAAATGACGGGAGAGCCTTGTACTACCAGCAACCCCATCCCAAACCACCATTACCACCCTAAAACCCCCGCTGAATGGTTGGTACCTGATGCCATAAAGAACTAGTATTGCGCTCTCAGGCACTGAAAGGTGGTGTGGTAGCGATGGTGGTAGTGGTTATATGGATACTTTAGTTAGGGTACTTTGTTTGGTGAAGGGCTCCTATACTGAAGGGGAAGTTTCCGGGAATTGTGTTTTTTTTTTCATCATTCGTGAGCAGTAGAAGTGTTTTATTCGCTCCTTTTCACGGGTAGAATTAAAGCGTGGCTTTATTTGTCAAAGTGATTTTTCCCTTGCTCGGCAGGATGAATTTTTTTAGGAGGATTTGATGGATTATGGAAATGAGCTTTTGGAATGCTATAATCGTTGGACATAGATGTAATTGCAAAGAGAAATTGCTTGATTGTTTTGAAGAGGAATGACAAGCCAACTCAGAGCTCAGGGTTGCTTTTCTGCCCATTTTTCACTTGAATATCATTCTTTCATATTTCTCTTCGCTCTTTAAAGAAGACCCTAGCTTTGCACTTTCATAACCGGCCTGATGGGAAGTTGGAATTTGTTCAATCCGAATAGCCAGAACAAAATCAGTTATATAACGTTAACCAATGCAAAATACTCTTGTCTCCCTAAGAAGCTATACGTCCACATTCAAAAATTCACAAATATAAAGTTATTGGTTCTTTCTGGTAGAGCAGTTTCAAAGTAGCTCGACATATCGCCGGCTTAATCTTTTTACCTGGTATTATCAAGCTACATCCTGTATCTGTCTCCAATTAACCCTTGCAGTTGCGCCTCTATCTCAGCCGGGTGTGCTATTGAGGTTATCAACTTTGAGAAATCAAATCCCTTCACAAACATTTTGCTTTGATTTTTGTTACATTCGTGGGCTGGTTTGAACTCGTATAATATCCAGCAGCTGAAACGCTGTCCAACAGCGGTCGATCGCCTCCTCCGGACTCATATTAACCTGTCCTGTCCTCTTCCTTCGAGCCAAGGTTATAACTAGACATTGCACCCTCGCGAGTACGACATGATGTGGACTGGTTGTGTAAATAGTGACTCCTAAGAATGCACTTGGCAAATTTCTTAAAAAGTTGTTCGCTAGCTGATACCCACGATCTCACCGCACGGAAATATGTCACAATATACCTTAATAAAGTCACGGATGAGTTAGTCTACAAAATCTTACACCTGTAGTCCCTTACGGGGGAAAAAAACATTCGTGAGGAAGGAAGAAATGAGTTAGTCAGACTATTCTTTCAATACCTCATATTATTTATTAATTTAATTCATCAATCCCCAAGCATCGTGTAGCATATAACAATGCACTTGTTTACGATTTTAAGAAGGCGGACCTGGACAGTATTGGTTTCGAATTATCCCTAGTCGACTGGGAACATAGGCTAACTAGCAATGATCTTGACGTGATAGTTTCATGCTTTTATTCTATCATTTTCAACATCATCGACAAATATGTACCCAAAATTATAAAACGGGTTAGAGTGTCGGAACCATGGCTGGATAGAGATACTAGATCCCTACGTAATCAAAGAAATAAATTATATAACATGATCAAAAATAACACATATGTAAACGAGCGATTGAACTCCGAATACATTCGACTAGCCTCAGAATTTGCTGGTAGGTCCCGCGAGGCCTACTCTGCATATATTAATTCAGTTGGTGATAGTATCATAAGTGATCCCAAAAAATTCTTTGATTACGTTAACATTAAACGGAAGACTTCTGGCTACCCATCAACAATGACGAATGGTAGAGCCCACACCTCATGCCCCCAAGTAATTTGTAGCATGTTTGCTGATAGGTTTGCTGAAATTTATAGCCCCTTGTCCAGCGCAACACACAATGTAACTGACTCGCACACTGACACTTCCCTTATAACTGGTATATCCCTTTCTGTTGATGAGATCAAGGCGGGTCTGAACATTCTTGATATCAGAAAAGGTAATGGTCCCGACAATCTCCCTCCTATCTTCCTGCAGCGCTGCTCGCAACATATCGCGTTTCCTCTTTATCTCATCTTCAACAAATCTTTATCGTTAGGAAAGTTTCCCAAGCTGTGGAAGAAATCCTACCTAACGCCAATCTATAAATCCGGTGACAAGCACTCGGTAGACAACTATAGGGGCATTGCCATTTTATCATCAATTCCTAAGCTTTTTGAAAAACTTGTTCATGACAAGATTGCTCCTCTTATCGATCCATACCTAAACGAACAACAACATGGTTTTCGGAAAGGACGTTCAACAACTTCTAACCTTATGGTCCTTATCTCCGAATCGTTATGCGGTATGGAGAGCGGCCATCAATTGGATGCTGTGTACACTGATTTCAGCAAGGCCTTCGATCGAGTGGACCACGCTATCCTAATCGCAAAATTATTAAAGTTTGGAATATCAAGTTCTGCCCTGGAATGGTTAAAATCATATCTGAACGGAGAAACACAGGTTATCAGATTCCAAGGATTTCTATCTAATGAGATCGAAGTAACCTCTGGCGTTCCTCAGGGTAGTCATCTCGGTCCCCTACTCTTCAATATTTTCATTTCCGATCTTTCCGAAAAATTAGCAAATATTCCACATCTCTTTTACGCGGATGACCTCAAAATTTATAGTGTCATTAAGACCCAAACTGATGCTTCCTTCTTACAGACAAAACTCAATGCCCTACACGACTGGTGCACCATGAACAAACTGCAACTTAACACCAGCAAATGTCATGCAATTACCGCTCCCGCTTAAAAAACACACAGAACCATAACTATTATCTCAATGGCATAATGTTGAATCAGGTTGACCATATCGTAGATCTAGGCGTCGTCCTAGACAAAAAACTCAATTTCAACCTGCATTACGATAATATAATTGCCAGAGCCAACAAACTTCTTGGTTTCATCAAGAGGAGAGCCAAAGAATTTGGTAATGTATGGGTCACAAAAACCCTCTTCTGTTCTTTAGTCCGCCCTATCCTGGAATATGCGTGTCCTATCTGGGATCCTATATTCCAAGTGAGCAGCAAGAGGATCGAATGCATTCAAAAGAGATTTCTTCTTTTTGCCCTGAGACATCTACACAACCCCCATGACTACCAAACCCTGCCGCACTACTTGGACAGGCTCAAAGTGCTTGATCTCATGCCGCTGTCTAGCAGGAGGAAACTGCTCATATCTTGCGTTGCCTTTGACGTCCTAAGTGGAAAGCTTAAAGTGCAGTTTCTGTCGGACAGATTCAAATTGAATGATGTAGTCCGACACACACGACACACTAAACTACTTAGGGAATATCCACACCGCACCGATTACGCAAGGAATGAGCCCGTCAACAGATGCTGTATGGTTTTTAATAGCCATAGCTCCTCTTTCTCCCCTTCCCTCAACAAGGCATCCTATAAAAAAATACTCATATCCCTACTAACATAACCCCTCTGACAATAGTAGGTTTTTAGTAGCTATCAGTAGTATATAAAAAAGACTGTACACTATGTTTTTTAATCTAAGTATATGTATACCTAGTTTAAGTGTGCCTTGTTTGGCGAATTAATAAATAAATAAATAAATAATTTTTCAAGACCTCCCTGCAAACAACACTTCTAGTATTTTTCTCTGGTTGGGAATGACCAAGCTTTCATATGAACTTACTCTTGAGCACGCTAAACACAATTGGCCATGTTAGAAACAGTCACATCTTAGATCCACATCAATCAGACTCTGTCCCTGTGCCGCATTGATGGTTATGGCGTAACAAAACTTTGGGAAATTGCAGACATTTGAAGGGAAAGTAGTAGTCGAATGGTGTAAATTTCCAACAGCATAATTGGAGCGCCAACCTTGAGGTAATATTCGTGGAGGTTAGGAGTGTGTAAGAATTTTACAGAGTAATGCTCACGACCTACATTACCGAGACCACAGATACTTCGGCAACTTCTCTAGCAGAAAGTGGTTGATGCTATTGGCTGACTCGTTTGTTGGAACGAGGATAGCTCCTTCCCTCAGCCATGTTGCGTAATCCATTCGAGCCTGATAAATTTTGGATACATGGTAGGTAGGTAGGTAGGAGCGGCAGTCCCGTCCAGGTCCTAGGCTGGGACGCAATTGACGCTAAGCTGCGCGGTTTTTTATCCATAGTCGTGAAAAACTTTTGCATGAAAGGATCAGTAAGCTAGAGATGTAGACCCCTCCCGGTCAAATTTAGGTACTGGATAAAATCTCCCATTTTAAGTTTTGAAACATCCTCCAAATCATTTAAGAAGAGGTTTCCAAAAACACGGTGTCTGATATTGGCCAGAGCTGGACATTCGCAGAGAAAATCCTTGCGTTGAATCACCAAAAGGTCTCGCGATCTTTGCTTGTTACAGCAGGGCCTAGTCTTCCTAGAATTGTCACATGATGAGAGTCTCCCCCATCTGGAGCCAGCTACTGAGAGAAAGTACATGGAAATGTCTCTCCTTAGCACGCAAAGAGGCTTCTGTATATTCCAATATGGCTAATTCATCTTCTTTCTCGTGTTGTCCCTGTAACTCGGTACTCACTGTAGAGTGATCCTGTACCCCCGGACAGGCAACGTAGCTCCTTTTGGCAGTTGCCAACTAGCTTAGAAGTTATACGGTCTTAATGGCCGCTTGACATTAGGCTCGGCCTTGATCTGATAACAGAATTACCCTGGCTCTCGGCCTTGAGTTTGGCCATGAAAAATTGCCAGAAGTTCTGCCTGGCAAACGCTGGCAAAATTAGACATGCGAAAGCTTTTTTGCAAGTTGATTGGTTAGGAAAATACTCCAGCTCCTACACCCGATTATGATTTAGATTCGTCTGTGAACAAGACAACGTCCTTCTCAGGTTCAAAATCTTCCCATTCCTCTCTGGTAAGGATCCGGATATTAAGGCTGGTCGTCCACTGGAAGCGTATTCGAGCGGCTACGCGCTTCGGCTACATGAGCGGCTTCAGGCGGCTACAAGCGGCTCTGAGATACGCGGCTACACGCTACAGGGGTCGTCCACTGCAAGCTTTTCATGCTGCTCAGTTTGAAGTGAATTTGACATAATAATTTTTATTCCAGGAGAGATATTTGATAATTATAGGGAGTGTTATTATCGTAGAACCTTGTGTCAAGGATTAATTGTGGCTTCTGATGGTGCCTACCTACAGTAAAAATTTCATGAAAAAATAATGGTAACTTTTCGAGTAAATTTCAAAAATGAAAAACACCTGTTTCACGAAAAAAGATTGAACAGGGCTCACAGTGGTCCTAGAATTTTTTTTGTAGGCCTAATTTATTCGCAAGGATTTGCTCCACAACTCCATTTTCATGAAATGTATGATAGGTTTGATTTAACAACTTAAAAGCTCGTTTGAAAACCGAAACTCGAAAAGTTACCATTATTTTTTCATGAAATTTTTACTGTAGGCAGATACAATTTAATCCTTGAACACTAGGTTCTACGATAATTACACTCACTATAATTAAATGTCAAAAAAATTGTCATTTTTAACGGTTTTTGAATTTTTCTGCAAAAAGTTGTTGACCGACTTTAATGGTGCAAAACTCATATTTTTCGTCTTTTTAAAGCACTATTATGTAGTATTTTTTGTTTTCTAAAACAACAATGTTTTCGTACCTAAAAAGTGAAAAAACTTGTTTCCGCTACTATTATTAACCTTTTTCCACCTTTTTCCCTCGACCAATTTATCCAAAACACATTCATTGAATTCCTACGATTTTTCTCTTAATTATAACGTCAATAAATCGCGGGGTAGATTTATTTTATTTTAAATATAGAAAGCTTTGGAGAAAATTATTTCCTGGTTCGAGCGGCTACGCGCGACCGATCCAAAATAATTTGGATTCGCGCGGCACGCTTGAATACGCCTATAGCCGCCCGCTCGAAGTCGCTTGCAGTGGACGATGTTTGTATGAAATCCTTTATGTTGGATCTGTCGCGCATAGCCGCGTGTAGCCGCTCATGTAGCCGAAGCGCATAGCCGCTTGAATACGCTTCCAGTGGACGACCAGCCTAAGGTCACTGCCGAAATTTAATTTTGCGACCATGTAGTCGGTAGATCCTGATACCATTTCCTGTAGTAGAGAGCGCAATATATTACTGTGCGCATGTCTTCTTGGTCCAGAAGCCCGCTTTACGCAGCCGGAGGGCGGTGCCAGTAGATCAAGAATTACATTGAGCGTTTCCGTCGGAGTTGTGGCCCGAGACAGTCATTCTTTGGGGTTGACCCAGTGTGAATCTGTTATATTCTTTAGTAGAATCCGGCCATCATACGGCGAAGCCATGTCAGCACTGGTTTTATCATTGCCGTGTATAGTCAGCGCAGCATGTGTGGTTTCCAACCCCGTCTCTTGCCGAAAGTCTGCTTTCAGACATAAAAAGCTATGCTAGCTTCCTTGCTCTTTCTTCGATATTTAATTTCCGCAGACTGGGATAAGCTCAGTATTCGGCCGTTAAGTGAAGGTGGACTAAAGGTGGAGGTGAAGAGCAGTTTCTGCCGCCGATCAGATGATCTGCCTTTACAATGTGCATGCTGGGATGTAGACATCGGGATTCTTTAGTGGAGTCATGGAGGTAAATGTCTAGTATGTGTTCGAAGGTTCTTAAGTGAAAAGATGATAAGCTTATTGGCCTATAGTCTCTAGCCGCTTCGAGCCGTGCCATCTCCTTGAACCTCTTTCCGCTGTGGGGTACGTACATGTAGTTTAAGCAATACTTGTAGATTAAAACAAAGCTTGGCCCAATTATGTCATGTATCTTTTGTAGCATAATTGGCTTTATGTTGTCCATGCCTGGAGTTTTTTACGGAGAGAAACTATGCAACGCCCATCGCATATTTAATAGGAAGACTTGGCCCGTTTCGTTCCACTGCAGTGCTGCTTCTACTAGAGCTTCTGTGCTCTGTTTTGAGACGATTTCTTGACAGCCATGAAAGTGAGTTGTTAGGAGAAGTTCCAGGGTTTCACTTGAGGACTCTGTCCATGTACCGTCTCCCCGTTTGATATAGGATGGTTTACAGGGTTGCTTAGAGAGAAATTTTCCGAGCCTGGCCGACTCACCCAGAATCTCTATAGCATGACAATGATCCCTCCATGATCGATATTTCGCGGCTCTCCACTTTTTCTTGTACAGTCTTAGATAGTCCTTGTAGGGTTTCCAATATTTGTGTCTATAGAAGATATTGAAAATCTCTCTGGTTAGACAAGATCTGTATAAGATCTGCTAACTCTTCGGTACACCATGGTGGGAAAATTTGCTTGCTATGCATATTTAACTGGGCATGACGGTCTTTATGACGTGCTTAAGGCGTTTTCAAGATTGTTAACCATTTAGTCAAGCTCATGGCTCGACTTAATTCAGCACTTCGGTGCGTGTGCCAGTCCTTAGTTATTTTTCTAAACTGATCCGAGTTGGTTCTGTTCTCTTTAGTGGCTTCTGATTCGGGAGTTCCTAAGCTGGCTGCCATTCGGATGTTTTCAATGAAGTTATGTTCTAATTCTGCATCACTTTTAAAACTCACTTTAAATTGACTAGTTCTTTCAAATTTTCCCTGAAGAGATCCCAATCCGTATACATTTTTTGTGAGGGTCTGCTCTGTTGATGACTTTTGGGCGTATTGACAACACAACAGTTCTTGCATTGTTGTTGTGTTTTTAGATAGCTCCTTAATGTTCCGATGTAAAACAGAGGAAAGGTAATCATGACTTTTACAAGATCAACTTTGATCATTACGTATACCTAAGACTTTATGTCCCATTTTTCATTTTCATCCAATGATCGTCAAGGTTTAGTTTATGCTTCGTAATCAAAATAACCGTTTCGTTGACTTTTGTAGTTCCCACCAACTCATGGTAGGTGGAACTTACTTTTGTCACAAGAAGATACACAAAGAGACCTGGGTATCGCCCGATGGTAGAACGAGAAATCAGATAGATCACGTGGCCGTTAGCCGCAGATGGAGAACTATTCTTGAGGATGTCAGGAGTTTCAGGGGAGCGGATACTGGAAGCGACCACCATTTGGTTGTAGCAACTATTCGCCTTAAAATCGCCGCAATCAGAAACGTGCAACATGATGCTATAACCCGTAGACGGTTTAACGTAGACCTTCTGCGGGAGAGCGTTAAAAAGCGGGAATTCGCTGGAAACTTTTTAGAATTATTAAACCAGCAAACCGTTTCTGACGACACAAATATTGAGGAATTGTGGAGTACGACAAAGGGCGCGATATTGACGGCTGCGGAAACAAGCATCGGTTATGTCCAAAGAAACCAGCAACACTGGATCTCGGACACAACCTGGCAAAAAATAGAACGCAGAAGGGCCCTCAAAAATAGCGTAAACTCCACAAACGACCCGGAAAGACGTCACCAATTAGAACGGGAATACTCCCAATTACACCGGGAGGTTAAGAGAAGTGTCCGGCGTGATAAAAGGCAGCAGATAAACGAGCTCGCAGAAAAAGCGGAAAACGCGGCAAACACAGGCAATAGTAAGGTGCTGTACCAAATCACTAAACAGCTCTCGGGAAAGCACTCTACTAAAAAGCATGCCGTTAAGAGTGCGGATGGAAGGCTGCTGTGCAGCGACGAAGAGCAACTCCAAAGATGGAGAGATTATTTCTTCGCCGCCCTGAATGGTACACTTACACAGGAACCTCAGGAAAATAGCAACAATGCACAGCCAATAAGAATCACCACCCGGGCCCCATCCAAGACGGAAATAGTAACCGCAATTCATGCGATGGCCAATGGTAAAGCAGCTGGGAAAGATGGCATCCCGCCAGAATTGTTGAAAGCCGACTCAAGCCTCATAGCAGATGCGCTTCAGCCAATCCTAGAAATAGCATGGAACACCTGTACCTTTCCGGAGGATTGGACGGAAGGTATCATAGTCAAAATACCAAAAAAGGGGGACCTAACAATATGCGACAACTGGAGAGGCATCTGTTTACTATCTACAGTGGGCAAAATTTTGTCCCATATATTACTATCTAGGATAAGTGAGGCAGTTGACCGAACGCTTAGGAGGCAGCAGGCCGGATTCAGGAAGGGCCGCTCCTGTATTGATCATATTAACACCTTGAGAATAATAGTGGAGCAGTCTACTGAATTCCGATCCCCGCTTTACCTTGCTTTCGTAGATTATGAGAAAGCGTTCGACTCGGTCAATAGGAGCTTTATATGGCAGGCACTACGGCGACGTGGATTGCCTGATAAAATAATAGAATTGATAAAAGCCCTATATAACAATTCCAAATGCAGAGTTCTCCATAATGGAAAATTATCCGACAGCTTTGAGGTGAGCTCAGGAGTACGACAAGGATGCCTACTTTCGCCTTTACTATTTCTTATAGTAATAAATGACATCCTTGTCGGCGCTCTAGATAATCGAACAGGCGGCATACAATGGGGTTTGGTAGACCGCCTTAAGGACCTCGACTACGCCGATGATATCTGTTTGCTGGCCCACAGACACCAGGACCTCAAAAACATGATTAACAATTTGGCAACAGAAAGTAGTCCAGCAGGCTTAAGGCTAAATCCGACTAAAACTAAAGAAATGCGGATAAATGCAAACACCATTGAACGGACAGCGCTGAATAACCGTGACGTGGAACTGGTAAATAAATTCTGCTACCTCGGTAGTGTTATTACCGAAAATGGTGGGGCAGAAGAAGACGTAAGTTCCAGAATAAACAAAGCACGAGGCGCATATGCATGCCTGTTCCGCATATGGAGATCAACGGAGATCTCAACTAACACCAAATTGCGGCTGTTCAACTCCAACGTGAAGGCTGTTCTTTTGTACGGTTGCGAAACATGGAAAGTCACCCAATTCATCACAGGGCGCCTACAAGTCTTCATCAACAGATGCCTTCGTCGTATCCTAAAAATCCGCTGGCAAGATAGAATTTCAAACGAAGAACTATGGCGCCGTGCCGGCCAAGAAAGGATAGACGACCAAATCAGGCGAAGGAAATGGAATTGGGTTGGCCACACCTTGCGACGCGAAAACGAAAACCTAGCCAAACAGGCCCTTGACTGGAATCCGCAAGGTTCCCGTCGAGTAGGAAGACCTAGAACAACGTGGAGGAGAACCCTACTAGAAGAAGCCGCAACTACTGGGAGATCCTGGTCGGAGCTGAGAGCTGTCGCGCAAAACAGAGTCCGCTGGAGGGCAACTGTTTCCGCCCTATGTCCCATGAGGGATTAAAGGAGTTTAAAGAAGAAAGAAGAAGAAGAATCAAAATAACCGTGCCACATATACAACAACTCACACTGTTTTTGAACTCAGAACCTTTTCTATGAACAATTTAAAGTTCCTTGCCAATAATACCCTACCTTAACCAAAATTTCTATCTACAGTTAAAAAACAATTCTCAAACACGATCACAATTCAAAGAAAACTTTCTGCCATTTATCCAAAGGAACTGCTAATAAATAAAATCCTCTTCAAAAACTTTTGAATATATTCACTTTTAAATAAAATTTAACAATCGAAAAGAATTGTTACTTTTCCTGAAAGTATATGATTTCCAGTGCAAAACTCTTCTAAGTAAAAAGAAAACCAGTTCAACTAAACCAATTGTACTATAGTGTTATATATACACTCTCGCATCCTTACAGTATACGATTTGAAACTATATCACAAGCTGATATGTTTCTGGATACCAAATCAAACTACGCACAATTACCACATCAACACGACAAGGGATTACTGGTGGTAAATAGCGTTTTAGGTTCGAATTTATTTTACCCCTTGAACCATACCATAGAGAATACTAGTAGCAAGAGAGATGGGAGTCCTCTTCTAGAAACCAATATAAACGGTTTTCGATTGGGTTTAATATCACCCTATAAAACAGTCCTACCATAACACCAATTACCCAAACATAATCTCACCATGAAGTTGAAATCTCGTCGAAAGGGAAAGTTTGAACGAAAAGTACCCCCCAAAAAAACAGGAAGGATTTTCAAGGACTCGGTAAGCATATGGAATCTGTTCGGTCGTCTCTTTTTTTTTTTGATATGGTGGGGTTAGGAGGAGAAAGAATGTGTGGGGATGTTTGTTGTTGCTGTTGGATTTTTTTTCTGTATTTTGAGATGTACATCCCTAGAAAAAGGGGCTACTCTGATATCAGATTTAGCACAGCATCCCCACCCTCGGAGCCGCCCTGATATGAGAGTTTTACGACTAAATCCCTGTGTATTGGCTCTTTTCTTGGGTTAAGACGGTTATTTATGCTTTTGAAAAGACTAGGACATGGAGCTTTTTCATAGGATTTACTGAGAGAAAAGCAACGACCTACCTATCCTGATATATCCTTGAAACTTCACACAAGCCCCCCGATTGTCAAAAGGAAAAGGTCGAGGCTGTAAAATGTTCAATTTCCCCAAATAGTAACACCACCATCACCAGCCAGCCATACTCCAGCCATCACCACCAACACCACCAGCAACAGAAGCAGCAGCGGCAGTAGGTAGGTACTGGAATCATGGCTCTTGAATGAAGACGAAATTTCAAGCCAGTTACCGTCACGGTAAATTGGATCTAATCTTCCTTATTTTCCGGTAAATACACTTTACCTGACACTTAAACTACCTCAAGACTTTAAACGTTGCGAATATATCCTCTAAGTAGCGGTATATTATCCACACGAAAAAAAAAATCCATTCCAATGGTTGAAAATCGTAACATATACCGTTATCGGAAATATATAGCCCAATAATTTAGCTCCATTCCACCCCAGTTTATTACAACACATGCATACACTGTGGAGCACTTCAATAGGTCTGGATTACATCCCAGGACTTTCCGGTGTATCCATGAAGTATAGATAGTCATGCCGGTGAACCTTCTTCTCTCTACATCCTTAACTCAAAGGATCATTTCATTTCCATTAAAATAACAGCTACCCCGTCAAACTGGGGGTGGATATTACTGAAGGGTGTAAAACTGAAGAACCTGAACCTGTTGTATTCTTTGCCTTTACCGCTCAAGGATAATATCCATCGGATATGTATATTTGCAACACACATACCTATACATATACAAAAAATCCCTCTAAACATCATAGCAGGACGCGAAAAGTGTAAGGTGGAATTGTTGTGGTCATAAATTTTACTACGGCCAGCCCACGATTTGCACGATATTTTTTGTTGTTGTTGCTGTTGTTGTTGCTATACTCCTGGGTTCGTCCTTCTTATACTTTTTTTTCCTCACTTCTATCCTTGATTTGGATCTACTGCCTGCCTGCCTGCCTGCTACCGGTGTACAACTCCTTGAGTGCTGGGTGGAGATTTCTTCTGAGTAACTTCCTTGTAAAATTTATTTCACTTTTTCCTTAACTTTCAGACTTGGGGCATTTCCTTTAGACTTGTGTACTTGTCAGGATTGATGAGTTTTTGGGTCATAAATTTTATCCAATTTTAAGGTGTATAATATCGTATAAACATGCAACCATACAGATATGCATAATACACAGCCGTATATACGAGTATGGTGGAAATGCTAGATTTTACGAAACACGAACCGGATTAGAAGTTAAATAATTTATAAGCAATTGGGATATGTTTAAATACTTGTTTTGGTGGTTAATAATATGTTATTTACGATCCTCATTATTAATTTATTCTGACACATGTACTAGGTAGCAATCCTTACTAATATTATAAATGCGAAAGTAACTCTGTCTGTCTGTCTGTCTGTCTGTCTGTCTGTCTGTCTGTCTGTCTGTCTGTATGTTACGCTTTCACGCCTAAACCGCTGGACCGATTTTGATGAAATTTGCAACAGACATAGTTTAGACCTTGGAGACGGACATAGGCTATTTTTTTTGGAGAAAAAAGGGTTGAAGGGGGTGAAATGGGGTTCAATAAGTTGTAAGGGGATTTATTTTCTTTACTTTTTTTCTATTGTATAAAAAGTAACTGACTGAAAGACAACGCACAACCTAAACCGCTAGAGCTAAAGGGCTGAAATTTTTGACAGTGCATCCCTAGCGATTTTTCGAAATTCATCCCCTAAGGGTATAATGGCGTGGACATCTACTATAAAGCGATTTTTCGAAATTCATCCCCTAAGGGGGTGAAATGGGGTTTTCCCAAACCGCTATAGATATAGGGCTGAAATTTTGACAGTGCATCCCTATAATGGCGTGGACATCCACTATAGAGCGACTTTTCGAAATTCATCCCCTAAGGGGGTGAAATAGGGTTTACCCAAACCGCTAAAGCTATAGGGCTGTACTTTTGACAGTGCATCCCTATAATGGCGTGGTCTTCCACTATTAAAGCGATTTTTCGAAATTCATCCCCTAAGGGAGTGAAATGGGGTTTACCCAAACCGCTGGAGCTATAGGGCTGAAATTTTGACAGTGCATCCTTATAGTGATGTGGACATCCATTAAGAGCGATTTTTCGGAATTCATCCCGTAAGCGGGTAACATGGGGTTTTTCCAAACCAGATGCGGTGAAATTGGGTTTTTCCAAACCGCTATAGATATAGGGCTGAAATTTTGACAGTGCATCCCTATAATGGCGTGAACATCCACCATAGAGCGACTTTTCGAAATTCATCCCCTAAGGGGGTGAAATAGGGTTTACCCAAACCGTTAAAGCTATAGGGCTGTAATTTTGACAGTGCTTCCCTATAATGGCGTGGTCTTCCACTATATAGCGATTTTTCGAAATTCATCCCCTAAGGGGGTGAAATGGGGTTTTTCCAAACCGCTATAGATATAGGGCTGAAATTTTGACAGTGCATCCCTATAATGGCATGGACATCCACTATAGAGCGACTTTTCGAAATTCATCCCCTAAGGGGGTGAAATTGGGTTTACCCAAACCGCTAAAGCTATAGGGCTGTAATTTTGACAGTGCATCCCTATAATGGCGTGGTCTTCCACTATTAAAGCGATTTTTCGAAATTCATCCCCTAAGGGAGTGAAATGGGGTTTACCCAAACCGCTGGAGCTATAGGGCTGAAATTTTGACAGTGCATCCCTATAGTGATGTGGACATCCACTATAGAGCGACTTTTCGAAATTCATCCCCTAAGGGGGTGAAATAGGGTTTACCGAAACCGCTAAAGCTATAGGGCTGTAATTTTGACAGTGCTTCCCTATAATGGCGTGGTCTTCCACTATTAAAGCGATTTTTCGAAATTCATCCCCTAAGGGAGTGAAATGGGGTTTACCCAAACCGCTGGAGCTATAGGGCTGAAATTTTGACAGTGCATCCCTATAATGGCGTGGACATCCACTAAGAAGTAATTTTTCGAAATTCATCCCCTAAGGGGGTGAAATGGGGTTTTTCCAAACCGCTATAGATATAGGGCTGAAATTTTGACAGTGCATCCCTATAGTGATGTGGACATCCACTAAGAAGCGATTTTTCGGAATTCATCTCCTAAGGGGGTGAAATGGGGTTTTTCCAAACCGCTATAGATATAGGGCAGAAATTTTGACAGTGCATCCCTATAATGGCGTGGTCTTCCACTATAAAGCGATTTTTCGAAATTCATCCCCTAAGGGGGTGAAATGGGGTTTTTCCAAACCGCTATAGATATAGGGCTGAAATTTTGACAGTGCATCCCTATAATGGCGTGGACATCCACTATAGAGCGACTTTTCGAAATTCATCCCCTAAGGGGGTGAAATAGGGTTTACCCAAACCGCTAAAGCTATAGGGCTGTAATTTTGACAGTGCTTCCCTATAATGGCGTGGTCTTCCACTATTAAAGCGATTTTTCGAAATTCATCCCCTAAGGGAGTGAAATGGGGTTTACCCAAACCGCTGGAGCTATAGGGCTGAAATTTTGACAGTGCATCCCTATAGTGATGTGGACATCCACTAAGAAGATTTTTCGGAATTCATCCCCTAAGGGGGTGAAATGGGGTTTTTCCAAACCGCTAAATTTATAGGGCTGAAATTTCGACAGTGCATCCCTATAATGGCGTGGACATCCACTAAGAAGTGATTTTTCGAAATTCATCCCCTAAGGGGGTGAAATGGGGTTTTTCCAAACCGCTATAGATATAGGGCTGAAATTTTGACAGTGCATCCCTATAGTGATGTGGACATCCACTAAGAAGCGATTTTTCGAAATTCATCCCCTAAGGGGGTGAAATGGGGTTTTTCCAAACCGCTATAGATATAGGGCTGAAATTTTGACAGTGCATCCCTATAATGGCGTGGACATCCACTATAGAGCGACTTTTCGAAATTCTTCCCCTAAGGGGGTGAAATAGGGTTTACCCAAACCGCTGAAGCTATAGTGCGGTAATTTTGACAGTGCATCCCTATAATGGCGTGGACATCCACTTAGGAGCGATTTTTTGAAATTTATCCCCTAAGGGGGTTAAATGGGGTTAACCCAAACCGCTGGAGCTGGCTTTAATTTTGACAGTGCATCTCTATAACGACGTGGACATTCACTAAGAAGCAATTTTTCGAAATTCATCCCCTAACGCAGTGAAATGGGGGACATAAACATGCCAATCTCTGCTTCAAAACTTGCAGATTTGTTGAGCAGAGGTGATATACGCAGCAATTTGTTTACCATATTTATTAAAAAAATGCACTATAATAAACCCTTTTAGGGATAATGACAGCTGACTTTTTTGTTTGTTTTTTTTTTTTTTTGTAGGAAAACATTGCACATAATAAACAGTTTTTATTTAAAGGCGTTGCAAGGCACGCGGGTGTTATGCTAGTTGGTTATATTTTGAGTTATTCAGATTTCAGATGTTATTGTTTATCATTTCTTCTTGTTAAGATGGCTGGGAGCTGGAATATAAAAGGTATCATTATTGTGTGAGTATGAGGGCAACATATATGATGAACAACGCGGCCAATTTAGGCCTATTGTCTACATGCCCCACTAACGGTGGGACCGTCTGCCCTACAAACGAAGACAAGAAAGTTTTATTTAAAGAACACTGAATCTGTGCAGGACGGGAGCTCTCAGGCTCTTCTTCTAAGCCGGATCAGAGCATGCTGTTGTCCATTTGCTAACATGATTCAAGGCTCGTTGGAGTTTTTCCACCGCTTTTGGTTGGGATACGTCTGTTGCGATAATTACAGTATCAGTGAATGTTCCGATAAATGTGTTATCTGTTGTTGGAATATCCGCAGTATAAAGCAGGCATAGGAAGGGTCCCAATACGCTTCCAATACGAACTCCCGCTAATATCGGATAAAAGTCAGAATATGCTTCTTCGTGGATGACTCTGAACTTGCGATTAAAGAGGTATGACTCAAGCAGTTGGCAGTAATTTTGTGGTAGGAGTTTGCTCATCTTGATATCAATCTTCCGAGCGAAGCCCTGTCAAAGGCTTGAGCTACATCCAGAAATACGGCAGGGCTATATTTCTTTTCTTCCAACGCTTGCTCTATGAAAGCAGTGATTCGATGGATTTGTTGGTGTAATTAATCCTTATTTCACATTAGATAACCTGGTAGCTGCTCCTCGCCTGGTTAATCGTCGTCCTTCGAGTAGCCCGATCAGTCAGCGGCCGCTCAGCCTAATGATACCACCGGGAGTGGTATGACCTTCTCGACCAGGATTTTTTTTTACAAATATGTAATACAGGTCCCGTTTTTCCTGATGGTTAGACTCTGCGAGTTCCAGCGATTAGTAACCACTTCTAGGGGATCCTGTCACCATCCACTTATATGTTAGTGGCTTGGTGTTTTGCCAACTGCTCCTGGTGTTTTGCCAACGGTACCCTAATCCTCGGGTTTTGATGTACTAGGTTCGTTCTTTCTTTTTTTTTCTTTCGTCCAAATTGCAGCTACAACTGATTCCTCCTTTGGGATTATTTAAACTATTATTTAAAACGCTTTCGGGGTTTAATTAAATTTTGGTCTGATTTAGTTAAATATTCTATTTCACTCCACCATAAGGATTTAATACTTTTTTCACCACCTTTCTCTCTCCGATCTCAGGAGAAAACCCCCGTTTTCCAAAAAATTTCGCCAAAGCTGTTTGGTTTTGCCTGCCTTGATTTGTTTGGTTTCTTGTTTTTATTTACAGTGGAAATCGGTTAACACGAAATGGTTGGGCCGGGATGAGGATTTCGCGGTATCCGAATTTCGCATTAACCGTTGTCTTTGAAATACGGTAATAATAACGAGTTAAATACATACTGAACCCCGGCTTTATCTAAAAAGTAAGTAGAAGTAAGTAAAAAAAAAGAAACAGTAAAAAAATTGAACTTTACTTTTTCGCACAAGTTACAAAAAGAAAAAGCGTGGTGCATCGAAAATCAAAAACAGACTGGTCTTTCTTGAAAATTAAAAAGAATCATTTTAGTCAACTTAACTACGACGCACCTGTTTCGGCGAATCCCCCATTTTCAAAAACATTAGGCCTATTCTGAACTTCGCTGGAATTTTCTTCTTACCTCGTATGCTACGGATGTAAGAAAATTCCAGGAAAGTTTAGAATAGGACTGCTTATTTAGGAGAAGGCAGAAAACAAAATTAAATTTGACCTTCAACAATATAGGGGAAAGAAATCATCAGAGAAATTGGAGAAAATATGAACAAATTAAGTGCCGCAGAGACTCTTTTTTCGTGTTAAGCGAAGAGCGTTTCGCCATATCAGAACAAATTCGCATGAAAAGAATATTATCGGACCGGGACTACACTGTTTTTTCGTGTTATGCAATATTTCGTGCTATCCGTTTTCGTGTTAAGTGAACTCCACTGTAATTGATTGTTCTTGTTTTTATTTAATTGATTGTTCAAATCCTCATATACATGTAGCAATTGTCTTATATTTTTTGTTAATACAATTTTTCTCGGACTACAAATCACCTCCGTAAATGCCGCTTCCGTTACACTTTCCACATGAAGTGAGATAAGCCTTATCAGTTTCTCATAGGAGCCTCATGGGACAAGCCTCATTACAAATTAAATGGGAAAATCCCAACATCAGCCTCACGTATTTGGAAGCTATTTACTAAGCTTATAACTTAGTTTAGTTTTACTCATACAAAACTTTAGTTTTTGTCGGTGCCTATTTTAGGGAATTATATTGGTGATCATGAAGGTTGTCATTTAGGATGCTCAATAGACCGGTTCTGGTTCGATTACATGGTCAAGCTGCATTGGACGTGATTATTACCCATTGGATAAAACGACACTCGCGTTTAAAAATATAAAGCTTTCGACACTGGCGCAATTTATACTCAAATATCCATGCCGATATTCTCAAAATTTTCGGCCTCTTTTTTCCATTAGCGATCATGAATTTTCCTGAAGAGACCAAATGGGGCATTCCTTACGACGAGACGCGAATGAGTCAAGGCGTTAGATGCCCCGTGTGGACCTTATAAGGCAATCCACATGAAGCCACGGGGCTAGCCTTATAGGGCCTGGAATAAATCTTGTTCGTCAACTATGTGAGGATTGCATCTAGACTTTGCGTAAACAGTGCATCAAATCTTTATATTGGATCATGATTATTACAATTAGATGAGGCTAATTTTATTTATTTCTCTTCCAAAAAAAGGGTTAAAACAAACGGGTTCAACCGATCATTTAATAACCTTTAAGTCTTCAGCACAATGAAGTTCTGCGTACGACGTCAAATGTATTTAATAGACCATTTCTTTAAAAAAATTAAATTTAAATCGCTTCAAACGGGTTTTCGAGTTAATCGCAAAAAACTGAAATTTACCCTATTTTAACGCCTACATTAAATCTCCCCGAGTTAATCTTAGAGTACATTTCAGAAAAAATCAGCCTTTATGGAATAATTTAATAGGCTGGTACTTAGGGTTCATATATTAACTGCACCAGTCCCACCGCTCCTTCAAGAGTAGAAGATCCAAGACACATTCCAGGATAAATATTCAACATGAGTCAGATTTGAGTCTTAGCTAAGTAAAATAAATCGATTAAATCCGCCATGATGGCGCTTCCATCTTTCTTTCTTTCTTCTTTGTGCCCCTTTAATCCCTCATGGGACATAGGGCGGAAACAGTTGCCCTCCAGCGGACTCTGTTTTGCGCGACAGCTCTCAGCTCTGACCAGGATCTCCCAGTTGTTGCGGCCTCTGCTAGTAGGGTCCTCCTCCACGTTGTTCTAGGTCTTCCAACTCGACGGGATCCTTGCGGGTTCCAGTCAAGGGCCTGTTTGGCTAGGTTTTCGTTATCGCGTCGCAAGGTGTGGCCAACCCAATTCCATTTCCTTCGCCTGATTTGGTCGTCTATCCTTTCTTGGCCGGCACGGCGCCATAGCTCTTCATTTGAAATTCTATCTGGCCAGCGGATTTTTAGGATACGACGCAGGCATCTGTTGATGAAGACTTGTAGGCGCCCTGTGATGAATTGGGTGACTTTCCATGTTTCGCAACCGTACAAAAGAACTGCCTTAACGTTGGAGTTGAACAGCCGCAATTTGGTGTTAGTTGAGATCTCCGTTGATCTCCATATGCGGAACAGGCATGCATATGCGCCTCGTGCTTTATTTATTCTGGAACTGACGTCTTCTTCTGTACCGCCATTTTCGGTAATAATGCTACCGAGGTAGCAGAATTTATCTACCAGTTCCACGTCACGGCGCTTCCATGGCAACCATGATTTTTTTTTTTTTTTTCAAAATCCATCATGGCCGTATGATCGGCAAGGGGTGGAGTCTGGTTGCAATTATGAGACTGTAGGCGATTAATAAGAACAAAAATATGTGAATAGTGAATCTGCAGCTTTCAGTGAAAATGTTTTTAAATTTAAATTACAATGTGAACATTAATTTGGAAAATTATTATAAATTTTTTTTTGTTCTACTAGTACAGGGTCTTTCAACAAGAAGGGTCATTTTGAATAAACAAAAAAGCGCAATATTTTTGTTAAATGTGGTAATGTTTGGGGAGCGGCTCTTCCTGAATCCTGGGGTCTGTTCAAGATTTCTGCTATAGCAGCTTTTAGCAGCTATTGTCATGCTTTTCCTGTTCAAAACAGCAAAAAAGCTGCTAACGAAGCTGCTATTTTTGTGTTCAAGATTCGAGAAAAGCTGCTAATGTAGCTGCTTTTTGTTGCTCGCAGTTTCGACTGCAAGCAAGAAAGCAGCTACGTAAATCATACATTTGTGTGTAAATGTCATTGGTCGTTTTGCCAAAATGACTGACTTGAGTGAGGTTTTGTTGACATTAATACATATTAAATAATAAATTTAGGGATTGCAACTGCACGGCCAGGCTTTTTTCTAATTGTAAGGTGAGGAATAGTTGACTGCAAGAAATACTCATACACATACATTAACACAAAGCTATGCTAGCAGCTTTTTTGCGTTCAAGATATCATAGCAGCTTTTTCTTGCTTTGCTGTAATTTGACAGTTTAAAAATTCTGCTACTAAAGCTGCTATAGCAGAAATCTTGAACAGACCCCAGCTTACTGCCTTCTTAGCGTTCGGTGTACTGTCTCTCTTATCCTAGATAGAACAGGTGTTTCATGATATTTACAGGATTGGATGTAGATCATCTGCTATTAGGCTTGATTTGACTTTCAGAAATTCCGACGGGATGCCATTTTTCCTGCTGCTTTACCATTGGCCATTGCATGAATTGCGGCTACAATTTCTGTTTTCGATGGGACACGAATGGTATTTCTTATTGGCTCTGCATTATTGCTGTTTTCTAACGGTTCTTGTGAGAAAAAACCATTCAGGGAAGCGAAGAAGTAGTCTCTCTATCTTTGTTGCTCCTCGTCGCAATACAGCAGCCTTCCATTCGCACAAATGACGACTTGTTTTTGACGTGACAACGTCTATTAAAACGATGAACGCCGGCTGCATGCACGAAAAATGATGACTCATTGTCCCGTTATGTCCCGTTATGTCCCGTTATCTCCCGAAGTAATTTTAAAAATTTGATCGTAGTAATCTTAAAAATTTGATTAAAATTGTCAATATTAATAAGATTAAATTTGTCAAATTGTCAACAATAAGCAAAGCAAGCCAAACACTCTGTCGCCTAACTGGGTGCCGGTGTATAAGAAAATAGTGAACATTACACTGACGAAAACTGTGAAATGCAAACGATAACAGTTTCCTTGCGTTCCTGCTTGTGCTATTATTACAAGTCGCAAGGTGGGACGTTTACTGTTATTATCTATAATATAAAAATAAGTCGGGTTTTCCTTCCAGACGCTATAATTAGAGAACGCACGATCCGATTTCCACGGTTTTGCATTCGTTGGAAAGGTCTCGGGCTCCGTGAGGTTTATAGCAAAACAATTTCAACAGAAAAGCAGGCGTTTGGTCCATAGCAGCCATCTCAAGAGGGCGGATTACCATTTTCTTTACAACCCCTCGACATGGATATCAAATGAAAGGTTATGGTAAGTAGAACACCAAAAGCAATATAGTATACTCAATATATCAATAAAGTATACTCAGTATATCGTTTGGTCCATGGCGATCATCTCAAACGGGCGGATTACCATTTTCTTCACAACCCCTTCGAGATGGGTATCAAATGAGAGAGTATGATAAGTAGAACACATAAGCAATATAGTATACTCAATATATATCGTTTGGTCCATAGCGGCCATCTTCAGAGGTTGGATTACCATTATCTTCACACCGCTCGATAAGGATTTCAAATGAAAGGGCATGATAAGTAGAACACCATAAGCAATATAGTATACTCAATATATCGTTTGGTGCATGGCGGTCATCTCAAGAGGGAGGATGATCATTTTCTTCACTACCCCCTCGACTTTGGTATCAAATGAAAGGGCATTACAAGAAGAATGCCATAGACTATGTCTTTAGATTCATGGCGGCCATCTCAAGAGGGCGGATTGCCATTTTCTTCACAACACCCGAGACATAGGTATCAAATGAAAGGCTATGAAAAGTAGAACACCATAAGCAATATAGTATACTCAATTTATAATTTGGTCCATGGCGGCCATCTCAAAAGGGCGGTTTACCATTTTCTTCAAAACTCCTTCTAGATGGGTATCAAATGAAAGAGTATGATAAGTAGAACAATATAAGCAATATAGTATACTCAATATATCGTTTGGTCCATAGCGGCCATCTCAAGAGGGCGGATTACCATTTTCTTCACAACCCCTTCGAGATGGGTATCAAATGAGAGAGTATGATAAGTAGAACACCATATGCAATATAGTATACTGAATATATCGTTTGGTCCATAGCGGCCATCTCAAGAGTGCGTATAAATATTTTCTTCACGACCCCTTCGACATGGGTATCAAATGAAAGAGTATGATAAGTAGAACACCATAGGCAATATAGTATACTCAATATATCATTTGGTCCTTGGCGGTCATCTCCCGAAATCAATTTTCCCAGATTTGTTCTTTTTTCACTATAGCTTTTTCCTATCGCAGACTGTGTCCTCATAATCTTATTTTATTGAAAGGCGTTGCAACGCACGCGGGTTTTTGCTAGTTTAATATAAATGATTCAATTTTATTCATAAAAGTATGCAATCATTTCATCAATGTTTTCTCATGACGTTGTCACGTTAAACTATCGTCCGTAAACCCTCTTTACAGACAACAAAATTTTTTTTTAGTAGAGTGTTTCCTGAGAGCTGTTTAGTAATTTGGTAGATGACCTTTCTGTTGTTGTTTATTTATTGTCTTCGCAAGTTGGTACTTGCTAGATGTAACTGTACTCCAACGAATCTTGGATAGTTGAAAGTTGCTTCGTAGTGAAGAGCATCAGTTCTCTCTTTGTTGCCCAGGTCGTAAGCAGATCTGTCCATTTTAGTTCCTGTAGTTTCTTGATAATTTTGTCCATTACCACCAGCCGTAGTAGCAGAGACAGCATACCTTCCTGTCGTGTGCCTCTACTACCCTCAATTACCCTTCTGGTAATATTCCAGCTTCCAAGATAGAAATAATTTTTCTGGGTCGCAGCATGATAAGTAGTGTTGCGTAGGACACGATTATAAAATGAGTTTGTAAGAGGAGCCTCTTTTTCCTTTTGAACCAGTACAATGTCTCACTACAAATGAGGCGAAGTGGCATTGTACTGCTAGCACGTTACGTAGTGGATGGCTCAAATGTTGCGATGCGGGTAGATCTATTGCATTTGCGAAAGAGGGGATACGATATAGATTTAAATATAGATAAAGATTTAAATATAAAAATAAAAATTTACCTCTCTCAAAAAATTTAAGAATTGTCTCTTCAGTACAAAATTTACCTCCTCGCAAAATGTAAGAATTGCCTCTTCAATACAAAATTTACCTCCCTCGAAAAATGTAAGAAATATCTCTCGAGTACAAAACTTCACTCCCTCAAAAAATGTAAGAATTGTCTCTTTAGTATAAAATTTCACTCCCTCAAAAATGTAAGAGATTTCTCTCCAGTTCGTATTTACAATATTTTACTGTCGCAAAAGAAATAAGAAAATGTTGTCCCAGTTCGTGTTTACAATCTCACCTCGGCGCAGTTCAAATTGGATATTTTACTGCCGCAAAAGAAGTAAGAAATGTCTCTCCACTTCGTAATTTACAATCGCACGATATACGCTCATATCCCAGTAGTACATTATTTTTGAACCGGGACATTTAAAAAAGTTGAGGCCTCGGTACAATTTACAATCGTGTACGGGACAAATGAACTGCCTCTTGTAAGTCCGGCTCAACGCTAATGATAAGTATCTATCGGACAAGCGCTGCTGCTACTTCTAACTTCGTCAAGGACTATAGGATAGCTGCATTTGTTATGCAATATTGTTGAAAGCGCTTTCTATGTCCAGGAAGGTCGCTAATGCATATTGTTTATAATATATGGAATGCTCATCAGTTCGGACTGAACTGAGTTCAGTCTCCGTGGACTAGCCTTTGCCCTTAGTAGGCATGTTGGGCTTTACACAATGGTGCTTGCTGTATAGCTAACCTCAACTTTAGTTCGGTTATCGGTTCCAGGGTGTTCAGCAGAAAAGTAGAGAGACTTATCGGCCTGGAACATTCAGCTGCATCATGTCCTCTTTTCCGGACTTTCAGCATAAAGGCCAGTTTAACTTTCACCGACATCTGTATGTGGTCATGCAGAAGGCTACTTTTAAATAACTTTCAGGTATACGAATGATAGTTCTTTGGTTTCCTGGAACATCTTAAGGAAGATACTATCAGGTCCAGCTGTTTTATACGGTGGGAAGTTGTCGCTGCTGCTTTGTCAGGACCGCTATATTTCTACGCAGGCTCAGTGAGTCAATGGAAAAGAAAAAGTGCCAGATGGTGGCCCGGCTGCTGGCTGACATCAAGCCATTTTTTCCCGCAGCTTTGCAATGAGTGGCTGCTATACTTCGGACTGTGGGTGGCTTTGGATAAAGAATAATTCGAGGGAAACAGAGATGTCAAAAAATCCACCTTAGATTTGCTTTCGATTATCATCTTCCTCTCATAAATGAAAGAAGATGTTGTAGAAGAGGTAAAATTCCTCTTAATGTAAGTTACCAAGGACCAAAAGTATGTACTGCCTGCAGTGGTATTGCGAATCTTATCTTATTTTTAAACTTAACATCCTATAATGATTTTACAATCCTGATAGAATTACAGGAGTTTCTCAATTTAATATACTCAAGACGAATAAACTCAATTAAGCAACTTCTGTACCATCTATAGGCAGATTCTTTAGCTTTGATTGCGTTCATATATTTTTAGGAATGAAGAAGCACATTCCACTACGTATCATTGTGGTGAACCAGAGAGTGGCAGAATTCAATAAGAAATTCGGAAATCCAAATCTCGGCCAGCGGCTTTGAAGAAACGTATAAAACTCAACCAATTGGCTTTCCAATAGTGCCAGACAGTTCTTTTGGAAACTGCAGAGCATGGATATGGAGTTGTCAAGAGGAAGGTCTACTTTGACAGAGTTCCGTGTCGGATATAAAGCTAGAAACAGATAAAGGAGGAGGCCTCCTTGTCCTGCAAAGTCAGGGACTCTCTTAGGGCAGTGCTCATTACTAACAATAGGATTCCCTTGTAGAAAACAGAAGAATCTGTCGTGGCTACGAAGGATTATTTTGATCCAAAGTTGATTAAAATCAGAGGATGTACTGCTGTGTACCTTCTGTAATGTAATATCCAGTGAAATGAAATCCCCATAACTCTGAAAGTTAGTGGGTTGAAACCTTGGCTTTTACAGTTTTAGATAAGTGGTAATATTCTTCGTATATTGTCACCTTACTAATGAAAATATCCCATAGGGCTATAAAAATATAGGGTGATTTGTAAACCTCTACCAAAAAAATTTCAAAACGCCCTAGCGTCGAAGCCGTTACGAAAATCCCCACCCATAAGATTTTTTGTTCGTCTTTCCAAGACCATTCCATAGCCGGGCGTTTTGTTAGTTTCAGCAATACACCCTGTATAAAGCGCAGTATGAAAAATAGATGGGTAGTACAAAAAAAATTTTGCATTTGTATTTCGCGACCACCGACATGGGTATTACATGAAAGGGCATGACAGGCAGAGTACAATTAGCGGTACAGCGTCATTCCAAACTCAAAACGGCGGAAGACATACATATCGTCGCTTATCCAGAATAGTGCTACAACTCAAAAATTTCCAATTTCGAGTTTATTTCATGAATGTATAGCTAAATACGCATATTTTTATGTAGCAAAAATCCATATTAATACTGCTAAAAATGACCTCTGGAAACCCGCTGGAATCCAAGATCATAACATGGGCTTGTATGAAACTAAAAACTTTCAAATGACTCCCCTGTAAAATTCATTGTTTTTGAGTTGTGACACTATTCTGGATAAGCGACGATATGTATAATAAATTAAAAAATAGAAAATATAACCGATCAACTTCAAATTTCGCACGTACGCATAGTTTGCTTGACAATGCAATCCAAACATTTTGTAAAAAAATCAAGATGGCGTCTTCGAAATTTCTGCCGAATTTTGAATTGTGTTCCGTGACCCACCGGCATGGGTATCAAATGGAAGGGCATGACAGGTGGAATACAATTAGTTGTGTGTCGTCATTCCAAATGGCAGAAGACATAGGGGCTTATTCTGAGAGTCGAATCACTCACATGACAATTGCATGACTGTTGCATCACCACTAAAAACTTCCACTTAAACTCAGTTAACTCACTTCATTCCACTCTGGGAATGCCCCATGAAACTGGCGATTGGCAGTTTTAAATGAAAGATGTCTCTTGAGTCGACTCGGGGAATATCATTCATTGAGTGTCACAATGTTTCATGACTCTCATAATACGGCCCATATAATAGACTAAAAAGTATAAAATAAAAATTATGTACTTAATATATTTTAACAAATCAGTATAATTTACTTTGTTTGCCTTTTGTTATTTTAAGACAGGAGTAAACTCATGTCACCCGTCGGAGCTGACCCGAACTTTTGTATTTTTTTTTTCTACTAATATTCTGGGAGGCAGAGTTTCAACTTTAATGGTCATTTCAGGTTGCTCATATTTTGCAATTGATAGTTTAGATAAGGCCTTTATAATCCTTACTAATATTATAAATGCGAAAGTAACTCTGTCTGTCTGTCTGTCTGTCTGTCTGTCTGTCTGTCTGTCTGTCTGTCTGTATGTTACGCTTTCACGCCTAAACCGCTGGACCGATTTTGATGAAATTTGCAACAGACATAGTTTAGACCTTGGAGACGGACATAGGCTATTTTTTTTGGAGAAAAAAGGGTTGAAGGGGGTGAAATGGGGTTCAATAAGTTGTAAGGGGATTTATTTTCTTTACTTTTTTTCTATTGTATAAAAAGTAACTGACTGAAAGACAACGCACAACCTAAACCGCTAGAGCTAAAGGGCTGAAATTTTTGACAGTGCATCCCTAGCGATTTTTCGAAATTCATCCCCTAAGGGTATAATGGCGTGGACATCTACTATAAAGCGATTTTTCGAAATTCATCCCCTAAGGGGGTGAAATGGGGTTTTCCCAAACCGCTATAGATATAGGGCTGAAATTTTGACAGTGCATCCCTATAATGGCGTGGACATCCACTATAGAGCGACTTTTCGAAATTCATCCCCTAAGGGGGTGAAATAGGGTTTACCCAAACCGCTAAAGCTATAGGGCTGTACTTTTGACAGTGCATCCCTATAATGGCGTGGTCTTCCACTATTAAAGCGATTTTTCGAAATTCATCCCCTAAGGGAGTGAAATGGGGTTTACCCAAACCGCTGGAGCTATAGGGCTGAAATTTTGACAGTGCATCCTTATAGTGATGTGGACATCCATTAAGAGCGATTTTTCGGAATTCATCCCGTAAGCGGGTAACATGGGGTTTTTCCAAACCAGATGCGGTGAAATTGGGTTTTTCCAAACCGCTATAGATATAGGGCTGAAATTTTGACAGTGCATCCCTATAATGGCGTGAACATCCACCATAGAGCGACTTTTCGAAATTCATCCCCTAAGGGGGTGAAATAGGGTTTACCCAAACCGTTAAAGCTATAGGGCTGTAATTTTGACAGTGCTTCCCTATAATGGCGTGGTCTTCCACTATATAGCGATTTTTCGAAATTCATCCCCTAAGGGGGTGAAATGGGGTTTTTCCAAACCGCTATAGATATAGGGCTGAAATTTTGACAGTGCATCCCTATAATGGCATGGACATCCACTATAGAGCGACTTTTCGAAATTCATCCCCTAAGGGGGTGAAATTGGGTTTACCCAAACCGCTAAAGCTATAGGGCTGTAATTTTGACAGTGCATCCCTATAATGGCGTGGTCTTCCACTATTAAAGCGATTTTTCGAAATTCATCCCCTAAGGGAGTGAAATGGGGTTTACCCAAACCGCTGGAGCTATAGGGCTGAAATTTTGACAGTGCATCCCTATAGTGATGTGGACATCCACTATAGAGCGACTTTTCGAAATTCATCCCCTAAGGGGGTGAAATAGGGTTTACCGAAACCGCTAAAGCTATAGGGCTGTAATTTTGACAGTGCTTCCCTATAATGGCGTGGTCTTCCACTATTAAAGCGATTTTTCGAAATTCATCCCCTAAGGGAGTGAAATGGGGTTTACCCAAACCGCTGGAGCTATAGGGCTGAAATTTTGACAGTGCATCCCTATAATGGCGTGGACATCCACTAAGAAGTAATTTTTCGAAATTCATCCCCTAAGGGGGTGAAATGGGGTTTTTCCAAACCGCTATAGATATAGGGCTGAAATTTTGACAGTGCATCCCTATAGTGATGTGGACATCCACTAAGAAGCGATTTTTCGGAATTCATCTCCTAAGGGGGTGAAATGGGGTTTTTCCAAACCGCTATAGATATAGGGCAGAAATTTTGACAGTGCATCCCTATAATGGCGTGGTCTTCCACTATAAAGCGATTTTTCGAAATTCATCCCCTAAGGGGGTGAAATGGGGTTTTTCCAAACCGCTATAGATATAGGGCTGAAATTTTGACAGTGCATCCCTATAATGGCGTGGACATCCACTATAGAGCGACTTTTCGAAATTCATCCCCTAAGGGGGTGAAATAGGGTTTACCCAAACCGCTAAAGCTATAGGGCTGTAATTTTGACAGTGCTTCCCTATAATGGCGTGGTCTTCCACTATTAAAGCGATTTTTCGAAATTCATCCCCTAAGGGAGTGAAATGGGGTTTACCCAAACCGCTGGAGCTATAGGGCTGAAATTTTGACAGTGCATCCCTATAGTGATGTGGACATCCACTAAGAAGATTTTTCGGAATTCATCCCCTAAGGGGGTGAAATGGGGTTTTTCCAAACCGCTAAATTTATAGGGCTGAAATTTCGACAGTGCATCCCTATAATGGCGTGGACATCCACTAAGAAGTGATTTTTCGAAATTCATCCCCTAAGGGGGTGAAATGGGGTTTTTCCAAACCGCTATAGATATAGGGCTGAAATTTTGACAGTGCATCCCTATAGTGATGTGGACATCCACTAAGAAGCGATTTTTCGAAATTCATCCCCTAAGGGGGTGAAATGGGGTTTTTCCAAACCGCTATAGATATAGGGCTGAAATTTTGACAGTGCATCCCTATAATGGCGTGGACATCCACTATAGAGCGACTTTTCGAAATTCATCCCCTAAGGGGGTGAAATAGGGTTTACCCAAACCGCTGAAGCTATAGTGCGGTAATTTTGACAGTGCATCCCTATAATGGCGTGGACATCCACTTAGGAGCGATTTTTTGAAATTTATCCCCTAAGGGGGTTAAATGGGGTTAACCCAAACCGCTGGAGCTGGCTTTAATTTTGACAGTGCATCTCTATAACGACGTGGACATTCACTAAGAAGCAATTTTTCGAAATTCATCCCCTAACGCAGTGAAATGGGGGACATAAACATGCCAATCTCTGCTTCAAAACTTGCAGATTTGTTGAGCAGAGGTGATATACGCAGCAATTTGTTTACCATATTTATTAAAAAAATGCACTATAATAAACCCTTTTAGGGATAATGACAGCTGACTTTTTTGTTTGTTTTTTTTTTTTTTTTTTTGTAGGAAAACATTGCACATAATAAACAGTTTTTATTTAAAGGCGTTGCAAGGCACGCGGGTGTTATGCTAGTCCAATATAAATCCAAATGTAGTCCTAGAATGAGAATTGCAAGTATGTAGTCATTTCATGCCAATTCATTACTTTTAGAAATTTTTTTCTTTGGGTAGTAAGTCAGCTTCAACTGCGTCGGTAGAGGTGGTGCTGGTCGCGACAATATGTACAATTTCTCCTACCACCCCACCACGATTCTGCTGTATATGGAAGTTATTGTAATCGGTCCGAAAATGGAAATCAAAATTTTCAACGTATTTTCATTTTTCAAGGTCCCAATAGCATTTTAAGCAAGAATTTGGGAAGAAGTATGTACATGTGTGTGTGCCTACGTATGTGGTCCTTTTTTCCTGCACGATATCGCGCGAACCATAAAAGGTAACGACTGCTTGGAGGTGTCATTCGAAGCGTATTAACGGAAATATGATCTGAAAAGCTTTTTACAATATTCGGTCGAGCCGTTTTTTTGGGCGAAGCGACATAAGTTATTTTTGTACCTGTGCCATATCGCGCGAACTATAAAAGATATCGACTTAGTTGATGTACCGTTCGAAGAATATTAACGAAAATATGATCTGAAAAGATTTTCATAAAATCGAACCGTCGAACCGATTTTTTGTTTAAACGACGTTCGTGATTTTTGTACCTGCACGATACCGCGCGAACGAAAAACTATATCGACTTCTTTGAACTGCCGAAAGAAGAATATTAACGAAAAAAATTTCATAATATTCAGTCGGGCCTTTTTTTGTTTAAATGGAAAAACTTCGGCTGTCAGAGAGACCTTAAATTGATAATTTTTGTTAGTATCTAATAAACTTGATGGAATGAGACCCGTTCTAAACGAAGTGACCTTTTTTGGATTCTGCACACAGATAGCTTTCCAACAAGACTTCACTTATCATAATCCGACACTCTTTAAAAATAATGCAAAAATTACTTTACCCTTTGCAAACATCACCTTGGGTCAGCACTTTTTTGACGGGGAATTGTTTTCTACGTCCTACGTTTCAGGAAATTTTGGTTCATCCCGAGATTTCCAATAGTTACCGAAAAATTTGTTCTTTTTGGTCAAGTCTGACAAGTACTCAAGCAAGTACTTTACAGCGATAATTGCTAATATCCAAATGAAGCCATTCGCTTTCTAGTTTATTAGCGGCGCTTCAACATGCTCGAGATGGGACAATGTTTTGTTTATAAAAACACTATATTCCAACAAAAGTGTTTTCAAAATTGCTCGATTATTACAAAATCTAACTTTTTTGTTGGCAAAAACAGTTTTCTTGTTTTGTCTATTTGGTGGAAACTCGGCATTATATTCATTCAAAACAAATTCTCTAAAAAAACCTTGTGGATTTACCACTATTATATATCGTGTGGATCGTGTGGACCGAAGGGTCAAACCCACACCCCAACTAGTTTCTATTATTAGCCGTATACAAACTATTACTTACAAAAAAAAGCAAGCGACCTGAAATGATCATCAAAAATGTAACGCTGCCACCCGTACCATAATTTTAGCTTCCAAACAGTCCTTTTAGTATTTTCCTCCGTAACAACATGCACCTTACCTACACTAAAGCATCGAAATATTTTCATACCCACTAAAAATACCTCATTTTCACCTTAATAAAAAATTCCTCCGGTTATTAAATCGCAATGTTTAACCAGAGAAGAAAAAACTACAATCATCGCTTTCAATCCTTAAGATTTCAAAAACCGCAAATCATTCTCTTTAACCAACTAATTAAAACCCCAGGGTAAGAAATTTAAGGGGATCCTTACAACTAATTTACCCCTTACTAAGCGGTCTGCTAACCTAATTCCAGCTCCTCGCCAGCTAATTAAATATAAGTGGCGTAGCCCTGTGCTGGCTCAACCCTCTCCGCCTCCACCTCGCCATTCTTTTCCAGTGCTGAATTGTCATTTTTCATTGCATGAAAATTTATTTTCCATTAAAACTTCATTTAAATTACACGATGACAATTACTTTTGCCAGCAAAAGGAAGGAGCACAGAGTCCCTGCCATCCAAGCAGCAAAGTTCTGGGATTTTTTTCCACCCCTGACTCAGAGTGATATGAGAAAGGAAAAAAGGACGAAACCCTAAGAAAAGCCACAAAAACCCTAGTTCAGACGATGTGACTAAAAGAGAAGAAACCAAAGTTTATTTCAGTTTGCCACCCGGGGTTAGGTGTGGGGGTGCTGCCGCCCCGCCATCATCCAGCAAGGGGAGGCCGCTGCCAAATGGATGGGAAAAAAATTATGCAAGTAACAGTTACAATTGTTAAAATTCCCAGATCCATGGGTTGGCCAGGATCATGGCAGCATGGAGGCACGAGGGGCTTTCGTATCGAGGAAACATTTACGAAACAGTTTAGTGTGAAAGTGGAAACCCCAGTGGGGGTCCTGCACACCGGGCATAGAGGGTAGGAGACCGTGCTGGTCTACAGGACCAACATAAATCACCACAGCATAGTGGTATTACAGGGATGTCTGAAGAGAAGAAGCCGGAGGAACTGGAAATCCAATCTACGGTTTAATTTTTATGGTTCTCCTTTTTACTTCCTTGCCGAGAGCGTTCTGTCAAGGCTTTGTACAGTGCCTGGGATAAATTATGGCACTGTGTGAATTTTTAATTTTCTATAGATTTCATTCCCCCCTTCTTTACCGCACCAAAGTGGACTTTACTCGCTTATATGGGTGGCTGAAACAAAGGATTTTCATGTAAGCGCCAACGTTTTAAATGACACTTATTAAGATGCAATCCCCAACAAGGTCGTGTCAGCTTAAGTGATTTGAACTGAAATTGAAATTGAGCGAGCATTTTACTTAGGTAATGAAATTTTTCCTTTGCTCCCTTTTTTAAGGTGGATTTGGTTTATCGTTATGCAATTTGAAGGAAGGATATATTGCTATCCGAGATTTATTTATAATGAATTGGTTTATGCCTTGGCCAGGAGAAAAGTGAGACTAAATTCGTTAAGATAATCGATATGATGGAATGGGGAAAGAAGCTCGTATATCAAATACCGAACTCAAATAATGGGGAGAGTTAAAAAATCGTTTTTCATTGATGGATAATTGAATAGAACCCAAACAGCCATTAGAAATCTCTTTTTTTTCTACAGTTTCCCCTAAGATTTTCACATTAAGACCACCTACTTAACGTTAGGCTGCTCTAGAAGAAAGATGTCGTTTACTTACAAAAATGTATTTAGGGCGGAAAGTTTTAGCATATGCATATTCGAATCTCTTATTCCGTTTAGCACGTGTCAATGGAATCAAATTTAACAGGTAACAAAGTTTAAGAAGTATGAAGTTAATACAACGAGTATTTTGCATCGAAACCATCAAATGATTACTTCTCAAAGATATCGCTAACCCGATCGACCCGATAAAGGAGCATTTTACTATCTATATATTTACCAATTGTAAATAAATGGATATGAAACATCCAACTGTAAATAAAGTTCATGGAACATTTAAAATTTAAATCTTCATAAAGATTTGTCTACAGCGTGACTGGACAAGGTTTGGCAGGAATGCACTGGAAAAATTTACCATTAACACAGCGATTTCTCCAACAAAATAAATAACTACGCCTATTTTTTTTTTCTAAACATATGTAGTATCAGTCCCCTCGCCTCACTCACACAGTCTTCAAATATTCTTTTCGTGCCTACTGCAGTCGAACTCCCGAACTCTTTCAACATCCAAGAGTTCAAACGCATAGTTTATCGCCTTATTTGTTAAACCTGGAGTTTCACTTGGGATAGCAAAGAGTGAGGAAGTGTGCTGTCCCAGTCCTTGTAGACGCAAAAAAAAACAAAAGAAAATAAAAAACAGTGGGCTTGTGTACTTGTGTACGCGCATTAGAAGTTATACTTCTTTGGCATACAAATAACTAATTGGATTCTTATTCTTCGTGCGTTGGAAAGTGGAAGCATCATGATGCCGACATGCTCTAGCCTGCAGGTTGCACCGGACTCAAATCCTAACTGAAATCAGCCGACTGATCAGGCCTAACTACAATGGTCTTAAGATGCCTCATCAAATTCTCTTAAGACTGGCTGATTTTCTGTCAAAACCTAATGAATGTTAAGCTTCATATGCGTCGCCAGCTGGATCAGCTTTTGGAAAAAGTTATTAGGTGGACCCGAATCTTCGCCTCTGCCAAGAAATTCTTCTGTGTTTTTTTGTATGGCCATAGTACTTCTTTCAAAAATTAGATTTTTGATTTGGAGTAATGTATACTGCTATCACAACTTGTAAATTCAGACTGTTTCACAGAGCTTACCTCTCAACCGTTCAAAATTGAATCTGGAGTTCCCCGAGGCTTTTCAATATATTTTATACTCGACTTCCCCACAAAATTGCCCTTCTTAACACAACTTGCATATAATATGCCTACGATACACTTGTTTAAAATACAAGTGTCATTTATTAAAACCACAGAAAAACTAAAAACACACATCAACAAAATAATAGATTACCTCGATAAATGGAACGTAGAAATTAATCAGGGGAAAAGTTTAATAACCTGCTTCAGGAATCCTTCAGGTAAAGGACATGGTCACACAATTACACCCAAATATTTTATGAAGTGCCTGGGAGTGTAACCCACACGTAAAACTCAAACTGAAAAACGCCCGTATAATAGTAGCCAGCCTTAAGTTGTTAATGAAATCTAAGACGCTTCGAAGAGAAACTAAAACCTTGCTCTATAAGACAATAGTACGACCAGTACTAGCCTAAGTCTTCCCCGTATGGTGTCCAATATCCCCAACGGTAGCGAATGAGTTACAGATTTTTGAAAGGAAAATTCTTAGGCCCTGTTCCTTCCTCTATATTGCAGCGGGAAATAAATGGCATGACAATAACCCAATACATGAATAGGGGAAAATTACACCAATCCTGATACACATGATCTAGCTAACGCAAAACAGACTTGACAATCTTGCCCCCGAATGAATTTATAAGAAACATAGCTAGTGAGGGCATTATGAAATCGGCAGAGCTACCGAGCAAACTCACGCCAAACGAAATATAAATGAATAAATAGCCTCTTCTTTCTTCTTCTTTGATCCGTTAGCTGGCGGTCCGAGCGGGACGTCCCCGCAACGGATACGCTGCTGTCGGTGCCGCTGGGTCCCGAACTCTATTCACGATTCGCTTCCATTCTTCTCTGTTTTTGGCGGTGTCTCGAGCCTCGGTAACTGATAATCGTTGATTCTTTAAGTCACCCTCGATATTCTTCAACCAGGTTTTCTTCGGTGCCGATCGCTGTATTCTCCAGTCTGCAGGACGGTCTCGCCAGAGAAGTTTACGTGGCAAGCGGTTATCATCCATTCGACAAACATGTCCAAACCACCGTAGTCGACGTTTTTGCATTTCTTCTTCGATCAGTATTTGCTGATCGCATCTTTGTCTGACAACCTCGTTTCGAAGGCGATCACGGAGTGAGACACGGAGGATCTGCCTCAAACATCGCATTTGGAAGACCTCGAGCTTCTTAACGTCCGGTTTGAGCAGTGTCCACGTTTCAGATCCATAAAGAAGAATCGGAAGAATCAACGTTCGGTAAAGACGTAGTTTTGTTTTGATGGAGATATTTGCTCGTTTCCATATGCACCACTTGAGCGAGGCGAATGTTGCTGTTGCCTGGCCGATACGGCTGTGAACGTCGGCCGTCGATGCTACTTTCGTTTCCTCAACCAATGATCCCAAATATTTGAACCTTGGAACCTGTTCGATTTGGGTTCCATCGAGGTGAACACTGGCTCTTGATCCATCCGTTGTGAGCACTTTGGTCTTTTCCGCATTGATTTTTAACCCGTATGATTGGGCGATGCGGGAAATATCGTATAAGATGTCCGTTGCTTCGGCATCCGTGTCGGCGAAAACAGCGCTATCGTCGGCAAACATTAAGTCTGTTACGAAGTTGTTGTCGTCGTATTGAACTCCGAGTCGTCAATCGAATGCTTCACGCATAATCGCGTCGATCACAACGTTGAAGAGAAGTGGCGAAGCGACGTCTCCCTGTCGGACACCCGTCTGAATCGGGAACTCCTCGGATAAGTCGTTTCGAAATACGAACGCTGCTGGTTGAGCCATCGTACGACGCTTGGAGAAGTTGGATGATTCTCAATGGCACGTGTTCGGTTACCAAGACTCTCCACAAGCTGTTCCAATCGATGCAATCGAAAGCGGATTTGAAATCGATGAAAACGACGACAATTCGTTTGCCGCAACGAATTCTTTCTTCCATTAACTGACGGAGGGCGAATATTTGATCAATGCATCCTCGATGTGGTCTAAATCCCGCTTGTTCCTCCCGGCTCGTTTGCTCTCGATGTTTCTGTAGCCTCGATTGTATTATTTTCGTAAATACTTTACCGACGATCGAAAGAAGGCTAATACCGCGATAATTCTTGCATTCCCGACTGTCGCCTTTCTTCAAAATTGGGACAACGAACGCTTTCTTCCATACCGAAGGGACACAATCCGTATGCCATATGTGTGTTATGAGGACATGAAGTCGTTGTGATAAGACATCACCTCCAGCTTTGATCATCTCGGCGGTTACTTGGTCTATTCCCGGCGCTTTTCCATTTTTCAGCGATTTTATTGCTGTCTTCACCTCGATAATTGTTGGTTCGGTATCGAGAAACTGATTCATCGGCTGTTCGATAATCGGTGGTTCGGGTGCTGGACCTTGCGGCGGATCGTGGTTATACAGCTGGTGGAAGAATGCTCTCCACCGCTCCAGGCGTTCATGGGCAGAAGTCACAAAAGTTCCATCCGATTTTTTGATGTTGTCGTTTGTTGATGTTATTTTGCCGCCTAACCGGCGGATTGTCTGGTACAGCGTCCGGTACTCGTGCCTCGACGCCGCTTTTTCCATGTCGGCCGCAACGTAATTCCAGTACGCTTCTCGTTCCAATTTCATTTTCTGCCGAACTTCTTTGTTCAATCTTCGGTATTTCTCAAAGTCGACGTGTTTCATGCGCTTCCGCTGATCGACGAGGTCCAGACAGCTGTCCGAGATCCATGGCTGCGTCCGTTTACGGATAGTTGGACACAACTCCATTGCACACTCCACAATAGACTCCGACAATTGCCTTTCTTCTACATCGATATCGTCCGGTATTGCGAGCGCCGCGAATTTGTTGGATAATGCCATTTAAAACTCTCGCCCGATGGCCGGGTCCCGTAGGCACGCCCAATTTTTCTTGGCTGGTGGTGGCTCCGTTTTCTTCGCTCTTTGCAATCGCATCTGCAATTTCGCTCGAACAAGATAATGGTCCGATCCGCAATCGGGTCCACGCATTGCACGTACGTCTTTAAGCGTCGATCGGAATCTTGTGTTGATCAAAACGTAGTCTAACATCGCCGAGTCTTTGCCGGATGGATTTCGCCAGGTGAGTTGGTGTTTGAGTGGATGGCGGAAAATGCTGTTGCCAACGATCAAGTTGTTTGACGATGCGAATGAAAGCAGGCGTAAGCCGTTGTCATTAATTACTCCGTGTCCGAATTTTCCCATGGTTTCTTCCCAGCCGGTTCGATCTACTCCTGAATGTGCATTGAAATCCCCCGCGAGAATTATTAATTCGGTTTGAGGTATCATATCCAGCGTCTGTTGAAGCTGATCGTAAAATTCGTCCTTGTTCGTGTCCGTGCTGGTGTCGGTTGGCGCATAAACGGATATGATATGGGTCTTGATCGTTCCACTGATGGTTATAACCGCCAAACGCTCGGATATCGGTTGGAATGCGATAACGCTGCTGGCAGCCCGTCGGTCGACCATAAAGCCGACGCCGGCCTCTCTTTTCTCACCACCGGAATAGTAAAGCATCATCGTTTCGTCGATTGTTGGCGGGACGATTGTCAATATCCCGGATCCGGTAAGCCGTAGATCCGATAGCGCAGCAATTGATATTTTGCATTTCAACAATTCCATTGCTATGATTTCCTTTTGACCAACGTGATGTCCTGTTCGTACATTCCACGCAGCGAATTTTAATTCCCTTTTCGGTGTGACTAATTTGGGTGTTCGGCCAGTAACCCACTTCTCACCAGCATCCCTGGTCCCCAGCGCTGGCGCATCGGCTGCCCCGGATGCAGTAGCATTATTTCGTGAATGGTTAGTTCGTGTATCCATGCGGTTTCTTGCCTAGTTTTTACGATCAACTCGCCAGGTCGACAACCCTCTTCATTTCACACTCTGGGCTTGGGGCCAGACGAAGGCGGTAAATAGTAAACTTGAAACACCCAAAAACATCAGCCTACGGGTGAAGTAGAAATTAAGTATACAAATAGCTCTGACAAAAAGTAAATCAGCGATACAAAAATAAAATCATAGCCAGTTTGGCACAGCCAATCTGTTTGTGCCTGAAACACTACGAATCTTTCTATGCCCACGAAAAACCCAACTGCTGATGAATCGAACATGAAATTTATTTCCCTCCATAGCCATCGACATCGGAAACCGGCATCGGCTACGAATTTTCATATGCCCAAAATAATGATAATCCCAGTGCGCATGAAGAATGGGAGTTGAAATGCTTGCTGTTCCGTCCGTCACAAGGACAGCCACGAGCCAAAAATATTCCCGTAAAAAAATCGAAAAAACACAAAGTCTAAAAATGGCAAAATCCCGTCGGCAAATTCACGAATCGGAAAACCAACAGAGGCAACAATACAATAAGAAACACGTTCCACAAAGAACACGTATCTCTCAACACTAAGAAATGGACTCCTCCTCCCAAAAACGCCTTCCGACATCAGACAAGTTACCATCACTGGGATAAATAGGAATCGGTTATCAAAGGAAAGGACAACAACTACCATGTGCCAACAAACCTATGTGTTAGAGAGAGACGACCAGCTGTTCAAGCGATTACATAAACCGAAAATATTCGCCAAACCAAGGTTCCCCACCAATTTTCATTGTCAAAATTGCAAATAAATACCGACAGACGGCCAACATCAAGCCAGATCACTTCAGATCTTCAAGTGCGCTTTGAGCTTGGAGATAATCAGCAAAATCGAGCTTTGAGATTTATGCTAAGAGTGATTTCAATCAGCATTAAAGGGATTGAGCTTGAAATCCCTTTATCGCATCCAGAATCCACACTGACGAGAGTGAGTCAGTGCATCAGAGAAAAAAACCGAGTTGAAGGTTTTTCGGTCTCAGCCAAGACGAGATCCGCTGACGAGCTTTGAGTCAGCATCTCCACCACAGCGGTTGTGGTCCAACATAAACAAATCTATCGGCAGCCATCAACCCACGAGACGCCGTGTGCATACACCACTCGCCGCAGCAGTTCGACATACAAAACTGAGCGACGCAGCAAGCAGCCAGAGAAAGCGCGGAATCCAAAGGAGACGTGAAGTAATTCCTTACAATATAAATTAAGAATCTTGAATTATAATTAGAAATTAAGCTATTAGAGTGAAACAAATAAAGAATAATCTATTAGTGAAAGGTTTATTTTTTATTGAATCACATCCTTCCGGCACCTCTTCTTTATATTCGGAATTTATACTGGTAATTCTGAACATTGGTCCTTCGAGCCGGATAGTGATTCAATAAGATAACTCAAGCCGCAAATCAGAAACATGGAAGAATTACTCGATCATCAAAAACGACTTCGAGAACGCATCGAGAAGGCATATCGCAACTTCTCCAAGGATGGACCAAGTAGAAAAACGGAAACATACTTCCAAAAGAAACTCGACGGTCTCGATGACGACTGGAAAACGTTCCGCAATAACGAAAAGGAAATAATGAGCAAGACGCTAAGTGAAGCCGAACACAAGCATCCATACTTCAAGGACGATTGGTACGCAGAAGTGAAAGAGACTTACATAAACACCTATTCCGCAATCAACGAAGAATACCTCAAGATCCGTCCAGCCGCAGACCCAAGAGCCGAGCAATCATCAACAGATCTAAATAATAGTCAAATTGTTCATCAAAACAACGAGATAAAACTACCAAGGATCTCGATTCCAACATTCTCTGGAGATTATGCATCATGGCCATCGTTTTTAGATCTATTCTCCAGCCTTATCCACAACAAAGCATCGCTATCGGGAGCGCAAAAGCTCCAATATCTCAAAGCTCATCTATCCGGAGAGGCTAGTAGATTACTCAGCAACACTCTCATCATCGACGCCAACTATGAGCCAGCATGGAAGCTGCTCGTAGACACATATGACAACAAACGAGCATTGTTGAAAGCGCAACTCGACATTCTGCTCGGTCAACCCAAGTTAACTCGGGAATCTGCTCAAGGCATCAAGGAGCTGAAAACGAGGACTCATGAATGCATCACCGCCATTGAGAATCTGGAGATCTCCACCCAAAATTGGGATCCCATTCTCATCCACTTACTGGTCCAAAAATTACCCGCTGGAACACACGAATTATGGGAACAATCGCAAAGCAACAAGTCACGGCAATCAATTCCAACGTGGAAGGAATTACGAGAATTCTTGGAAACCAGATTCAGAACATTAGAAGCCGTTACTACATCAACAGGTAGCAAGAGAGATCATCACGAAACCAAATCCAAGGAACGTCCCAAGCAACACACTCAAATCTTCCATATATCAAATCAGAGTACATGCAGCTTATGCAAGGGCGCACACGTCATGAGAAGGTGTCCCAAATACACACAATTAAGCATAGACGAAAGATACAAAGTGGTTAAAGCAAAGGAACTGTGCATCAACTGCCTGGGCACAAATCATCGCACTATGCAATGTCCAAGCAAGACCAGGTGCTTCCAATGCGGAGGAACCCATCACACATCGTTGCACAGAAATCAAAAGGGAAATCAGCCCAACAGCAGTACCAGTACAACTCCATCAAGCTCAATCAATGAAGAATCGAGCAGTCAGCCTCAGACGTATTTCTCTCAGGCAGCCTCTCGGAACCACCAGCAAGTACTACTGGCCACAGCACTGGTCACTGTAATATCGCCGTCAGGACAACAACAGATTTGCAGAGCACTTATCGATCCGGGTTCTCAAGCCACCTTCGTGCGAGAATCAGTGGTCCAGAAGTTGCGACTCAAAAGGGAACGCGCGCAAACTGAGGTATCAGTATTAGGAAGCATTCCAATTGGCGAGATGACCAATAGAGTCATACTACAAATGAAGGCACGGGGTCAACCATCCAAGACCATTCAAGCGCAGGCGATCGTACTTACTAAAATCACAGACCCATTACCAAACAAGGAATGCTCTACTAGGGATTTGAAGCACCTGAAAGGACTCCAACTGGCAGATCCGACGTTCTACAAACCAGGATCCATTGACATCCTCTTAGGAGCTGACATAGTTCCCACTATCATCATGGACGGCCTAAGAAAAAGCAGCGACGAGACAACAGTGGCGCAGAAAACCGTATTTGGATGGATCATTTCTGGGAACATAACTACAACAACAAAAAGAAAAACAATAATCGAAAGCTTCTTGACGCAAGTAGCTCCTGACACCAATCTGAAGAGGTTTTGGGAATTAGAGGAACTCCCATCAAGACCAAAATGGAACGAGGAAGAGGTACAATGCGAAAACCATTTCACCAACTACGTCACGAGATGCAACGACGGGCGATACCAAGTTCGACTTCCATTTAAGACTCAGCAAGATCAAGTCCAGCTTGGTGCATCAAGACGAATAGCCATCCGAACGTTGCTCCAAATGGAAAAACGCGGATATAATTTTCTTGAGGCTAGACGCTTCAAGGCGGGGGAGAATGTTCCGTCCGTCACAAGGACAGCCACGAGCCAAAAATATTCCCGTAAAAAAATCGAAAAAACACAAAGTCTAAAAATGGCAAAATCCCGTCGGCAAATTCACGAATCGGAAAACCAACAGAGGCAACAATACAATAAGAAACACGTTCCACAAAGAACACGTATCTCTCAACACTAAGAAATGGACTCCTCCTCCCAAAAACGCCTTCCGACATCAGACAAGTTACCATCACTGGGATAAATAGGAATCGGTTATCAAAGGAAAGGACAACAACTACCATGTGCCAACAAACCTATGTGTTAGAGAGAGACGACCAGCTGTTCAAGCGATTACATAAACCGAAAATATTCGCCAAACCAAGGTTCCCCACCAATTTTCATTGTCAAAATTGCAAATAAATACCGACAGACGGCCAACATCAAGCCAGATCACTTCAGATCTTCAAGTGCGCTTTGAGCTTGGAGATAATCAGCAAAATCGAGCTTTGAGATTTATGCTAAGAGTGATTTCAATCAGCATTAAAGGGATTGAGCTTGAAATCCCTTTATCGCATCCAGAATCCACACTGACGAGAGTGAGTCAGTGCATCAGAGAAAAAAACCGAGTTGAAGGTTTTTCGGTCTCAGCCAAGACGAGATCCGCTGACGAGCTTTGAGTCAGCATCTCCACCACAGCGGTTGTGGTCCAACATAAACAAATCTATCGGCAGCCATCAACCCACGAGACGCCGTGTGCATACACCACTCGCCGCAGCAGTTCGACATACAAAACTGAGCGACGCAGCAAGCAGCCAGAGAAAGCGCGGAATCCAAAGGAGACGTGAAGTAATTCCTTACAATATAAATTAAGAATCTTGAATTATAATTAGAAATTAAGCTATTAGAGTGAAACAAATAAAGAATAATCTATTAGTGAAAGGTTTATTTTTTATTGAATCACATCCTTCCGGCACCTCTTCTTTATATTCGGAATTTATACTGGTAATTCTGAACACTTGCCCTCCATTGCCTCCAGCCCTTCGTTCATATCCTCCGAGCTGCGCCTTCTTGGATTCCTGTGTTGCGCATTCCTGTGTTGCGAATTCCTCAAAATTTATTCTCATAATATTTTCAAAACGCGCCTAAAGAAGTATAACTTCAAAATTTTTTATAAAATATGCAAAAACATAAAAAGTGAAAAAGTGTACATAAAAACACGTTGTCTAGGCGTTGTCTAGGCGAAGGACACCCGTAGAATGTATCGAAAGCACGCTCACGTAAGTTTCCTTTGCTCCCCATTTCAAATTCGAAGCTCGGACCAGCGGATGTTGCGGCCAATATCTGTCGGTCGATGAAATTTGCCCCGTCTCAAGTGGCATAAAGGCCCCCATCCACGATCAAGCATGCGTGACATTCTAGGCTGACTGACATGCATGCGGGATAGTGTATGGGCTTGGAGAGACAAGCATGCATGACGAAAATCAAAAGTGTTTGAAATCCTCTGGGCGGAGCTAAGTGAAAGACAGCATGAAAGACAGTGCGTGCTGTTGCTTGAAACATTTCGTCATTCCGACTGTGAATTTCGGAGTGAGTAGATGAACACGGAACAAAATCAGCTTGTAAAATAAAATAAATAATGGCGAGTTCCGTGAATAAAAGTTTTTGGAAGGAATTTTTTGAATTATATCGGAGTCCTAATGAGCTATGGCAAGTGAAAAGTGAAGACTATAAAAATAGACAATTTAAACATAGAGGATATTGAGACCTTTTAGAAAAATATGAAGAACTGGAACCGAGCGCTACAGTAAATAAAGTAGAAAAAATAATACAGGAGTACTGTCACTGAGTCTCCGCAGAAGCCTTTCATGGCTGAAAGTTTGTCGTTCTTTTAACCATGGCTTCACCCAATATATACGCCTCCTTTTCTCATTTTCTTTTTCTTTTTTTTTCATTTAATAAAAGTCCTATTATCGATAATGCGGCAAAACTGTATCACTCATATTTAACACCAGCTTTTCACTATCACTTCTTCCTTAAAACTAAGGATTGACTACATGCATGACAAAATATGGGAAAATGACCTTCTTGCATGACATTCTTGCGTGACACGCAAAACTGATCGTGGATAGGGCCCGTGACACTCTGAAGTGGACAAATTTTATTGGGTTTTACTTAATGAAACCCAAATATCACCTGATACTGACCTAGGTCACAGTCTCTCACCCCATGGGGGTATTGCCATTTATGTTAGAGATGACGTGGGTTACCCAAAAATATATAATAGCACGTTTTCTGATTTAAACTACCTCTGGATTAAAATCATCTTCAGAAACCACGTCATTTTCTTCTGCTTCCTATACAAAAGTGCTAACATAAGTAACGAAGCCTCATTATTTGATACTATTTCCAAAAAAATCTTGGGATTTTTGTCAGGGTGTGAAATCATGGTTGCAGGTGGTTTCAATGTTCACGACGTAAATTGGCTGACTTACTCAAATGGCACCAATGTTTCTGGCAAAGACGTCGAGCATTTTGCAGGCACCAATAATTTACATCGAATTGTGGATAATCCCACGAGAGTCCCCGATATTGCTGGTCAATAAGCCTATATCTTTGACATATTTCTTACTTCTCATCCGACGAGATACTCCGTGAAAATGGATTCACCTCTTGAAAATTCCGACCACTGTCTAATCAGCGGTAACTTTTCATAAAAATTTCCCACCCCACCCAAACCAGCTTATACCCCGGCTTCACCGCCAAATTTTCGCAAGTTCGAGCAAATTAGTCTACTGTACTTTAAAATTTCCTGATTCCCCATACATTTTTCACATTTTAAAGTCAGGAAAAAATGCCTGCTTTGGGCCTACAGAACATGAAATTGAGTTTCAACGTAAAAGCTCGCTCAAAAGAGAGTAAAAAATTGGAATATTTCCATGGCAACTGATGTATTATTACATGACAGTTAAAGTAAGAGCTTTGAAAAAATAAACATGGATCAAAAAAGGAAGTATAGATGTCTGTCAATGAATAAATATATACTCAATTACATTTATTTTATAATAGGTATTATTAAATAAAAAATTTAAATCCCACAAAGCATTGAAAATTCCATTTTCCATCTCTATAAAGAAGCTTTCAAATGTAATACGTCACACGAAGCTTTCTCTACTGAACAATGCCGGTGAAGCCACTTTTGCATATTGAAGTGAACTTGATTAAAATTAGGGCGGTGAAGCCGGGGTATTAGAGAACTGTATGGCATAATGGGAAGGCTAATTGGCTGGGGCTTATTAATTTTTTACAATCCGCTGACTGGAACCGGTGTTTTCTAAACAAAGAGCCGCTATTCGTATCGCCAGGATCATACAGGCAGGAATGCATTTGGTCATTGCCCACTTTACAAAATCTATGAAGCCAAGGCAGAACAGATGGTTTAATCAGGAGTGCACGAACGCAATCAAAATTAAAGAAGCTTTCTTCTGAGTTTACAAGAATTCCTCGAACGAATCGCTACATCGAGAGTATATAAAACTGAGAAATCCCTGAAAGTCCATCATTAGGAAAGCCAAAACCTCATTTTAGAACAAGTTGAGAAGCAAGCTAAGAATTTCACTACAACCACAACCCTTCCTTCATCTACTATAACAGAAAGCAAATCCAAGGAAATTTGCACATGTTCAGCCCATACCGAAAAAACGTGGTGACACCATCTTCCCCTTCAACTACCGCCCAATAGCAATTTCTTCTATTCTCTCCAAAACCATGGTGACGACAGTCAACCAAAAGCTTATAGGATATCTAGAACCAACCGACTTAAAAGCGACAAGCAGTTAGCCTTCCGACCAAAAATAACCAATGGCGATCTTTCAGTTTCCCTTATAGTACACCTCAACAGAAGTTTGCAACGATTTGGTGAATCTAGTCTGGTTGCTCTAGATATTTCCAAAGATTTTGATAGAGTATGGCACTCAGCTCTGCTAGCCAAACTCAAAGCAATTAGTGTTGAAGGAAGGCTATGATAGGACTAATCAGGAATGTAAAGAGGGAAGGAAGAAGAAAGAAGAAAAGTTATGTAGGTGCGGAAGTGGAAAAGGCGAAGGACCGTGCGGCTGGCCGGGATTCGAACCCGGGACCTCTGGGATGGTAGCCAGAGGCCTTACTCCCTAGGCTACCAAATGCCCCCCCCCCCCCCCCCCCATTGAACTCATTCTTGGTTGTGAAAGCAAGAATCGTCTCGAATTCTACACCACCAAAACCAAGCACTGTCTTATCTCCTCCAATAAAAAGTGCAATCACTCTCCATCCGTGTTAGCCAAAAGCCAAATAAGCATCCCAGTGCTTGGGGTTTCTCAAGAGGTGCAAGTTCCTCCTCCAGCCATTGGCCCGTGCTGTGATATACATTCGGCCTTTTCTGGAAAAACTCTCTATTTTGGGGTGGCGCTCCGAAGAACACCTTGGCGTGTTTAGATATAGAACAAAAAAGGGCCCTCAAACTTATCGGGGACGACGCCGTTTTCTCCTCCATCGACTCCTTCAGGCACCGTAGGAATGTAACAGCACTGACAACATTTTATCGCTAATATCATAGAGACTGCTCCATCGAAATAAATGCACTCCTCCACGGCAATCTTATACTACCAACAAATTATTGGCATTGGAACCTTTTTTTAATCTTCTTCTGAGATTCGCTTGCGGAACCTCAGGAGATCCTGCATCTCTCTGCCTTCTTCAATAGCAGTTTTTAGTACTTGTGTGACGCTTGGACGTAGACCAAATCAAACGGCTTCAAATCTTCAAAAGGAAAATCCTTAGAAGGCTTTTTGTACCTGTAAGGGTTAGCTAAAATGAAATGATAATTAAGGGGATCGATATAAAACAGCAGTGCATCCAACCCACCCGACATGACTCTAGGCCCTCGACTGACATGACTCTAGGCACAGGGACGAAAAATCGCGCAAAAAGTGCTCCTATCCGGCATCCCTTGAACAAAATTCAAAAATACATGAACTGTTTGAACAACCCATATTTTATATTTGCACAATATAAATTACAATTTTTTGAAACGTAAAAGCGATGCTTTATCCATGAACATAAATTTTAAAAATAAAATTAATGTTCAACAAATTAAAATTAACTCATCAAAGTTAATTACATGAATCGCTTGCCATTGTATTTTGCCGTTGGGGTTTGGCAAGGGTGGAGCGGGTGAAAGGATTAAAAAAAATGACTGCCATTTATCATAATTAAATGCCATTGAAATTGCCTTAAACTTGCATATGGCCAATCAAATTACATTTACCGCCTGTGTTTACTCAATGTTCATTATCAAATTATATTCCTTCGCAGTTGAACACTTCCTGCAGTAATTAAAAGGTAGCAGATTACTAACACAGCTTGAGACCTTCCTTTCATCTGCTCTCCTAAGCATTCAATTCCGAAGGGCTTCTTTATACACTCGAGAATACTTCATCAAGCTTATGCCTTTCTCACATCTGTCCAATACTCTTGCTATCGCAACATAAGTACACAAGTGGTGGATAGAATCCTGGAAAACAGTGTACGCAAAGAAAGGGCAAAAGCATCCCAGGGTTTAAGTGGTTATGAGGCTCTCCCTTTGATGATACCGGGCTCACTTTCACCCTCATCAGTACAGCGGTACCCAGAGATATTCTGCTGTCGCCTAGAGTACTATATAGTACTACTACTGGATGCCACCACACTGATACTGATGATGATTATGATGATGATGATGACGACGACGAAGACGATGACGACAGCGACGATGTTGGGCTCTTTCTTTGCTCGAAAAATGTCTCCATTTAGTGATCTTTGAAGTGTCTTTAATTTGCTCTAATGACGGCTCAAGACTTTCTAGGATTTTGTTCATGGAAATGTTTACAGTTAGATTTGAATGATACTGGCAGGTGGAGCAAAGATACAGGACCCTTTAACCCCTTAAGTTGTCGGGAATTGTTGTTAATGTGATCATAAGTGGTTATACATTTGCTATCAGGTGAGGAAACGGTTTTTATCTTTCTCTGTTTAAGGGATGAAATTCAAATTTCCATTTTTTTTTCGTCTCGTAGTCGCTTAGTGGCGCCGTACTATAAATTGCGTATTTACTCCTGTAACCCGGGGTTTTTTGTAGGTTAAAACAATTTTTTTTTATTAAAGACCCTAAAAAGGGTACAAATTCATCATCGTGCTTTGTCATTACTTGGGCCTAAACTTTTGCATAAATTTCGAAGGTAAAAAAAATTACAAAACTGCCGTCAGCAAAGTGAGAGAGAGAGAATTTTAGTGAAATTAGCACTAATCAACAATGGACAATGTTTAAGAGAAGCATAAAAAATAATCTATAAGAACGGAATAAAGTTAAAGGGTTTACTTGAAGCATAAAGACGAGAAATAGCACAGCGACTTATATAGTTGCAAAGTTATACAAAAAGGGCTCCTAGCAGCTAAAGTTTAGTATTGTAGTAGTGTTTTATAGTATAATAATTGCGAATTTCGATTAAATGAAGGCTATAAAATAAATATTTAGTATTTTTTGAATATTTAAGCTTATTAGGTGATCAAGTGCCAAAGCTTCGTTGCAGCCATACTAGCTCCCACCATAAAAAATGGAAATAAGAGCGCTTGTGGAGAATATAAAGTAACCCGAAATTTTCGTTTTTAAAAAGGCATAGTTGTTGAAAATATACGTCAACAACGTCGTTATTAATATAATTAAAACACCGGGTCCCGGGTTGTCAGGCTGGAATCTTACCATCTCGTCCCGCGTAAACTTCTTTTACCACAGCCAAATTCCAAAAGGTACATGGAAGTGTTTTTTTTCTCCAAAACGACCACGTCTCCAGGGCTCAAATTTGAGGATGGTGGACGCTTTTCACAATGTAAGGTCCATAGTTCGCAGAGATATTCATTTCGCCATCTGTTTTTGAAGTAGCAAAAAGTACGCAATCGATTATTCCATCGCAGACGAAGTTCTCCACCGTTGACTTGTTGACTGTCTTCTTGGAGCAGACGTGTTCGGCAGATCAAAAAGTGAGCACGAGTTAAAGGGGTCAAGGGCAAAGAGTCTCCACAATATGTAAGTCAGTTGGCCTGGAATTCACTACTTCTTCTATCTCGGTCAACAATGTGTGCTACTCATCTTTTGATAATGATATTCTTCCGAAAGCGTTTCTTTCACCGCCTAGACAAGTCTTTCCTTGAATCCTCCCCACCAGGGGGCTCCTTTTCCTTCCTTAAATTTTCGTACCTCTAACGCAGCTCTTTTAAAGGTGGTCGCATTGCCTGAATGGATGACACCAACCGCTCCTCGATGTACAATAAAATGTGTCAAATCGAGTAAAGCGCTTCCGGTCGACAAGTCCTCATTAAGCTTTAGATGAACGGCTCGGACTGTCGCGCACTCGAATAGAAGGATATAGACTTTTCTTTTTTGTCCTTTCAAATCGTTGGGGCACAATGGTCCAGTGAAGTCAAGACTTGTAACGTTAAAAGCACGTGCATCGAGGACTCGATCCCGCGTAAGTGGAGCAAAGGGGAGCTGTAACACAGGTTTAACTCGAAGAATTTTGCAGATAGTGCACCTTTTTCAAAGGTTTTCACTAACTGCCTTCCAATTGTAGCCAAAGGTTTTCACTAACTGCCTTCCAATTGTAGCCGAAATTTTTAGGCAGTCTTAAGAGCACCAAGGAAGCTCCTCCGTGGAAGGCCTTCACAGGAGCGTCCTTACCTAGAAGCAGGCTGACATGTCACTCCTTCGACAAGATACGTGAATGTGCTTGATTTTCACCTTCAGCAACGGATTGCAAGCTTCCTCGATTATCTAAAAATGCATTCAGCTAGAACTTTTAGAAGAAACTAGTATACTTCGACCGCATCGTAATTCAAAGAAGAAATCGGGATAGCTTTTTTGTTGAGCTTAGCTAATCCAATAGCCCTCAGCTCGTTCCATTTATTCCGTTGTGGATTTGGGCTAGAACAGTTATTTTTCTCGGCACAGGTCTACAAAACGACATACATATTCGGTCAGTCTTGGTAGACGCGTCTAGCTGCTGAAGTTGCTAATGGGGCCCATCCACAGGCCAACTAGTTGTCCAAACTGAGTTGTGTAATGAGTTGGTGTTTTGCCACAAACGCTTCAACTGAGTTGATACTTTATATGCAATATTCGATATTTTTTAGGAAATTTCAAAGTTAAATGAAATTGTAGAAAACCCGCGATTAGGTTTTATAGTAATAAAAAGTGAATAACGATGTTTTTTATATTAATTATAATTCTTTTAATTATTAATATAATTATTTATATGTTTTTAAAATATAAATTAAATTATAAAAATATAAATTATGAAAATAATTTATTATATTGTGAACTTTCATAATTTAAATTAAAAATAATGCAAAATTATGAAAATATAAACTTGCAAAAAAAAATATATTCTTCGAATTCAGGCTTAATTCATTCAAAGAGTTTGCCCAACTGCAATATACACAGTGCGACTAGTTGCCCAAACTCTTGGCCCCGCCCCACAAAATTAAAAGATTGACTGAAACCCCAACTGTCAAATCAGTTTGCCAACTGCCCCATACACGCAACGATTCAGTGGCCAACACAACTCAGTTTGGGCAACTAGTTGGCCCGTGGATGGGCCCCATAATATTTATGATGGGAGTATATTCAATTGGCAAACCCACATCCGTTACAACTTCTTCACATACTTCGGCAAACAAATTCTTACACAAAATCGGCTCATCCATTCAGTAGTCTGCAACAGGCCAATGTTTAACGCTCTCTCTAAGCCAAAGCGGACCTGGCAAGCATAATGAAGAGTTCCGCAACGGCGTCGCACTTAAGCGCCTTATCAACATGTCAGAGAGATTCGCTCTGCCTAGACAATGACGCGACTTGCACTTACTACTGATAGATCCAATCTCCTTTACTCTATGAGCTAGGTAAGGCTTCCAGAAATGTTTTCAACCAGAATCCAATGTAGATCGATACTGGAATCTGTCCACAACTGTTCTTCATGAACGACTATTCTTAATTTTTGCCTGATGTGCGAAAACAATCTTACGGCTGCTCTTATCAGCTGTCAGCTCAAAACGTGGCATGTTAACACATTTTCTTCTCCCTTTGTAAGGGGTGCTTGTGATTAGGGCCCAAGAAACGAACTGATACATTTCCGTGAGTTTCAACTGGCTACAGCACGGTAGGCTCGTTCCCTGCATCCGCTAAAATGTGAACTTGATATTCTTTAACGGAGAAATCTTCTGAAAACGACCGTGGAATCCGGCCAAATCCGCTAGTGTAGGCTAGTGCGTTCCAAATTTGATTGTATTCAATTTGTATTGGTTGTCAATATCTACATTTTGAAAAGGCCAAATTTCTTTTTGACTTAATGGCACATAATGGCGGGCATTTCAAATTTTAGATAACAAATGCAATTTTGGCCAATGGGTTGAGTATTGTGACACCAATTTTCAGGGTCATAACATCAAAGGTATATTTTTTGAAAGTTTGATGCAAATTGGTCTAGAATTCATATATCTGAAGAACCATCTTAGATTGGCTGGACAAGGTGCAAAACCGCGCTCTCAAGCTCATTGGTGATAGCGCCACTTGCTCTTCAATAGATTCATTAAGCCACCGTAGAAACGCAGCTCTTACAAAATGTTATCGCTTTTATCACAAGGACTGCTCCATTGAAATAAGTAACCTCACGCCTCCACGGCAACAATTATCCAGCAGGAAAGTCTCGCTCGGCTTACCGTCACAGTTTACAGCCCTTATTTTCACGCACACTCCGATTTAGAAATTCGTTTATAACAAGAACAACTCGTCTATGGAACAAACTTCCAAAGTCAGTATTCCCGAACTCATACAAACACCCAAGAGTTCAAACGCAAAGTTCATCGCCATTCCTCCAACAACCCCCTGGCTCCCCCTAACTTATTCTATCTTTCTCTCTATACATCGAGCTAAGCTTACTACTGGACATTGCACCATAAGACATGACAGACTAAGTACAAAGAGTGACACCTGAGCTTAGACTATCACGTAAAAAAAAATCATAGCGGTTATCGTTTAATCATAATGTGTTTCATTTAGACTCAGTCCTTATCCGAAATTATTTGGAATTTTTATATCAGATTCGGATAAACGGACGGGTTTGGATACATTTTTAACTTCCCAGTATAGGAAGTTATTGTAATCGGTCCGAAAATCGAAATCGAAAATTTCAACGTATTTTCATCTTTCAAGGTCCCAGGAGCATTTTAAGCAAAAAATTGGGAGGAAGTATGTGTGTGTGTGTGTATGTGCGTACGGATGTGGTCATTTTTTCCTGCACGATATCGCGCGAACCAAAACTGATATCGACTTCGTTGAGGTGTCATTCGAAGCGTATTAACCGAAATATGATCTGAAAAGATTTTCATGAAATTCGGTCCAGCCGTTTTTTTGTTTAAGCGACGTAAGTGATTTTTGTACCTGCACGATATCGCGCGAACTATAAAAGATATCGACTTAGTTGACGTGCCGTTCGAAGAGTATTAACCAAAATATGATCTGAAAAGATTTTCATAAAATTCGGTCGAGCCGTTTTTTTGTTTAAGCGGCGTAAGTGATTTTTGTACCTGCACGATATGGCCCGAACCACAAAAGATATTGACTTACTTGAGGTGCCGTTCGAAGCGCATTAGCGACAATATAATCTGAAAAGATTTTTATAATATTCGGTCCAGCGGTTTTTGGTTTAAATGACTTAAGTGATTTTTGTACCTGCACGATACCGCGCGAACTAAAAACTATATCGACTTCATTGAGGTGCCGAAAAACATTAATACATCAATTTTATATACATTTTCGTCATCCTAATCTTGTAAGTGCGCACATTTAGTTTGACATTTTAGCGAAAATATTGATAAACAATTGTGACAAATTCTCGGTATTATACATATATTCTATATTGCCTATTGTTCATTTATTATTAAAATATCCAATCATAATATTCAACATCCATCATACTGGGAAGTTGATCGTGTGGACCGAAAGGGTCGTACCCACATCCCAACTAGTTATTTCGGATATCGGATAGTTTCGGTTACGGAGCTTTATAACATCCCTGGTTGATACTAAAACAAAAAAAGGAGCATTTCGCATTCAACGATTTTTTTCCTGAATGTGAAAGAAGAAGACAAGAAAAAACGATAGAAGTGGTAAAGCGGAAAACCATGCTACCGCGAGGAATCGAATCCCTAACTTCTGGGATCGTAATCGGACGCATTAAGGTTCGATGGCTACACTACTTATTATTGGTCTCTTTGAAAATTACTCCTTCTAGGTAAAAGTTAAATTAGCTTGGGCGCCAACCCATGGCTCTGCTTTAAGCCTTATTTGACGAGGAAGGAGACTCCGTCAGTTCTTCTTGTATTCTGTTCTGACTGTCATCTTGTATTTTCCAAAATCATTTTCGTTACCTTCACTATCTTTAAGGAAATGTTTTGGTCTAGCAATGTCAAATATATTTTTCCCCATCAATGCTTGCTTGAAATCATTTCTGGAGGATTGTAGATCCACTGTTGACCTAATTGTCTTAAATTCAGATTCAATTAACCCATTAGCGACCAACGTTACATATATGTATGTATGTAACGGCGACACACCGTTATGTTTTGAGCCTACTAACAAAATTAGATCCTCAGCAACCGTTTTCATTCTGGCGGCTAGTCAAACCATACCGTCAAAACAGAAAACCGCGAAATTGAAAGATAGTAGTGAACAAACACGTTTTTTGAGTGAATTGTATTGGTTTTTTAACTTCCCAGTATAGGAAGTTATTGTAATCGGTCCGAAAATCGAAATCGAAAATTTCAACGTATTTTCATCTTTCAAGGTCCCAGGAGCATTTTAAGCAAAAAATTGGCAGGAAGTATGTGTGTGTATGTGCGTACGGATGTGGTCATTTTTTCCTGCACGATATCGCGCGAACCAAAACTGATATCGACTTCGTTGAGGTGTCGTTCGAAGCGTATTAACCGAAATATGATCTGAAAAGATTTTCATGAAATTCGGTCCAGCCGTTTTTTTGTTTAAGCGACGTAGGTGATTTTTGTACCTGCACGATATGGCCCGAACCACAAAAGATATTGACTTACTTGAGGTGCCGTTCGAAGCGTATTAGCGACAATATAATCTGAAAAGATTTTTATAATATTCGGTCCAGCGGTTTTTGGTTTAAATGACTTAAGTGATTTTTGTACCTGCACGATACCGCGCGATCTAAAAACTATATCGACTTCATTGAGGTGCCGAAAAACATTAATACATCAATTTTATATACATTTTCGTCATCCTAATCTTGTAAGTGCGCACATTTAGTTTGACATTTTAGCGAAAATATTGATAAACAATTGTGACAAATTCTCGGTATTATACATATATTCTACGTTGCCTATTGTTCATTTGTTATTAAAATATCCAATCATAATATTCAACATCCATCATACTGGGAAGTTGATCGTGTGGACCGAAAGGGTCGAACCCACATCCCAACTAGTTTTGAAAACGGATGAACATGAGTAAGAGAAAAAGGTAAGTAATTGTTTTATATTATTTTAATTCAATTACGTGTTTTTTGAAAAATTCTTCGACAACGAACTAGTGCAAATCCTTTGCAATCAAACAAACCAATATGCTGTTTATAAACACTTGCCAAATCCAAATATAACAACAGCTGAAATGCGAGTATTTCTATGGATTTTGATTGCAACTGGTTATCGTCCTGCTCCATCCAAAAGAGACTACTGGTGTGAGGAAAACGATATGGGCAATATTATGATCCAAGAAGCCATGAGACGAACTAGATTCGAAACAATTCACACTAACCTTCATTTTGCGGATCCGACGGACTGTGATAAAAATGACAAGATATGGAAGCTGCACCCACTAACTGACAAACTAAAAGAACGTTTCATGAATAATTTCGCTCCTGAGCAAAATCTGTCGTACGACGAACGAATGGTGGAATATTACGGACGGCACGGCTGTAAACAATTTATAAGAGGCAAGCCAATTAGATTCAGCTACAAAATGTGGTGTTTGAATACGCCTCAGGGCTACTTGATTAACTTCGAGATGTATCAAGGTAAAAATCAAAGAATAATTCCAGCATATCAAGAAAAATACCCAAAACCCACAGCACCACCATTCTGTATGCTAGATGAACTCGATCCAGAACTGTGCAACAATATCGAAGTGACAATTTGTTTACAAATGTAAGAGTGCTTTTGGGTGTGAAAGAAAGACTGTTCGTGAAAACTTCATTCCAAAATCTTGTCCTTTACCATCAAAAAAGAACTAATCAAGATGAAAGTTGATCGTGGATGGAGACATGGTATAAAAATTGAAACGGCGAATATCAACTTCACCAAATGAAATGATAATTCGATTGTTACTGTAGCATCAACAATATACGGTATTCATCCCATGTCCAATGTTCTAAGGTATTCTCGTGAAGCTTAACGTAAAATAGATGTACCACGTCTTCTTGCAATAAGTTGTTACAATAATTACATGGGTGGAACAGATAGAATGGACCAAAATGTAAATGCATATCGCATAACGGCCACAGTAAGAAAATGGTGGTCATCAATTTTTACATGGCTCGTAGATGTGTCCATTCAAAATGCATGGATTCTTTATCGCAAAGGTGGAAGTGATATGTCGCAGTTGAATTTCCGACAATCAATTTCAAGGCATTACTGTTGTACACTCGGTGTTCCAAAACCATCCGGTGGATATCGTCGCCCTAAGAAAAATATTGAATTTGCTAATTCAAGTTGCGATTGCGTCGCACACTTCATAGGAAAGATTCCCGACGGAAAAAGACGAAGCTGTAGGGCGGAAGACTGTAAAAAAAGCGTCACAACAGAATGTGTGAAATGTGACGTAGGGTTGTGTGTTGAATGTTTATAAAAGTATCACTTTATTCCTATAAATTAGAATTTATTATCCTCTTTTATTTACCATTTATTTTAGTCATATACAGAAATGTCTTTCCTTATTATTTTATAACTTTATTACAATTTTATTCAGGTTGTTGAAAACCTTATCTTTATATTTTTTACAATGCAAACAAAATTAGTTTTTATAATAACATGAGCTAAAACACATTTTATTTTTATTTTTGTCTTAACTGACTTGTGACTAAGGTTACATATATGTAACAGCCCCCTCTTCTCCACCCCGCAGCCGCACCTCCGGGAAAAAAAACTTAAATCGATTTTTGGGTCCGCAAATAGGCCCCACTCAAAATTTTAAAGCAATCGGGCAGTATTTGGGTTTCTGTCGCTAATGGGTTAAGATTTTTGCTTCTAAAGGAACGTATGACACTTTGAACTTTTTCTTTACTCCTTCTCTGATTGTATCCAAAGTGTCTGTCTTGTTTTGTTCCACATATCGGAGGAGGGTTTAAAGGCCTTTGTGAAGAACTTGTATACTTGTTTACTGTGTTTTGTTTCGTGCAATATCAGAAAGTAGTTCTTAAGCAATTGTCTTTCCTTCTTCATACTCCTATTCCAATTTCTTGCTCCTAGTCGGTCCCCTTGTGCATATTGTTATTTCTTGCCTCTATATCTGCTTTGTATTCCTCGTTGTACCATTAGCTAGCTCTACCTGTGTGTATCTTACGGTTTGCGTCGTGACACCTCTCTGTATTGACTTCAGCTCTAGCCACTTTCCCTCGACTGTATTTTATGTTTGGACCCATCCTTATTGCTAGAGTTGACGCATATGACTCCAATACAGTCTTTTCTTGGTGACGATGAAGTTCAAATTTTGTTTGTTTGTTGCTTGTTGTAATACGAGTGGACAGATGACATGAATCTATTTTTTATTAGTAAGTAGTCAGATTCACAATTCGCAACTATACAGGATTTTGCTTGGAGAATACTGGAAGCTGGCTTTATTGCAATACCATTCTATGCTTTATTGCAGTACCATAATATGTTGAACTGACGATCATTGCAAAATCGATAACACATTGTCTGTTATTGTTCGATGTTTCCTGTAGACTTTTCTTTCCAATGGTTGGTCTGTGCCAGTTATCTTTTCAATTTTGGTTAAAATAGAGAGCCCTTGGTCGTTTCCCTTTTCCCTCCGTTTCTACTTGTTCATTTATGAATTACTCTTTCACTTATTGTTTTGAATTCTATAATATTGTGTATAATGGATTTGTGTATTATGAACTCAACTTCTCAATGTTGCTCCCTTCAGCAACTATAGGATATCCTGTTCCTACTAAGGTCAATTGTTCCGTCTCCTATTCACAGAATCTCTTGTACCAGTAGAAAGAGCACAATAAATGCTAAACTGAACCTGCAGCTAATAAGGATATAGGTTATGACATTTGAAAGTTTAAAGCAAAACTAACCAATATCAATAACGCACCATCCTATCGCCTAAATTCTATTCGCCCTTAATTTTCTCAAAAATTTATCAGCACCCAATGGAACGATCTTCTCTATATAATATCTATCATCATATTTTATTTTGCTTCTTCTTCATCTAATTGCAGCAACAGCAAAATGTAATGTAGAGCAAACACTTACCGAGCGAATTGCAATCCTTAAATCTTCGTTAAAATCAGGATTTCCACTAATGCAAACACAATTTTCTTCTGCCTGAGTAAGAAAAATCATTTTCCCTATGCTTGTAAATATTTCCAGTTCACCGAACATTGCAATATCCTTGCGGGTGATTCCTGGTGAATCCTCATTCCACGGGTAACAAGGACTAACATCATGATTTGATCCTGGGGAGATTTTTTTTTTCGTTCAATATTGGAAAATTATTTAATTTCTTTCGGAATGGAATAAGATTTTTTTTTCAGCTACGGGTTTTTCCTTGGTAATGTTGATGTGTGTGTGTGTTTATAAATCTGTATGTTGACTGCCGGATGAAGGAGGGTATAAGGATTAAAGCATATAAATACTACTATAGAAGCAAAAAAGTAGCTTGTATAGTTGTGCGTGTATGGGTAGAGTATTTTTCCTCTTCTTGCTTGTTAACAACCCCTGAAGGCTTGAGATAAATTCGTTAAATGACGCAAATTGCCATTAGGGGATTAAATTTGATTTTGTAAAAAGGATTTTTGAGGAATATAGAGTTATGACATGAGTGTAAGAAATTCCTTTTTTTATGCTTAATGAAAATTTTTATGATTTCTATGAAGAATAAATTTGCTTGAGTGGCTTAAGAATTTGAATTTCTCCTTAATTTTAATTTTTTTTTTTTTTTGGTGGAGGGATTTTACGGTTGCTTAAGCTTAAGCATGTGGTGTTTATTGGGAGTAAGGAATTGAGGCATAAGGATATTGACAAAATTTTGAAAAATATTTAACAAACATGATTATGGAGGATTCTGGGAACAATACATATTTCACGCTTTTCTAGAGTCTGTTGATATAAGAATCATATTAAAAAATTCTGTGAAGGGATAAGATTTTTTAATAAGGACTTACTGCAGGATTTATAGCTCATGATATTCAATTGAATTGAGAGAGAAAATATATCTGTGATAATTATTTTGGTAACCAGAGGTTTATTAAAGGGTAGTTAAAGAGTATTGAGAAAATTCAAATTTTCAATGAAAATCAGCTTTAAGTCAATAAACTATCGAAATGACCATCCATTTGGAAGATGATGGCCCTCTTATCAGAAGCCAAGACGAATTCCCCCATTGAGAGGCAAATTTTGCAGCACCAAGTAAAACTGTGGCTGGAAGAAGGTGTTATCCAGCACAGTAGACCAGAATTCAAAATCCCCCTTGTTCTGGTCAAGAAAGCAGATGGATATCCTCGTCTTCGCGTCAATATCCGTAAATTGACCCACTATCGGTACCCACTATCTAGAATAGAGGAAGTTATTGAAGATTTGTACAAGGTGAAAGTTTTAGCCCTCTTGATATAAAGAACGGATTTTTTCTTGTTAGTGGGCCATTTAAAAATAGTAAATTTTCGATTGTTTGGACCTCTATTCCCTCATAGTCCAGTCAAATTAGAGGTTTGACTGAAGATAATTCCGAAGTTGCTGAAAATTGGAATAGCCGTTAAAAACATTATTATACGTAAGCTGTAGAGACTGCCACGCGATTGGGCGGCTGCAAACTTTTTTATTCAAGGTCAAAGGGTCAAAATATCAGTTTTTTGCAAATATCTGCTAAACCGTACGTCTTATCAGAAAATTGTGTTTACAACGTTTGTAGATTAGGCGATTATCTACAAAAAAGTATATTATACATTTTCTCGTAGGAATTGCCATTTCTGAGATATTGTCGTTTTAATAAGTTAAAATACTCATATTCTATCATTCCCGACTTGTAAAGGTCATCAGAAATTTAATAAATCCTTTGTTGGAGTACGCGGCTAATATTTTCAGGGGTGATTCCTGGATATATTTGGAGAAAAAAATTGTTCTACAGAGGGCGGCTATCTCCACTATCCACTAAGATACAGGGTGATTAGGGAAAAAATTTTGTTTTTTTTTTTAATTTACTGAAATTTGAATAACTCCTAAAGTAATTATCATAAAGTAGCCTAATTAGGCTCATCTTTTAGGTAAATGTGTATTCTTTAATTTGGTGTAAAACATAGCAGCCTGAGTGACTCCGTTCAAAAAATATGTAGGCTCAAACCAATGCTATTATGCCGCAGTTGAAAGACGAGTAACTTTTTATTTGTTCACGATAAAACACGATAAAACTACTACTACTACTACTACCTACAAAACTACCCAAAATAAACAATTATTGTATATGGAAATATTGTAGGTAATAGTTTGGTGCATCAGAAAAGCAAAAAAAAAATGTACTGTTAGTAACGAATTTTCTGAGAAAAACGAAGAAATCTGCCAGGTCTAGATTCTAAGCATTGTTTGAGCCTATATATTTTTTGAACGGAGTCACTCAGGTTGCTGTGCTTTATACCAAATAAAAGAATACACATTTACCTAAAAGATGAGCCTAATTAGGCTACTCTATCATAATTACTTTAGGAGTTATTCAAATTTCAGTAAATTTAAAAAAAAAACAAAATTTTTTCCCTAATCACCCTGTATCTTAGTGGATAGTGGAGATAGCCGCCCTCTGTAGAACAATTTTTTTCTCCAAATATATCCAGGAATCACCCCTGAAAATATTAGCCGCGTATTCCAACAAAGGATTTATTAAATTTCTGATGACCTTTACAAGTCGGGAATGATAGAATATGAGTATTTTAACTTATTAAAACGACAATATCTCAGAAATGGCAATTCCTACGAGAAAATGTATAATATACTTTTTTGTAGATAATCGCCTAATCTACAAACGTTGTAAACACAATTTTCTGATAAGACGTACGGTTTAGCAGATATTTGCAAAAAACTGATATTTTGACCCTTTGACCTTGAATAAAAAAGTTTGCAGCCGCCCAATCGCGTGGCAGTCTCTACAGCTTACGTATAATAATGTTTTTAACGGCTGTTCCAATTTTCAGCAACTTCGGAATTATCTTCCAATTATGGCGTTTTTTCGTCTATTTTGACTGGACTACTCAATGGCAACTTCGATTTCATGTTTCATGTCGCCAATCATCATCTTTGGGCGGCTAGCGTAACACTTGTCCTTAACGACTCCCCACAAGAAATAATCCAACGGCGTCCCATCGCAGCTTCGAGGTGGCCTATTGACATCAGCAATTATGCGATTTTCAAAAACAGTTTGCAAAAGATCGACTGTTGTTTGGCTGTGTGGCACGTTGCGCCATCCTGTTGAAACCGAATGGCACAGATTTTCGAACTTCAGAGAAACTGGTTATGCCACTTGATATGCCACGACATTCCTCAAGCACTCCTTTCAATTTTAGTTCATTGCTTTGATGACTGTAAGCCAACCAAAACAAGATTCGTCCGAATTCCTTTTCAATTCTAATACATGGCTACTGGATCTGTCCTGTAGTAGACGCTGTAGTATCAAAAGACATACGATGGTATTGCCGCGCTGCTCAAAATCAAACGGTACCTGGAGATACCGAAATTTTTGAAATATCGGGACCAAGACTCCTTGCAGTTGCTTTAAATGAAGCACTTGCTTGTCGAATAGAGAGCTGTTCTCGATCCCAAGTAGACGTGAGTGTCTGACCAAACGGTTTTAATCTAGGTCTTGAATGTAATTTTTTTGTTGCTGGAGGTGAAATCTCGACCTTTTGATCACTTAGTCCTAATGATAATGGGCATTAGTTTTCCTGTATATCTGTGTGTGTTATTGATTTCAACAATAGCTTTGTACTGTTTATTCTGATATGAATTATTTATTATAGTCTTAGCTAGTTCTTATTTTCGTGCTTACTTAGTTCTTAACCTTGTCCGCTCCACTCTTGAGAAACAATACGATCTTCACTATATGATCCTAAAAATTCTTTATCTTTTTGTGTTACTGTCATATTCATCACATTTTGCCTGGAAATGTGAAATAACTCGACGAGATCAGCTTTCAAATATTCTGTTTCACATTTGCTTTATCCGTGTTTCTCGATTTTTCTTTACCCAGATTTTGGTTTTTTGCAACTTCTATATACCAGCAGGAGTGGAGCTCGAAAAACTCACCCCTAGGCACTATTTGTAGCAGCCAACTTTTCCCTAGAGCCCAGAGTTTGGAATATGAGATGATTCTTCAACATAGTAAAATCAGACCATTCTTCAGTCGGCTGGTCCTTCCATCCCTAACCTGTTCTCTACCTAGATATCGTCATATCGGTAAAGATTAAATCCTGCTAAATTTCACTTAAATATAACCGTATATTGTGAAGTGTAGACAGGTCGTAAAAAATATAAGTAGCTGCGAGATCTGTAACGTAAATAGGTGTCTCCCACAACAGTGAAGAGCTTACAGTATGTTGCAAGTCATTTCTGAAGAGGAGCTTTAATAAAACATTCTTCTTCTTTAAGCCCTCTTCAATCGGGAGCCGGCTCTTGCCTCTCGCAACTACTTTCTTCACCGATCCCGATTCTAAGCCAATATCATCCAGTTTGGCATCCCTAAGCTCTGAGGGTCTTGATCAAGTCCAGATTTCCTGCAAGTAAGACTGTAAATTTTAACGATTCATAAATATTTTTAAGCAATCTTAACGTTATTAAAGCTAAAGCTAAATTATTTGGCCATTTCATATTGATACCTAGCAATGACACGCATACAAAATCATGTCTCAAAAAGTTATTTCAAAGCGCTTTAATTCTGTAAGCTTTCTTGACGTCACAAGTTCTTTTAGAAAGCTCCACAATTCTAAAGCACAAAAGCTTTCTTGACGTCACACAAATTTCAAAGCACCTTGATCCCGAAAGCTTTTTTGAAAGCTCTACAGTTCTAAAATTCGAAAGCTTTCGCGACTTAACAAACGTCTTTTTTGATAGCTTTACAATTGTTTCATAATTGTAATTATTATATCAACTTTTAACCAAAATTTATCTAGAGCTGGCTCCATCAACATGGTTTTAATGACATTAGTAATTCGGGGATTGAAAGTGAATCAAAAAATTTAAACTGATCCTCCCTTATTCTCGTTATTATAATAAGCTTAACAGCTCGATAAAGTCTCTACATTATAAAACAAAATTTACCTTCATTGTATCAAAATTTCTTTTATCTAAAACAGTAAAAAAGGCAACAAACAACTGAAAAAAAAGTATCACAAAGGGCAATTCATTTTGTGTTGCACTAAAATAATGGTGGCTAATAACAAAAGAAAGATTAAAAACTTTTTCTTACGACAATGCGCGAATAAAAACACAAAGTTAGTAGCTCATCGGTGAAAGTAACTCTATCTTAAAAATTAAAGAACTCAAGCTCAAGAAAAAAAGAGGATTTTTTTATTATATAAAAGCCCCAAGTTTCCCAACAAGAAATTTTACTTAATTTTGCAGGAGAATTACCCTCTCAACTTTTTAGAATCTTGTCTTTTGTCTGTATATTATTTCTTTTTTTTAAACACCACCAGGACCAAACTCCTTTTGGTACATTTTTTTCTCTGCTACATTGAATGAACTCTTAAGACCACTTGCGAGTTACTTTTATGGCTTTCACATCCAAAGGAAAAGTGTTGAAAGAAAGTTCTTATAGTAGATATATTTTTTTTTGTGCTCATGCTTTAAAAGTTTTTAACTTTTTCTATATACTAACTCTATCAAAGGCATGTAGGTTGCCTGCAACGAAAGGATATCATAATCAGTCCGGTACATGTTAAATATACAAAAGTTATCCGTACGTAGCAAAAATTTAAGCATTATATCAGGTGAAGGAAAAGAAGAGATACTGGAAAGAACAAAGGAATAAAAAATAAGTCTGATGTAGATTTAACGGAGCGTAACACATCCACTGTAGACTATCATGCGACCTACTTGAGGATGAGTTGTTATAGACTGCATTGTTATAAAAAAGAAATGAGGATAAATTTAATGGGTTAATGCTTAACTTTATTTAGTGTCGAACTTTGTACATTGAGGGAGATTTTTTATTACCTTGTTATGGACCATTTTTAAGTCCGTTGGGCTTTGAAGCTAAAAGATAACTTAACTATAACTATCATGATTTATGTAAGAGTTGCTCTTTTGGAATATGAACTCCAAAGACTTGACGTAGCTACGAGTAGACATTAAGGGAATACCTAGATAAGATTTTTTTTAAATTGATCAGTTGAAGTTCGGTACAGTTTGTAACTATTCGTAGCTCGCCTTGGTAGCGTTGGGGTTAAGGTGACCAACTACTGTAGAGGTCTGTGATTCGATCCCAGTGGCATGGCATTTTCTGAAATTGTTTTGTTCAAATTTTGGTGCTGTTGATTGACATTCCTAATAAAACTGAAGTTTTCTCTAGACTATCTTCTGAAGCAGGAATGAAATGTTTTCTGAGACGATAGTGCATTTGTGTCGATCGTCACAAAAAAGTTCATTAAGATAGGACAAAATGCAAAATCTGGCATCTCATTTACAGCATTCCTTAGCTGGATTATTTTGAAGACTTGATTTCTAAATTTCTGTCATCTAAAAATGTAAACTTTGCTTGATTTTCTTTATATTAACCCTTGGCAGCTACTCAAAATAAATTTTACACGTTGACTAATCAAGGGTCTGCCTGACCCTCCCATAAAAACAATATTTATTTTGTTTACGAATAGCAATACGGAAATAAGACACACTATTTATGAAAAAAAGTATATTTTCTAATGAAATGACACACAATTACTTATTATCTAAGCACTCTGGACATACAATTATTGAGCAAGTGTTGCAAATTGGAATTTTGCAAGAGGAACAAACACTGTTTGTTTTTCTGTCTTTTTTATAGGGGCAAATGCTGCAACGTTTTCTTTTAGATGCAACATTAGAAACAGCTGCAACAGATCTTTCAGGCACCGCCAGTTTGAACACCCTTGATGTTATCATACGCAATTGTCGGGGTATCTTTTCATTGCAAATTCGCTGTCGAGCGTATGGTAGGCATAACTCTATACCAAGTCCGCGAAGATAGTTAGGTCGACTTACCGACTTTCCAGTGACTGCATCATATATAATTTTACTATTTACGCCTGTAATATTAACCATTGCGTAAAATAACACCATCGGCCACCGTCGAGAGGCCCTGGATACTGAGAAGTTGGCGCACTTTTGGTCTAAGGCATCAACCCCGACTTTTGTCTCATTGTAAAATGTGACCATCTCCGGCTTATTGTGTTGACCAGGAACTATCTTGCTATCGTGATGCATACTAGAAATGAGAACCACAGCTTTGGATTTTTTAGGAACGTATGAGGTCATTGTTGTTCTAGCAGTGAAGCCAAACAGAGACGATTCTACTTCTCTTGTTTTATATGGTAAAAATTCTCTTGGAATCTCTCTCTTATTTGACTTCATAGTCCCCACGTATGTTAGTTTTCGAGACCACAGTTCGTCTACTAATTCAATGGATGAGAACCAATTGTCACCAGTGATATTTCGATTAGAACCCTCAACTGGAGTTATCAACCGGAGTACAACTTGAGTTGGTAAAAGCTTGTCGTTTTTGGTCCTTGGTCGGTCCGATGTTTTGCCACAATAAACTTCTGCGTTTACCATGTAATGGGTTTTGGAATCAGTCAGCATCACTATCTTCAGACCGTATCTGGCAGGTTTTTTTGGCATATACATGCGAAAACCACATCGCCCTCTGAAAGGCGCTAAAATCTCATCGACAGTAAGAGTTGCTCCAGGAGAATAATTATTTTGACACTGGCTTATCCACTCTGATAAAATATTAGATATAGCCGCCAACTTGTTATCTTTCGCCCTGTCTCTTCTAGTCCTAACATCATCGAATCTCAAGCAAGATATCTAAAATCTAAAGCGGCAGAGAGTCATTGTACAACGAAAAATGTCACGTCCAGTACCATCTGATGCCCAAAGTGAAGATAAATTTTCATGGCTCGATTTAAATAAGCCCGCCAAATACAGCAATCCTATAAAAGCTCGTAGGTCTGTAATATTTGTTATGTTTATAAACGTTGGTCTCCAAATAGTGCGAGATGAATGAGTGCGTCTAAAAATTTTGTACTTCAGCTGAACCTCTTCAATCTTTGCATTTGTGTGTAGAACGACAGTCTCAATTATGTGCTCGTTGATGAAGAGATCAAAAACATTCGCTAGTGATAGATCTGGGCCTAAAGTGGCTGCTGGTATTTTAGGTTTTCCCACGGCTACAGATATAATATTGTGAGCTGGAGTTCGACTTTGGGCTGGAGGTTTTTTAGCCCAACGCATACAGTTATTTTTCCCAAAGAAATAGTTAGAGCGATGTGCCCGGGTGGGGGAAACCTCTTCGTCTATCTCCTCTTCAATATCAGTGGAACTGTCGTGATCACTAAATATTTCTTCGTCGCTAGAATCGATATCACTAGCATCAGCATCATTTAGCATACGAGACAAGGCGTTTTCTCTGTTATCAGCAAGGCAAAGAAGACGAGGAAATTCTAGCTTTTAACTTACAACTCTCCGATGACCTTGATTTTTAAATATGTTATTTTTGGGGTCATTCTGAGTACGCTGATATATATATGTAGGGCGCGCTCTCGCCTCCTTCATATTGTTTTTTGGGTTCAAAGATTGTCACCCACCCCCAGCCTGACTAGGTAGCTGGTGCAACTCTCCGATGACTTTGATTTTGAAATATGTCATTTTTAGGGACATGCTGAGCACGTTGATAATATAGTGCTCTATATATCATCCATTATATAGTGCTCTATATATAATATATCTACATATACAATCTACATATATAGTATAGTGCTCTATATATCATCCATTATATAGTGCTCTATATATTATCAACGTGCTCAGCATGTCCCTAAAAATGACAAGATTTAAAATAAAGCCAATAGTTTTCACTTACCGTCGTTGCTATTCAAGGGTCAATCTGACCCTGTCACTACTGTTATGTCGCGAGATATGCACAGAGCGACTAAACACACGCACCATACGCAAGCACGAGCTCAATACTGAAAATACACGAGCGGTGGAGCAGGGTTGTCTAATAGTTATTGTACGAAAATTTTATTTCCAAAGTGAACAGGGTCACGTAGACCCATGAGTAGTAACCAAGGGTTAAGAGTTCGTTGTTGTGTGAGTTTTGTATACATCATTTACTGCGTGGTTACAGTCACGTAGCTGGTGACGTCACCGAAAGTACTACATGACTAGCCTCTGTTTGTATACTTCTCCTGTTTTATAACTTGTAGTTCAAACATAGTAGATCTTGCCCCCAATAAAGAAAGAATGTGGGGTTCGCCATCTAGACCTTCGGTATTTCAACATTGAATAACTCGGACATTTTTAAGCCGATTTTGATAAATAAGCAAGATTTATTTAGGATATTTTCTACCATTTATTTCAAATCTGTTTTTAAATAAAATTTCAATTAAATGACCACCTTCATTCAATACGAAAAAAGTAACTATTTCCCGGGCATGCTGGATAACATTGGTCAGCATTTCGGGCGTTATAGCAGCGATTTCGGCATCGTATGTTTGCTTTGAGTTCGTCAATGGTCTTCGGCTTGCTGAGATAAGTTTTACTTTTTACATAACCCTACAGAAAAAAGCCTGGTGCAGTTAAATCTTAAGAACGAGGAGGCCACTCCGTATCACCATCTTTCGACACAACGTGTCTTAGGACTAAAGCCTCAATTATACTGGAGGCAACGGAACATAACGGACCGGATTGAAAAATCCAAATGACTTTCATTACAGACAAATTGTATTGAAGTGGTTAGACGCAACTTAACGGAACGGACCGGATTTAAGTTTCAAAACTTTGGAACTTGAAGGAACCTATGGATTAAAGTGTCAAAAGCAGCACTAAAAGCAGCTGATTTTGTCGTTTATTATCTAGCCCAAAATGACATCAGAGTTTGTTGAAAAAATTAATATCTGAACTGAAAGAAAATGAAATTCTATATATAGACCAGTGCTGATAATTTTTGAGAACTAGTTGGGATGTGGGCTTGACCCCTTCGGTCCACACGATTAGCTTCCAGGTATCATGACCGAAGATGCAATAAACTGACTTATTACAAAATAGTAATATGTTTAGCACTAGTGAGAAATTGACTAGTATCAGAACTGGTGATGGATAGTAATCTTGAGAGCAGCTAGTTCAAATAACTATAATAGCGGTAAATCTATAAGATTTTGCTATAGAATTTGTTCTTCCTGAACGTTACCAAACAAACAATTCCTTCGTTCGATACACTAAAGCGGGTATTCGATTACGTATTGAGCGTGTTGATGTGCCGGCGCCGTTGATAAAATGGGAAGCGACTTCATTTGGAAATTCCAAAGCTTTCCGGAGATATTAGCAAAACTGATCAATGTAAAGTACTTGTCAGACTTGACCAAAAAGAACAAATTTTGCGGTAATTACTGGAATGAACCGCAATTTCCTGTAACTGTATCACGCGTAGAAAACAATTCCTTGTCAAAAAGTGCTGATCCAAGGTTTGAAAAATTCGTGATGTCTGTAAAGGTAACGAAATTTTTCCACGATTTTTAAAGGTTTTCGGATTTTGACAAGTGATGTTTTGTTGGAAGGCTATCGTTGTGCAGAGCCCAAAAAAGATCACTTCGTTTAGAACGGGTCTCATTCCATCGAGTTTATTAGATATTAGCAAAACTTATCTATTTAAGGTCTTTCTGACTTTGAGCCGAAGTTTTTCCATTTAAACAAAAAAAGCCCGACCGAATGTTATGAAATTTTTTCGGGGCTGTTTTTTCGTAAATATTCTTCTCTCGGCACCTCTAAGAAGTCTATACATATATGGCGCGCAGTATCGTGCAGGTACAGAATTCACGAACGTCGTTTAAACAAAAAAACGGTTCGACCGAATTTTACGCAAATCTTTTCAGATCATATTTTGGATAATACTCTTCGAACGGCACGTCAACTAAGTCGATATCTTTTGTACTTCGCGCGATATCGTGCGGGTATAAAAATCACTTATGTCATTTAAACCAAAAAACGGCTCGACCGAATATTATAAAAATTGTCGCTAATACGCTTCGAACGGCACCTCAAGTATGTCGATATCTTTTGTAGTTCGTAGTTTGTAGTTTGTATGTCGCTTGAGACAAAAAACGGCTCGACCAATTTTTATAGAAATCTTTTCAGATCATATTTCCGTTACTACGCTTCGAACGAAGTCGTTATCTTTTTTGGTTCGCGCGAGGAAAAAATGAGCACATACGTAGGCACACACACACATACTTCCACCCAATTTTTGGCTTGAAAAGCTCTTGGGATCTTGAAAAATGAAAATACGTTGAAAATTTCGTTTTCGATTTTCGGCCTGATTACAATGACTTCATACTGGGAAGTTAAAAAAAAGCGAGAAAATTTAGGATAAATGCTACATACACAAGGAAACCCTGAGAACACCGCAACAGATGACCGAAAGGGTGGCGGGGATGATCAAATGTGGTTTTTGGCGGGTTAAACGTGTTTTTACTATTTCTGAGAAAAGTAGACCAGGGGGTCTAAAAAGGCCACTTCGGGTGTTTCATAATATGATCATATTATGTTTCATTTCATAAATCATAAAAAGGCCACAAAATATGATTCATTTATGATTCATATTAAATCTGTCGATTTCCTATAGGAAACCGTAAAATGGCCTACTAATATGAATTGCATATTTGTCAAATTAGGTGAAATTTTAGAAGTTACTCCGAGAGCAACATATTAAGTTTATATTCGTGTGTATTTAGTGTTCAAATTGTGCTAATTGAATTTAAAAAATTATTTAAGGACTTTTGTTAGTGATTACGTGCATAAGTAATGACAGACTTGGGTTTATACGGGAATTTTTTGGAACATGCTCGACTGGAGGAAGCTCTTTGCTATAGACGAAGCACAGCGAAAGTGAGAAGTCTGGAAGTAAGCTTCGAAATGCCGGACCGCGATTTCATTGCCCTATATAGGTTAAATAAAAGTTTGACTCTTGAACTAGTACAAGAGTTAGAAAATTATTTACCTAGGAAGGGTGGACTAACGACAGTTTGTAAAGTAAATAATATTTCAATGGCAATTAATACCCAGGTATTATGTATACAATGTTTTTATTGTTCGTACACCTACAAGAGGTAGGTAAACCTACATACCTACTAAATTTTTTTTATTTTAAGGTCCTAAGTGCACTCTCGTTTCACGCGTCGGGATCCTATCAACGCTATGTAGGAGCAAATGCACAACACATGATGCACCAAGAGCAATGACATACTGCCACTTTTTTTCCCGAAAAATCATGTTTTTTTAAAGCACTTAAAATTGCTATATTCCACTTGAATTGTAATTACAAAGGTTACTTTGTTTGTTGACATTAGTAATGTTGGTTTGATAGACCCAAATATTATAGAAACGTCACTAAATTTTTTGACTGGCAATGTCTTTGCCAAATATGATTCTCTAGATGATATGAATCGTTAATGAATCATTTATAAAAACGGCCATTTTACGATTTTTAGCAGAACTGCTAAAGATCTGCTAGAATTCACCAAATGAATCATATTATAGACGTTTCACCCAATGTGGCCTTTTTAGACCCCCAGGTCCTCCTATCGAAAAACCTTAAATGTAATAGTTGTAGATAATTAAAAAATTTAGAGCTTTCATTGAAACCGTTTTTTGATATAATCTCAATAAATGGATAAAAACGTCAAAAACAGATTTTTTCATTTGTCATTTATATCTTTCACAAAAATTATCCGATTTTAATTAAATTTTGTGAAAATAAAAATTTTCATGTGTCGAAAAGCCCCAATTTTTTTAAAAACGATTGATTGTTTAGTTTTTTTTATCACTTTTATTTAAAAAAAGGTCTTATTTTCACTCAAAAAAGTTGACGAAGAAAATTTTGTTTTTTAAAGGGGTAGTGTAGACTGTAGAACCTTCGCTTTTACACATTTAGGTAGGTGGGATTAGGCGAGAAACACAATTGGAGCTTTTTTGCCAGCTTGAGCTTTTCGCATATGGAGCACCAGGCATCTGACCACAATAACAGCTTCAGATTTTCGGTCAGCCGAAATGCCAGCGCGAGCTTTACGAAATTTAAAATTTTGAGCTGGCTGCTGTCATTATCTTCTTCTTGATATATGCTTCGAGTCGAGTTTTGTCTGCAAAAGTTAATTTTTTAGGATTGTGTTGTCATTTAAAATAGAAAAAAAGCTAATAGAACTAGTGAAAGAGAGGTCCTTACGCCTAAAGAAATTGCTAATACTATGTATAAACTTTAATACTTTGTTTGACAATTCCGAAGGAAACCAAGCAGTTAATTGTCAAGCCCTGATTGTGCCTTTGCCGACTTTTTAGGTAGCGCGAGCATTACAAGCCTGCCGAAAAGCTGGCAGAAAAGCACTAATTGTGTTTCTCGCCTTATTCTGGGTATACTGCTACCTTACTGATAAAAGTAGGTCAAAGGGTTACAAAAATACAGGGTGATATGTAAAACTCTACCAAAAAAATTTCAAAACGAACTAGCCGTAAGCCGTTACGATCCCCCTCCCACACGAGTTCGTCGGGTGTTCGTCTATCCCAAGCTTATCCACACCTGGTCGCTTCGTAACTTTAGGTCATACACCTTGTATAAAGGAAACAATATACATATATTCGAAATAATTTTTCATAAGTTTTTTCCTTACCCTGCATTTTCCGACCAAACGTGAGGCTTTCCGGCAAAAACTTGTCGTATACAGTTCAGAACGGCGAGGGTCTCTATTTAAAATTCTCGACGGTATAATAGAAATAATTTATTTAAATTATTCAAAATTATATAAATAATTAAAATTAAACAAAAACTCGAAGTTGTCCTCAAAAAAAACGTCTTTCCAGGCTACCTACGTTTCGGAGAATCCCCAATTAAAAATCAACAGCTACCCGATATAAAAAATATCTTCTTCTTTACTTCAGAAAACACTCAATCGTAATAACGTTAAGTGTTTTACTTATTATTCGTTTGACAAACTTATATGACTTTTTTTGTCAAGAATTTTCATAGCTTTATTTTTACTTTATTAGTTCTCTCGGAAAATTAGACCCAATCGAGTTTTCTCTTGATTTTCACAAAGTTCGGCCCGGAACTCAACTGTTCCATTTTCTCCTATTGCTAAACTCCCCTCATTCCAAATTTCAGGTAGTTGTCAGTCTTTAATGGGCAGAAATAAATTTCTCATAAATGTATATTTCTTTTGTATTAGAGGAGTAACAACCCAACTGACTACTTACATAATAGGATTAATTTCAGCACTAGTGATAAACTGAGTAGCTCCTGCACTGGTGCCAAAGCTATCCTGAGAGGAGCTAATTCAAATAACGATATCAGTGGTAGGCCCACAAGATTTTTTTAAAAACTTTGTTTTTTGTAAGTAGTTCTGTTAGTTCAAAATAAATTAGTTCTCCAGTTGGCTCAAAATGAACTAGTTCTCTAAGAATTTTAACATGAATTAGTTGTTCTCCAAGAACTTCAAAATGAATTAGTTTTCGGAGTATTTCAAACAAATTTTTGCAAATATTTTTATTTCCATCGATTTAGGGGTGGTTTTACCCCTTTAGAGTTACCTCTTGTCATAAAATTTTGCTTGATTTGGTATGGTATAAATCAACCACCTTCGCAAATAAATATGTAGATTTCAATGGATTATTGCTGATTATTATTAAAATTATCGCGACCCTTAAAAAAAGATGTTTTTGAATTTTACAGGTTGACGTCCACATTTTAGGGCTGCGGGACCCTGATTTTCGTAATCAGCGAGCCAAAAGACATAAAGGGAACGAGTTTTAAAACGGTGTTACGTGTCGATACCCATCGCGCGTGTTAAATTAGACGTAAGTACAATACAATTTATTAAACTTTAAGGCTGGTCGTTCCCTGGAATCAGAAAGGGTTTTCTCTCATTATCTAATTGTTTTTTTTATGGTTGTTTGTATTTATTTAAGCTATTTTTATTAATATTTTATTGAATATACTTTAGTTTATACTATAATTGCATTTCGACTTCTAAGACGACACTGCGATGTTTCGCAGGGGGAATAATCTGTCTGGAGTTAGAGTCCCTTATGATAATTGGCGCCATGGCATCCAAAATATATTATAATGGGTTGGGACTCAATCGAGAAATTAAGGGGATTGATATAACTCTCCCAGATTCATCCCCTTTACCAAAATGGAGCTAGCCCAACATACTTGTATTTTATGATTAGTCCCATGGTACAATAATACAAGGTAGGCTCATAAGGAAAAGCTCTGGCTTCGTGACGTCACTCAGATCTCAGTTCATAAGGGAAAAAAGCTTTCCCCTGACGTCACTCAGATCTTTTCTCTAACAAATTGCGCTTAAGCTTTTCAAGATGGAAACAGAGCTTTTTCTTATGAGCCTACCTTGTATTATTGTACCATGATTAGTCCTATGTCTCATTAACATAAAATTTACCAAAAAATATAATACATATCCTCTTCACAATATTATTACTTCAAAGCTCAGTTCAAACTGAACAGCACTGAAAGCTTGCAGTAGACGAACCCTATCGCTTGTAGCCGCGTAACTCATTTCAGCCTGTAGCCGCTCATATAGCGAAAGCGCGAAGCCGCTCGAATACGCATCCAGTGGACGACCAGCCTAGAGGTGTCTGGCGGGGGGTTTCCCCATTCAAAGCGTCTGGGAATGGAGGGCGTGACTGATAATAGTATTCCGTAAGAACAATCAGCAATTATATATACTACTAGCATAACACCCGCGTGCCTTGCAACGCCTTTAAATAAAAACTGTTTATTATGTGCAATGTTTTCCTACAAAAAAAAAAAAAAAAAAAAACAAACAAAAAAGTCAGCTGTCATTATCCCTAAAAGGGTTTATTATAGTGCATTTTTTTAATAAATATGGTAAACAAATTGCTGCGTATATCACCTCTGCTCAACAAATCTGCAAGTTTTGAAGCAGAGATTGGCATGTTTATGTCCCCCATTTCACTGCGTTAGGGGATGAATTTCGAAAAATTGCTTCTTAGTGAATGTCCACGTCGTTATAGAGATGCACTGTCAAAATTAAAGCCAGCTCCAGCGGTTTGGGTTAACCCCATTTAACCCCCTTAGGGGATAAATTTCAAAAAATCGCTCCTAAGTGGATGTCCACGCCATTATAGGGATGCACTGTCAAAATTACCGCACTATAGCTTCAGCGGTTTGGGTAAACCCTATTTCACCCCCTTAGGGGATGAATTTCGAAAAGTCGCTCTATAGTGGATGTCCACGCCATTATAGGGATGCACTGTCAAAATTTCAGCCCTATATCTATAGCGGTTTGGAAAAACCCCATTTCACCCCCTTAGGGGATGAATTTCGAAAAATCGCTTCTTAGTGGATGTCCACATCACTATAGGGATGCACTGTCAAAATTTCAGCCCTATATCTATAGCGGTTTGGAAAAACCCCATTTCACCCCCTTAGGGGATGAATTTCGAAAAATCACTTCTTAGTGGATGTCCACGCCATTATAGGGATGCACTGTCGAAATTTCAGCCCTATAAATTTAGCGGTTTGGAAAAACCCCATTTCACCCCCTTAGGGGATGAATTCCGAAAAATCTTCTTAGTGGATGTCCACATCACTATAGGGATGCACTGTCAAAATTTCAGCCCTATAGCTCCAGCGGTTTGGGTAAACCCCATTTCACTCCCTTAGGGGATGAATTTCGAAAAATCGCTTTAATAGTGGAAGACCACGCCATTATAGGGAAGCACTGTCAAAATTACAGCCCTATAGCTTTAGCGGTTTGGGTAAACCCTATTTCACCCCCTTAGGGGATGAATTTCGAAAAGTCGCTCTATAGTGGATGTCCACGCCATTATAGGGATGCACTGTCAAAATTTCAGCCCTATATCTATAGCGGTTTGGAAAAACCCCATTTCACCCCCTTAGGGGATGAATTTCGAAAAATCGCTTTATAGTGGAAGACCACGCCATTATAGGGATGCACTGTCAAAATTTCAGCCCTATATCTATAGCGGTTTGGAAAAACCCCATTTCACCCCGTTAGGAGATGAATTCCGAAAAATCGCTTCTTAGTGGATGTCCACATCACTATAGGGATGCACTGTCAAAATTTCAGCCCTATATCTATAGCGGTTTGGAAAAACCCCATTTCACCCCCTTAGGGGATGAATTTCGAAAAATTACTTCTTAGTGGATGTCCACGCCATTATAGGGATGCACTGTCAAAATTTCAGCCCTATAGCTCCAGCGGTTTGGGTAAACCCCATTTCACTCCCTTAGGGGATGAATTTCGAAAAATCGCTTTAATAGTGGAAGACCACGCCATTATAGGGAAGCACTGTCAAAATTACAGCCCTATAGCTTTAGCGGTTTCGGTAAACCCTATTTCACCCCCTTAGGGGATGAATTTCGAAAAGTCGCTCTATAGTGGATGTCCACATCACTATAGGGATGCACTGTCAAAATTTCAGCCCTATAGCTCCAGCGGTTTGGGTAAACCCCATTTCACTCCCTTAGGGGATGAATTTCGAAAAATCGCTTTAATAGTGGAAGACCACGCCATTATAGGGATGCACTGTCAAAATTACAGCCCTATAGCTTTAGCGGTTTGGGTAAACCCAATTTCACCCCCTTAGGGGATGAATTTCGAAAAGTCGCTCTATAGTGGATGTCCATGCCATTATAGGGATGCACTGTCAAAATTTCAGCCCTATATCTATAGCGGTTTGGAAAAACCCCATTTCACCCCCTTAGGGGATGAATTTCGAAAAATCGCTTTATAGTGGAAGACCACGCCATTATAGGGAAGCACTGTCAAAATTACAGCCCTATAGCTTTAACGGTTTGGGTAAACCCTATTTCACCCCCTTAGGGGATGAATTTCGAAAAGTCGCTCTATGGTGGATGTTCACGCCATTATAGGGATGCACTGTCAAAATTTCAGCCCTATATCTATAGCGGTTTGGAAAAACCCAATTTCACCGCATCTGGTTTGGAAAAACCCCATGTTACCCGCTTACGGGATGAATTCCGAAAAATCGCTCTTAATGGATGTCCACATCACTATAAGGATGCACTGTCAAAATTTCAGCCCTATAGCTCCAGCGGTTTGGGTAAACCCCATTTCACTCCCTTAGGGGATGAATTTCGAAAAATCGCTTTAATAGTGGAAGACCACGCCATTATAGGGATGCACTGTCAAAAGTACAGCCCTATAGCTTTAGCGGTTTGGGTAAACCCTATTTCACCCCCTTAGGGGATGAATTTCGAAAAGTCGCTCTATAGTGGATGTCCACATCACTATAAGGATGCACTGTCAAAATTTCAGCCCTATAGCTCCAGCGGTTTGGGTAAACCCCATTTCACTCCCTTAGGGGATGAATTTCGAAAAATCGCTTTAATAGTGGAAGACCACGCCATTATAGGGATGCACTGTCAAAAGTACAGCCCTATAGCTTTAGCGGTTTGGGTAAACCCTATTTCACCCCCTTAGGGGATGAATTTCGAAAAGTCGCTCTATAGTGGATGTCCACGCCATTATAGGGATGCACTGTCAAAATTTCAGCCCTATATCTATAGCGGTTTGGGAAAACCCCATTTCACCCCCTTAGGGATGAATTTCGAAAAATCGCTTTATAGTAGATGTCCACGCCATTATAGGGATGCACTGTCAAAATTTCAGCCCTATATCTATAGCGGTTTGGAAAAACCCCATTTCACCCCCTTAGGAGATGAATTTCGAAAAATCGCTTTATTCTGGATGTCCACGCCATTATAGGGATGCACTGTCAAAATTTCAGCCCTATAGCTATAGCGGTTTGGAAAAACCCCATTTCACCCCTTTAGGGGATGAATTCCGAAAAATCGCTTCTTAGTCGATGTCCACATCATTATAGGGATGTACTGTCAAAATTTCAGCCTTATAGCTTTAGCGGTTTGGAAAAAACCCATTTCACCCCCTTAGGGGATGAATTTCGAAAAATCGCTAGGGATGCACTGTCAAAAATTTCAGCCCTTTAGCTCTAGCGGTTTAGGTTGTGCGTTGTCTTTCAGTCAGTTACTTTTTATACAATAGAAAAAAAGTAAAGAAAATAAATCCCCTTACAACTTATTGAACCCCATTTCACCCCCTTCAACCCTTTTTTCTCCAAAAAAAATAGCCTATGTCCGTCTCCAAGGTCTAAACTATGTCTGTTGCAAATTTCATCAAAATCGGTCCAGCGGTTTAGGCGTGAAAGCGTAACATACAGACAGACAGACAGACAGACAGACAGACAGACAGACAGACAGACAGAGTTACTTTCGCATTTATAATATTAGTAAGGAAGTAAGGACTAGCATAACACCCGCGTGCCTTGCAACGCCTTTAAATAAAAACTGTTTATTATGTGCAATGTTTTCCTACAAAAAAAAAAAAAAAAAAACAAACAAAAAAGTCAGCTGTCATTATCCCTAAAAGGGTTTATTATAGTGCATTTTTTTAATAAATATGGTAAACAAATTGCTGCGTATATCACCTCTGCTCAACAAATCTGCAAGTTTTGAAGCAGAGATTGGCATGTTTATGTCCCCCATTTCACTGCGTTAGGGGATGAATTTCGAAAAATTGCTTCTTAGTGAATGTCCACGTCGTTATAGAGATGCACTGTCAAAATTAAAGCCAGCTCCAGCGGTTTGGGTTAACCCCATTTAACCCCCTTAGGGGATAAATTTCAAAAAATCGCTCCTAAGTGGATGTCCACGCCATTATAGGGATGCACTGTCAAAATTACCGCACTATAGCTTCAGCGGTTTGGGTAAACCCTATTTCACCCCCTTAGGGGATGAATTTCGAAAAGTCGCTCTATAGTGGATGTCCACGCCATTATAGGGATGCACTGTCAAAATTTCAGCCCTATATCTATAGCGGTTTGGAAAAACCCCATTTCACCCCCTTAGGGGATGAATTTCGAAAAATCGCTTCTTAGTGGATGTCAACATCACTATAGGGATGCACTGTCAAAATTTCAGCCCTATATCTATAGCGGTTTGGAAAAACCCCATTTCACCCCCTTAGGGGATGAATTTCGAAAAATCACTTCTTAGTGGATGTCCACGCCATTATAGGGATGCACTGTCGAAATTTCAGCCCTATAAATTTAGCGGTTTGGAAAAACCCCATTTCACCCCCTTAGGGGATGAATTCCGAAAAATCTTCTTAGTGGATGTCCACATCACTATAGGGATGCACTGTCAAAATTTCAGCCCTATAGCTCCAGCGGTTTGGGTAAACCCCATTTCACTCCCTTAGGGGATGAATTTCGAAAAATCGCTTTAATAGTGGAAGACCACGCCATTATAGGGAAGCACTGTCAAAATTACAGCCCTATAGCTTTAGCGGTTTGGGTAAACCCTATTTCACCCCCTTAGGGGATGAATTTCGAAAAGTCGCTCTATAGTGGATGTCCACGCCATTATAGGGATGCACTGTCAAAATTTCAGCCCTATATCTATAGCGGTTTGGAAAAACCCCATTTCACCCCCTTAGGGGATGAATTTCGAAAAATCGCTTTATAGTGGAAGACCACGCCATTATAGGGATGCACTGTCAAAATTTCAGCCCTATATCTATAGCGGTTTGGAAAAACCCCATTTCACCCCCTTAGGAGATGAATTCCGAAAAATCGCTTCTTAGTGGATGTCCACATCACTATAGGGATGCACTGTCAAAATTTCAGCCCTATATCTATAGCGGTTTGGAAAAACCCCATTTCACCCCCTTAGGGGATAAATTTCGAAAAATTACTTCTTAGTGGATGTCCACGCCATTATAGGGATGCACTGTCAAAATTTCAGCCCTATAGCTCCAGCGGTTTGGGTAAACCCCATTTCACTCCCTTAGGGGATGAATTTCGAAAAATCGCTTTAATAGTGGAAGACCACGCCATTATAGGGAAGCACTGTCAAAATTACAGCCCTATAGCTTTAGCGGTTTCGGTAAACCCTATTTCACCCCCTTAGGGGATGAATTTCGAAAAGTCGCTCTATAGTGGATGTCCACATCACTATAGGGATGCACTGTCAAAATTTCAGCCCTATAGCTCCAGCGGTTTGGGTAAACCCCATTTCACTCCCTTAGGGGATGAATTTCGAAAAATCGCTTTAATAGTGGAAGACCACGCCATTATAGGGATGCACTGTCAAAATTACAGCCCTATAGCTTTAGCGGTTTGGGTAAACCCAACTTCACCCCCTTAGGGGATGAATTTCGAAAAGTCGCTCTATAGTGGATGTCCATGCCATTATAGGGATGCACTGTCAAAATTTCAGCCCTATATCTATAGCGGTTTGGAAAAACCCCATTTCACCCCCTTAGGGGATGAATTTCGAAAAATCGCTTTATAGTGGAAGACCACGCCATTATAGGGAAGCACTGTCAAAATTACAGCCCTATAGCTTTAACGGTTTGGGTAAACCCTATTTCACCCCCTTAGGGGATGAATTTCGAAAAGTCGCTCTATGGTGGATGTTCACGCCATTATAGGGATGCACTGTCAAAATTTCAGCCCTATATCTATAGCGGTTTGGAAAAACCCAATTTCACCGCATCTGGTTTGGAAAAACCCCATGTTACCCGCTTACGGGATGAATTCCGAAAAATCGCTCTTAATGGATGTCCACATCACTATAAGGATGCACTGTCAAAATTTCAGCCCTATAGCTCCAGCGGTTTGGGTAAACCCCATTTCACTCCCTTAGGGGATGAATTTCGAAAAATCGCTTTAATAGTGGAAGACCACGCCATTATAGGGATGCACTGTCAAAAGTACAGCCCTATAGCTTTAGCGGTTTGGGTAAACCCTATTTCACCCCCTTAGGGGATGAATTTCGAAAAGTCGCTCTATAGTGGATGTCCACGCCATTATAGGGATGCACTGTCAAAATTTCAGCCCTATAGCTATAGCGGTTTGGAAAAACCCCATTTCACCCCTTTAGGGGATGAATTCCGAAAAATCGCTTCTTAGTCGATGTCCACATCATTATAGGGATGTACTGTCAAAATTTCAGCCTTATAGCTTTAGCGGTTTGGAAAAAACCCATTTCACCCCCTTAGGGGATGAATTTCGAAAAATCGCTAGGGATGCACTGTCAAAAATTTCAGCCCTTTAGCTCTAGCGGTTTAGGTTGTGCGTTGTCTTTCAGTCAGTTACTTTTTATACAATATAGTGGAGTCAGATGAGCATCAAATTTTAGTGAAAAGGGAATTGTCTCGAGAGTAAAATTTTTTTTTTGGAACATGTTAGTTACATCGAATACTATACGAAATGGAGATTTTCTACCTCTAGCAACCGCCGCTACGTAAGTTATCGGCCATTATGTCAAAAACTTACCATTTTGGTCGTTCTTTCTAAATATAGATGCGTATATCTCGGCATGTGTAGGTCCGAAAAAATCGAAAAAAATAGAGGTTGTTCGTTATGATATTGGCTACCAGCGGTTACAATATGAAACTTTTATGTCCACACATAACCTCAAAAAAATTCAAAAACTGAAGAAACTACTGAATTTTGGTTTTTTGGTGATAACTTCGGATATTTTTCGTGAAATTTGATGAAATTTTCAAAAGTTATACTTTGTAATGTGAACAATAACTGGTTAAAATTTCAAGCCAAAATATCTAATACAAGGCTCAAAAATTGGCTTCAAATTTGAAAATTGATTGGCCTATCAGTTTTGTGCATCGCTTCGTATGAGGTTCTTACTTTTTTTAAAATGTAGCTTCTTTTATGCACTTTTGATGGTGAAAAAGAAAAATTTTTAAACTTGAAGAAAAGTGAAAAAAATCGAATCGACAATCCACAATTTTTGCATTTTTTCTTCAATTTTTTTAGAAAAAATACACAGTTTTTGATAAAAGTCAATTTTTCGATCATCATATGTCAAAATTGAATTAATAATACAATAGAAATTGAGCTTTGCCAAAAAAGCTCAAATTTTTCTAAAAAATTGACGAAAAAATTCAAAAATTGTCGATTTTCGATTCGATTTTTTTCACTTTTCTTCAAGTTTAAAAATTTTTCTTTTTCACCATCAAAAGTGCATAAAAGAAGCTACATTTTAAAAAAAGTAAGAACCTCATACGAAGCGATGCACAAAACTGATAGGCCAATCAATTTTCAAATTTGAAGTCAATTTTTGAGCCTTGTATTAGATATTTTGGCTTGAAATTTTAACCAGTTATTGTTCACATTACAAAGTATAACTTTTGAAAATTTCATCAAATTTCACGAAAAATATCCGAAGTTATCACCAAAAAACCAAAATTCAGTAGTTTCTTCAGTTTTTGAATTTTTTTGAGGTTATGTGTGGACATAAAAGTTTCATATTGTAACCGCTGGTAGCCAATATCATAACGAACAACCTCTATTTTTTTCGATTTTTTCGGACCTACACATGCCGAGATATACGCATCTATATTTAGAAAGAACGACCAAAATGGTAAGTTTTTGACATAATGGCCGGTAACTTACGTAGCGGCGGTTGCTAGAGGTAGAAAATCTCCATTTCGTATAGTATTCGATGTAACTAACATGTTCCAAAAAAAAAATTTTACTCTCGAGACAATTCCTTATGTTTTGCTCATCTGACTCCACTAATAGAAAAAAAGTAAAGAAAATAAATCCCCTTACAACTTATTGAACCCCATTTCACCCCCTTCAACCCTTTTTTCTCCAAAAAAAATAGCCTATGTCCGTCTCCAAGGTCTAAACTATGTCTGTTGCAAATTTCATCAAAATCGGTCCAGCGGTTTAGGCGTGAAAGCGTAACATACAGACAGACAGACAGACAGACAGACAGACAGACAGAGTTACTTTCGCATTTATAATATTAGTAAGGATATTAGTAAGGATGACTTAGGCTGGTCGTCCATTGGAAGAGTATTCGAGCGGCTTCGCGCTTTCGCTATATGAGCGACTACAGGCGGGTACAGCAGGCCTAAGCAGGCAGCAATTTTTCGCAACTTTCCTGCCTGTTATCTGTCAAAGCCACTGCGGCTCAAGGTTCTTAGTATAGTCTGGCGTTGACGGGTTGTTACTCTATAGTTCTTTTACTTAGAAATTGATTATAAATATTCCATGTTATTTATTTCTTAGAAATGCTATATTTTTCAATACTACGCAATAACGAAATTCTTTCGCTAGAAACTACAGCTTTACAAAATCCAAAACTATACTACAAGCAATAATATATGACTTTTAACAAAACACAACTTCAAGTTTAGACAAACTTTAAAATTTATGCAAATACCTTTGAACAACCACAGCGGAAATGCGATATAATTTTGTGTGTATCCTTTTTGACCCATGTCAAATGTCCTATCTCAAGCCCTGAAAATTTCATAGAACAGTATTTTTAAGTTTAATCCCATTTATTGATTTTACTATAATCTCCTACTCAGTTTTACACTTTTAAAAGGTTAACTATATCGTCCGAATCAATTAGGTGAAATTAAAGAAAATGAAAATGGGATAAACTTTTAATTAAAGCAGCGAACGGAACAGAAAAGGGGCGATTTTCATCGAATAAACTTTACAATTCAAGGATAGACACTGTCCTTAGTTCTGGAAAAGGGTTGAATTTCATTATTTTAGCAGCCTTAGCAGGGGGTTTATAAGAAGACCTTGGATTATCTTTTCAAAGATCGCCAAGACTTTAATATGCATTTTCGTATTATATGCAAGCAGAGTGGATTTTTTTTTGATTGCATATGCAAATTGCGGGACTTTGCGTCAGCATGAAATTGTGTATTAGAATGAAACAAAAGAATTTTTTCGCTGGCAGTTTAAACAAGATTTAAAAAAGTCAAAACTCTCTAAATCTGTTTGGTTTATCCACTGTTGCAATTTGTGATAATCCCTTAGCAAATATCTCAGTTACACTCGCCCCCCTCATAACGAATTGCTCATCCAATCCAATCTTTTTTTTTCGTCCTGTATATACATATCCGAAATGATATCTTTCCCGAGTTCTCTAGTTGCTTAAATGAAATTCACTTACTCTAGTTACCAAACAATTCTTTCACCCAAGTAAACTCTAGTCTTTTTCTTGTGATGAGAATGATGCTTGACTTAAATTTGACTGTAGAGGAGGGAAAAATACATCCGAAAGAAAGGACAAGAAAGAAACCCAAGGCAAAGGGGAAAAAATGAATGTCCTTTTGGGAGGGAAGATGTTAACATGTCCCGTCTTCCAGCATCAGCAATTATCATTTATCGCCGAAGCGAAGAAAGGATGCTGTTCATTTCCTTCCTCTTGAGGAATATTCCCTCACCCACAAGCGATTCAACGAGCCACAAAAGTGTTATGAAAGTAAAAAAAAAAAATGGCGAAGGAGGAGAAAAAAATTTATAGTCTTGTCCCTCGTGGCTTTCTATTACGTTTAATGCCTTTTCCCTTTGGTTTTTCTCGCAGTTATATCCAACCACCTACAATTTTCCTCTAGCAACCTTTCAAGGAGAGGTCACAGGACTCACAGGGAAGCACTTTGAAAGGGATGATAACATTCCGCCAGTAGTTTTTGATGTAATTAAAGGAAGCCAAGTGGAATCATTGATGATGAACGGCAGAATGGTTGTATATGGACTGAAGGATACTGATGGTCGGGGATTGTGGATGAATGAAGTGGTATTTTTTTCCGCTCCTTCCTTTCCTTATCGAATTTAAGTTGAGAAATTCTGTTTTGAAAGGATCTAAAAAGGAGTTTCTTAAATATATATATATTTTTTTGGGTTTATTCCATGTTTCTAAGAATTTTTTCGCGTTTTAATAGAATTATAGTATATTTCCAACAAAAAATTGCGAGCTCATTACTGGGGCACAGGAGTTGATTTTTATTAATAATTAAAGAACGTATTTGTAAATAACGAACTTACTAAGAGGGTATTCAAAGATACTAGGAACTTTATTCATCTCCAATGGCAATTTAGTCTTCTTCCATTTAGATTGAATGCTTTAAAATTTTATTTTAACTTAAAAATTAAAAGAAATCTTCCTGACTTTTTAAATAATTCAATTAACCTGGCACCATGAGCACTTAGATAACTAGCTACAGCAACGGCATGACTGGAAAAATAAATATTGTTTGATTAAAGACACAGACAGATTTTTGAATCATCGCCACAAATTAAAATTTTTAGTTAATCTGTACTGTAACCCGACCCAATCGAGAATTAATCAAATTATATAACACTACTAGGGTAATTTGTATTTTTAATGGTTACAAATATGCATACTATTAAATTTACAGATTTGTCGACCATTCCTTTCTCTTATGTGGAAGTCCAAGCTTAGGAGTTATCCTCTGTACTACCAGTCTATAATATTGTACTCGTCATTGTGCAATGTCTAGTACTAAGCGTGGTTCGAAAGAAGCAATAGAGGAGAGGATATGTTGATTCGATTCTGGGAGAGTAGGGAAGGAGGAGGCGATGGGCCTTGCGTTTGAACTCAAGGATGTTTATAGAAGTTCACACGGAGTAACAAAAATGAAAACAAACACCATTTGTAACGGAGATCGGACTACGCAAAATTGAAAACAAACAAACAAACGCTATCAGGTTAATACCATCAAATGATATTAAAAAGGAGCTTGGAGATGTGACCGCCAAAATAGGAAAAGAAGAGGAGTTCCTAAGAGTCACACAACCCTACCAATGACAATGGTAGTGGATTAGTGGATCTCGCTAACTCGAACTCAATGGTAGTAAGTTGAACAATGTTTTCGCACAAAAATATTCATAAGATGACATGACGTGACAGTCGCCAGACGGGTAACAAATAATGAAATTGACCAAGTCCTAATTGGCAGGAAAAGGAACACCAGTATACTGTATCTAAAAACAACGAAAATTTAGAAAACGGGCTACGACCAAAACACGCAGAGGGTAAAAACAATCAAATACAAGAAGCAGAACGAGTACAGCGGCAGCCGAAAAGGTACCTACTATTGACAGGTTCGAGCAGGACTGTAGATCGAAATTTGAAGAAAGAAACCAGAACCACCGCAAAAGCAAGGATGGAAGTCTTCACACTAAAAAGAAGAACCACATACAAGCTGTGCAGAAAGGAAGAGAGAGAATATCTAAACAGGAGGATCCTACAGATGCAGGAAGACTTCAATAAACTGAGAATTAGACAAGGATACACGTCAGTTTAGCAATAAATATCAACCAAGAACAGACATAAACGGGAAGCTTTTAGGTCCCTTATAGGATAAAAGAAACGTGGAGAGAATATTTTCAAAAGCTATTGAATGCAATCCTCATAATAAAAGAGCATCCACAAATGGAGACATTTGTAGTTCCTCAAGATAACATTTTAATAGGGCAACCGACCTATATTTGGTTTGTGAAGCTATAAAAAGACAATAAACCAACAAATGCCCAAGCGCCGATGGAATCACAGCTGAGTAGTTAAAGGGAGGAGAACCCAACTCCTTAAAAATCCTACACCTATACGCAACATTTTAGAGGCTCCTAGATTGCAACCGGCACAAACGCACAGCGTCAATGGCACCCGTTACTTTTTCCAGATTAACGAAAAAACGAAGAAAGCGGCAAGCAAGCAAGCAAGTGTCTTGATTACCATAAACGGTGCCATTAAGATACTCAGTGGACACTTCCTCGTTCGCTTGGGAAGGTCAAGCAGCATTGAATACAGTTAGTACTTAGTTTGAGGACTGGTTGGTAAAACGACACTCGCTTTTGGAGTGGTCTATGGCGATGCGGGTGCGTTGATCGATGATCGTGCCTTCAGCGTGGACACTTTTTAATTTTCACGCCTGTAGCGGGAGCGTGCATAATTTATCTTTTTATATACACTAACTTTACAAAGCGGCCCCTGACGTTAGATGAACCAAAATTTGAAATGGTGAGTCGTAACAGTTAAGCCGCCAGGCGTATTGATTTTTTTTACAGTTTATATATCCCCCTGTATTTTTGTAGCCCTATGTCCTATTCTATTTCATAAATAAGTAGCAGCGTACGCATAATACTCCCAGCTATCTAAAAAAGAAAAGGTGACGGTTCCAACCCCGGTTCCAGACCAACTTCCAAAATTATAAGTCGTTAAACCCAAAATTTTGTTATTTTTCAACAAAAATTTCAACTTCAACTACCTTTTTCTCCAAAAAATTGTTTTTTTTTTTCAAAATTAGAAAGCGGGGAATATTTCTAGTATATAATGTTCAGACAATTTTTATGTTACGGCCTTTATTTTTGAAGATACTAGCAGATTTTCATGTTAAAATTGGCTTTATTTGGTACAAAAAGCGCCGATATTTTTCGCATATGTATGGAAAAATCTCCGGTACTCAAAGGGTTAAGACCAAAGCCTTGTATATTTACAAGCCATGCTGCAGGTGTTAGTATGTCATTGTATGAAGTCCCAACTTCAATTCGTGAAATGTCAAAATCCCATTAAAAACAAGGGAAAAAAGTTTTCGTGCAGCGGAAAGTGATGTTACGAGTGTGATTTTATTAAAAACTAGTTGGGATGTGGGTTTGACCCCTTCGGTCCACACCATTAACTTCCCAGTATGATGAACGAAGATGGAATAAACTGACTTCTTACAAAATAGTTATACGTTTAGCACTAGTGGAAAATTGGCTAGTATCAGAACTGATGACAAAGCAATCCCGAGAGAAGCTAGTTCAAATAACTATAATAGTAGTAAATCCACAAGATTTTTCTAGAGAATTTGTTTTTCCTGAACGTTAGCAAACAAACATTTCCTCCGTATTTCGTTCGCTGCACTAAAGCGGGTGTTCAAATTCGTATTGAGCGTGCTGAAGCGCCGTTGACGAGCTGAGAAGCGAATGACTTCATTTGGAAATTCCAAAGCTTTCCGGAGATATTAGCAAAACTGTAAATGTTAAGTATTTGTCAGACTTGACCAAAAAGAACAAATTTTACGGTAACTACTGGAAATCCCGGGATGAACCGCAATTTCCTGAAACTGTATCACGCGTAGAAAACAATTCCCCGTCAAAAAGTGCTAATCCAAGGTTTGAAAATTCGCGAGGTTTGTAAAGGGTAACGAAATTTTTGCACGATTTTGAAAGGTTGTCGGATTTTGACAAGTGATGTTTTGTTCGAAGGCTATCGCTGTGCAGAACCCAAAATAGATCACTTCGTTTAGAACGGGTCTCATTCCATCGAGTTTATTAGAAATGTATTAGAAAAACTTGTCTTTCTGACAATTAGCCGAAGTTTTTCTATTTAAACAAAAAAGGCCCGACCGAATATTATGAAATTTTTTTCAGAGCATTTCTTCATTAATATAACCTATTTTTTCGGCATCTCAATGAAGTCGATATAGTTTTTAGTTCGTGCGGTATCGTGCAGGTACAAAAATCATAAACGTCGTTTAAACAAAAACGGTTCGACCGAATTTTATGAAAATCTTTTCAGATCATATTTTGGTTAATACTCTTCGAACGGCACGTCAACTAAGTCGATATCTTTTATAGTTCGGGCACAATCGTGCAGGTACATAAATCACTTAAGTCATTTAAACCAAAAAACCGCTGGACCAAATATTATAAAAATCTTTTCAGATTATATTGTCACTAATACGCTTCGAACGACGCCTCAAGTAAGTCAATATATTACGTGGTTCGGGCGATATTGTGCAGGTACAAAAATCACTTACACCGCTTAAACAAAAAAACGGCGCGACCGAATTTTATGAAAATCTTTTCAGATCATATTTCGGTTAATACGCTTCGAACGACACCTCAACGAAGTCGATATCTTTTTTGGTTCGGGCGGTATCGTGCAGGAAAAAATGACCACATCCGTACGCACATACACACACACACATACTTCCTCCCAATTTTTTGCTTAAAATGCTCCTGGGACCTTGAAAGATGAAAATACGTTGAAATTTTCGATTTCGATTTTCGGACCGATTACAATAACTTCCTATACTGAGAAGTTAATAAAAATTATTTCCTCAAAATGAAAAACCTGTAACAGTGCAAAAAGTGCCCAAAATAAGTGACATAAGTTTGCAATTTAAATATACATATATGTATGTTACTAATAGAATTTACGGGATCATGTTGGTAATGGAGGAACAAAATGTCTAAATCCCTTTAATAACGAGGAAAACAAGTGTTTCGTGCCGCGAAAAGTCTTTTATTAATGAAAGTGCCGTGATTTTATAAATATAAAAGAAAAATTTTCGTTTGGGCTTCGATTCTTACTTAAATGCCCGAATTTGTTCTCTGGGGGCATGTTGTCACCTTAAGAACCAGCCAGTTTCTGCTGCAGCCAGTTCCAGCTTTAAAGCAAAATGGGAAAATGAAGATAAGTTGAAACGAATAGTTTGCTAAAAATTCCTAAATATTTATATCATATTATTGTAGCGGTAGTCTCCTACCCCCAGGTACGGTATTTGCTTGGTAAGATAAACACGGAATGAAATTTGAAATAATATTCATAAAGGGGGAAGGTCAGGGCTGCAATTACATTTATTATTTACATTGTTAACACAATTTTGTAATATGTAGTAAATAAATGTTACAATTAATGTCCAAAAATTTTGTTTTTATTTGGTTAAAAAAGATTAATTTATTCCCAATAAACCCACTTAACCGCACTCCACACAGTTTGACAGCTAAATTGAAGTCCTATTATGCTTTCATTGTGAGTGTGAGATTTGGTTAAGACCGTAGTTTTGGCGTCGGTACTAGGGTTGCCAAACATCCTCGTTTAACGAGGATTATCCTCTTTTCATGAGTTTTGTCCTCAGTCCTCGTCGCGCTTTGAAAATCCTCGTGACTTCATAAAAATTTATATGTAATATTTGTGAAATTTCAACTTCTTTAACAAAATTAAATTAAAATTCAAATGTTAGATACAAAGATAAATAGCGCTATAAATAATTGTTCTCTTTCTACTACCACAAAAAGTATTCATCTAATTCATCTAATCCATATTTAAAACAGAGAACTACAGAACTTCTTACTGAAAAAAGGAGTAGATTCATTTTTCAGTAACCAGTTGTACAAAAATGTAAACGCGAATTTGACCTTTAACGAGCAGGCTATAATGAACTTCATAACAATTTTAATTTATATTTGTAGCAATCTTTTTAGAAAATAGAAAACACACCACCAAAGAAAACTAAGAGAGCTACAAAATTTAATAGCGATTGGCTGAATACAAAGAAATGGCTCAAAAGGATTTCAAACAAAAAGGCATTTTGTGTAGTTTTTCTTTTGTTAACTTTTTTTTTTTTACTTTTTTCGAATGTCCACGTCGGGCTACTCAAAAAATTAGCAACCCTAGTCCGTACCCACTTTCAAAAATCACTCCTAGTGAGCGCTTTCATAGAGGGTTTTGATTCGATAGTATCTACATAATATACGTAATAATAGCTAAATAAATGAAATTATAACAAAAAATAATTACCTTTACCTATTAGTATTTTTTTGAAAGGATTAACGCTTGAAAATACCTAAAATTTTAATTATCGACATCTCCAAAACGTAGCAACATATCGAAAAAAAAATTTACATTTTCGTCATTTTCGTTGCTATATTTTAATCAAATTAAGCTAATTCTAATTGTTTCTTCAGCAGGGAATCATCATTCGTGTACTCGTCTGGAGGGACAGAAACAGAAACATCATGTTTGAATTCTGAATTCGATTCGAGGTTAGCGTTTCTTTTGCATAGTTCTTCGACAGTTGATTTTAAGTATTTCAAAGTATCCTGCTTTTATTTTGAGGTTCTCTATAAGATTGATGGAGATTTACAACATCGCTCGCTCAATAAGGATTTCGTAACTTTCCTTTTTCGATCCAGTATGTTTCTTGAATTTCCAACATCTCAGCTTTTTTTTTTTTGCTTGAAGTGTTTTTTCCGTCATCCCACAACATAGCTGGTAGTGATTTCCACTTGTGAATAGGAATGTGCTAGTAAGGACATTGCTTACAATTGTTTTGCAATATCTAACAACTTCCCGTTGTCATCTGCTATTTCATTGAAAACGATATATTTTGTCACCTTAACAAGTAAATATCATCGAAATTTTGAATTTAATTAATCGAAATTGACGTGCTTTGTTTTATTTGCACTATGGACGAAATAATTATCCACCTTCAACTAATTGCATTTCGCACATTATTCATGTAAACTTGACACATGAACATACTAAAATTTCGCAATATTCGTAAACGAATGAACTAATCAATTATGAAAACCGCCGGCTGGGCAATTAACTGCACTCTAGGTAAGTTCATTATGTAGATCAAAATCAGATAAAATTCGTTGAAAAGATTGATGAATTTAACCCCTTGACGCTTGACACATATTATATCAACCACTTGCGGTAGTAAGGGTTTGATGAGTGATAGAAAGCGGGTCGAGGATACTCTGAAACCTGGCTGGAAGGACCGTGAAACTTTGTTATATGGTTCTGGTTGATGATGACGGGCTCACTACAAAAGGAGAGTATCAAATTGTAATTTTATGCTTGTCATTTGAATTTGGGTCAAATTTGACGTTTTTTCCGTGGTTTTGAAATATGTATGCAGGTACAATCTCTTTTTTGATACTTCGCTTTGGTGCATGCTATTGAGGGTTTGTAACTTCATTATTATTTGAATAAAGTTTATTCAAATAATAATAAATTTAAAAAATCTCAAACACTTATTCAATGAACTAAGTTTTTCACCACCTTTTTGCACTCTGCCTTGGCTGAAGAAGTGGCCTTCTTTTTTATAGAACTTCTCCATCATCATCTGAAATCTCAGAATCTGCTTCCGCATATTTCCTAAGAAATGGAATATATGTATGTATGTATGTTCTGACATCATTAAGGTTTATGTGTTACGTCCGTCATAATCATGACTAATCATGTTGGAAACAGGCTTTATCCCCATCGTGACAGTTCACAAATGGCATACTTCATTGTGATCACCATCGGCTGATCTTGTCACATATGCAAACTTATGCCACATTGTTACATACAGAATTTCTAAGGGTCTCGGTGAAAAACGAAATCCTTAGGCAAATTCCCATATCCCTTCATACAGGGAGCCTTTTACATCAAATTCGCAATGAATTTGATGCAATATGAGTTCCCTGTGAACAACAAATCCTAAACGGAAAATAACTATCTAATTTCTATTTTTCAAATGTACAAAATTCCTTAACGGACAAATCTTCATCGTACAAAAATCCACTTCAACAAATGTAACATTTCCAGACGTAACCTGATCCGCGCGCATTTTGTGAGATTTGCAAGGTGCGCAATTACCTTTGCACCCTTCCCAAGCTTTTCTGGCAAACAGTGATCTTGACTTTGACTTTCTTGAAAGTAATTTGACCCACCCAACAATAATTAAGCGCAACTTGCAATGCGCCGCGTGAGAAGCGCGCGGTAAGCAAGTTGCGCAGGCGAGAACGAATTCAAGGGCGAGTTTTTCCCAGCCGGTGGACAATTTTCCATGCCACCACCGGCGGGTGAAAATTTTAAGTAAAAAAGTCTTTTCTGAACTACGAGCGCGAGCGGGCGTTTTCCTGAAAAAAAAGTGTTGTTTGAACGTTGGACCGCGACGGGCGCGCGTTTGGTGTAATCCCCGTAAAAACTAAAAATTAACCGAATAAAATTCAATTTATAGTAAAGATAAGCTAAAAGTTAACTTTAGAACAAGGGAATTAACGAATAAAATTCAATTTATAATAAAGATAAGCCGTGAAGTTAAGCGAATAAAATTCAATTTATAATAAAGATAAGCTAAAAGTTAATTTTTGTAACAAGGGAACTAAATCTAATATCACTAGTATCTTTGTTTTGTTAAGCTAAAAGAATGAAACTCAATTTATAATAAAGTTAAGCTTTGATCTGAAAACCAAAAAAGAAGTTATATAACAACCATAACACGAAGAAGAAATACAACAATTAAGAGGTGAGATATTCTAAACATAACAATTGGCGCAGCCGGTAGGATCTGGGTGCGCGAACAACAAAGGTGTTAGTACTGCTGGTCAAGGCTCCATTGACCTCTAACCCAAGGCTGAGCCTAACTTGGGGGCAGTATTAGCGTCTAACTACAGCGCATAAAAATTCCCAGATCCTCCAACGAATCTTCGCTCGGGGGTGTACAACCACGGTGCCTCTGCTCCAGGCGAGCACGCGCTCACCCCCCTAAAGTTTCTACATCGCGGGACTTTTAGTGGGCTTCATCCCTGCCCAGGAGACGCCCTATGTCAGAGGGCCAACAAGGGGAAAACAACAACACCAAGACTCCCCCTTCGAGGGACCACCAACCATCGAGGGACTTAACCACTCCAGGCCCCTCTACTTCATCAGGAACCACCGACACCCCAGCATCCTGCCAGGTCACTCAGCGAGGGACTTCAACACCACTATCTGCACTCCAATCAACATCCAACCCATCAGAAACACCCCAGACATCCCCCAGACGTCTCCGAAGTGGAACCATCTTAGGAGAAGGAGAGAAACAAGTAGGTTTAACTTCAAGATTAGAATATATACTTAAGCGGGCGCAGGAGACAGGAAAATTTAATATAGTACATTTTGAGGCCGTGGATAAACAAATCCAAAGGGCCAGCATAGAAAGAAAGGCTAAAGTCGAAGCATTCAAAGAGGAGGCCCTAAAATTTAAACAGGACCTCCTCAATTTCAAAAACAGTCTCCCACGCCCCCTTGAGGTAGTAGATACGGTTAGCATAGAGGATAGGGACCATTGTGAAAGTAAAGATAACACTGAACCGCCTGAGCCCGATTACGCGCCCATAGACCTTCTCGCGGATTGGGTCGATCTATCAACCCGATCCTTGTCCCTCCTAGAGGAAGAGGAGGCAACCTTTCAAGACAGTCGTCTTGTTAAATCATTACTACAAAAAGAATTTCCTACAGCCATGGCCGACGAATATATTAAAGTCGCCAAATTAACGGCTCAACTAGTCCCTCTTTTCTCTGGCGGCCAAAACCCGACGATGGCAACTGAACTACAAATGTTCCTAGGCTGTTGCCGTCGGGTACTACAGTGCCTGACAGAACAAGAAAAAGCCGCTTTCATTCAAATTTACCCAACTAGACTTCGGGGAGAGGCCTACCAGTTAATTGCCTCCTCCCAACCTGCCACTTTTGAGGAGGCAGAAAACCTCCTAAACAGGACTTATCTTCCCAGGGAAACATATCAAGAACTGGTCAATAAATTAATTCAATTACGCCAGTTCCCCTTAGAGCCGCTCACGGCCTATACCACCAGGATCAAACAGCAGCTGTCACTATGCGAAGAGGCGGCCACCACTAAATATGGTGCGATGGCAGCACCGGCCGTAAAGGCCCAACTGCAAGATTTCGCAAAAAATGCCCTGCGGAGTGGGGTTACTAACCCCCACCTCTGCCAGTACCTACTAACTCTGGGAGAGGATACACTTGACAGCCTAACCCAAAAGGCACTAGATATGGAGAAGCTACAACAAAATTCTATTTATGCCTCCTATCAAATGACAGTGCCTCAACCGGCATACAACCCTTATGGACAAACAGTCCCTATCCCTAAGTCGGAAAACATTTACCAAATGACCCTAACAAATACGCCGAACCAACACACTCAGTACACCGCCCCGCCCGCACCGACCATGCCGCAAACAACACTTCAAAGCCCGATAAGCCCACAGGTAATGTACACAACATACGCCCCACCCACAAACCCAGCAAACACAATACAAACAATACCGCCGGCGCCACTACAAAGCGCCAACCAAGTAACAACTATAAGCCCCGTTCCAAATAATGAAAATAAACCCTTAAACATCACCTGTAGCTACTGCAGAAACAGAGGGCATACTTATGCAGACTGTTTAAAACGTAAAAACACGCCCTTCTGCATAATCTGCCGGTCCAACTCGCACGACGCGAGGGACTGCCCCCGACCAATAGAACCCACAAGGTCCTCATATAATAACAATCGTTACCAGAACCAGGGGCCGTCATTTAATAATAATAATAATAATCGCTACCAAAACCAGGGGCCTTCATATAATAATAATAATAATAATCGTTACCCCGACCAGCGGTCTCAGTACCAAGGTAACAACCGTTACTCAGACCCGCGGTCACAACCTATGGGAAATTATCGCTATTCCGACCAACAACCCCCTAACCAGAATAATAATAGACAACCAAACAACCGACCCATGAATAATGGAACCAACCAACCCAATAACCGTCAACAGGCAACCAATAACACAAGGTCAGTGTTTAATATTAGATATAGATGTGATTTCTGCCACAGACGTGGTCACCAAGTAGACGATTGTCATCAAAGACAGCGCTGGGAATCACAACAAGCGGGAAACTCCCCGCAGTCGGACCAAGAAACCCCGGCCCGACAATAAACCCTCAAAATAGTACTAAAGGGGGGCCTCATGCACCCGAACCAAGTGTTCCACTCGTCACTCTTCCTCTAGACATAAGCCTTAACGGCAAAGCCGACCTAGCAGTGGACACCGGCGCTGAGGTCAGTATATTAAAACATAAAAAACTAAAGGATCCCAACTTACCAGATCCCACTAAAAGATGTACACTAGAAACGCCATACGGCAAAGGACAAACATTAGGGAGCTGTCAGGGGAACATCATTCTAAACACCCCCCTCCCATGCACCTTCCAAATTGTGCAAAATACACAAGAAATCCCTAACGATGGTCTGTTAGGAAACGACTTTCTTTCCAAAAACTGTAACGTCGAAGGTCCAAACCAAACACTGCGATTTCCTCGCACGGAAATCAACCCAGTAGAAATTGCAATTCCATTACGCAATGGTTCCGCCAAGTCAAACCCTAGGGAGCAGCAGGAGCAAACCCAAACTAGGGAATCTCAACTCGTAGTAGCCGAGATAAACCCCGGTGGTGTCTTCCAGGTAGCCTCAGAGAGGAATACCAGCTGCCTATCTCTAGATGGTTCAAGGTTGGAAAACAACTCCAACGACTATGAGGCCAATTCAGGCAAATATAACGTGGCATTGGAGAAATCCATTCGCCTACCAAGCCGGTCTCAAATGGTGGTCCCCATTCCCCTAAGATTAGAGGAGGAAATGCTCTGTGAATCTTACGAGCCGAGCGAAGGAGTATTCCTCGCCAATTCCCTCTTGCCAACTGGAACAAAAACAGTGTATGTTGGTCTCATCAACGTTAACACCCAACCAGTAGTCCTGACGAGCCTATCCCTTACGCTCGTCCCAATCAAAGACTACACGACTATTCACTTAGCCTCGAACAACAACCCTGAGTCTCCAACGAATGCTAATGACGCATGTGAGTATCTTACAGGCTCTGAACCAGACGGTCTCAGGAACGCCAGTACTCCATCGCCATCTAATGCAAGACTCCAAAGTATACCCAATAATGGTGCAATCCCGCAAGGTATACCCCAGGGAAAAAGGGCAAAAGTGAAGTTGGAAACGAATGAAAAGGAAATCGATTCCATCCGTCATCTAAGATACATATTCCCGGACCAAGAGGATCCGGACCTTGAGCGTGAAACGCGCTTCAAACAGCTAGACGAGGAACTCAGCCTCGACCACCCTCTAACGGCCGACGAGAAGCGGTCCATACGGGATCTTTGTTACGAATATGCCGACATATTCCATTTAAAAGGGGACAAGCTAACCTACACGGAAGCTCTACGACATGAGATCCCCATGGTCTACGACCAATTTATTAACCAAAAAATGTATAGATTGCCCGAAACGCAAAGGCAAGTCATAAATGACCAATTGGAAGAGATGTTGGACAACGATATTGTTCAACCCAGCAAAAGTCCTTGGAACTCACCCCTCCTAGTGGTACCGAAAAAACCGGGCCCCGACGGTGAGAAAAAATGGCGCGTAGTAGTGGATTTCCGCAAAATTAATGAAAAGACTATAGGCGATGCGTATCCCTTACCAAGGATCGAGGACATCCTGGACCAGCTCGGTCACTCGAGATACTTCTCTACCCTCGACTTGGCCAGTGGTTACCACCAGGTACTAGTGGAACCACAGGATCGCCCCAAGACGGCCTTTAGCACGAACTATGGCCATTATGAGTTCAAACGTATGCCGTTCGGGTTAAAAGGCGCCCCGGCTACGTTTCAGCGACTAATGAATTATGTCCTTACTGGTCTACAAGGCCTCGAATGCTTCGTCTACCTAGATGACATAGTCATCTATGGTAAGAACCTTGAGGACCATAATTCCAAACTACGACGCATATTCGACCGGTTGAGGGAAAACAACCTCAAATTGCAACCGGAGAAATGCCAATTTTTGAAAAAGGAAGTAGTTTATCTGGGTCATGTATGTTCTGAAAAGGGAGCCCTACCAGACCCCAGAAAAACGGAGTGTGTCCAAAACTTCCCGGCGCCACGAACCGTCAGGCAAGTCCAGTCCTTCTTGGGCCTTGCCAACTACTATAGAAAATTCATCCCAGAATTTTCTAAGATCGTACGCCCCCTAACCAATTTGCTAAGAAAGGGCGTGAAATTTTCATGGACGCCAAAATGCGAGGAAGCATTTCAAACGGTGAAGCGTTCTTTAGTCTCCCCACCACTGCTGATATACCCTGATTTCGAAAAACCGTTCAATCTAACAACGGACGCCAGCAGTGAGGCACTCGGAGCAGTGCTCTCTCAAGGAATCGTAGGCCAAGACCAACCCATAGCGTATGCAAGCCGCACTCTAAACAAGGCGGAGCGCAATTACTCCACCGTCGAAAAGGAGCTGCTAGCCATAGTATGGGCCGTTAAAAACTTCAGGTGTTATTTGATGGGTCGAAAGTTTACGGTCTATACAGATCATAAACCTCTCAAGGGAGTTTTCAACGTCAAGGACCCCACAACTCGACTCGTTAGGTTTCACCATAAACTGTCCGAATACGATTACCAAATTGAGTATAAACCGGGTAAATACAATACGAATGCTGATGCTCTCAGCCGGATTCCACAAAGAGCAGAAGAGCCCAATACCTTCACGGTGGAAGCTCTAATTCACCAACCCGGTGAACCCCTAACTATATCACCCGAGAGAAACGGGAATACATTGCCTCCTAGTGAACGACCGAAACAATGCAACGCGGTCACTAGGGCTCAGGCACAAAAAATGCAGGATGAGGAAAAAGACGAACTCGTTCCAACTGCAGAAGCCCCCAATATCGACGAAGGGCCTAAAGAAATAGACTTGGAAACGGAAATCCCCCAACCCGTCGAAGCCTCCAAAGATAGCTCCAGCGAGCTACGAAGGAAAGTTGAAGTGATTACAAGTCCCGAAGAAATCACTACAATACTAAAAGACTACCACGACTCCCCTTTCGGCGGACACCAGGGAGTCGTTAAGACATATAATCGCGTACGTCGTAAATATTGGTGGAGACACATGTTCCGCGATATCACTCGCTACATAAGAAGGTGCAAGAAATGTCAAACCATGAAGGCCTCTAGACAATTCCGAATGCCCATGGTTATTACAGACATAGCAGAAAAGCCCTTCGAAAAAGTCTATTTAGACGTAGTAGGTCCCCTGGAAGAAACCCATTCCGGAAACAAATACATCCTAACCTTCCAGGATAACCTGACAAAATTCGTCGACTGGTATGCCATTCCCAATGGGGAAGCCCAAACGATAGCACAAATTTTCTTCGACGAAATCGTCACGCGCTATCGCATACCCAAACAAATAGTCACCGACCAGGGATCAAATTTCCTGAGTGACCTCTTCAAGGGCGTGTGTAGGCTCTTAAAAGTTAAAAAACTTCAGACCTCAGCCTACCACCCACAATCCAACGGCGCGCTAGAACGAGCTCATAGACCTCTAATCGAGTACCTACGTACCATAGTAGATGAGAGCCCAAACAATTGGGACCAGTTTCTGCGCACGGCAGCGTTCGTGTACAATAATAGCGTACACGAGGGGACCAAACTTACCCCCATGGACTGCCTATATGGTTTCATAGCCGACGTCCCGTCCAACCTTAAACGCAACCCGGAGCCACTTTACAACCACGAGAGTTATTACCATCAACTCCGGTATAAGTTGCAAAAATCTTATGCCCTAGCCCGCAAGAACCTTCATGCTAGCAAAAACCGCTCCAAGGCATATTATGATGGGAACGTACGCCCACTCACACTCCACGTAGGGGACAAAGTCCTCCTACGTAACGAAGCTCGGAAGCATAAATTATCCCAAATCTGGGTCGGGCCCTATACAGTAGTTTCAGTCCCAAGCGCTGTAAACACCACTATCAAAATAAATAGGAGATTGGTCACCGTTCATAATAACCGCTTGAAACCGTTTTATGAAAATAAAACCCAACTTTAAGCCCAAACTAAACTCCTATTTATAATCTAATTGCAGCGCAAAATGTGGACGCTACCATTACTACTAATCCTGCAAATGACCGCAAGCGAGGCCGAGCCCTTGCCATACACCATCACCCCAATAAAAACGAACGGGGTACTCTATGAACTTCTAGGAGACTTATGGCTTTACCATCATGAGTGGAACTTATTAACTGAACTGGATCTCCACGAACTAAGCGTACACACGACATTAGCCGAACAAGCCGAGGAAGCGGTACGCCTGCTATGCGCTGGTGACGGCTCTGCAACATGCCGAGCCCAGCAGATAGTTATACATTCAACAATAAGTCACATAAAGCAGCGCACCCAAACTATTAGGGAACTGGTTCCCCCCAAGCGATCTAAACGATCCCTATTTGACGGCATCGGACATGCCCTACACCTACTATTTGGGACCATGGACGCCAATAACGAAGAAGAAGTCTACAGCCGGTTAGGAGAGCTGGAAACTAACCAAAAAGCCCTGAATGAACTGGAAAAGCTGCAGATTACGGTTGTCAACAACACCCTAAGGGAAATCCAAAAACCCCTAGCCGTCCTGCTAGAGCAACAAAGAAATATTACAAGTCAGGTAAAAAATCTGGACAATGCAATAGAAGGGGTGGTAAAATCCCAAATAAGACAGGGAATAGTCTCAAACATCCTATTCTTAGTGCTGGAAATCGAGTCCCGGCAAAGAACCATTCTAGATATAATGATAGCTAGTAAGAATAATAAAATACACCCCCTATTAATATCTGAGTCGTCTCTAGCGAACATTTACCGTAGAACTCACCCTGAGTGTGAAGACTGCCTGCCGCTCTTACAACAGACCACCCGATTACAATCACACATTATCGCAGATAAATTAGTAATAAAAATAACCCTCCCCGTCTTAGATATACCTAAAATGCAATATCACCAAATCAGGTGCTTCCCCGTCCTCACTCAATCGGGACATTCTGTAGTACCAGACATCCCATATTCATATTTGGCATCAGACTTTAAATCCCAGCATTTTGCACTCTTCGTCCAGACGGACACAAAATATTTTTACAAAATTACGGGAAATCTGGAAAGCAATACATACGTGGGGCCATTGCGGGTCCCATTCACACAATACCCCGCAACCCAAGAGTGTGCCATACGACTCCTTCATAACCCCCTAGAGGAGGGAGTAAACTGTTCGACGAAAATACAAGACCCACCACATAACGTACTAATAAGTTTAACGCCCCCCAACACCTGGCTATATTCCCTCATCTCCCCGACCAGGTTCAAAATCACTTGCAATAAAATGGTCCACGAAGTCCTTGCAACCCAACAAGGAATCCTCAAATTAAACGCACCTTGCCAAGTAAAGACGGGAGACAGAACAATATTGTACAACGGCCTAGCAACTCAAACCAGCCGAGTGGTGCACGCACCCTACTTTCCGGTAATGAAAGAAACTAACTTTAGCACCTTCAACCTAGGAGCACCATCGATACCCTCCAATCATACCATAAGACTACTTACAGGTGACGATACGAACAAGATTATCCAGGAAGGCACCAAGCCCCTGCAGGATATCTACTCGCAGTTGAATCACCTAACATGGGAGCGTACTCACACCCATTCAACAGCCGCCATCTCACTCAGCGGCATCTTAATAATGGGTCTCCTAGGGTATACATGTTACAAATGCATACCGTTACTAGCGGCCATGGCCCTTTCTGCATGTGCCAGAAAGTCCGGAAATGCAAGTCCTCCGGATGAGGCTACCACCTTCGAGGACCAAATGACTCCAGTAGGGGTCCCAATGCAATCAGAATCAACACATAACGCAGCCACGGCAGAACCCTCAGAACCCAGGCCGCTCAGGCGCACACATTCCTTACCCAGGGTCACCAGCATCCAATTAGTACAACCAGGGCCTGGGACCCCAATAACCATAGGGTAAATCGAGCCGTCATACCGCCATACACCACGCCGCCTAATAATGCGTATCTACGCCTCACTCTACCAACCCAGCTTCATACAAAAGGGTTGAAGAGATCGCCAGAAAAATCTCACCTGCGCTACGTCAATCCCATAAACTCCCCCTAGTCCGCGAGACGAACCCAAAACATTCACCACAAACTATCCAAACAGAGAATCGCTCTACTTACTACGTTTCGTAGCGATTCTCTTATTCCAGGGGGGAAGGAATGTTACATACAGAATTTCTAAGGGTCTCGGTGAAAAACGAAATCCTTAGGCAAATTCCCATATCCCTTCATACAGGGAGCCTTTTACATCAAATTCGCAATGAATTTGATGCAATATGAGTTCCCTGTGAACAACAAATCCTAAACGGAAAATAACTATCTAATTTCTATTTTTCAAATGTACAAAATTCCTTAACGGACAAATCTTCATCGTACAAAAATCCACTTCAACAAATGTAACATTTCCAGACGTAACCTGATCCGCGCGCATTTTGTGAGATTTGCAAGGTGCGCAATTACCTTTGCACCCTTCCCAAGCTTTTCTGGCAAACAGTGATCTTGACTTTGACTTTCTTGAAAGTAATTTGACCCACCCAACAATAATTAAGCGCAACTTGCAATGCGCCGCGTGAGAAGCGCGCGGTAAGCAAGTTGCGCAGGCGAGAACGAATTCAAGGGCGAGTTTTTCCCAGCCGGTGGACAATTTTCCATGCCACCACCGGCGGGTGAAAATTTTAAGTAAAAAAGTCTTTTCTGAACTACGAGCGCGAGCGGGCGTTTTCCTGAAAAAAAAGTGTTGTTTGAACGTTGGACCGCGACGGGCGCGCGTTTGGTGTAATCCCCGTAAAAACTAAAAATTAACCGAATAAAATTCAATTTATAGTAAAGATAAGCTAAAAGTTAACTTTAGAACAAGGGAATTAACGAATAAAATTCAATTTATAATAAAGATAAGCCGTGAAGTTAAGCGAATAAAATTCAATTTATAATAAAGATAAGCTAAAAGTTAATTTTTGTAACAAGGGAATTAAATCTAATATCACTAGTGTCTTTGTTTAGTGAAGTTAAACGAATAAAATTCAATTTATAATAAAGATAAGCTAAAAGTTAACTTTAGAACAAGGGAATTAAATCTAATATCACTAGTGTCTTTATTTAGTGAAGTTAAACGAATAAAATTCAATTTATAATAAAGATAAGCCGTGAAGTTAAGCGAATAAAATTCAATTTATAATAAAGATAAGCTAAAAGTTAATTTTTGTAACAAGGGAATTAAATCTAGTATCACTAGTGTCTTTGTTTAGTGAAGTTAAACGAATAAAATTCAATTTATAGTAAAGATAAGCCGTGAAGTTAAGCGAATAAAATTCAATTTATAATAAAGATAAGCTAAAAGTTAATTTTTGTAACAAGGGAATTAAATCTAATATCACTAGTGTCTTTGTTTAGTGAAGTTAAACGAATAAAATTCAATTTATAATAAAGATAAGCTAAAAGTTAACTTTAGAACAAGGGAATTAAATCTAATATCACTAGTGTCTTTATTTAGTGAAGTTAAACGAATAAAATTCAATTTATAATAAAGATAAGCCGTGAAGTTAAGCGAATAAAATTCAATTTATAATAAAGATAAGCTAAAAGTTAATTTTTGTAACAAGGGAATTAAATCTAGTATCACTAGTGTCTTTGTTTAGTGAAGTTAAACGAATAAAATTCAATTTATAATAAAGATAAGCTAAAAGTTAAGTTTTGTAACAAGGGAATTAAATCTAATATCACTAGTGTCTTTGTTTAGTGAAGTTAAACGAATAAAATTCAATTTATAATAAAGATAAGCTAAAAGTTAACTTTAGAACAAGGGAATTAAATCTAATATCACTAGTGTCTTTGTTTAGTGAAGTTAAACGAATAAAATTCAATTCATAATAAAGATAAGCTAAAAGTTAATTTTATAACAAGGGAACTAAATCTAATATCACTAGTATCTTTGTTTTGTTAAGCTAAAAGAATGAAACTCAATTTATAATAAAGTTAAGCTTTGATCTGAAAACCAAAAAAGAAGTTATATAACAACCATAACACGAAGAAGAAATACAACAATTAAGAGGTGAGATATTCTAAACATAACAACATTCTCTGCGATTTCTCGATAGACTGACAACATGCTATCTGGCATCGGATGGCCTTAATTTCACCGTTTCCATTCATTGAATCATGGATTCGCTGGCCGTTTATGCCAGGATGCCAATGTGAAACATTCCGGCTGTAGCTTAAGCTGCTTCTTCTGATCTAGTTCAGTAGACGAAGCATATGCTAAATCTGTAGACTGTTTCCATTTGATGAAGGCCTGTTGTTTTTTTTATGTGATAGACTAGAGACCAGAGGGGCTTTCCCTACCCTTTGTACTGTTCGACAATCTATTTTTTTCGTATAGAATGTCGAACAGCAGCTCTAGCCGGAAGATAGAGAATAGAAAGAGAGAGAGAGAAGTAGGAAGGAGCTGCCACAACCTAGCCGCGATATTTTATTCCACCTACTTCCAACCATTTCGCGACTCTGGCATCGGGGCATTTGAGAAACAACTCCCTGGAGTTTTATGCCTCCTGAAACGAGTTGAATCTCATCAGCCAACCGATGACATGCGCTTGGTGGAGCGGGGAAGGACTAGTGAAGGCTACGACAGGAGGAATCAGGAATGTAAAGAGGGTTGAAGAAAAAAGGGAATTTATGTGGGTAGGAAAGTGGAAAAGGCGAAGGACCGTGGGGCTGGCCGGGATTCGAACCCGGGACCTCTGGGGTAGAAGTCAGGCGCCTTACCTCTAGACCACCGAGGCCTCGCAAGGTATAGCTTAGCATTGATCTTTCTGCAACATACTGCTTGGATGCTAGGGATTTTTTTCGAGATACAAGTTCTTTCTTCAAAAAGAAAAATACCTCCTCGCCTCGGCTCAATTTTTAATTAGTCGTTGCTGGGAACCTAAGCTACTGCACCACCACTTACCTGCACGAAAGCGCCTATATCCGGGTAGACGCGGACCACCTAGAGGAGAATATAAGCCACGAGCAAAAATTCCGAAACTAGGTTTATCGCCCGCTTCGATTTTTTTATATTTAAAAATCCGAACTTAGGAGTCACCCTTTATATTGCCAGTCCGTCATGTCGTTCAGGTCTTGATGCAATGCCTAGTAGTAAGCTTGGTTTGAAAAATAGATGAGAATAGCAAAGGTTAGAAGGGGTCTGAAAGGTGATCAAGAAAATGTCGATAAACCTTAGGAGGCTTGTTTGGGGTGTGAGATCAGATCATTAATGAAGATTAGGAAAAGAGCGAGTGATAGAATTGACCCCTTCGACGCTGTCCAATACCTTGATTGAACTAAGTTTATACCAATATCTTCGAGTTTGGTCAACAGAGCAGGGTGCCATACTCTGTCAAAAGCCTTTGAGATTAACCAAAGCGGTGAATGCTTTGGTTGATATACTCGGTTAAACACACAAGCAGATCGCCGGTAGACCGTTTTGGTCTTGCCTGTCGTGTATAATTTTGTTGGAATCTAGGTATTTCGTTAGCTTTCAAATGATTATTGTCTCCATGATTTTGGAGAGAACAGAATTAATTGCTTTTAAAAGGAAGTTTGAGAGGTCGCTGGTTTCACTCTTTTTACGGATGGGCTGAACATGAGTTAGTTTCCAAGAGTCGAGATACACTCCGGGGAAGTAAGACAGGGCAAAAAGTTTGTGCAGGGGTTTAGACAAAGGTGGGGCGCATTTTTTAAGTACCATAGGGGGAATTTTTTCGGGGCTAGTAGATTTGTTGCCGTCGAGCTTTTTGAGGCACATGAACACCTTGCGAGTCCTGAAGTGAACCCCGATCATTGCGTGTCAATGGGAGTGAATGAGTATCCGAAGATAGCTAACTTATTTTACTAATTTATTGCCTTATATAGGCTGGAGATATCCCATCGCCTACTTAAAGTACATGTGTACTTGTGCAAGAAAATACCTCCAGCCTGATATTTTACTATTTACTATGGGACACCAGGTAGATGCTATAATATCCCACACACTTGAAGCCTATTATATTTTTTTACACCCTAAGGAAATTGTAACGTTTTATCATTTTACGTCTTAAGGCCGGGACACACATATCCGCACCGCTTCCGAACCGCATCCGCACCTTGTGTCGAACGACACAGAGAGAAAGTAAACAAGTACAATTTTACCAGTCAGTCTCCCCGTGTCCACATCGTGTCAAATTACTTGAGTTTAGTTTCTACGCGGACACGGTGCGGATATGTGTGTTCCGGCCTTTAAACGTGTGAAAATCAAACATTATCCAGTAGGAGTTCTAGGAAGGCCTTACCAATGCAGCACTGATATATGTAAGAATTAATCTGGTAAGGGGTACCCCTTATTTTCTTTGTGTTAGATGAGCCCTTATATAACCCATTTACAGGAGAAGGAGATGGTAAGGTGTAATCCAGAATTAGACCCAAACAAATGAGAATTTTTCCGATGACTCATTTGTTTTCGTATATTTGCAATACCCCAGTAGGACTCGTAAGCTTACAGAGCTACTGCAAAGATCACTTACTAGTAAGGCGTAGGCCTTATCATGCCCCTTACAGATGAGCAGTTCTGTAAATACTCTAAGGTAAGTACTTATGGAACTACTCTAGGAACTACCGAATTGTAATTTAAATACTCAAAGACGGGAACAGATAGGCATCGAGACAAGCCAGTAGGGTTTTCATCAAAAGTGAAGGGTGACGATTTTTCTAGGTCTGCAGAACGACGTTAAAAAAGCTTTACTCACTCACTTTACGGACATATTTGGTGTGTTTAAAATACACGCATTAAGTGTTTTAAATTTACACACTTTTCGCGCCTTAAATGAACACATCTTCAACGGGTAAAAAGTGACTACACGATTTGATACGCGAAATGCGTTTTAAAATCCCACACTTGGGTTTGCAGTGTGGGGTTTGTTTTGCGTGAGGTTCATGACCCCATTATGAGGCCATGAGAGCCAGAGTGGCCTAACTGGCAATTCGGACCACTGCTTAGTTAGCGCTAGCTTTCCATTCAAATTTCCCACCCCTCCCAAACCAGTCAGAAGAACTGTATGGCATTATGGGAAGGCCAATTGGCTGGGGCTTACTAATTTTTTCCAATCTACTGACTGGAACCAGTGTTTCCGTAAAACGTCAACTCTGCCGCTATCCGTATCACTAGAATCATACAGGCAGGAATGCATTTGTTTATTCCTCATTCTACCAAATCTGTGAAACCTAGGCCCAACAGATGGTTTAATCAGGAGTGTATGAATGCAATCAGAAATAAAGAAGCCGCCTTTCGAGCCTACAAGAGCTTCCCGAGCGAATCGCTCCGTGCAGAGTATATAAAACTAAGAAATTCCTGTAAAGTCACCATCAGGAATGTCAAAAATTCATTTGACAGCAAGTTGAGAAGTAAACTCCTTAATACAACCTCTGGTAGCAAAAACTTCTGGTCCTTGGTAAGTTCCATCAAGAAGAATTTCACCTCCTCCACAACTCCTTCATTCATCCACGATGAAAAGGTGATAACAGCCAGAAAATCCAAGGCCGATTTATTAGCATCTCTGTTTGCTTCAAATTCTTCTCTACCCCAAAATGATACGCTACCCCCGGTTCTCGAGCACAGCGCTCATTTAATGGACAGGGTTTTCTTCAGGACTCGCGAGGTGTACAGGTGCCTCAAGGAGCTCGATGTCAACAAATCCACTGGACCCGATAATATACCCCCTATCGTCTTAAAACAATGCGCCTCACCTTTGGCTAAACCTCTGCGCAAACTTTTTGCCCTATCATACTCTTCCGGAGTTTACCCAGACTCTTGGAAACTTGCTCATGTGTAGCCAATACCGAAAAAAGGTAACTCCAGCCTTCCCTCCAACTACCGCCCAATAGCAATCACTTCTATCCTCTCCAAAACCATGGAGACGATAATTAACAAAAAACTAATGGGATACCTAGAATCCAACCAACTTATAAACGACAAACAATACGGCTTCCGACAAAAAAGATCCACTGGTGATCTTTTAGTCTGCCTTACAGAACACCTCAACCGAAGTTTGCATGGATCTGGTGAATCTAGTTTGGTTGCTTTAGATATCTCCAAAGCTTTTGATAGAGTATGGCACTCAGCCTTGTTAGCTAAACTCAAAGCTATTGGAATAGACTCGCTTCTGTATAAGTGGGTTGAGAGTTTCCTCTCCGGCCGTTCAATTAAGGTAGTTTTGGATGGCGTCAAATCTGAATCTCACCCCATCTCTGCGGGGTCCCCCAGGGGTCAATTTTATCACCGGCCCTATTTCTCATCTTTATAAATGACTTTCTTTCAATCCCCTCCAACCCACTTCTCAGCTTCGCTGACGACGGTACTTTACGTTACTCGTACAGCTTCGATACAAGACAGACTCATGCCAGATCCTGTCTTGATAATCGTGAACTAATGTTCAACTCCATTAAGAACGACATTGAACTTATTATAGAGTGGGGAAAAAAGAATCGTGTCGAATTCAACCCCTCCAAAACCAAGTACTGTCTTATTTCAAAGAAAAAGATCAACACCTCACCATCCTTGACAGTGGATAACGTGGAAATAAAGGCCGACCCATCCCTACACATCTTAGGCGTGACATTAGCCAAAGACTTGCGATGGAATGACCATATATTCCAAATCGCCAAACAAGCATCCCAGTGCTTGGGATTTCTTAAGAGGTGCAGGTTCCTCCTCCAGCCATCGGCCCGTGCTGTTATTTATAAATCCTACATTCGGCCTCTTCTCGAATACAACTCCCTCATTTGGGGCGGCGCTCCAATAACAACCTTAGCATGGTTAGATAAGGTCCAAAAAAAGGCCCTTAAGTTAATTAATTACGATACCGCTTGCTCCAACATCGACCCCCTAAGCCACCGTAGGAATGTAGCAGCACTGACAAAATTTTATCTCTACTATCATAGTGACTGTTCCTCCGAGTTAAACGCTCTTTTGCCTCCACGGCAATCTTATACCCGCAACACCAGATTAGCCCACTCGTCCCATTCCCTGCACCTGCAACTCCCTTTTTCACGCACTCAACAAGATATGAATTCGTTTGTAAATAGAACAACTCGACTGTGGAATAATCTCTCGCAGTCGGTATTTCCGAGCTCCTACAACATCCAAGAGTTCAAACGCAGGGTTCATCACCACCTTCTTCAATACCCCCCCGTACCTTTATAATCCTTAACCTTTTCCCCCCACCCCTCCCCCGTACTAAGCTTACTGCTAGACATTGCACCATGACGTGACAAATGACATGACGGACTAGTAGTACAAAGAGTGACTCCTGAGCTTAGCACTAACACATAAAAAAAAAAAAAAAAAACTGTAATTTTTTCAACACTGATTTTATTTGATAAAACTGCTCTAAACGGTAATTACTTAATAGCGCCGCAGTGGCCTGAAATTTAGTTCAACATACTAAGAGATTTGAGCACCAAAGAATAATAAAATATATTAAATTTCTTAAGTTACAATTTTTTTAAATATGGGGTTGTGTTTCTTCCCTACTATTGAAATGTTTGTTTAAGTAATTAGGCCACTCTGGCTTTCATGGCCTCATTTGTAAGTAACTCACCGGCAGCGCTAACGAGAATAGCCTTGTGGCACTGTTATGCTTGCTAAAACAAGAGGATGCCCATCATCCGACCGACCGGGAAGCGGTTGGCGCAGACTTGAGTCCTTCGCTTGTTGTTCTGTTGGTGGCGGTTGGTGGATCAGCGGCAAGGATGTGCCTCCAAAGCTTGGCATATTTTTCTGTTGCATGTGTGTTGCGAATAATACCTCGCACTTCTGTGCGGATTTCTGCGTCTAAATTACACACCAGGATGTAATTCTGCGCTTCCAACTAGATGAACCACAAATCCGGACTTCGGTATGTGGGTCAAGTGGATCAACTTGATCGTATCATGGAGGGGAATCGAGCCATAGACTTCTGCAATGGTAGCTCGGCGTCTTTGCTCCAAGTATCGGAGGGGTACTGTTGCAAGTGTAACGTACTCGGACATAGCCTCTGCAAGTTAAATTCGAGATTATGCTTTTCACTTGAGACATATCGCACACTTAGAATGAAAGTGACCTAACTCAAAATTCCTTTAACTTCATTTGATATAAACTGACCCTTAAAAAGCCCTCTAACTCTAAAACTCTAGGGTGAGAAATAGGTCACTTTTGTTGATCGCACTATTCACCTATGCATGAACATTGTACTTTCTTGTTCATTTCTCTCAAATTATAATTTTTGAGTTAGGTCAGTTTCATTCTAAGAGTGCGATATGTACTTATAACAAAAATGACTTGAGACATAATTTTTTGGGCCTTCAATTTATTATTTATTTTGGAAATTTTTCTTGATTGGGCTCATATTGCTGACTTAAGAGTTGGTAGATGGCACTTTATTAAAGGTGATACCAATGTCGACGGTGTTATTGCGATAGACAACAAAAATCACATCAATTAAATCCCCTTAAAGCCCCCAACTTTTAAATAGCACTTTATCCCTTTCATTTATGCTGTCCGAAATCTGACCCTCTAAGTTGGGTGCGTATTGCTCAATTGGCTGCCAAAAATCCCCCTCTCCTACAAAAAAGAAAATCTATATTTTTTTTTTTGCAAGAATCTTCAGCCGGGATGGTTGATCTCTAGTTTCGTTTTTATTTTCACTTCAAGTATTTACGAGAACGAGCTTCTAATGAAAAAAGTTTGAAGAGTTCCTCTGGCTGTTGTCGGTTCGATTTCTCTCTTTCAACTTTTTCCATTTTTTCCCCATTTTTTTTCTGCTGCTTTCATTTCAACTCTTTTTTTTTCGTCGTCGACTGAAGCAATATTCTCCTTCAACGTTCCTACTACACAGGGGGCTCTTTTTCATACAGGGTGGATTGAGTGAAAATGGAATGAGGGGGATGAGATGGCTGGTGTACAGTTGTGAAGGCTTATTCTAGTGTGGCGCAATTTTCCAACTCATTACGACTTTGAAGTGTTAGTAGAAGATTTAGGGTATTGCTTGGCCTTTTACCGCCATAGCCATAGTATACTGGCAGAAGAAGAATTGTTTTTTTGCGGTAATTAATTTTCAAGGGTAATTTCAGTAGGGATTTATTGCTGCCCACTTAACGAGAGAGAAAGAATTTTAGTTTCAAGGAGTTTCAACGATAATACTTCAGGTGTTCAATGTTGTGAGTGCATAAATAAGGATCAACTTGATTAGGTTATTTTTCGTTGTGATTCCGCCTTCGTTATTGGATAGGATGATGGTGATGTATGTATATCGTGATTGTTGTACCATTACTGTACTACCAAAGACCAGTAATGTATTCCAGTATAACTAGCGCACTTTATGCGATACTTGCATGCTATCATAATTGGTGCAGCAAACTTAACTAACTGCTTTAAGCTCTCTTGCTCCCTCTCCTGTTGCATGATTTCTAGCTAGCAAAATTTGCATCTTTTCTTCCATTATTACCACTCCTCTATTAAAGTCACTATGGTCATCATTATGCGGTTCAAGAAATAAACTGCATACATCCCCCCCAAGTGCCGCCCTACTAGCGTAAAACATTCACCAGTTTCTTGTATAGTAGTTTGTAAAGGGCTAGAAAACGTTCAACACGAACCCAACTTGACAGGACTTCGCTGGCGTGCCTGAAGCCCATTAAAAGGCGTTGCAAGTAGAACATGTCGCCGCCATAAAGTGGGTTAACGGGGGAATGTGAGATATTCATCCAGGGTGACATGTTTACAACAAGTCCGCTGAGTCCACCCACCAATGCTGTTGGTGGTGCTGCTGTACACTAACCTCCAAGGATTCTGATACAAAGTGGCGTAGTACCACAACAAGGAGCGAGTTGATGTTGTTGCTGCAGTTGTTGATTAAAAAACTTTGAACCCTCGGGGCTTTGGCCTAGCTTTGCTTTTCTCCCCTTTATACTTAATATATCTTTATCACACGGGGGGTGAGTCTCTGATGTGCCAGTGGTGATTTTGCCTCGCTTCACCTTCTGACCTTTCAGATCTCACAATCTTATAGCATTAACCACCTAAAATCTACCATCTACAACGATACCGTGCCTGTTTTTGTTGCTGCTGCTGGCATAGAATGCACCTGTAATAAATAAAATTAAAAATTATTATTAAAATTTTTTTTTCAGTTAATTTAATATTTTTCAATATTTTTCCAACCCCCTTCTTCTTCACAGAACATTTCGTTGCCCCAGATTGCTTCTATATTGACCTCAATCCTTATACCATAGAAAATCATCCCTCTATTATTGCACCAACAGAGGAGCTGTGGTGGGGGTGGTCGTATAAAATCAACAACATTCTATAAGGAATTGTTGTGAATGGGCTCGGGGCTGTTTTGTTATATTTACTTCCCTCCCTCAAGATGGTTTGTTTGTGTTTTGATGTTCTCGCTGCTAATATTGGTTTTTAATTATGCCTTTACTCTGGTTGTTTGGGAAAATAATGTTCAATTGAGTTTTTCGCTCTAAGAACGAAAATAAATGGGGATTGAAAATTTTGTAGATTTTGTTTATTGAATAATGTGTATTGAAAATTATATTGATTTGCGGGAACATTGTGGCAGTTGTGGGTAAGCGTGGTGGTTTACAATTCATTCTTGCGTTATTTATGTTTCCGTGCTATGCGGAAATCGAGGAATTGCCGTTGATAAGTTTTGTAATAGAGTCAATGCTTTGAAGGTTATTTATTAATTTAACTATCCTAATATAAGCTTGAGTCTTCCAACCCATTCTATTTCAACCTACTTAACTTACTGACCCTCAGCGGACACATATATTAACTTTTGCCGCAGCTGAAATGTCGATTTTATCCCTTCGTCCTGCAGATATTGAGATGTACTACCAGAAACTGGTCCACCAAGACTGCGACTTTCAACGAATATTGTGTAGAGATAATCGTCGGAAGCCTGTGCAGTGCTACAAATAAAATGCCGTGAGTTATGGGACTGCCAGTGCACCATATTTGGCATGCAGAATAGAACATTGCATATACTCCAATCATGTTTTTCCCAACGCATCCAGAATTTTGACAGAAAGCTACGTTGACTATGCTCTCCTCCGAGCTTATAGATGTACCCTGTACGATGGAACGTCTGCACTGTTAATCTAATACATTCTAAAGTACTCATGGCTTCTTGGCGCCACGTCCACTCTGATCCGCCGATTGTTTACCTCAAGGCTTGTTATCTGCTGTCCAAGCTAGTTCTCAGCTTTCTCGGTTCTGATCAGCGTTGCGCAGTCTTGATCAAACGTACTGAGTTTCAATCATCCCCTAGTGCATTATCTGAAGCCCCAATCTACAAGACGCCGCCGTGCATACTCTGACTGTTCAGATTGGAGATGCTGATAATGAGATGCTAAGCCGAAATTCGAGTTTAACTCTAGGAGGTTTAACCAAGTCTGTGCAGACCTTTTGAATATAAACGTGTGTATAACTTTTTTGTTTTTCGTGTTAGAAACGAATCTGTCCATTACTTCCTAAAGCGGTGACGGCGAACCCAATGAGCACATAATCAGACCGCTTATGTGTTTGTGTTCTGTTTTATTTGTGTCCAAACGAAATGGTTCATACGGTACAGGCAGGTCTGTCCAGACCTAAGTATGTATGGTATGAATGACTTGTATGTGTACAGAACGTGTACTTTTGAAACATGCTCATGAAGAACTTTGATCGTATATATATTCCGGGTGCCCAGATAACTATTGATGAGCAATTATTCCCGTACCGAGGCCCCACGCGCTTCATTCAGTACGTCCATTCGTTCCATTGCCACCAACCGGGAAACAATGCTCGGAACCGGATGGACAACGTGACGACGACCTATGCTTATCGAACAAGGACACGAATTGGAACATGGAATGTGAGAACACTGCTTGCTGATGGACGACTGGATGAAGTCCTCAACGAGATGAGTCGTTATAAAACCAAGATCATGGGACTTAGCGAGACCAGATGGCCCGATGTGGGGGAGCATATCTACCCTAACGTTGAGTCATTCTTATATTCTGGCAGAAATGAAACTGAAGGCCGTAGGAGTGGCGTTGGCGTAACACTCACCAAAGAAGCCAGGGCCAGTAGCTGGTCATCAATTTCTGAGAGTGGACACAATTTTTTTAATAGGTAACCAAAACGCACAGTTCGGCCCAACAACACCGGCCTTGAACACACAAGTTACCAATAACGGTGGTGAGCTTTTCGTTGATTTTTGTAGCTCGCACCAACTCATGGTAGGGAGAACTTACTTTTGCCACATGAAGATACACAAGGAGACTTGGGTATCGCCCAATGGTAGAAGGAACAACCAGATAGATCTCGTGGCCGTCAGGCGCAGACGGAGAACTATTCTGGAGGATATCAGAAGCTTTAAGATAGCAAATACTGGAAGTGATCCTAATTTGGTAGTAGCAACTACTCGCTTAAAAATCGCCGCTAACAGAAATGTTCAATGCGATGCATAATGCGCTTTAACGGAGACCTTCTACAGGAGACCATTAAAAGGCAAGAATTTGCTGAGAGTCTGCAATAAATCTTATACCAGCAAACCGTTTCTGACGACACAAATATTTAAAGCAGAGCAGAGTACAACAAAGAACGCTATAATAACAGCAGCGAAAACAAGTATCAGTTATGTCCAAAGAAACCAGCTACACTGAATCTTGGATACAACCTGGCTAAAACTAGAACACAGAAGATCTCTAAAAAAATAAGGTGAACTCTGAAAGCGACCCGGAAAAACGTCAACCATAGTTCTTCATTATTGTAGTTCTATCTTGTCAACGGTGTTTTGGATACGACATTTAGGATCTGTTGATGAAAACTAGTTGGCGCCATGGGATCAATTGGGTGAGTTTCCATGTTTCGCAACCGTACAAAAGAACAGTCTTAAAGTTTGAGTTGAACCCGCAATTTGGTGCTAATTGAGATCCCGTCGATCTCCCTCTTTCGGTAATTATGCTACCGAGATAACAGAATTTATCTGCGTTCCACGTCATGGTTATTCAGCGCTGTGTGCTCAAGGGTGTTTGCATTTATCCCCATTTCCTTAGTTTTAGTCGGATTTAACCTTACCCCTGCTGGCCTACTTTCTGTTGCCGAACTGTTTGATATGGTTTTGATGTCCTGGGCTCTGTGGGCCAGCAAGCAGATATCATTTGCGTAGTCGAGTCCTTAAGGCGGTCCATCAACCCCTATTGTATACAGTTTTTTCATATTAAATTCACCCATTTGCATATCAAATTAATCCCTTTGCAAATTAAATTCACCTTTTTACAAACAAAATTCACCTTTTTGCAAATTAAATTCACCCGTTTGAAAATTAAGTACTTCTACATTATATATTGCTAGGTGGAACCCGATGCGCCTCGCCGCACCCATAAGCCAATAGTATGGCGTGCGCCAAAACAATGGAACTCTCAAAATCCCTTGGCAATGAGAGTCTCAAATCCCACAACGAAAGGACATCCGAAAAGAAAACGGTCACTCCGTTCATTTAAAAACCCAAATCCCCCGCTCATTTATATTCCCAATCACAATTCAACGGTCGCACTGCCACTCTTATCGTGGTCAGATGGAGGAAGTGTTGTTACCCGTAAACGTATTTCGAAGGGGAAATTGCAATGCAATTGTCATTTCCAATTTAAAGGATCGGTTAACATTCCTAATTCTTGCCCTAAACTTGATTTTAGAAAAGGCTTCCTCGATGGTCTTCAGAATTAGAGAATGTGGAGGTAGAAAAAGTAGAGCGTGTGTGTTTTCTTAACAATAAAATGTATGAATATCAAAAGATTATGGTGTGTGACCGAACCTGGATTTACTAATATTATTATAGAAGCACTTAATTTTCAAACGGATGAATTTGATTTGCAAAAGGGTGAATTTAATGTGAAAAAACTGTACCTGTTCTACCATCCAGAACGCTGACAAGCATTTCGTTGATTACTCTAAGAAAGAGTAATGGCGAAAGTGAACATCCTTGTCGTACTCCTGAGCTCACTTCAAAACTGTCAAATTATTTTCCATTGTGAAGACGATTATTTTCCATGCACGTTTCCATAAAGCTCACCATATAAAGCTCCTATTAGCTGATTAGAACGCTTTCTCATAGTATACGAAAGGAAGGTAAACGAGAGATCGCAATTCAGTAGATTGCTTCACTATGATTTGGAGGTGTTAATATGGTTTATTCAGGAGTGACCCTTTCTAAATCCAGGCTGCTGTCCTCTAAGAGTTCGAGCTACTGCCTTTCTTATCCTTTATGCCGGGTTTTCATTAGTAGAATTAGTGGTAGAGTAACTGGCGTACTTTTAAGCCGAGCTAACTCTACTCTACTTATTTTGGTAGAGTACCCGTTTTCACTTAAATTGAAAATAGTATGGTGCAGAAGGTAATGACAGCACACTAAATACTTTAATGCCACGAATTTCTTGTATGCTCGACTATCTCAACACTGTTTTCATTAGCATAGTGGCGGTAGAGTAGAGTGGAAAGCAGTGGTGGGGGACAGAACTAGTAGAGTAACTTTACCACGGTGCTATCCCACTCTACTCTACTGTAATCAAGTACTCTACCACTTTCGTTTTCATTAAGCGAGTCCTCAAGATAGTTAGTACTCGCCCAGTATACTCTACCACTAATTCTACTAATGAAAACCCGGCATTATGGTAATATGGCGAACAAGATTTTACCCACAGTAAATGCCTTTCCAATTGTCACATGTTGTTAGGCCCCCCTTTTTTGGTATTTTGACTATGATATTTTCCGTTCAATCCTCCGTAAAGGTACAATTGTCAGTGCTTTTTCTAAGATTGGCTGTAGCGCATTTGCTGAGGCTTGAGTCGGCTTTCAACAGTTCTAGCGGGAAGGCATCTTTTCCAGCTGCTTTACCATTGGCCATTGCATGTATTACGGTTACTATTTCTGTCTTGGATGGGGCTCGGGTGGTGATTCTCATTGGCTGTGCATTGTTGCAGCATTCATTCCCACTCTTTACGCCATGCTTTATAGTAGAGTGCTTTCACGTGAGCTGTTTAGTAATTTGGTACAGCACCTTACTGTTTCCTGTGTTTGCCGCGTTTTCCGCCTCTATAACTCTTTTACATTACCTTGCTTCTGTATACCGTACTTTCCAATGCTGTAGAAAAACCAAGCCTTTAAAAAAAACCCGTTTTTTCCTCGAACTAAGATTTTCAGTTTCGAGATTCAATCTGGCCTGCATTCATGCATAAAAGAGTTTGATACGTACATAACACATACATACATATATCCTTATTTTCATTTCCATTATTATAATTCTTCGAAATCTGGTATAAAGTTTCCCGAAATTTTCCAAAGTACAATCTGGAATTTACAAAATTCTTTCCAGGAAAATTTTTAAATTTGATTTTCCGATACTTAAAAACATAGACAAAAGGAAATTCTCTTTTTCATAACCGTTGGGTTTTATCAAATTCAATGAATTTTTCATTTTCATCCAAAATACCAAGAATATGACAAAACTGATCTTTACATAAATTTTCCTTACACAATTCTGGGAATCCATGGCAATTGCAGAGTGTATAACGTGTGTGTATATAAAAGAGGCTATACCCAGTAGGACTTTTTACAACCGATGAAATATTAATCAATTCATTCGTTGATGAAATGGAAAGTCAATACTAAGTAATTCAAAATGTAATGAGAGTGCCCAATTTTTTTTATATAGGCAATGTGCAGAATTTAAGGTCTGCAAGGGTATAAATTTTCGTTTTTTTTTTGTGGGTTTCAGGAAAAGTTAACGTGGATTAAGTTTTGCCGAATTTAATCATTTGGTGAGTGACTTACTTTGTTTGTAGAAGAATTCTTTAAGAAAGTTGCTAAAACAAATTTTTTTAAGGGGAATGTATGTAAGACTTAATATCCAAAAGTGAGTTTGTGTCATATAACATTGAAATACACATTTCGTCCACCCACAATGCACGTAAACGTAAAGGCGGAGAAACAAATTCATTCTCAAAGTTTTATATGTACATGGGTAGAGTTTTCACCCACATCCAATGGCAAATCTTACAAATAAGTAAAAGAAGTTTGCAGCGATTACTAATAAGTGTAAGAGATGGGATAAGAAGGTTTGTATATGACAACTGTTTTATCGTTCTTTTTTTCCTTCGTCTTTTGAAACGGATGAAGGCACATGAATTTTATTCACAGAGGTATTCTAAAGCCCCTATACACGGTCAAATTGGATGTACATATATCGAAGTGTGGATGTACAACCAAAACTATCGGTTCCCAGTGGGAAAAATTGGGAGCGATGCACAGGGGAGTGCACTTGGAGCACTCCCAAGGGAGCTTTCTTGGAGTTTTCATAAATTTTATATAAAAAAAGAAAACGGGCAATTATCTTCATGCCCATAAAATGTGACATTAGCAAACTCAGCCCGGCTCTCGTTCGATACGGAGGACAAGCAGCTTTGGAAGTTGATAGAGTTTAGTTGGGGGACTGCTTTGGTAAAGCCACTCTCAAACAAAATAAAAGCTTTTCGATACCGGATCACATACCCACAGGCGCCCATGAATATTTCTTTTTTAAAAAGCTTTTTTATAATGCTCCAACAACGCGTTTTTGGGAGTATAAAAACGTATGCTCCCTCGCAATGACATGCAATGTTAAAAAGAATATAGAACGGGTATGGCAACGGGAGCACTCTATGCTCCTTTTGGTGCACTCCAAGATGGCTCTTGGAGCACTCCTTTTCCCGCTGGGTTGTGAGCCGGTCGGCCGATCAAAACTCGTTGCGTCCATGGGTTTAAAGAAAATCAGGATGTACATCCAAATTTGACCGTGTATGGGGGCCTTTATTTTCTTTTGGAGTAATGTAAATAGTTTAGCTATTTATGTAAAAACTTGTATAGGTAATTTCTTTGTTTGATTTTGGTCACTATGTATTCCTTTGTTACAAAATATAAAAAAATGCATTCTTGGGCAAAGAGGTAGCGAATTAATACGTAAAATGGCTTGGAATCATTCGTACCGTTGTAAGAATTAGTTAGCAAACCTTAAGTTGATACACAAATAATTTAAGAAGTAAAATAGTAGAGTGTCAGTTAAATAATAGAGACTTTTGTAGTGTAAAGTGCACAATAGAAAGGAAGTGAACAATAAAGGTGAGCTATCTTACTTATTTTCCTTTTGTACTATATGAGTGTGTTTCAGTCATCCACCCGTGCCCTCACCATCTATCTTCGCCCCACTCCAAACTCTAAAACCCCCTACTTTTAAGGTGTAAAGGTACCGTACAGCTGAATGGCGAACCAGTGGGTATAAACAGGTTGGTCGAAAACTGTCCCCGCCGATGTCCGGCAAGGTTGATGGGTACAAGTGCCTTACTGGTATGCGGCTTTGTCAGGGCGGACTTCACTTCCAGCTTGACTCGTGGGAACAACATGAACGAAAATAATAATGAATAGTAACCAAAGCAAAACAGATACACAGACGACCCGACCTAGCAAAGTATAAAGACTTCCCCCTCAGTGGGGTCTCAGCTTGTTTCAAATGGGGCAATCGCCAGCTATGGTTTCGCGAGCACCAACCCAAGAACTCCAAAGTCATGCAACATAACATCCCTAAATAAAGGGCGCTTACCAACCTTATGGAAGAACTCTTTTATAATACCTGTCCATAAGAAAGGCTGTAAAAACGAAATATCTAATTATAGGCCAATTGCGAAGTTATCGTCTATACCAAAACTCTTCGAATCTATTATTTATTCTGCTATCGCCCCTATCTGCAAGAGGCTTATCTCAACAAACCAACATGGTTTTCTTGCAGCCCGTTCCACTACCACTAATTTACTGGAGTTCTTTTCACACACAATTAGAGGCTTTGTCACTGGCTGCCAAACTGACTGTGTCTATACAGATTTTAGTAAGGCTTTCGACAAGCTCTCCCACTCTATTATAGTTCTTAAACTAAAGAAATTAGGCTTTCCTCATGCCCTTGTGGATTGGTTCCAGTCGTACTTAGCCGATAGAACCTACCAGGTTCTATTCCGCGGAGTCAAATCGAAGAACATCGAAGCGTCCTCTGGAGTCCCACAAGGCAGTCATCTTGGCCCTCTTCTTTTTATTTTATCAATTGACGATATTGTTACCCTGCTAAGGCACTGTAAAATCCTTATTTACGCTGATGACATCAAACTGTATCGCCACATAAGGAGTATAGAGGATTGCAAACTTCTGCAATCAGATCTAAACACCTTCTATTCTTGGTGTTCCAACAACAACCTTGTGCTTAATATTAGTAAATGCGAGATCATGACTTTTTGTAGCAAACGTGGTGTTATAACTTTTGACTATACTTTCCTTGACAACAAGGTCTTCCGTACTGAATCTGTAATCGATCTTGGGGTTAGGTTAGAAAGTAAGTTGGATTTCTCCACCCACATCAATTATATCTCCTCCAAGGGCAATTCAGTCCTGGGATTTATAAAAAGATGGTCCAAAGAGTTCAACAACCCCATCGTCACTAAACACCTGTACGTATCTTTGGTTAGGCCTTTGCTTGACTACGCTTCCCAGGTATGGTCTCCTTACTACTCCTCCCATGTTAGTAGAATCGAATCGGTTCAAAGGAAGTTCGTCCGGTTTGCACTCAGCCACCTCCCGTGGGATGACCCACTCGCTCTTCCGCCTTATGAGAACAGACTTAAATTGCTCAACTTAAGCTCCCTCCATAAGCGCCGTGAGGTCGCTGACGTTATATTCGTTCATCGACTGATGAATGACAAAGTGGACTCTGGTTTCTTAAGAAACCGCGCGTCATTTAGAGTGAATAACTACAACCTGAGAGGTGAACCTCTTTTGCACATTAATTCCTCTAACACCAATTATGGCATGTTCGAACCCGTTAATCGCATGCTTATAAATACTAAAAACAATAGGAGTGTGTTTAGCTTGCTAACCAGTGAAGTTGTCCTTAAAAGGACCCTTCTCAATGTGGCGTGACTCTCTGCGTGCCTCACTCCCTTTTTAGTTTTGCACGCTTCTCTGTTTAATGTTTTTGATCTTTTATGTTTTAATATTTTATGTTTGCATGTCTCAGCTGAGCCACGGCAGTGGTAAATATTTCTCAGCTCTGCTGGGAAGTGCGCCTTCTGCCTTAGAAGGGAAACTCTATATATGTAGGTATATATACATATGTATATAACATATTATGTATGTATGTGTATGTATATATAGATTTTCATGCTTAGCTGAAAAGTGCGCCTTCTGTGCTAGAAGGGTTAACTCTAGAAATAACCACAAGCAAGGAGTCACCAGCCACAGTGACAATGGCACATATGGGCAACAGAGATCACGAGCGTTCATCCGCAAGAAAAGGTAAAATGGCACCCTCTTCGTTCTCAGCAAAATTGCAGAGATTGATACCGGCAGTATCATCTTGGAGAAACAAGACAAACAAAGTGCGCTCCAGAACGCAAGGACAATAGAAGCTTTAGCCTCCTGCACTAAAAGGGAGATAGCTCAGCGCCTTCACATAATGACTCCAAAGGAGAAAGGCTCTCAAGTGCGGTCGGGGAAGCTTCTACTTCAGGAGCCCAAACATCAGGCTCAACGGGTAACAGGTCATTGAGCGAAATAGTGAAGTATCACCTGGAAGGTACTCAAGGACAACTCCATTTTGGACTAAGGCAGCAAAGGATAAAGTTTTGAAAACAACGTCTCCTAACGAACAGGCTGACTCCGGTAAAGAGCTCAGTGAGTGGATAAATTACCAGTCATCGAGGCTGAGAGCGGGCCAGAATCTACAGGCTTAGATGCAGCGCTTGACAATGTAGTCGGAACCTCCGGTACCTCCGCAGCAGTAGCGAATTCTTGGCTGTAAAAGCGGTGCTAGAGGCGATGTTAGTAGGGGCTACCAGTGACATCCTAGGTGCAGAATCAGGACCACCACCAGTAGTGGGAGCCAAAATGTTCTTCGGCTGTTCGAAGTTCTTGCAGATCAATTTTAAGCACAGTCCCTGAGCCTCGGATAATCTGCAGGTCTTCCTTCGCAAGGGAAACTTCGACATAGTTTTTAGAAGCCCTGTGTCAAGTCATCGACCATTAAGGGTCTCCCCATAGACAATAGAACATCTTTTATAACAAAACAGACAGTGGTAAGCGTAGATCTTATCTATGTCCTAACTTATCATGTATGCTTATCTATGTCCTAACTATAGCTTCGATGACCTAACCTTGGTACAGGTAGAGGCGAGTAATGGGGGGATTTCTTGGTCGCTTCAGCCTACTTCGCGTACGACAAGTAAGTACCTCCGTTAGAAGTCAGGAACCTGGTGGAAAGTACAACAATCAAGAGAAAGAACATTTTGTTGGGCTTCGATGCCAACGCGAGACACGCACTATGAGGCAGCAAAGAAAGCAACGAAGGAAGGAAGTAATTTTTCAATTACATAATTAATACTAAGTTAGAGCTATGCAATGTGGGTAATTCGCCCATTTTTGCATTCCCAAGTACAGACTCTGTACAGACAGACTGGAACTTAGTGGTTGGGAAGAAGTAATCGATATTACCCAAGCTCTAAATAGCAATTTCCTCAGTAACTTGAGGATTTTACATACTACATCCATCTCAGATCACAAGTATTTCTCCTTTGATATAAATCCGGGAGGAGAAAAGACAGAATAAGAAAGTTTTTCCACCGTGTTGGATCGAAGAGTTATCAGATCTTAAACATCTAACCAGAGAGATTTTCAATATCTGCTATAGACACAAATATTGGAAACCCTACAAGGACTGCCTAAAGCTGTATAAGAAAGTGGTGAAGGCCGCAAAAACACAATTATGGAAGGATCATTATCTAGCTATAGAGAGACACTTGGACGAAGGTGACCGGCAATGTGACCGGAAGTGTAAAGCTGCTAACTTCTCGGGTGAGTTTTTTTCTAAGCAACCCTGTCAACCATCTTAAACAGGGAGACGGCACATGCCCTAAAGAACTAAAACTTCTCCTAGAAACCCACTTTCCTGGCTGTCCCTTATGGAAGCGGCACTGCCGTGGGAGTAAACCTGCCAAGCTGTCACCCTGAAAAGGTGCGATGGACGGTGCATAGTTTCTCCCATGGCAAGTTTCGAGGCTTGGACAATATAAGGCCAATTATGCCCACAAAAGACGCATGACATTATTGGCCCATGGCTTGTCTTAATCTGCAGGTTTGAACTCTTGGATGTTGTAGGAGCTCGGAAATACTGACTGCGGGAGATTATTCCACAGTGGAGCTATTCTGGGTCAATGGTGGAGCAGGCGGTGTCGTCATCAATTAATTTAAGTGCCGAGGGAGTTGTATTCGAGTAGAGGTCGATTGTAGGATTTATAAATAACAGCACGCTGTAGGAGGAATTTGCACCTCTTAAGAAATCCCAAGCACTAGCACTGGCATGCTTGTTTGGCGATTTAGAATTGAATGTGAATTTTGAAGGCGAAACGATGCTTTATTGACTATATTCACCGGACATCGCATTAGCTCTTGTTCTACAGTCCAAAAAATTTTCTGGATGGAAAAACAATTGTGTCCCAAAACGAATGTTTCTAAAAACCTCTATTTAAGTACTATTGGCATAAAACGTCTTCAAAGAACCAAATTTCCTTGCTAATGTTTTTGATGTGAGTCCCCTACTAAGCGATTTCCCTGCTTTACGCGAAAATATCTTACAACAAATTAATAATGAAGCAGCTTCAACATGTTTTTGAAATCATCATCAATCATCAATTTCAAGTGACAACTGTCAAGTTTACATCTTGTGAAAAAAGTGCAAATTTAAAATCAAAAAATTTATATTAATACGCGCTTAAGAAACGTGTAATAGCTTTCCACTGTTTCTACAGAGTGCAATTCATCGCTGAATATTGAAGTTTTCTTCGAATTATACCTAAAAAGGCAAAGGAAAGTATAAATCATTTTTACATATTTCTTTTCTGCCTGTCGTCGAGACAACTGTCAATTGACAGCTCAGCTCTCCAGTCTAGACAACAACCCGTTTCGATTGGACTTCGCCTAAAAGTATGCTTCCGAAATAATGAGTATACAGAGAACACCGCCATGGGGTAACTCTTCCCAAACAAAAAATGTTAACCTGTTTATCCCAAGTGCTACTACCTCAACATTAACTACAACAACAACAACCTCTACAACTGCTTCGACTGCAAGTACAACGGCTAACCTAGCAATAAAAAGCCCTAAACCAGTAACCACACCGGTAGAAACTGCAACAACTAACCTGAGTGTAATGCAAACCAAAAGATCTAGAACATCTCCCGAATCACATAAGCTAAACAAAAATAAAAAAATGAAAAATTTAAATACTTTGAGAAACTATTGGCTTAATCAACCACCTGGAACATCTCAAAATCGATTTGATATCCTATCAACGGATGAAGCAAGTGAAGAACCGGATAATTCACCAGCAAGAAGCAACAGAAAAGAAGCAAAACCCATTGTACCTAAACCCCCACCAATATATGTCCAAGGCGTCAAATATATACACGTATTAATAAATGCTCTAAATACGGCTACAGAAAAAGACGCGTATGTACTTAAAGTTCTAGCGAACGACGAAATAAAAATACAACCATCAGACTCAATCACCTACACAAAAATAATAAAAGTACTCCAACTTAAACAAACACAGTATTACACTTTCAAGCCTAAAGAGCAACGTGGCTTCCGAGTAGTGCTTCGAAATATGCATTATTCAACCGACCAGAACGAAATCAAAAAAGAACTTGGTGAACATGGTCATAAGGTAATCAATATCCACAACATACTACAGGCCCGAACGAAAAAACCTCTCCCACTCTTCAGCATAGAAATCGAGACTAACAAAAACAATAAAGAAATATATAACATAACCAACTTATTGCATTGCAGAATATCTTTTGAACCACCTCGACAAAATAGGAACATACCTCAGTGCTTAAACTGCCAAAAATATGGGCACACTAGAAACTTTTGTACACTAAATCCAATCTGCGTAAAGTGTGCAGGAAAGCACAAAACTGTCGAGTGTACTCAAGACCCAAAGAGCTGCAACATCAAATGTGCACTATGCGGCGAATCACACACAGCTAGCTATAAAGGCTGTGAAATATACAAAGCCCTAAAAGTTCAAAGATTTCCTGCCCTACGAAAAAAAGTACCTGATCAACAAAAACCTGAAACCACTGATGCGCCAATTCCTCGCCCGATCATGACGAATACTCCAGTAACATTTGCAGATGTCGTAAAAAGTAACACTGGACAAGGCGAAAGCCAAAAAAACGTGATCAATCCTGAAGACGACTTATCCGAACTAAAGAACATGATGAAGCAGCTTATAACACAAATCTCTAATATGATGAACATCCTAACTCTGCTTATTACCAAAATAAATGGATAATAATACAAATTTAAAAATAGTCGTCTGGAATGCAAACGGACTATCCCAGCATGCCTTAGAAGTTAAAAAATTTATAACTGACCATTCTATTGACATTCTGCTAATATCTGAAACCCATTTTACCAATAAAAGCTATATCAAGATTTCTAACTACAATGTTTTTCACACAAACCATCCTAGTGGACGTGCTCACGGTGGTACAGCAATCATAATTCGACAAGACATCAGCTGCAATGTGCTAGAAGAATACACGAAGGACTATTTCCAAGCTACTACAGTCCAAATCGATGACACATACGGACCGCTCATAGTATCTGCACTATACTGCCCACCCAAATTCAATGTAAGTGTATTACAGTTCACGGAATACCTCCATACACTGGGCCCGCGCTTTATTGCAGGAGGTGACTTCAATGCAAAGCACACTGACTGGGGCTCAAGGCTTACTAATAAAAGAGGAAAAAATCTAATGGATGCTATAAGGCAAAACAAGTGTACCTTTATAAGCACTGGAGAGCCCACTTATTGGCCTACTGACACCAACAAAAAACCAGATCTAATTGACTTCTGTGTTCTTAAAAACTTTAACCTAAGTCAAATTACCATGAAATCATGCTTTGAACTATCCTCCGACCATTCCCCTATAATACTGGAATACATCACTAATGTGAAATTACTACGGCCAACGCATTTCCTTACTAACCATAAAACTAACTGGAACTTTTTTGCTAAAATAATAGACAAAAACTTGGAAACTAGAATTCCCCTCAAGTCCCACGAGGATATCGAAAGCAGCATAGTATACTTTAACGACTCAATTCAATCCGCAGCATTACAAACAACGCCTCCAATCAAACATAACCACTTAGACACTTATACACCAAAATCAATCAAGCAAAAAATCAAAGAAAAAAGAAAACTTAGGAAAATATGGCAATGCACCAGATCACCAGTAGATAAAGCTAATTATAACAAATCAACTAGAGAACTAAAGGAACTCCTAAGACTACATAACAACCAACATACTACCAAGTTTCTGACAAATCTTTCGGCAACGCAAGCAACAAACTACTCACTTTGGAAACTAAACAAGAGGCTCAAAAAAGGAATACAGCATCAAACACCTTTAACGAAAACCGACGGTACGAGGTCCAGAACAAATCTAGACAAAGCGAAAACGCTAGCAGACTATTTTGAAACAACTTTTACTAATCCCTTCAATAACCGAAATAACTCATTCCTAAACATAAATAATACGTCTCCAAAGAAAATAATAAAGAAAATCGGAATAAATGAAATAAAATGTTATATAAAGAACAGATTAAAACCTAGAAAATCTCCTGGATATGATCTGATAACAGGACAAATACTAAAGCAGTTGCCAGAAAAAGCCTTAGTCTATCTTAGGAATGCCTTTAACGCCATACTACGTTTAAATTATTATCCAAAAGTTTGGAAGGTTTCTAAGGTAATCGCTGTCCAGAAACCAGGCAAAGATGCATCTAAACCATCATCGTATAGGCCAATAAGCCTTCTACCGATCATCTCTAAATTATTCGAGAAACTCCTGCTTGATCGTATTGACGTGGCATTGAAACTAAACAACCTAATTCCAGACCACCAATTTGGTTTTCGACAAGATCACTCTACTATACAGCAGGTCCATCGAGTAACAAATAAAATTCTAAATGATTTGAACGAGCAAAAATATTGTGTCGCAGTTTACCTGGACGTTGCAAAAGCCTTTGACAGTGTATGGCATGAAGGACTCCTTTTCAAACTTAGCGCAATGTTACCTGACTATCACCAACTCATCAAGAGCTACCTGGATGACCGCCACTTCTACGTACAATATAATGACGAATGCTCGGACTTACGTAAAATAGAAGCTGGTGTTCCACAAGGAAGCGTCCTAGGACCTACCTTATACCTTCTGTTTACAGCAGATATACCAAAACCTGTGTCCCGTGAAACCATGATAGCAACATTCGCAGATGACACGGTGATTCTTTCCTCTCACAACTGCCTAGAACAAGCTACTAAACAAATAGCAAAAATACTAAAGGAAACGTCAAACTGGTTCCACAAATGGGGAATACAAATCAACGAAGACAAAACGGTTCAAGTTATATATACAACAAAAAGGACCTCCATAAATCAAGCTATTACTTTAAATAACAAAAACATTAACCCTGTCAACTCAGCGAAATACCTGGGAATGCTAATTGACAACAAATTGACTTGGAAACAACATATAATTGGAAAACGTAACCAAATCAAAAATAAGTTTAGACAACTCTACTGGCTCCTAAACAAAAATTCGAAACTCTCGCTTCATAACAAATTATTAATTTACAACACAGTAATAAAACCTATTTGGATGTATGGCATCCAAATATGGGGAACAGCCAGCAAAACAAACATCGACATCATTCAAAGACAGCAGTCAAAAATACTCAGGACTATTGTGAATGCACCTTGGTACATATCCAATGATGATATACATCGCGACCTCAAAGTACCTAGCATCAGGGACGAGATTAAAAGATACAGCAAGAAGCATCAAATCACAATAACATCCCACCAAAACAAGGAAATACGTGATCTACCCCAGCAAGAAGCCAACACAACAAGAAGACTGAATAGACGCAGACCAGTGGATCTCCAATTTATCACTCCATGATCCATGATTATGTATAATTAATAATTATTGTAAAAAAAAAAACAAAAATGTACAAACTAAGTATAAAAGACAATGGTCTTTAAGCTTAAAATTGAATCCCTAAACTGTTAAAACAATTACTTATTGTTCTAGGACAGGTGTAATATTTTATTGGGAAATAAAAAAAAAAAAAAAAAAAAAAAAAAAAATTGCCTTAGGGACTGCTACACAAGTTAATGGGTTGAAGGTTGTCTGCTCCTCCAAGCAACTTTAACCAATTTTACATCATGATTCACCATCAAACAATTCACATTAAAAATCAGTTAAATAATCATTGACTCTCTTAAACAACCCCGAACATAATAATATAACCTTCCACGCCTCTTCCAATTAGTAGTAGTAAACCAGTTAGAAAGAAAACAACCTTGATAAAAACAACAACACTCTTCTCCCAACTTCAGAAGATAAGCAGCCATCTAAATCGCGTGCAGACAACTTGTCTGGGTCCAAATAATTTTATACACACAATAAAAGCGAAAATTTTCTGCTTAAACAGAAAAAGCTAAATTGGCCATTGGTCCTCCGTAATTAGACCCCAATTTTGTTGAAAAAAGTGGTCCCACAATGGTGATTTTTTTCTGTTTTTTTTTTTTTGAGCTATATCATGACAAGAACGCCTCAAAGTAGCATCTCCTCACATTTAAAACAATTCACAAAACGACTGGCCGTCACGTACCTGAGAATGTCGTTAGTTGACAAGACTCTAGGTTGTTGGAGTATTTGTTTGGCTGGTCTTCAAGAAAGTTGCTCTTAAAGTAGGTATCGCCCCTAGAGGCAATAAAATAAGACGAAGGACCCAGTGATGCTGTCACTTACAGCACTGGACACGTTAAGAAAATAGCCTTCGTCTTCCTTGTTGGAAGATGGCTCCCCGAAAAAATATAACACACAAATGCTATAGTAGCTAGATTGTGGAAGAAGTAGGAAAATTTTCAAGGTAAAATTAGATGAAGTGAGAGAGGTCCTTGAAATGTTGATTTCCTGATTGATGAATGAGGATGATTGTCTGTGGAAGGAAAACTAGAGAATGACATGAAACGTAGATAGAGGATCAGGCATTCAAGTGGCAGGAAGGTGTGATTTATTTCAACAATGCCAGAAATAGGTGAAATCCTTGGCGAAGTATAGTAAAGGCAGAGTTTGCTAATTTTTTCCGTCTAGGGGGGTGCGGTCGCACATATTTTGGAGCGACATTTTTTATATTTACTTTTAGGGTACGATTCCGAACAAGACGGCAGACTGCAAACCCCAGGCGACTCTACTGGTTTGTAAGATAAAATCGCAAACCGCAGGCAATCATACAAACCAGTAGTGTCGTCTGCGGCTTGCAGTCTGCCGCCTTGTTCGGAATCATACCTTTAGTTGTAAAATACAACTTGTTCACTGTATCAGTTTACTACAAATTTTTACGAATTATAATTTATATAGTAATTTCGAATATTTTTGCTCATCTCTAAGTTAATGTAGGGTTGAAAATATTATTTCTAAAAATTTTGCTCAGATACGGACATCAATGGTGCCGACGTTGAGAAGATTCTACATATGTACTACTTGGTGGTCAATGTTTACTGAATGCTTTGTACCACTGTTACAAAGTTGTTGTTTTTTTCATGCGGTAGTTCTAAGCTCTTTGTACTTCCAGTCCGATATGGTGCAATATCTAGCAGTAAGCTTAGTAAAGGAGGGAAATAGATTAGGGGTTATGAAGGTTCGGGAGGGTGTTGAAGAAGGTGGTGATGAACCTTGCGATGAGCCCTTGGATGTTGTAGGAGCTCGAGTTGTTCTATTTAGAAACGAATTACTAGAGTAAACGAATTACTAGAGCACTGGTAGAGTGCGCGAACGGGGAAGTTGCAGGTGGATGGAATGAGACCAGTAGGCTAAGCGGGTATAAGATTGCCGTGGATATTTCAGAGGAACAGTCGCTATGATATCAGCGATATAATTTTGTCAGTGATGCTACGTTCCTACGGTGGCTCAAGGGTTTGATGGTGGAGCAAATGGCGTCGTAATTTGAAGGCCCCTTTTTGTCATAAAGATTTGTGAAGAAGTCCCTGGATATGCTCGAGCGGAAAGGAAAGAATGGATCTCAGACCAAACATAGAAAAAGATCCAAGAAATTAATGTGTTAAGGACAAAACTACTCAATACCAGAGAAGATGAATTAGAACACGCGAAAACATTATATCGACACAAAGCCAAAGCAGTCAAACTTGCTCCAAGAATAGATAAAAGGAAATTCTATGGAAATAATTGCTAAGGAAGCACAAACAGAACCAAACAAAAGCAACATGCATCAGCTATACGACCTTATCAGGAAACTATCAAATAAGGGATTGAGACGATTGTTGTACTTAGAAGGACGTTTACTTACATCTACGGAAGATCAGATACGAAGATGACGTCTATACTATACACAGCGAAAACAGAGAAAGATCAATGACTGGCAATTAATATTGACGGAAGAAACAACACAACGAACTAGGTTATTCAATATAAATCCACCAATGCTGATACAAGTCAAAGAAGCAATGGTGAAGTTGAAAAATAAGACTGTGGAATAATCTCCCGCAGTCAGTATTTCCGAACTTGTACAACACCTTAGAGTTCAAACGAGAGGTTCATCGTCATTTTCTTCTACACCCTCCAGACCCCCTCTAAACTTTCCTATTCTCCTCTATTCTTCCAACCAAGCTTACTACTAGACATTGCACCATGAACTGAAATACATGATGGACTGGTAGTATAAAGGGTTTCTTGGGATTTCTTAAGAGGTGTAAGTTCCTCCTCCAGCCATCGGCCCGTGCTGTTATTTATAAATCCTACATTCGGCCTCTTCTCGAATATAACTCCCTCGTTTGGGGCGGCGCTCCAATAACCACCTTGGCATGGTTAGATAAGGTCCAAAAAAAGGCCCTTAAATTAATTGATGACGATACCGCTTGCTCCACCATCGACCCCCTCAGCCACCGTAGGAATGTAGCAGCACTGACAAAATTTTATCGCTACTATCATAGTGACTGTTCCTCCGAGCTAAACGCTCTCCTGCCTCCACGGCATTCTTATACCCGCAACACCAGATTAGCCCACTCGTCTCATTCCCTCCACCTGTAACTCCCCCTTTCACGCACTCAACAGGATATGAATTCGTTTGTTAATAGAACAACTCGGCTGTGGAATAATCTCTCGCAGTCAGTATTTCCGAGCTCCTACAACATCCAAGAGTTCAAAAGCAGGGTTCATCACCACCTTCTTCAATTCCCTCCCGTTCCTTTATAACCCCTCCAACCCCCTCCCCGTACTAAGCTTACTGCTAGACATTGCACCATGACGTGACAAATGACATGACGGACTAGTAGTACAAAGGGTGATTCCTGAGCTTAGCACTGCCACATAAAAAAAAAACAAACCTAAGCTTGGTTTTTTCATATATAAAAAAAATCAGAAGGCCCAGATAGAGTTTCAGCTGAACTGTTCAAAGCCAATATTGAAGTAATATTAGAGATATTGCATGCTATTTTGGAGTAAATATGGAACGAAGAAAGATTGCCAAATTTATTAACTTGCCGAAAAAGGGGATATATAAGAATGCGGAAATTGGAGAGGCATTACCATACAAAATATGGAAGCAAAAATATTCCTTTTTAAAATTGAAGATAAAATAGACTGATGGCTAAGAACAACAATTAACAACGACAACTAGAGTGAAACAATGTTGCCCCCTTCCGCCATTACTCTTCATAACTGTACTTGAAGAAATAATGAAGAAAGCCAACAGAGAATCAAGAGCAATACGAAGGGCATTAGTAGAACGGCTAGTAGATCTCGAATACGCAGATGATCGTCACAACTATCTAGAAATCTAAAATTAAATATTTTCATGCTTGAGAAGCACTATGCTTCCAAGAGCAGTAAAGCAGGATAATAATAAAAAACGCTTTTTCTACTACGAAAGTAGTAGAGTAAATAAATATCCAGCGGGAAATTAATCAAGCACTGCCAAAAGAAGCAAAAATACAGCACTTCCAATTCATGTTATGAAAGCCCTTTGGAAGCACACACTCTATACTATACATTATTTTTCTCAAGCTTTCTCTCATTCTCCTTAATTTGGAAAATTTGTGGTTGTTGTAAAACTGCGTCAGTTGTGAAATACTATTTCTGGTGAAAACAATAAATGAAAGGATGTAACAGCATAATGGCGCGACTATATATTGGGCGCAACTTATGCGAGGTATTGCCCCCCTAGCCAGAAGCCCGGAAAAGCATGACCAAGGAGTCAATACCATACATAAGAAAAAAATTCCGGAACTCCTATCCGCCCCAACCGCCGATACTAATGTCAGGGGGATATGCTGCCGGCCACACGGAGTTCACTAGCTCGCCGGGGGGGGGGGGGGGGGTCGTGGGGTGTGTGGCCGGGCCTATACGCAGTATGGTTCACCACTTACCTGTGACTGTGCAATTTCAGATTCCGCCTCCATCTTCTCCAGGCATCGCCTGAGCCGCGTCACTGTAGTTCGGTCCCTTGCCAGCTCATAGTATGGATAACCACCAGCTGGAAAGGAAAGGCACTACTTAAGAACCCTGAAAAAGGAAATGAAATACGGCCCAACCATTCCAGAAAAAAATTTTAACACATGGACATTTTCAATATAAGTATTTAATTTGGTTAACACAACTCCAACTTAAATTCAACAACAGCATTAGATAATTACATACCTATATAAAAACTCGGTTCGAAGAAAGATTTATAAAAACAAAAAAAACGCGTCGTAATGGTACCAGCACGTCGCGTTTGTACATCAAAACGATTACACATTAGTATCTATTCATTATAAATATCAATTCATTCGTGAAATTCAAACATAACACAACAAAACGTCAACCAAAAAAATTTAAGGAGTGGAATATATTAACACAAACAAAGGTGTACTTAACTGCCAAAATAAAAGTAACTTGAATAATAATGTAATATGAGTAAAGCATATATTGTAAGTGCTCTGGGTATGCTTAACCCGTTTAAAATAAACTAGTATTATTGGTACAGTTATTGTTTTTTGTTATAAGTAAAACATAAATTAATTAAATTGTCATCAAATTGCTAAAAAAAAAAATAAAGTGAATTTCAATATTATTATTATTATTTCTGTCAGTGATGTCAGCCATAGTAAACGTGTGAGAGTTTGCTTCTTGTCACTCTCTCCATATATTTCGATGAACTAGAAATTAACAATCTCCTAGGATCACTTACTGGCGTTAATAAAATAGGAGTAGTTGATTACGAAATTGCTTGCTGGTCTCCTCGATATGCTTCAAAACTGGACAATAATTTTTTCCTTTTTTGTTTCCGTTTGGTTTTTTGTGCAATGCTCTACAGAACCGTAGACAGGAAGCAAGATAGTTCAAAATGGAATTGCAAGTACAATTGACGGTGTGCAAACAATTAAATTTTTTTTTCTCCAGTCGTTATATCAGGAGATAATTTACGCAGGAATCTTTTGTACGGCTTAAACGAGAGTTTTAATAGTAATTTTTACTGTCGTTTTTCCCGAGAGCAAAAAGAATTCATGGAAGTCGAAATTAAAGAAAACTTTCGTTCCCTTCGAACAGATCAAAATTATAAAACAGACTTACTTAATCGACAGTTCGGTAACTATTTCCCTTGGCAACGTTGAACTTCTTGAACACGTAGCCTTCCAACGTACCTTGCTATATTTTGCTAGTAATTTGAGAATCTTGGTCCTCTTCGCCGAATAAAAACCTCAGATCTTCAAACACGACTTCCAACTCTTCTATCTCCTATCCACTCGCACAAACTATCGTCCTTATCGCCCAGTATAGCCACGTAGGTACTTTCCTTCTGACTCTGCTCCTCCAGGTTCGTATGATTAGTCAAATGCACATACGTACATAAATATTTTTCAAATTCTTTTTTTTTGTTATTAAAAAGTTTTTTTTTTTTATTTTCCCGACGAAAAATTTTCCCCGTCCAGGGCCCTAATCATTGAATACGATTCGGTTCAAATTAATCATAAATCGTAAATGTGGCATCACTGATTTCGATTTTTTGTCAAATCGTTGTCTTTCAATCGTAAAAGTTTACAATGACATTTGAGTAGTCGAAGTTGAATCGTCTTGACAGCTTGGAAAATGTAAGCATAATTTTTGCAAAAAATATTGAGTTCAAACTAATTGTTTTTCTTGTATTTTAGGGCGAAAGTAACTACAAGGAAGCAGTACGAAAAATTAATAAATTTTTTGGAAAAAAACCCAGGCCTAGCTAAAGGATACGTGAAGAAAGGGGAAGCAAGACAGAGTTCAAAAAATCTGTGGCATTCTATTGCTAAAGAACTAAATGCTATAGGTCCGCCTGTAAGAGATGGGGACGGGTGGAAAAAAGTACAAATTTCATTTATTTTATTTGTTTAAACAAACAAAAGTTGTTTATTTTCAGATATGGATTGATTTCAAACACAATATAAAAAGAAAACTGAAACACAACAAAACCCAAATAACAGGCACGGGCGGAGGTCCAAATAAATCTGTAAGTTTTTCGCCATTAGAAGAGGCAGTGATAAAGCTGGTAGACATGCGTTCTGCAGTAGATGGCATAGAAAAAGCACGATGCTTTCCAGAGGAAACGCCAGTCATAAACGATATACAGCATTATGCTGAAGATAATTTTTCAAGTACACTGCCAATATCCAATCCATCTACAGCAACTGTTGTTGAAAGTGCTAGTTTCGTTGAAGATGTGTTCATGGATAACCAGCCAGAAACTTTACAAGAAGTGCAATTAAATACACCTGTGCCTTCACAACGCCAAAGAAAAAAAAGTCAACCAAAATTAGACAACAAATATAAATTATTGGAAAAAGAACTATCAACTCAAAAATATATATTAGAAAAAGTGATTACTTATTTAAGTGAAATTAAAGAAACGCATAAAGAAAACAATAGATATCAAAGAAAGATGTATTATTTACAAGAAAAACAATACGAATTAGAAAAAGAAAAGCTAAAAGAAAATAAAAGAACGGATATTGCAAAAGAAAAATACCAAACTGAAATTATTCAATTAAAAAAAGCCAAACTGAAAAAATTAATTTAAGAAACTGAAAAGTTGATTTTTCATATATTTTTATTATTTATTTTTAATTTACAGGGAGTTTTGTTTATTTTTTATATATTTTTTTAAGGTATTGAATTTTAAATTAAAGTATAGTTAATATAAATAAAGCAGCTGTGAAGAACGAGAAAAGAAGGAATTTTGCAAAAGAAAAATGCTAGACTGAAATTATTCAATTAAAAAAAGCCAAACTGGAAAAATTAATTTAAGAAACTGAAAAGTTGATTTTTCATATATTTTTATTTTTTATTTTTGAATTAACAAGGAGTTTTGTTTATTTTTTATATATTTTTTTAAGGTATTGAATTTTAAATTAAAGTATAGTTAATATAAATAAAGCAGCTGTGAAGAATTGAAAAATAGTTTCTATTTATTGTTACATTTATCTTATAATAGAATTAAGAATCTCATTCCTAATGGATGTTGCTGTTAGATTCTCATTTTGTGAATTGCATGTTTCGTTTGAGTCTCTTCCTGATGCTTCCTCTATTTCTTCAAATGGAATGTTGAAATTTAGGCAAATATTGTGTAGGGCGCAGCACGCGTTAATTATTTGGGACGCTTTCCTAGGGTTGTAGTGTAATTCTCTAGCAGCAAGAAGACAGCGAAAACGTGACTTTAGAAGACCGATGGTGCGTTCTACAATGTTTCGTGCTTGTGCATGTTTGGAATTGAACCTTGATTCTCTAGATCCTTCTTCAGACGATCTAAATTGTGCAATTAACCACGGTTCCAATGGGTATCCCGAATCGCCTATATTGTAATTTAATACCAATAATATTAGTATTATATATATTTTTGGCATTACCTAGAAGCCATGTATTTCTTTCACCATTTTCGTAACTTCTCATTAATTTTCTTCGTGCTATACTTTCACTCCAAATAAAGGAATCATGAGAGGCTCCCCCATGCCTGGAATCTTCAGCAATAATTTTCATGTTGTGGTCGCATACCTGAAATTTATTATTATTATTATTTACTTACTATCCTGACTATATTTTTGTAAAACTTACAATCATAACATTAATGCTATGTTTTCCTTTTCTGTTGTAAAATAAATGCTCGTTTCTGCTTGGTCTTACTATATTAATGTGAGTTCCGTCAACACAACCAATGACTCCGGGAAACCGATGTTTTTCATAAAAGAAACTTTTACAATCCGCTTTATAATTTTCATTCGGCCATAAAATGTATTTAGGACAAATTCTTTCTTCTATAATTCCTAATACTTCGCTTAAAACGTATGACACCTCAGATTGTGCCATACCTATCCAATAATCTTGACCAACACAACGCTGGTAACTTCCACTTGCAAGGAATCTTAAAGTTGCCGCAAGCTTTAATATTGGAGGAATCGACGATGAACGGCTTCTAGGTTTAAAAAAATCTTTTATTTCTTCCAATAAGAAAGTGACAGCACTTTTGTTCAACCTAAATAAGCTAATAAAACTAAACAAAATATTTCGTATGTAGGTGGTCAAAGAATAAAGAAGAACAAAACAACAAACCTCGTTTCATGCATCTCCAAGGGATTTGAAGAGTCTCTTATCTTTTTTCTAATTACTGCTTGAATTTCTTCCTCACTTTCACTGCTACTGGATAATAATAGGCTTAACGGTATCATTATTTTATTATTATTATTATATTTTTTTATTATTATTCTTTTTAATATTATTTGTATTTTTATTATTATTATTATTAGTAATTACCACTTTTATTACACCACTTATCAGAAAACAATTTTTTTCAGCAAAGTGAAGTTATCTGCAATCCAAGAAAAATCGTACTTTCATATGGCACTGCCTATTAATAATTACGATCGTAAACAATGATACCAAATCAAAATTGGATCGTAAGTACAAATCGTAAATAATTGCAATCGAATCGTGTTCAATGATCAGCCCCCAGAGTTATCAATCCATCAAAAACTTTTTTTCTTCCTCCCCATTTTTTTTCTACTCGCCTACTTTTTTTGTTCCGACCCACTACTAGATTTCTTTCCCGACAGTGATTTTGTGTCAAGTAGATATTTAGGGATTTTCGAGCAAAACTGACCGTTACAGCAAAAACCCGCGTGCGCTGCAACGCCTTTTAATAAAAAGAATTGTGTGTGCATAGTCCGGGATAAGATAAGGGTATACTGAAACAAAAAACAAATCTGCAAAACATGATTCTGGGTACATACAAAATTTTAGTTGCCTATAGAAAATAAGTTTCCCATGTACATAATTGGGACCTTGTGCAGAAAGTGCTCTTCGGCGATCTCAGCATTTTTTCCCAAAAAAGCTCAAAAATATCATTAATTTTGCAAAACTGCCGCCCATTGTTCAGCCCAAAAATTCACAATTTGCCCCTCGAAATCTATGCCAATAAAGCAGTTTCCAGTAATTTTTGTTTTTTTTTTCTTAAATCTTGCATATTTGTGTTAACGGCTTCAACAGATACTATCTATCATCATACAGTCTTGTAAAACTTTACCTTTGTGACGGTTTTTAGATTTGTTCCACGCAGGATTTTCCATATGATCTTCTTCGATCGGTATCATAAACATAGAATGAGCTGCTTCTGCTTATGTGAATAAAGTTGCCGCAATCTCTGCTAATGATCCTGCCGCGGTAACCCTTTAATCTGCACGTATTTTGCCCAATATGAGATTAGTTAAGAAAGTCATGCCAGTGCCTCCTGGCGGGCCTTAAAAATTCAGCCGTAGTGACACTGTTGATGATGCAGTGACAGCATTTCATTCGCGTAGACTGTAAAATTGTATCATTTTTGCCAATAAACAAATAGTAAGGGATTATACAGTGTATCGTATTATATGTGAGACTCTGCGTTTCATTGTAATGTGGTATCCTGTCTAATTAGTATTATGTTCCGATTATTACATGGTTGATTTACCTATAGCACAGAGATTTCGTTTGTATCCGGTTCATTATAGCGACCTCTAAGCTCTATTGCAGGTCGTCGGTCTGCACCTTGTAATTTAATTCCAATTGTAGACCACAAAGAGCTATTCATGGTGCCTAAGTACATATCGGACCACAGGCTACCTTAACAACGCAAATTCTAACAAAAATAAAAAGGCTTCACACAGTACGTAACTTTGGCGAGCCTAAACATTTAGATAGAGCTCTTTGAGGGTTATAATTGGAATGATAACAAATGTCTTCACTTGATTTCTTTCGACTATGGGTTCATGTTCTCGTTCTTATCGGGGGACTGTTTACGTATATTCTTATTTTATTAACACCGGAACTTATTGCTAGCGCCTTATTTTTTTTTTTTTTTTTTTTTTATGTGGCAGTGCTAAGCTCAGGAATCACCCTTTGTACTACTAGTCCGTCATGTCATTTGTCACGTCATGGTGCAATGTCTAGCAGTAAGCTTAGTACGGGGAGGTGGTTGGAGGGGTTATAAAGGAACGGGAGGGAATTGAAGAAGGTGGTTATGAACCCTGCGTTTGAACTCTTGGATGTTGTAGGAGCTCGGAAATACTGACTGTGAGAGATTATTCCACAGCCGAGTTGTTCTATTAACAAACGAATTCATATCTTGTTGAGTGCGTGAAAGGGGGAGTTGCAGGTGGAGGGAATGAGACGAGTGGGCTAATCTGGTGTTGCGGGTATAAGAATGCCGTGGAGACAGGAGAGCGTTTAGCTCGGAGGAACAGTCACTATGATAGTAGCGATAAAATTTTGTCAGTGCTGCTACATTCCTACGGTGGCTGAGGGGGTCGATGGTGGAGCAAGCGGTATCGTCATCAATTAATTTAAGGGCCTTTTTTTGGACCTTATCTAACCATGCCAAGGTGGTTATTGGAGCGCCGCCCCAAACGAGGGAGTTATATTCGAGAAGAGGCCGAATGTAGGATTTATAAATAACAGCACGGGCCGATGGCTGGAGGAGGAACTTGCACCTCTTAAGAAATCCCAAGCACTGAGATCCTTGTTTGGCGATTTGGAATATGTGGTCATTCCATCGCAAGTCCTTGGCTAATGTCACGCCTAAGATGTGTAAGGATGGTTCGGCCATTAGTTGAACTTCATTCACTTTCAAGGGTGGAGGGGTGTTGAACTTCTTTTTGGAGATAAGACAATACTTGGTTTTGGCGGGGTTGAATTCAACACGATTCTTCTCTCCCCACTTTAGAATCAGTTCAATGTCGTTATTAATAGAGTTGAACATACGTTCGCGATCATCAAGACAGGATCTGGCATGAGTCTGCCTTGTATCGAAGCTGTACGAGTACCGTAGAGTACCGTCGTCAGCGAAGCTGAGAAGTGGGTTGGAGGGGATTGAAAGAAGGTCATTTATAAAGATAAGGAATAGGGCCGGAGATAAGATTGACCCCTGGGGGACCCCCGCCGAGATCGGGTGGGATGCAGATTTGACGCCATCCAATATTACTTTGATTGAACGGCCGAAAAGGAAATTCTTGATCCACTTCTGTAGAAGTGAGTCGACTCCAATAGCTTTGAGTTTGGCTAACAAGGCTGAGTGCCAAACTCTATCGAAAGCCTTGGAGATATCTAGAGCAACCAGACTAGACTCGCCGGATCCATGCAGACTACGGCTGAGGTGTTCTGTAAGACAGACTAAAAGATCGCCAGTGGATCTTTTCTGGCGGAAGCCATATTGTCTGTCGTTTATGAGTAGGTTGGATTCTAGATATCCCATAAGCTTTTTGTTGATTATCGTCTCCATGGTTTTGGAGAGAATAGAAGTAATTGCTATTGGGCGGTAGTTTAAGGGGTCGCTGGCTTCACCTTTTTTCGGTATTGGCTGAACATGGGCAAGTTTCCAAGAGTCTGGGTAAACTCCGGAGGAGTATGATAGGGCAAACAGTTTGCGCAGAGGTTTAGCCAAAGGTGACGCGCATTGTTTTAAGACGATAGGGGGTATATTATCGGGTCCAGTGGATTTGTTGACATCGAGCTCCTTGAGGCACCTGTACACCTCGCGAGTCCTGAAGAAAACCCTGTCCATTAAGTGAGCATTGTGCTCGAGAACTGGGGGTAGCGCATCAGTTTCGGGTAGGGAAGAATTTGAAGCAAACAGAGATGCTAATAAATCGGCCTTGGCTTTTCTGTCTGTTATCACCTTCTTATCGTGAATGAATGAAGGAGTTGTAGATGCAGGGTTATTTGATACCCATATCGAGTGGGTTGTCAGGAAAAAGGTAGTTCGCCATTTTGTGTTGGTCGCCATTTTGAATTTGGAATGACACCAAATAAGTAATAGCACTGTACTTATCATCCCCTTTCATTTGATACCCATGTCGGGGGTCGGGGGCGCAATTGCGAAATTCTGCCGCCATTTTGGAATCGCCATCTTGATTTATTTACAAAGTGGAAACGCGAACTATACATATGTGCAAAATTTCAAGTTGATCGGTTATATGGAAGTGGGTCAAAGTCAAGCTGCAAGATTTGTCTAAACACATACATACATGCATACATGCTGTGGGTACTATTACTATGAAACAATTAAGTTTAAAACACCACATAAGTTTTGTTACACATTATATTTATATATTCCGCGTGGTTTCATATAATTATTGAGGTCACTAACTAATGGTTTAATTTTTGGCTCGCAGCCGAAAGCAACTCTTGACCGTGTCGCAGCACGGATCATTTAGCAATGAATAATATGTCTTTGCGTTCGGCTGTAGCTCTCTTAAAGACTACCGTTATTTTTGATAACAGTTTCGTGCGAGATTGAGTTTTGCATATTCTAGCTAATGGTTGATTGCTACTTAATATTTAGATAGATAATGATAAAATTTTGAAAGATAATAAAGGGTGGCTACACATGCAGATGAAGCTAATATAAAGGATATACAAATAGCCTAAAACATGCTCGCAAAAATACTGAATCTTCCAGTGAAAGTCCGATCCCAAGCGGATTAGCCGTTTCCGAGATTAGCCCGAACAAACAGACAGACAGACATACAGACATACAGACACACAGACATACAGACAGACAAAAATTATAAAAAAGCGTGATTTTGTTTTAATATCATGTAAATAACCATATGAACTTAGAAAAAAAAAATTATTTTGAAATCACAGACAGACACTTCAATTATATATAGATTAATGCTATTGCATAATTATTTTAATAAATGCATTTCAGCTATTTGTGTAAAAACTAATTATTGAAACTGAAAAATGATCATGGGTTGGATCTCAGCAAACTAGCGATAATATTGATACTTTGGGTCACGAATCCTTCAGGAGCTCCCAAGAGCATCTTTTTTCAAGCTTCAATAGCGCTTCTTCAACATCAAAATATAAGCGCTCCACTCGATGACCACCTGTGTTAAAAGGAAAAGAATTGGGATATAAATAAGAAGTGCGTTGGCATTCTTTTTCAGCGTTTCAGAATTTGTTTAAAAGCGCTTCAATTCCCCGCTGGATATGTTAACAATTTGTTTGTTTATCCAAAAGAAATGAAATTTATAAAAGTGAAAGTTTGGCTCTGTGTTACTAATCTATTTTGCTGTGTAGATGTAGTAAAATCCGAAACTTTTCTATAGGAGGCCGTTCAAAAAAACTCTACGACAAAATACTGCCGCGTGTAGCCAAAGGAAATAGCGGAACATTTCTTATCGACTGGATTTTGGCGTCGATTCGAACGCAGAATGAGATCGCACTTGCAGTGATGTCATCGGGAATTGCATCAACGCTACTTGATGTTGGACGTACAGTACAGTGTGTTCAGAATTAGCAATTTAATTTCTGACTCAATAAAAAGGTGCCGGAAGGGTGTGATTCAATTGAAAGATAACTTTTTCTAATAATCAAATTACTATTTATTTGCAATCAATTATTAGATTTTCTCAAATATAAATTCAATAAAATTCAACCATAGATTAACAAATTGCCAAAATTATTTCAATTCAATCTTAAATTCGTTATTAATTCGTGATTTATTACTTTAATTTCGTAAATTGTTCTTTATTTGTTTTGTAAATAAGAATTACCAAAATATTGCTAGCTCTGGTAGCTTAAATGGATAACCCCACCTATCTGTCAGATGACGATTGATGTTTCGCCTGATGTGTTCTGCAATTAGAACAGCCAGGAATAACCTTTGTGGTGCTGCACTCCGGTTTCGTTCTTGGAAATCGCTTTGGGATTTGCTTGCTGCACTGCTTGCTGCTTGCTGCCCTGGTTGCTGCTTTCTGCACTGTTTGCTGCTTACTGGACTGCTTTGCCTGGTTTCTTTGCAAATTCGTCCCTCTGTGGTTGGTTAGAGTAACTGCTGAAATGGTGATTAAGTTACTGCTGTATTAAAGACTTCAAAGCTGTCTTTAATTCGGGCTTTACTGGGAAAAGACCTCAATTCTGTCTTTTCAGAATGCTAAGTTCGATACTTAGGCTTTGAAATTGCTTTATTGCTAAAACCTCAATACAGATTTTATCTTCTAGTTCAAGACTCTAGAAAGATTAAAAGCAATCTGATTTAACGCCGTCTGTGCGTCGGTATTTATTTTCTATGCGAATAATAGCTGCGGCTATCCTTTGGTAGGGGGCTTCGTCTTTGAAGTATATAATTTCGGGTTTATGTACTAGATCTGCGTGCGATGTCCGATCAGCTGTTCTCTTCTGACTCGTAGACGTCAAATGGAGTTGTTTGTTTTGGTGAGTATTTTCTTCGGATTTTTAGTTTATTTACTAATTTTAGTTTATATTTTTCAGATTTTAGTGGGGGATGGACGAGGAGGAGCCAGCGATCATTCCATTGGGGTTAACAGGTGAGTGTTTTTTGTGGAACCTGTTTGTAATTTTCATTAATCTTTTTTTGTTTACAGAATGTCGATTTGCCGACGGCTTTTTGGCATTTTCTTGGATGGATTTTCTTGTCGGTTTTTCATCGCCTTGGGCTTTGAAAAAAGGTAAGAACTTATATATATTTCAATATTTGTATTTTACTAACTCTTTTCTATTTCCAGGTATAAATTTCTTGTAGTTTTTTTGTGTAGTGCTGTCCTTTAACTTGTGTGTTTATGTTTGTATTTTTATGTAGATCCATGTAGTTTTGGTTTGTTGATTTTAATAAAATAGAAGAAATAGTAAATTTGGTGTTTTTATTTATTTATCCCTTTTTACTTGTTTTTTTTTGGTTTTCAGTGTAGCCAGAACACAGTGTATTCAGCACCCGAGCTCCCATTGAATTTGAAGCAGATAGAAACACCTACATGTAACATCAGCAAAACCTCCAGTATTGCCACAGTCCTCAAACGTCCAAAATTATAATTTGGGTTGAATGCACCAAGGAACATAAAAAATCGTTGGAAGCATTTGACAGGGCTTTGCAGGATTTCCGAGTAAAAACTACCCGAAAGGAGACTCTCTGACACTACTTGCAGGGGATTTTGGCTCAACTTTGTTAAATGAGCAACTTGCATATGGCTTAACGCATGCTTGAAAGCATCATATCTATACGGAGCAGTTTTGAAAAAATCACGCTCCAACAAATATGAGTGCTCATTTGCTAGAAGATGTCTACTGAATTTTCTTACTTTCGTGGTAGGATTCGAGACTCTCACTGCCCATGGAAAAAGCGATTTTGAAATTCCCAATTATTTTGGCGTACGCCACTCTATTGGATTATGAGTGCAGAGAGGCGCACCGGGTTCAGCTAGTTATTATTAACCCGCCGTATGCTACATGGTTTTTTGTGTACATAGTCTGCTACATGGGGTATTTCGTTTCCTTGTATACTTTAGGGTACTAAAAATGCTTTAAAAAATCTAACAAAATTTGGGTGTGCTCTTTTAAGTGTTAACTTTCATTTTTATTTGTTTTAATAGCCAAAGAATAACTTTCAATACTTTCAATTTAATTAAATTAGCAGCGCCCATTTAGAAAATATACAGATTTTAAAAAAGACTGGGGTATTGAAATACCCCAGTAGCAGACGGCGGGTTAATTTATAAAAACCACCATTTGATTGACTTAGAAAGGGCGGGAAATTGAAGACTGGCCCGTCTGTTTTCCGTTAAAAGAACATTTTTAAGGGCCAGGAAAGAATCCCTAAAAATATTGAAAAATCGGAAGGACAAATTTATGTGATATACCCTTAAGGAGTACAACGGTTCTTAAAGATAAAAAAAGTATATACATATATTTTTGTTGCGGGCTGGTGAAGGAGGTTATTCAATTTCGTAAAGATGTACAGAAGATCCATTGAGACCAATCTCTTCCTTCCTTTTTAGGGATAGCAAATCACGTCTGGAATGAATTATTTTAAAAGGGGCAACATCTGGACGAAACCCAAATGTGTCTATTTACAAATACTCTCCACCAATTTACTATGAATCCTTTTTCCACACTCCACACCCGTACATTCTCTCCTGATAGACACTCTACATTCAATACGAGTACGGCACGGTACGCTCCGTGTCAGAGGATGAAGTAGAAGTAGCAGCAGCAACAGCAACAACAACAACAACAAAAAACAGAAACCAGGGAGCCATAGCGGCCATGATTTGCAAGATATTTCAACTTCACAAAGGGATGGTAAATCGAAAAGGTCACGTATAACATTTTTAAGATTTTCCTTATTGATAGATGCTCTGTGTCTGTATACATATATACACTAAGAAAAAAAACGGAATATAGCGTCGAAGGAGCATCTACTGAAGTACTTGTTTATGTCTGTCTGAGTCCCTTTTTTGGCATGTTTTCCTCGTGCATAGTCTGGTTTTCTGGAGGATATCTACCATCATCATCTTACTCAACGGTGACTACCTTATTTTTTAGGAATACAATTTTTTCGCAACAACAAGAGAAAATACGACGTGGTTTCGGTTCATCTTAACTCATCCTTAACGGGATTACCTTTGGATTTCGTCTTCTATTTCACGGTATTCCATGAAATATTATGCTTCAGCAGAAAAAAAATCGGATCCTTTCCCATATTCAAGTGTGTTCACATCCTCTGCACAAACCCTTCAACCCTTGGGTGCACTTCTTTAAATATCATTCCCCGAAAAAAAAAACCTTAAGAATATTGCACAGGAAAAAGGATGCGGCCACTATAGAAGCACACACCACTTTCAGATTCTAGTAACTTCAACTCCACTTATATAGTTCATATCCGGCAACAACAATATAGATATACAGGATATATACGAATAAAAAAATCCTCCGTGACCTGAATCCTTGAGTCACCAACTGAGAATTACAACTAGGATTCTCGACATAAGATTGAAAAGTGAATCACATCCTGGGAATCGCATATATAGTATATTTGGGTTCTCCCTCTGTGGTGTCCTTTTGAATCGAAAGGGTTTGCAGCACCGCTACAGCTTCATGATGTCCTGGAAGGAAGGGCGAAACGAAGCGAGCAACGAAACGAGAGTTGGGGGGTACAAAAAAATAGCCTTACACAAAATAGTGTAGGAAGGAAGCTAGAGGATATGAGGAATGGTAGTTCTGAAATTTATATCCACCAAGAAGTGCTTCCGCAATTGCAGGGCTAATGGATGTGCTATTTTGGACGCCATAACTTTTACTGATATAATGTTGTCGGTCTCAGCTTAGATGATGAATGGCAATAACTTCAGAATGCTAACAAACTGCGAGTGAGTGCTTTTTTCGGTAATTCTTTTTTTTGTGTGCTGCCGGTGGTACTACTGCTGGTGCCGCCGCCGCCCGCTTTGAGTAGTAGCAGAACACAGTGAGGGAGTTTTTACCTTTTTTGGAGCGATTTTAAGTTATGGATGCTCTCAGGTACGTAACGCTCTCATACTGCGCTTTACTTTTAAAAGGTAAAAAGCTTTTTGGATGGGTGAACATCTGGTTATTTTCTTTTTCTGATGATGTAGTTCAGAGGTATTTTTGCAGGAGTACTTTCAATTTGTGGAAGTATTATGGCGGCGTTATATAGATTTTGTTGAATCTTTTATCAGCAGAGTAAACAAAAACTAGCTTGTAACACACTAAATGATTTGCATTGAAGCTTTAGAAAGTAGCGCGGAGGAAATTGGTCTTTGTCGTTCTGTAGTGAGAAGTTTAATGATTATGTCTCAGAACATTTTATATCATAATGAAGTGGATAAACAAAAGACACAAATCACATTAAGGTAGTAAGGCATTCCGCCGGCTCAACCGGCTAATAACAGGGTACCAATGTTTTGCTTAGACTTCTTGTATCATCGGTATAAAAAACGCGTAATGAGGATGCGTGCAGGTTGTAGAAACGAGCACGCAATAGGACAGTATCGTTAATTCGTTCAGCTAAACGCTCCTATTTTAGTAACCTGCTGGATACAAGTTTGCCTCCCAAGAGACTATGGAGTAATCTCCGTAATCTTGGAGCTGTTGGTCAAAATTACCTAAAAGCAGAGTTAGATCCTGATGTCCTGAATACATTATTTTCTTCCACCTCCGATGCAGTCTGTAATTTACCTTCTTTCAACTTAAATTATACTTCTGATGGCTTTGTATTTCGCTGCATTGGCGAGGATGAACTTCTTTCTACACTATACTCAATAAAATCTGAGGCGGTTGGCTCTGATGATTTTCCACCTAATTTTTTAAAAATCATCGCACCGTTTGTATCAAATGTGCTCACGCATATCTTCAACTACTGTCTTACGTGTTCCCAATTTCCAACACAATGGAAGCTAGCGTTGGTGGTACCTATTCCAAAAACAATTTCCCCTTTGCAACCCTCTGATTTTGTCCAATTAATCTTCTATGTTTTTTGTCGAAAGTATTTGAAAAAGTAATTTTTAAGCAACTTATTTCGTATATTGAAGAAAACTGTCTTCTTTCTGAATGGCTTTAGAACTGGACATAGTTGTGAAACTGCACTACTAAAAGTCTCTTCTGATATATATGATGCTTCGGACAACCGTAAAGTTACTTTCTTGACTTTACTCGACTTCTCGGATGCATTTGATTCGGTTGATCATGTAAAGCTCTTACAGAAATTAGGTAGTAATTTCGGTCTTGGTTCTACTACTGTGAAATTGATTCAAAGCTACTTGTCTAGTCGTTCTCAAATAGTTAAAATCCAGGATAAATTTTCCGAGCCCATACTTCTACGCAGTGGAGTGCCACAAGGCTCTATTCTAGTTCCCTTGCTATTTAGCATTTACATTAATGACCTTCCTCTTGTAATTAAAATCACATCTACTTAATGCTGATGATGTGCAAATCTACATAAGTATGCCCATAGATTCTACCGCTGAGTGTATTCGTAGACTTAACGATGATTTGAGGAGTATTTATGGTTGGACTGTTAATAATAACCCCTAAATCCTAGGAAATCTTCATGTCTGGTGATTAGTAAGACTCCTTTTGTATTAAGCACACTCGCACCAATTATAATAAATGATGTCATTTTGCCTTATGTTGACTCAGTCAGAAACCTAGGTGTTGTGTTTAATTCTAAATTTAGTTGTTGTAGTCATATGAGCAGAGTTCTTCAAAAAGTCTATGGATGCTTACGTCAACTATGGGTAAGCTCTAGCCTTCTCACACCTGATATGCGTAAAATGCTTGTGATTGCTCTAATTATGCCACACCTGTATGGTAGTCTAATTTTCCCGAAACTTGATTCAGTGTGAATGAGAAAAATGAAAGTTTCATTTAACGATTGTCTTCGTTTCGTCTATAGGCTAAGACGGGATGATCATATTACACCATATGCATCCAGCTTATTGGGTCTTACTTTTGCAAACCATCGCTCGTACCACGAATTAAAATTTATCTTTAAGCTTATGAATAAAATGTGTCTACGTTATTTGTTTGAGAAACTACGTTTCTTACAATCCAATAGGCAGGTAACATTATTGATTCCTAGGTGTAACTCGTCATTTGGTGATCGTTCATACTTGTCCAAGTTGTTCGTAAATGGAATGCCTTGCCCTGTAGTACTCGGAGTGCGACATCTAGCCGAACTTTCAGCAAGCTTTTAAAAGACCACTATAGTTGATTCTATCTTTCTTTCTTTTCACTCTCTCTCTCTTTCTTTCTCTCTTATCTTCTGCTCTCAATCATTTCTATTTTATCAATTGTTCAAATATTTTTTATTTCCTCTTCTTTTATGTACAGTTAAGATGATTAATCTTTGTACTCTACCAATAAATGTTATTATTATTATTATTAGGTCGGCTCTTCGCCTTTTTGTTTACCTGGTTGTCCGGTACTGCCTGCCTCACAGCCTTTGTCAGCTGGTTAGCAGGACTCTCTTGTTTCGGGAGACATAATACACCGGCGAGGTTGTCTTCTGCTAGCCCCGACTATTATAGCTCAGTCGGCTCCATAAAAAATGAGCTCATACAATATCCTACGCAAAGCTCACGGTCTCCTCCTCTTCATTCTCCAGACTACCCTTAACCTATCATATCCTTTTACTATCTTCGAGTTTAGCTTGCTTAGAAGACACCTCAGCTTGATAAAGGGTGTCCGTGGCTGATTTCCATCCATCCGCCCAATGGCGCTACAGCCCAAATCGAGCCTTGGCCTGGAAAGCCTTGGAAATTTCTGCCACCATGAGCCGTTTTGGAATACGGTTATCGTCCATCCTGATTACGTGGCCGGCTTTTCTTAGTCTGTTGATTTTCATAAACGTTGAGAGTTGTAGTTCGTCAAAAATTCCTTTGCAATATTCCATCCTCTCTCGTTGGGCCTATAATGCATGTGAGAACTCTTCTTTCAGATCTGTTGACTCGTTCCTGGGTCATAGTCCAAGTATCGCTGACATGGTACAGTACTGGTCGTATTACTACTTTGTAGAGTGAAACTTTCATTTTTCTGTTCCTAGGCTCCTTTGCATTTGACATAGACTTCTTTTGCTGCCAAGAAGGACTTTCCCACGATGTTCACGTCATCCGCATATCTAAGTAGTTGTACAGACTGCGTTGTTATGGATGCACATCTCTTTACTGCCGTTTTCCTTATCACCCATTCAAGGGCCAGGTCGAAAAAAAGTGGCAAGTCCATCTCCTCGTCTAAGACCTTGTCACACTTCGTTCTTTTCTGTTACTGCATTTTGGATCCTTACTTTCGCCAGTGAGCTATTCGTTGCGCATTTGATTAGATGTACCAGGTTTGAGGGGGACTCCTAAATCCAATAGGATCTTGTACAGCCTCTCTCTCTTTATCGAGTCATATGTCTGTTGAAAGTCGACAAATATCTGGTATACAGGGTCTACTGCTGAAGCTAACGAACCGGGCGGCTGTGGATAGGCTTTGGGTAGACGAACATAAAACCTTACTGGTGGGGGGGGCGTAACTGCTTAGCCGCTAGGCCGTTTTGAAATTTTTTGGTAGAGGTTTACATATCACCCTGTATTTTTGTAATTCTATGAGATATTTTTCTATATAAGGTATAAATCTACACAAAATACTATCGCCTATCTAACACGGTAAAAGTAAAGGCTCCAACCAACCATCTTCCACAGTTATGAGCCGTCAAAGTCTCTTTAGTAGCTCAGTTGTAACTCCATCGATGCCTGGAGATTTGTTGCTTTTCTGCCTTTTCACAGCTTCCCGCATCTCATCCCATGATGGTGGTTCTATTGAGAAGTTATCTAGCGGAATTACAATTGCCTCCGCCTGTGGGTTTGCGTTTATTATAGGGGTTGGATTCAATAAGTTTGGAAAATATTGTCTCTATCTTTCTTTTATCCTATCAGGGGCTGCTAATAGGTTCCCATCTATGTCTCTGCAGATATCCGTTCTTGGCTGAAACTTATTGCTGATCTGGCGTTTCTTTGTAAGCTTGCCTAATTCTCCCTTCATTGAAGTCTTCCTGTATCGGTAGGATCCTCGTGTCTAGATAATCTCTTTTCTTCTTTCTGCACAGCTTGTCTGCAGTTCTTCTTTTTAGTTTAAAGACTTCTATCCATGCTCTTGTGAGCCTTTTTTTTATGTGATAGTCTAAGCTCAGGTGTCACCCTTTATACTACTAGTACGTCATGTCGTTTAAGTCATGGTGCAATGTCCAGTAGTAAGCTTAGCTAGAAAGATAAAGAGAAGGACATAATAGGTTAGGGGGAGTCAAGGGGGTGTTGCAGAAAGTGGCGATGAACCTTGCGTTTGAACTCTTGGATGTTGTATGAGTTCGGGAATACTGTCTTTGGAAGGTTGTTCCACAGACGAGTTGTTCTTGTTATAAACGATTGCGATTGCGATTGCCTTGCGATTTATTCCCTGTGGCTTTGGTTTCTTTCTTCTATTTTTGATATACAGTCCTGATCAAACCAATAAATTCTAGTCTGTCTGGCGGCCCTGCCTAGGATCTCCTCTGCTGTCTTCTTTACGCTGTTTTTCAGTTTTTCCCATTTGTTGTTGATGTCGGGCTGTTCTCCCACTCCTTCTCTCAGATTTTGTACGATAGCATTCTGATAAGAGAAAGTCTCTTCTTTCTTCAAGTTTTAGCTTGTATATATCGTATCTTAGTTGTGTTTGCCCTCTGTGAGTTTTGGTCGTTATCCGGAATCTAAATTTCACTTTGACGAGATAGTGGTCCCGTCCGAGACACATCACGCTCCTCTCAGAGCTCCACATCCAGTATACTCGTGGGCCCCTCTTCTTTCAATTAAGACGTGGTCAATTTGATTATTTGTTATCCTGTCTGGTGACTGCCACGTCATCTTATGAATATTTTTTTGCGGGAACATTGTTGAACCATTGAGTTGGAGCTAGCAAGATCGATTAATATACTACCGTTGACATTGGTAGCGTTATGTAGGCTGTGCTTTCCTATGACTCCTAGGAATTCCTCTTCTTTCCTTACTTTGGTGTTCATGTCTCCAAGCACCATTTTAATATCGTTTGACGGTATTAATCTGATGGCGTTTGTTAGCTCTTGGTAGAACTCCTTTTTCTGCTCATCCGTCTTGTCTTCTGTGGGCACATGGACGTTTATGAGACTAATGTTATGTAGTCTTTTTTTAATTCGAAGCGTGCATATTCTATTATTTACTGGCTTTAAGTGCAGAATCAGGGGTGATAGCACGTAAGTTGTTTCAATCGACCTCTTCGTACAAAACTTCAAAATTTTTGTATGGAGAAGTCGATTGAAACAAGTTACGTGCTACCACCCCAGGGATATCATTTTATTTTCCACTATGAAAACTCCGAAGTTTCTTTTTCCATTCGATGAACCACTGGAGAGTATCGTGTGGGTTCTGAGATCCATTATGCCACTATGAGTCCATTTGATTTCCTGTAGATCGGTGATTGCTATGTCGTATTTTTCCAGTAATAATAAAAGCGAACGCAAAGGGTTCAACGCAAAGTTCCAAAATCAAATTCCATATTTCGTTGCCTGGGTTCCTGCCGTTGGGTTCGTCTTGTCCGAGGCCTTCCTTGAGGATTCGTGTCGGTTGGGTTTTTACGGTGGAAGGTTGTCAGCCCACCGCCAACCCGAACTTGGAGGACCAGTCTGTTAATTGTTTCGTTTAGAGGCGCTTTTCACCTTCCTCCGCCTGTTATTCTTATATAGACAAGAGCATCAAGGGGTCACCCGATGTAAAGTCAATATCTTCGTAGAGGTGGAGGTAGGATTCGGTATCATATCGGAAGATCTTAGGTCGTGAAGACCTTAGATCGCAGAAGGCGTTTCTCGGGACTTGTCTCTTGAGTGTACCGGCACCAGCAAAGGTCCCTGAGACCGTTACTACCAACCTATATAGCGCACCTCATATTAAATGGAAAGTAGACAAGTCAGGCCATGCAGTAACGTTCTTGATAGTATCCTCGAATCTATAATTTTACATGGATCTATATAATATATAAAATATGTTATTGCAGATTCACTACTAATATTGGAATCTTTATAGTTGGGAGTTTAAAGGGGCCAAGATCTACATAGGAAAGTTATGCAGGTGCTCTTGTATCATTCCAATAGTCTGTGGTTTAATTCTACGAATTATCTTGACAACTGGAGTTTTTTACTTCGCTCACCTTGATAACATTCCTTTTTTCTTGCCCTATCTCTACAGAAATTTAACGCTCTTTCTCCTGCAATAGCCTATAAGCATAATAAGCGAGAAAACCATCTCAAGTTCGATCGCTGAAACCAATGCTCTGGTATGGTGGTATAGGATCGGAGCCGCATAAATTAACGAATTGTCTAGCAGTTCTATCACTATTGATTCTACTATTTATCCAACTATCCCTTATTTTTTGGTATTGCAATTTAAATTATAACAATTGATATCTCAAAGGGGCTCATATCTGGCCTATAGTCTTTCTCATCAAAAAAATATGTGCTTTTAGCATCTGTGGTCTTTTTTGACATGCTGAATTTTCTTCAATAACAATGTCCTTAAAATCTTCAAAATAAAACCATAATTCAATCGATTTTTTCACGTAGAATTAGAGATTTGATTTGTAATTTTGATCCATTTAGAAATTGTATAATACTGACAATTACAATATACAATATAACAATACAATTATATAAATGAATCAATTTAAAAAAAGTATCTTCTGGAACAATAGCAAATAAAATATTTGAAAACCGTTCTATCAAACTTCTGTTACCATCAAATAGTTCACACATAAAATCCCAGATACCAAGGAAAATCGGATTAAACCATTCTCTGATTCTGTTGAGAACGAGAGAACTTAAATGTTCCAAACTAATCTAAAAATAAAAGCATTTCGCCCATCACAGATTTTGCACAGCTCAGTAAGGGGTACTATCCCATCACATTTTAACTAGAAGAGTTCTTATCACAAAAGGAAATCTCTCATTCGAGATGCTCCCAAAGCACCTAGTCGAGTAGCAATTTATAGTTACCTAACGCTTGTACACAGAGGGATTTACCTGCCCTATAATTTGGCTTAACAAAACATAATTCGACCTGAAGCCAGACATGATTCCCAACGACCAGTAGTAGTTGTTGTTCTAGATAAAAGAAGAAATCAAAACGAAATTGAGAAGCATCATGGAATGAAAGCAGCCTGTGCTGGGGTGGGGGACAAGGTAAATAAACAAGAAACGGTCCCAGATTAAAGGACCCCCTACAGTTTACTCGGTCCTAATGGAGTCCATCATCGGTTAGCCATCATTGTTGGTGGCTTTCGATCATTAATGAAGCGGGTTAACCCAACCGAAATCGAATTAATATGCTCAATTTGAATGACCCTATCTTCAGGTTAATATCGACGTAATTACCAAAGATGACCGGGCAGAATCGCACTTAATCTTCCAGCATAGGTCAATTGGTCAGGGAGGCCCTCCGGCCACCATCAGGTAAGCCCCAAACGAATAAACAACAAAAGACCTCCAGAAAACAAAAGTAGTCGCGTTAGCTCTCCCCGTGCTCTGGGGCTTTTATATGTAACATAATAATTGTAGGCTATGGTGTATACTGAAATAATTTAACCCTTCCCTTGGCCATAGTATATGCCAGCACGGCAACCCTCAATCTTTCTTCTTCCGGAGGACGAAAAACTAGACATTTATATATGTAAAATTCCTTTCGGTTTCGGGATGACTTGCACCAAATTACTTAACCTGTGTGTGGTGGCCCTTTTCGACGGCCATGGTTAGTATATGGTATAGACCTGGCCTCGGGCTGCCGCAGATCAAACCAAACATGTCAATCAAATCCCCATTAAGATCTAGAAAGCGGCCGATTAACCTGAGTGGTGGCGGTGGTGATAGTGGTTGCCGCGCACTTTTCGTAAAAACTTATTCCAGGTGGAGGCGGAATGAAGTCATGCATGTGAGTGAAGTTAATTGCTTTTAAACTTTTACCAGGTAAGTTTGAATTCACCGTCGTCGTGAGCCCTTTTTTATTATTATTATATTTCTAGGACTCGCCCCCGGCAGTTCATGCCGCACGGCTGTAGTAGTTGTGGTGGGAGTTGTCAAATTAATTCTGTTGTTAACTACAGCTTAGTGGAAAATATTTTTGATTTAATTATGAAAAATGAATCGAGATTGTTATACTCGGGATTCGTGGTAATAGCGGCGAGGTAACAAATTTGTTAGAGTTTTAAAGGTGTACCTGAGGAGAGTTTTTAATTAAAAGTTACGAAATATCAGAGAGCGACGTGAGCCAACTGCCTGATGTTATCGAACATTGCTCAGGCGACTTTTATATAACAATTTTTTAGTTACAAAATTGCACTTTTGTCAGTTGCTGCCTCTAAATAATGATATGGAATTAGTCTCTGAATTCCTTTTCATTTTATTTTTATTAGACTCCTTTAATCCCTCATGGGACATAGGGCGGAAACAAGTGCCCTCCAGGGGACTCTGTTTTGCGCGACGGCTCCGAGCTCTGGCCAGAATCTCCCAGTTGTTGCGGCCTCTGCTAGTAGGGTCCTCCTACACGTTATTCTAGGCATAGCCGGCGGATAATGTGGGTATGGTGAGATACCCCCCTGAACTTAAGAATAAACAAACATATTACATGAAGAATACCTCTGGTTCCGGCCCATATTCGCTGAATCTCATAACAAAAGTAAACGTGCAATGCATTATCCTGGATACCTAGTCACACCAGTCATAGCGCTGAACTATCGTGCTCGAAACGATTAACGTATTTTCCATCGATTTCCACCCAAGATCTACGTGAGGTCATAACTCACTTCCCCACACTCCCTCATAATCCGTTTATCGACGTTTGGGACGAGTCTGAGGGTCCACCGGCTCTTAACAGGCTTGGCTCACTTGCCTTCCTATTAGGATATAGGACGCTTTAGTTGGATACAAATATGTACATGCATACGTTGGTGCATGTGGTGATTGATATAAACGAAGTTCTAACATTCAAATGCAAACTGACATATAGTGGCGTAAGCAGAACACGCGTAACGCAAAAGTCTACTGGTCTACTTCCCACTTTTCCCCATTGCCGCATTCACCATAGTTTCTAATACCCAAACACAAGCATACAGACAAACGCATTCGTTGCTTAGAATTTTTAGTTATTTGTAAACGGAAGACGGTAGACGGAACGAAAAAATTCGCCGCACGCATAGCACGCACTGTTCGCATACAAGTATATGTGTCCAGCTTTAGTCTGTGTTCGGCCCTCCAGAAATTCTGTTAGCCCTTTTTTTTGCTGCTAGTATGGCACTGCCTAAAGCTAGACTAAGCTAACCACCCTCGCTAGCAAGAGACGACGTATTGGTTTGGGCCCCCCTTCGGGATACATTCTCGGAAATGCATAAATAGCAGAATATTTATATGCCACACCCTCGCGTGATCCACCGGAGAAGTCCAAAGACAAGACATGTCGCCCCATCTTCCAATTCACAATGAAGTGGCCTACCACCTTTCCTAAAAGGTTGTTGCCAAATCACAGTTTTGAAGGAGATGGTACTTTTGTCTGAGTACCCAACCGGGCCCAAAACGATCCGCCGGCACTGGTTCTAGGTCTTCCGACTCGACAGGATCCTCGCGGATTCCAGTCAAGGGCCTGTTTGGCTACATTCTCGTTCTCTCGTAGCAAAGTATTGCCAATCCAATTCCATTTCCTTCGCCTGACTTGGTCATCTATCCTTTCTTGGCCGGCCAGGGCCATAGATCAGCGTATCTGTATCTCTATCTTGCCAGCGGATTTTTAGGATACGGCGAAGGCATCTGTTGATGAAAACTTGTAGGCGCCCTGTGATGAATTGGACCTTCGCTCCCAACAAAACTCACCACGTATTTTTTGAGAAAAACGTGTGCCCCGGTGCCCATATGATTTGAATTCGAACATTTCAAAAATTCTATAAACGCACTGCAATTAAATGTTTTATTTTTTCGACTTTTTTTCTTCGAGCGGCTAAATATCAAAATTTCCCACTAAAATATAAATAAACAATGTGCCTACGTGCACAGCCTAGTTCTTGGCAAATTAAATCTTTTGGTCAAGTTTGGCCGTTGTGAGGCCATATGTGCTCCCAATAAAAATGGATAAAACTTCTACAACCATCATATCCCCCTTAAAAAGCAAAGTGGACGTGATTCGCCCGCCATAAGCCCATTTCTTATTTTTACTCGGGTGTGGCTATTTGTCATCAGTTTGTGCTGGAAGATCTAAACTTCTAATCAGTCTCAAGCCGTCAATTTACGGCTCGAATTCACGCCGCATCCAGTCGGACCTGAAAGCAAGGCGCGAACTAGGCGCGAAAACCACCCACACTCGCGCTTGTTCGCGGGTGTTCACGGCGTGATTTTGGAGCCGCCTTAAGGCGCAAACATAGGCTGCTTTCGGTATCGTCAATAAACTGCGTCGGTTGCGAAATTGACTGATGCAGTTTGCAGAAGTGACTAAATTTAGAAAAGCTAGCGCTGCATATTTGATGATTCCGAAAAACTGACTGCAATACCGAATGAATACGTCGCGTCTGCTGACCTACAAATGACGTTTCCGAACGCAGCCATATTGGCACGAAAGCGAAAACGACGGCCAGCTGCGAGTGAATTTCCCATACATTTAATTTCTCGGCGCGCGCCGGCCGCCTGTCCCAGCAAATATAGTGATCCGTGTATTTTCGAATGGTTTCCAGTCACGAATTTGTCTGTTCGTTTGAAATTTTCGTTGAGGCCATGAATATTTTTGCACTTGAATTAACATCCTGCTATGCTAAACTGTTGTCTTCGCCTGTGTGTCTGTAGGGAATCATGATCACCTGCATGCCACGGCCTTTGCGGTGGATACCTGAAGTCTTCATCCGTCAGTCGGGCTGAGTATTGTGTGGCCTTCCTCGGGCTGTTCCTGCCGACCTGGCCTGCCGGTGGCCTGTAAGTAAATGGGGTCTTTAGTGGAGAAACATGTTTTACTTAATTTCACCCAGTTTTCTACCAAATTTAAACTGTCTTTTGAGGAAAAATTACGTGATATTTGGCGAGACCTCTCCACCACGTGAAATTGGGTGAGATTCGACTCGATCCTTCTCCCTTCCCCTAAACGCCTCACGTAATTTATGGACGACCCCACAGGCGCTGCAGCACATGCGGGTTTCTGCTAGTGCTAAATATAACGCCTTTTGAAAAACACATTTAAAATTTATCAGCTAAAGAGAAAACAAATTGGTCCTTGTGTGAGGAGCAGTGATAATGGAAAATGGACAAGAAATAATAAACACAACGCCGGATCATTATGAAGTTCATATGAGTTAGACTATTACGGAGGATAATGTAGTGAACAATAACATGCCACAACACTACTTTACGCAAGAAATATTTCCAACTTTGTCACATCAATAATTTCCACATAATTATTGCATAATTACTTCCCTTTCAACCGATAAAAATACTTCTCATTCGTGAAAATTCAATAAAACGGGCTTAAGTAAAACACCGTCCCGAAGTGGCGTATTTACCTAATACTTTGATAATTAGCTATAAATCAAACTCGATATTATTCCGCAATTTGCATGAAATCTATTTCCCTTATTTCATTAAAAAGTTCAACTTCACAACTTCTAGAGAATCACCCCTTCATCCCCCCGGCCCGTCCCGCGCACCGTTGGTTGACGTCCTTGCTGACTTTCATATTTCGTAAGGTATACTATATCACCTAGGCATAGTACTACCAGAAAGGTAGAAACTTTCCTATTTTGCTGCTGCTACTTCACTCTTTTGCGTCCATAATGTCAGCCATCGTCGCTCTCTGTATGTGTTGTTGTAGGTGTCATTAAATTTTGAAATAACTTTCGTTCGACGCTTGTTAAAACTGTTGCCAGTGGGGCAATTTAGAGTGGCTAAGTCCTTGGCAAAAAGGGGTTGGGCCCCTTGCGCTCAAATTTCAAATGAGGGTAAAATAATTTCTGAATAATTAACGTTTGTACCTACTTTCGATTTGTTTTGTATAAAAGAGTATATGACTTGATAGGGGCGACATGGCACAAGAGGGGACCCACCTAAGATATCATATAATTTTGTAATTTGCATATTAGATAATACTGAGATATCGCCAACCCCTCTCTATCATCCTGAATAACATGACTTTTTAATTATGTTTTTGGTAAATTGGGTGTAAGGATTAATAATTAATGTGATTAGGTTCAACACGTGTAATAATATACTTTGAGAAGTTTGTGCAGACAACTTAAAGAGATTTAGTATTTATCTATGTGGCACGCAAGTAGCTGGAGAAATGCTCCCCCGTGTTTTTTTCAGGTTCACCAATTTTTGATGGTAATTTTGTAATGGGAGTTTTGAAAACACACTTAAAAAGTTAACGATAAGCAATCCTATACGAATTTATAGAATTAAAATTGTGGATCAAGAAAACATTTTTCTTCTTGATGTTAATGTACTCAATCTCAAAATCCATACATATTTCTATACTTCATAAAACTATTATCAGTTGATAGATATGGCTCTTTAAAAGTTATCGCCATAAATTATAAAGGAGTCCATAAATGTATAATGCACTAAAACTCCACCCTCTTTTTAATAATCAAAACTGGTCAGAATGGCTCAGCATTTATGTTAATGTTTATAAGAAAGTTTAAAGGTACTTCGGTGAAAGCACTCTAGAAGTATTTGCCTACTATTGGATTTTTGTTTTAACCCTCCTACTAAAATTCAGACGATATTGCAGTTAACGGGCCTCAACGTTAATATAATCCTAGAGACGAACTTTATGCCCTGTTTGTACTCATAGTACAAATTTAGTTTATCATAAAAATCAATCAATTTAATATATCACATAAATTTTCATACAGTACAGTACAATAAGACAAAAACAAAAAAACTTTTTTTGTTATCATAATTTTTCTCATTTTCAAAAGTAAAGACATTTATTATCTTTAAATTTTCATTTTTCGGCATGTAAGCATGTTAACCAGCAACATTAGAATTTCTGATAAAACATCAAGCCAGACGTAATCTGATCCGTCCGGCCATGAGAAAATATGCGAAGCGGCTAGATAACGCGAATTTCCATAGAGAATCGGCAGATGCTCAGAAATTCTAATGTTGCACAAAATGCATAGAACATTCTTTTAGCAATGTAAGCAGTTTTGTGTATATAAAAGAAATTAATGAATAATTAAAGGGACACAGTTATTAATAAGACTTCAAGCGTTCAATTTCTAATTGTCCTGTGTTTGGGTGTTTCGCTCAAGCACAAACATTACAAATCAAATCAACAAAGCAATCGTTGTCAAGGTGAATCACTTTGTCAACATTTTTAAATAACTTTGTCAAGGTGTAACACCTTGATAATTTAAAAAGGAAACTTTGGACAATCAGTCCACCGGGAAGTAAAAGAACTTCTCGTATTAAACATTGGTGACCCCGACGTGATCGGGTGTAGCACTTGTATCACGCAACTCACATCTTCTCATCAATCTCGGGAGCTAATCAACAGCTGTCATCATGTCGAAGACTTTGGAGGAATTTATGCAGGACCAATTCTATTTGGGGCAAGAGATCCAGAGAGTCGTCAGCAATTATAAGAAAGATCCAGCGGACCGAAAAAACAGGGACTACCTGGAACGCATCCGGCGGCTAGAAGATAATTGGCTATCTTTTGAAAGGAATGACATCAATCTTAAGGAGCTTCCCAATCACGAGACCCATGAATACACGACTAAAAATTATTACACAGCGATCGCCAAGATATTTCAAGAATATCGGGAGCTGTTTGAGGAAAAGTTGAAGGAATTTCCCAGGCCATCTGCAACACCAACTCCAAGGCAATCTGCAACACCAACACCCAGGCAATCAAAGGTTCAAATTAATGTGACAAGTCCTACCGAGGCTGAAACTGCAAATACTGAAGAAGTCAAAAGGATGAAGAGGAGGCAGCAATCAGTACTCCAATCCTTAAATCGTTTAATGCAATCAATTGACAGGAACCAGATGCATGACACGGTTTACTGCAAAGTAAAACTTGAAGCAGTCAAACATTATTGGTCCCAGATTGAGGAATTAAACAGTAGGCTGTGGGAGTTAGTTGACGATCCAGCCAAAATCCATGACGATACCGATAGTTACATCCAAGCTGAAGAAAATGTGCAGCACCTACTCGTAGCATTGACAACCAGATTGCAGGAGCAAAGGCAAGGAGCCAGCAACAGCCAACAATCCAGTCAAGCAAGCTCATTTATGAAACTTCCAATGATAGAGCTCCCAAAGTTTGATGGAGATTATCTGAAATGGAAGCAATTTCACGATTTATACACAGAAATGGTGCATAAACAAGCATTGGCCGACTGTCAAAAAATGTGGTACCTGAAGGCCAACCTAGTAGGAGAAGCAGAACGTCTAATAAGACATTATTCTTTATCAGAAGAGAACTACACAGCAGCGTGGAGAACACTTCAAGATCGCTACAACAATCCAAGGATACTTGTTGCAGCTCTGGTCAATAAATTGTTATCTCAGCCTTCTCATGCAAACGAATGTGGAACGGCAACATCAGTAAAGAATCTACATGATATAACCCAAGAATGCCTTCTGGGCTTAGAAAATTTGGGAGTTTCAACTGAAAACTGGGACCCATTACTGCTTCACATCCTGCAGCGAAAGTTAGACAAGAACACTCATGCAATGTATGAGCAGTCCCTTGCAAATCCAAAGGAGTTAGCATCTTTGAAGGACTTCTTAGCATTCCTTGAAAAACGTTTCCAGGCGTTGGAGGCCTTAGGCGGAAAAGGGAATGTGAAACCAGAACAGCACAAGAAACCATCAAAGACATTGTCATCACTTGCATCTACAATAACCCGATGCATTTTATGCAAACAAAACCATCAGCTGTACCAGTGCAAACAGTTCCTGCAAAAAACCCCCAGTGAGAGATTACGCGTAGTGCAAAAAAATAAATTGTGCGTGAATTGTCTCAGGAACGGTCACCATTGGACCGATTGCAAATTACGAGCTTGCACCAGATGTACCAAAAAGCATAACACGCTGTTGCATTTAGATATTCCCGAGGCTAAGGCCAATGCAAAGCCAACTGATCATAAGGATATAATGAAAACAGAAAGCTTACCTGGATCTAGCAGTAGCACATTATCCTTAACCACCAAAAATATGGGTTTTCCAACAGGATATGTCATATTGAGCACAGCACGTGTAAAGTTAATTTCCAATGACGGCCGAACTATAGAATGCCGCGCCATCCTGGATCCAGGATCACAAATCAATGTTATTACAAAACGATTGATAAAAAAAATGCGTCTGGAGCCAGAAGAAGTTACACTATCAGTAGAAGGCATACAGCGAGCACCACAAAAGGCCAGAGGACGCATCAACATTATACTAGAATCCAACACTAGCGCTTTTAGTACCAGAATTGAAGCCTTCGTCATGCAGGAAATTACATCGTTGCAGCCAACTCAGCAATTAAATTCTACTGAATGGAAGATACCGAACAACGTTAGATTGGCTGATCGCCGATTTGACAAGCCGGCAAAGGTCGATCTACTGCTTGGTGCAGAACACTTTCTCCAACTGTTGTCAGTAGGACAGATAGACCTAGGACCCAATTTACCAACGCTACAAAATACCTTACTTGGATGGATCGTTTCAGGAAAGGTAACCCAACCGAATCAGATAAATTCAGCGAGAGCGATATGTAACATTCTTACTGAAGAAGGAAGGCTCACTGATGTCATCGAAAAATTTTGGAAACTGGAGGAAGCAGAGGAATCAACAACTGAAATGAGCGTTGCTGAGAAACGATGTGAAAAATTCTTCAATCAAACCACAAGTCGCTTGAGCAATGGACGATTTGTAGTAGCGTTACCATTCTCTCAAGATCCTAAGAGCCTGGGCGAATCCAGAACTGTAGCACTGCGCCGCTTCTATGCGCTCGAAGGGAAACTCATGAAAAACAGTCAATTGAGAAAGGAATATGTAGCGTTCATGGAGGAGTATATACAGCTTGGCCACATGCAACTGGCAACCAGTGACAGTCTTCTACAACCAAACTATTATCTGCCACACCATAGCGTTCTTAAGCCAGATAGCACCACTACGAAGTTACGAGTAGTGTTTGATGCATCAGCCAAGACAACATCTAATAAGTCGTTGAATGATATACTTTATGCTGGGCCGACAGTACAAGATGAACTCTTCTCAATTCTCTTACGTTTTCGACTCCCACGGTTTGTATTCACAGCCGACATACAGAAAATGTATCGGCAAATAGAAGTGCGCAAGGAAGATCAGCAATTCCAACTTATTTTTTGGAGGAAGGATCCAAATGAGCAGGTGAAATGCTACCAACTTCGAACAATTACCTATGGTACCACTTCAGCGCCATATTTGGCAACAAGATGTCTTCAAAAGCTCGCAGAAGATCGAAAGGAAGCATATCCATATGGAGCACAAATCCTCAAACACGATTTCTATGTAGATGACGTAATGACTGGATCAAATAGCGTGGCCGAGCTCTTGCAGAGTCAAAAGGAACTAAACCAGCTGCTCACAGAAGGCGGGTTTACACTAAGGAAGTGGTGCTCTAATCATGCCAAACTACTTGAGCACATAATGCCGAAAGATCAAGAGATACAACTTGATTTCACTAGCAATCAGGAAGATCACGTGAAAACGTTAGGATTGATTTGGTTTCCAAAGAACGACGAATTTAGTATATCAGTGTCCAAAAATGACGCCAACCGAGTAACAAAACGGACCGTTGCATCAGACTTAGCAAAAATATTTGACCCATTAGGCATGATCGCTCCAGTTGTTGTTAGAGCAAAATTGTTTCTTCAAGAACTATGGGAGCTAAAGATGGATTGGGACGCCGCGATTCCACAAGAACTGTATACCAGATGGATAGAGTTTCGGCAACAACTTCATGCACTAAACGAAATAAAGATTCCACGACACATTTATGGTCACCGTCTGGTGAAAGATATGCAGCTCCATACTTTTGCAGATGCCTCTGAAAAGGCTTACGGTGCAGCAGTCTACATTCGAGCCACTACTGAAGATGAAACGGTACTTTGTCGGCTGTTGTGTGCTAAGTCAAGAGTAGCACCCATAAAGAAAATTACAATTCCGAGACTGGAACTATGCGCAGCTAAGTTGGCAGCTGAATTAACTCACCGCGTCAAGAAGGATTTGCATCTGAGAAATAAACCGAGTTATTTGTGGACGGACTCGGAAATTGTATTATCATGGTTAAATAGTTCCACGGCAGCGCTACCAACCTTTGTTGCTAACAGAATAGCATCTATTAAAGGTTACTCTATACCAGAACAATGGCGTCATGTCTCATCAAGGGACAATCCGGCAGACATAATGTCAAGAGGTCTATCACCAGAACGCATGCAAAATTGTACACTGTGGTTTTATGGACCACTCTTTTTACATGGGAAGACGGAAGTTTGGCCACCAGCGTTCAAACTACAAGAACCGATGACTAAGGTTCGCGTACCAACAGTATCGCTCACTACAACCACACACAACGATGCATATTTCGACGTAAGCTGTATAAAACACAATAACTCTTTCCGGAAATTACAGCGAATAACAGCTTACACACTTCGATTCATCAATCGCTGCCAAAGGAACCCAAGAGATACGAGCGAAGGAAATGCATTAACTCCTAAGGAACTCGATGAAGCATTATATTTGATCATAAAATCCATGCAGAAGGAGGAGTTCATGTTAGACATCAACCATTTAAAGCGCCATCAGGAGGTCAACAAAAATAGCCCACTTTGCAGTTTGACACCATTTCTAGATGCAAAGGGAGTAATACGCGTCGGTGGAAGACTAGAGGCGTCAGGGTTATCATACGACGCAAAACATCCCATGCTGCTGCCTTACGGTCATCCGTTAACACGACTATTATTAACTGATCTTCATAAGGAAAATTCACACATTGGGCCACAAGGATTACTCGCCACCGTTAGGCAACATTTCTGGCCGATTAAAGGAAAGGCCCTTGCACGAGTTATAGTTCAACACTGCACCACATGTACAAGAGCCAAGCCGAAACTATTTCATCAGTTAATGGGGAACATACCTGTGGATCGAGTGCAGCCCACCAGACCATTCATCAATGCTGGAGTAGACTTTTGCGGGCCAATTTCAATTCACTACAAGTTGAGGGGCAAAAGACCAACAAAAGCTTATATTGCAGTCTTTTGCTGCTTCTCTACAAAGGCAGTCCATTTCGAGATTGTCTCCGATCTAACAACCGACGCCTTCATTGCAGCACTTAAACGGTTCATCGGTAGGCGAGGACATGTTCAAAATCTCTACTGCGATAACGCAACCAACTTTGTTGGGGCGAGCAATCAACTAAGTGAGTTGAAGGATGTCATTTATTCGGCTAAAGGCAGAGAAGCCATTACCAGCACCTGCAGCTCCAAATCCATCAATTTTCGTTTTATACCACCAAGAGCTCCTCACTTCGGCGGACTCTGGGAGGCGGCAGTCAAATCAGCAAAACATTTATTAGTACGATCCATGGCAAACGTATCAATGACATATGAGGAATTAGAGACAGCAATGATTGACATTGAAGCAGTGTTAAACTCACGCCCAATAACGCCACTATCTAATGATCCAAATGACCTCAGTGCTCTAACTCCTGGTCACTTTCTTATTGGGGAGCCCCTTACAGCAACTGTCGACCAAACTGGAAAGGAGTTACAAGGAAGTTTACAGAATAGGTGGAAAATGTTAACACACCTCAAGCAAAATTTCTGGAACAGGTGGTCACAAGAGTATCTGAGCGAACTGCAGCATCGTTATAAATGGAATACACGGCTCAATAACGTAAAAACCGGAACGTTAGTTATCTTAAAGGAAGACAACATGCCAATCATGAAGTGGCCACTGGGAAGAATTGTGAAGATTTATAAGGGGGAGGATGATTGTGTGCGCGTAGTAGATGTGAAAACCGCTTCAGGCATCTTTAAAAGAGCAATACACAGACTGGCCCCACTCTTAATGACAGAAGATGATGAAAAACGTGATGACGAAGACCCCTTCGGATCAAGTCAACAAAACGAAGAGAACGAACCAGAAGAGACACCAAGTAAAAGGGTACGGCGAACAACATCACCATCCATACTAACGCTTTTGGCAATATGCTTGATCCTACCAATCATTATGGCATCCAATATAGAAGTTAAACGTTTTAAGGAGCATCATGGATTAAAGTTTGAAAACGTCGGCAAAGTTGGCTTAACATCAAGACAATGGGACATCATCGTATACTTTGATCTGCAACCATTACAGTCACAGTACGAAATTTTCCTCAAGGGGCTTACAACGTTTCACCAACTCTGCAAAGAAATTAATCAAAAGCCAACATGTGAACAAATCATAGAGGAATTTCAACACATTCAGGAAGAATTTGAAGCAAGTGATGAATTGCTCAGTCTAGAGCGTAAGCCAAGTAGAATGAAACGAGGAGCGGTGAACTTTGTCGGAAATATGGCAAATGCATTATTTGGAGTATTGGACAACGACTATGCTGTAAAAATGTCAGAAACCATCGACAATATTCGAACTAATGAGGAGCATCTACTAGCACTAGTGAAGAATCAAACATCCATTATAGATTCGACAATTAACGTCATACGAAAGGACCAGTCAACAACAGAGGCAAGATTCAAGAACTTGGAAAACCGATATCAGCAACTTCTCAATACCGTCCATCCCGACACAGGAGAGACCTATGCATTAAAAATGCAAAACTTAGTGACGTCACTTGCTATACAAATGACGCTACTTACAACGAATTTGCGTCATGTCCATTCGTTGATCCTGGACATTTTGGCAGACACGCATCATGGAAGACTGAGCCCTCAGATCATATCACCTCGCCAACTGAAGGAGGAGCTTATGACCATTCGAAGCCACTTGCCACCATCATACAGCCTTCCGACCGATGGCCATAGCATAAGCAGCTTATACCATCTCATCACAGTAGCTGGTTGCAGGACTGACAAATACGTCATTTTTCATCTCAAAATACCGTTACTAAATGCTGATGATTTCGACTTATTTAAGATAACCCCAATCCCCACAGTAGTAAATAACACCTTTGTGGCTATTCGGACAACTTCAAGGTACCTTGCCATCAACACACTTAGAGACATGTACTGTCCAATGTCAGAAGTCGAGCTAAATCTTTGCTTAGCTATGAGCGACAGACGCATATGCCGACTTCAACAACCACTCTACCATCGAGGTGCTGAAATAGGCATGTGTGAAGTGTATCTCCTTAACGAGATGCCCACGTTCTCACAATGCCCAGTAGAAATACTACACCAACAACCAATTTGGATTCAACTTGATCATCCCAATGAATGGATATTTGCAATGAAGGAACCAACAGTAACCAATATCGTGTGCAATGGAGAGCCATCCACCATCACGCTCGAAGGAATCGGTCAATTGAAATTGGAACCAGAGTGTATTCTGAAGCAGAAGTTGGCGACTGTTCAAGGACACCACATTAACTTCAACAGCACTGCGACAGGTCATATCCGATACTCTAGTACTGAACCGAAGGTACCACAGGGAAGGAATTCTGATGCCATCTTCAAGATACAGCAAGAAACTCTTGATAAAATACAGCAGCAGCTTGCGCGACAAAATCTAGAGCTGCCTAAGAAAATCGAAGCCCACAATAATCACCACAGCATCGCCAGCTACCTCAGCATTACATTAGTAGCAGTCTTAATAATAGGAATTTTGGTGCGATATGGGTACATCAGATGCAAACGACCTAAGCGGCCTCAACCTAAACCTCGGACGCATGTTGGAGTAAACGAAGGATTAGACTTTACCGTTGTTGTATAATTGAACATCGTTCAAGGCGGGCAGTATGTTTGTACTCATAGTACAAATTTAGTTTATCATAAAAATCAATCAATTTAATATATCACATAAATTTTCATACAGTACAGTACAATAAGACAAAAACAAAAAAACTTTTTTTGTTATCATAATTTTTCTCATTTTCAAAAGTAAAGACATTTATTATCTTTAAATTTTCATTTTTCGGCATGTAAGCATGTTAACCAGCAACATTAGAATTTCTGATAAAACATCAAGCCAGACGTAATCTGATCCGTCCGGCCATGAGAAAATATGCGAAGCGGCTAGATAACGCGAATTTCCATAGAGAATCGGCAGATGCTCAGAAATTCTAATGTTGCACAAAATGCATAGAACATTCTTTTAGCAATGTAAGCAGTTTTGTGTATATAAAAGAAATTAATGAATAATTAAAGGGACACAGTTATTAATAAGACTTCAAGCGTTTAATTTCTAATTGTCCTGTGTTTGGGTGTTTCGCTCAAGCACAAACATTACAAATCAAATCAACAAAGCAATCGTTGTCAAGGTGAATCACTTTGTCAACATTTTTAAATAACTTTGTCAAGGTGTAACACCTTGATAATTTAAAAAGGAAACTTTGGACAATCAGTCCACCGGGAAGTAAAAGAACTTCTCGTATTAAACATGCCCTACTCCCTACTTTTTACTTTTACTACAACAAAATGGATTTATAGGACCCTGTGTATATCAGAGAACCAGAGCCGAGGCTTGTTTCTTTTGCGCCCGGTGCACAAGGCCATTTTGCGCCCCATGCCCATCAGCTCTTCATTCTTTTATCGTAGTGAAGGACACGAACACTCGCTGAATCAGAGAAATAATTTGCATAGTTTGCGTAAAGGTCAATTTAATGAAAATTAATATAACAATGAAATTGGCAAAACATGGTGCATACAGGTTGTATTTGCTAATTTTACAAAGCAGGTGGCTGTTGGTAGGTTTTGTTTAGACGAACAAAAAATCGATCGTATGGGTGCAGTAAATCGTAAGGTTCGTAAGGGTCCGTTGAAATTTTTTGTTAGAGTTCTGGATATCATCTTTATTTTAAATTGTAATTTGTGAAATTGCGCCAGGTGCAAGTGCACCATTTGCACGTATGAAAGCGCCGCCCCTGCAGAGAACATTTGCGATAATCCAAAAGATTTGATTTTGAAATGATTGAATTTTTGTATGTAGATCTTTTTGGTACATCTGTAACGGTGGGCCTATCCCGGCTCGGAAATAACCATAAAGCCCCGTTTATATCCCAAAGTCAACGTGAAAGTGTACGAAAGTGTGAGAATTTTCGTGCAACAGAGAAAAAAGCATACAAATTTCTGTGCGATAGAAGAGTTTCTAAGTGCACTTTCGCGTTGAGTTTGAGATGTAAACGCGGCTTACTTCGGTGTCTTGCTTCTGTGCCTTCATGGACTACATCCCTATCCGCTGAGTCTGCCGATTGGTCTATTTCCCGAAATTTCCGCTACCATAAGCCGTTTTGGGATATGATTAACCTCCATCCTGATAATTTGGCCGATTAGTCTGTCTGTCAATTTTTATTAAAGTTGAGAGTTCGGAGTCGTCAAAAATTTCATACATATTCTATCCCCTCTCGTTGGGGTCATTATGGACCGGATAACTTTTCTCTCAAACATGTTGACGCATTTCTGTGACCTGGATCATATCATAGTCCACCGGTAAGGAGACTGGTGGTCCAGTGCAGAATTTGTTTTGGCTCTACTACCCAATAGTATTACTCCAACTATCTCTTCCTCTTCGTTTTCAGCTTCACTCATCTTATCCAGTGTCGCTGGTACTATTAAAACATTATTTTGGGGAATTGAAAATGTGTCCATCTGAGAGGATCTGCTAATAGGTTCCACTCTGTCTCTGCAGATGTTCTTGGCTGAAACTTACTGCTGATCTGGCATGTTGCTTATTTATTGCTTATCGCGTGTTGGTGGTCTAGTTGTCCCTTCTTTATGTTCAAATATTTCTTCTGCTTCTTTCTGCATAGCTTGTTTACAGTCCTTTTGTTTAGCAGTCAGCAGTACTTCTTTATCCTTGCTCCTTTGTACTTTCTGATGTACTGCTGTTGGTCCTGATTATCTTAATTGCGAATCTACAGTCCTGATTGAACCAATCAATTCTAGTCTGTCTGGAGACGAAGCAAAGTGTCTCTTCTGCTGCCCCCTTTATGCTGCTGTTCTCCTGTGTCTTCTCTCAGGTTCTGCACAACAGCAGTCTTGTAGGCATCTCTTCTTTTTTCCAGTTTTAGCTTATCTATATCGTGTTTTGGTTGCGAATTGGTTGTTATCCGGTTTCTAAATTTCACCTTGACTAGATAGTGGCCCGCGCCAAAGCATATTTCTCTCATTGCTCTTAAATCCAGTATAGGTATTCGAGGCGCCTCTCTTCTCAATTAGAATGAGATCATTTTGATTATTTGTTACCCCATCTGGTGGGGATTTTTCCGTGAGAACATTGTCGAACTTACTACCATTGGGGCTATTCAGACGGTGCACATTCATGGCAAGTAAAACCGGTTTTATAGATGAGAGAGGGAAGGGAGCGGAAGAACTTAACGAAACATTTTTCACGCAAAAGCAAACGCGTGAAAACTTACACACATATAAAATGTTACTTCTATCTCTTGTTTTCTTTAGCTCTGTTTTTGTCTGACAAGTGAATTTTATTTACAATACATTTAAACGTTCCTGTAAAGCTTTCAAATGTTCTAAACACAATTACGCCCCGTGTGTGTTCCGAGGGGTTGAATAAAACCGGTTTTGCTCAGCACACTTATGGCACCGTCTGAATAGCCCCATTGAGTTCGAGCAAGCGTGATCGATCATTATCATTGGTAGCGTTGTGTAGGCTATACTTTCCTATGACTTCTAGGAACTCCCCTTATCTACAACCACCTACAATCCTTCTTGCCTTATCTGTGGGAGCATCAACGTTTTTGAGGCCTTGTTTTGATGCCAAAGGTGCATATTCTGAGACTTACTGGCTTGAAGTCTTGAATCGTTAGCTGCGTTCTTTTTACACCGTGATCCCACTCAGATCATAAACTTTCAAGCAAAGCAACAACAACAACTTGATCCAAAAAAGATTTCAATCAAAATCTGTGATACAAAAATAGCTTGTGTAACAACCATATTCAAGACACTTCTCATTGGAAAATCCAGAGCTTTTATAATTTTGTTCTGTTTTCTTTAATTTTAAGGGTTGGTAGCTCTGCAAAATTTCATAAATTTATTTGGAAAAATGATTGAAAGTTACCTTTTGTTAATTTTGGAAGTCAATTAAACATTTTTATAAATTCATTTTAAATCAGAAATATTTTAAATAAGTTTTAGAGACTGATATAAATTGCGACAGAAAAAATCAGAACTACAACTGTAAATAACTAAATTTCTTCCATGATCCAAGTCCGTTCTTTTATGCTCGGCTGATCTGATCTGGATCACGGTGTAAAAAGAACGCGGCTATTGAATTCAATTTATTTTCCACTCCAAATTATCCTCGGTGATCTAATAGTGATCGTGTGAGTTCTGAGATGCATTATGCCACTGTGCGTCAATTTGGTTTTTCTGTAAAGCTGTGATCGCTATGTTGTATATTTTTAGTGATAATAAAAGTGAACACAGAGCGCAGGTCCTCTGATGTTCCAAGCTCCTTATTCAAATTCCATGTTCCGTTGTGGTTATTTTAGTCCGTCTTGACTCAGGAATTCACAAAGGCTTCGCGGCAGGCTGATTTCTTATCTTATTTCCGAAAATTCAAATTTTATTAAGTTTTAAAACTTCATAACTGAATATATTTTACTAAAGGGTTTTTATGAGATCTTGTTGACAAACAAATTAAAATATCCTTCCGAACATGATCTTCCCTAAATTTGAACAATGTATGCCACTCGTTATAGGTATGAAAGTTTTTCGCAAATGCCTTCATTGCCACATCAAAAAAGCAATAAACAATGGAAAATTATTATGACAAATATCGGTCAACTTAGCGTAATAGAAGCACTAAAACGACACCAAAAAATGTCACATGCCTTCAAATCAACTTTTCCACATACTCAAGCCCAATTCCCCCCTCTCCGTTTACTTAAAGAAGAAACCAATTTAATTTATTCCCTCGCACAAGAAACATACATTTTTGAATATATTAAAGTTTCTAAAAGGTAAAACATTTTCAACCAACAAACCAAAGAGTGGTGAAAAGTTTTAAAAACTTTCTACAAACATCTTCAACATGAAATGCACGAGATGAAACAGTGGGATTTAAGGAAAAAGTTGTACAACCCTCCAGCCCCTCTAAAATATACCAATCCCATAGAGATTTATTCACGCCTTTTATTCCAGCAGAAGCAGCAGCAGCAGCAACTAAGTCTCCACATGGAAGAAGTCCTGTGGAATAAGGATGAAAGAAATAGTATCCAAACGTGAAGGGGGCCCTGTAAACACACGTGCTGCATACGGATTAACCACTTGCTCCCCCGGCCGCCCCGTTCCACTGGCACAGTACTAGGTACATGGATGTATGGGAAATTGTAAAAGTAAAATAAAAACATAAAAAATATATGTATATATAAAGTATAAATAGAGCAAGGGTTCTCCAGTGCGATGACATAAATTCCTCTAACTGTCATGCTTTATGGAGATAATCCTCGAGGCAACACTAAAGGATTTTTGAGTTCAAATAAAATGCAAAATGAGAGATTAGTTTACCGCCACTCAACTACAACAATCCCCCAAACCCCCACTGTTGTCTTGTAATCCTTTTACGGGTGTTTTGTTGTGAGTGCCCAACGCCTATTTTGGGGTGGGCAATGAAAGTTATGGTTCGTGAATGACCACAATGGGTGTTTATCTAGCTTAAAATTAAATTCATAACAAACTAAGAGCACTTGGTGCTAGCTGGAATATTTCTATGGGAGACTTAATGTTAACCAAATGCTTTTTCGGGGACATTTGTTAAGGTTGAAGAAGAGATATGCAAAAATATTCGGACGTCGATTCGGAGAGATAGCTTATGGTGGCTCGTGTTCGTTCTCATGTTCATAGTTATGGGTTGGTTGTCCAGTTTCTGTAACCCCCCTTGTGGGATATTGGGTTCAATTTCGAGTTCAGATTCGACAGCATTTCGTTGTATTATAGACCTAGTGACTTATTTGGATTGGAAATCAGAAACTTTTCTGCCGAAAGGGAAGAGAGATTTATATATAGTTACGGTTTCTACCAGATGTGTCTTGGGTTAAAGTTTGTTATTGAGAAATCAATTAGTGTTCTTACTCAACAACTGAGTCGGGTGACACTATATAAATAAAGTATTTAAATATGATGAAACAAGTTTTTGTTTGTACATTTAGGACAATAAAAATGAGCAGCTTTAAAAAGAACGATAAGTTTATATGGTTAAAAATATGATTTTTGCGACGGTCAACAGAACTGAACGTCGGTGTCATCTGAGAAATGATGAATGAAGATGGTGTGGTAGTGGCAAGTGACCTACCACTTCTCGATCCCAATCTCCTACTACGACCTTCATGTAGCGACGTTGGATAGATGCTGAGCAACTCCCAAAGGAAAAGAGAAGAGGTAGGTGAGAGTGAACACACCCTTCAAAGCCTACCAAGTTTAGATGTAATTGTCTTCATGTCGAGGGCTGAACTGCAGTTGGTAGTTTTTGCGCTGTCAGTATAACGATATCCTCTGGGAACTTATCGTGGTATTGAGGCTCTGTCAGGATGGACCTTCCCTTTTCTACAATGCTTATGAAACTTTTATGGGCTTATAAAAAGGCGGATATCATGGCTTTGATATTGCATTCCTTGAACCAGCTATTGGGATACCCACAAGTTTGGTAAAGAGGGCTCTTGGCGACCGGACATTAAACAGACTAAACTTTTCCTTCTCACAAGGAAAATTGTATAGCAAACTACAACCAGAGTGGATAATCTAATAAACACGGCACGTAAGCCTATGAGGGCTCGCCACAGACTCTGCGATGTGTTGGATATACACTACTATCATAAGGCCATGATAACATATGTGGCGTTAGCGTGGTGGGCGTGGTGGTTCAAAGAATGGCCGGTTTTTTCATAACTGGGACTATACGAATTTCGCACGCTGCATCAATTGGATACCACTCTACTTTTAGGTAGAGAGATTCGCTATGGGCCACTTGGGAGACAGTTTCTGCCGGAAATCTCCTTGAAAGAGCAGGAATGCTATAGGAATGCATGCCAAAGAACATCTCAAACTAGAAGCTCCTTTCCGTGAGCATTATGTATCTGTGAAACAGTCCCTCCAAATTTATATTTAATATTCTCTGCTAAGTGTAATCTCGATAGGGATTTCAGTTTCAGCTGTATCGATGATATAGATCTTGCTAGACCGATACTATCCATTCAGTCGAAAGCTGTGGGTCCTGATGACGTTGCTTCACCATTCATAAAATTAATCCGCCCTTTTGTCGCTTACTTTATAACAACTATCTCCAACCACAGTCTCACTTTCGGCGTCTTTCCCACAGCATGGAAAGAATCGTTAGTCATCCCTATGGCCTAGATTCCCAATCCAAAATCTTGGCAACCGAAAGGCACAAGTCATCAAGTTTCCACACAGACTGAGTTTCCTGAGAAGACAATAAAAGTATTGCTAACCGTATAACATATGTGATAATAACAGGTCATATCGTGGCTTAGAGTTACTCTGAGATTTTAGCAGGATCGACACACTGATTAGAATTGCCATTTAATATGACTACGAGGAAAATAAGACTGGGGTTTACAGAGTAAAAACCAAATATTGTGACTTGCCTAGATTGACATTTTGTAAAGACATCGAAAAGTTTCCGCACTCCTGACACCAATTGATCCTTAGCCAGTACAATGACGTACTTCAAATGAGGCGAGGTGCCATTGTAATGCCAAAATGACTTCACGAATTAAGAAAGAAGAAATCCACGTTGCTCCCCTACATATTTATCGACACACTACATATACCAGTGGGACATTACTTTTGAACCGGGACAATTAATCCTTATTTTATACATAAGAAAATGGAAGTACACAAGACAGAAGACAAGACAAGAAAAATACCTAACCTAAGCTTAATATCTAACAGAGTTGAGGAGATCAAGTAAACATACTAGAGTTATAAGCTATGAAAAGGTTATTCATAGTAGATAGGAAAAGGGGAACTATGACTGTTCTTCTTCTTCTTTGATCCGTTAGCTGGCGTTCCGGGCCGGACGTCCCCGAATCGAATACGCTGCTGTCGGTGACGCTTTAAAAACCCGATTCTGGTCAATTCGGCAGGTCGACCACCCTCCTCCTTTCACACCCTAGACTAAGGACCAGACGACGGCGGAATCACTATGGCTATTGGAAAGTAGAAGAGGCAAGAGAAATCTAAAGGAAAGGTGTGGATAGAAGAAGAGAAACTTGTTTCCTAAAAGTGGTGACTGTGCTAATTCTTTGTAAAGAAGAGGAAAGATCGTTCCAGAGTCTAATCGCATGCACAAAAAAGGTACGACTACCAATTTGAGACAGATGAGCTTGAATAAGAAGGGCTTTTAGCGAAGAAAACTTTATGTAAAAGAACTAGTACCATAACTCGAAAAAGCAAAAGAGGTCACAGCCTATTAGTGAATTCCGAACAGATGATACATGATATGATCTTCTCAAGTGGAAGATCAAACGTAAGCAATTATTGAATGCAATATTAACCCTTTGGTGACAGGATGAATCATACACAATGTAAACAAGTGAGCCATAGAAGAAATGCGAGAGAATGAGAGATTTAACAAGCGTTGAACGTATAGTGGGTTTTGGGAGACTGCCATAACTCCAGAGCTTACTTAATGTTCCATAAATCTTGGACAGCATTAGTGAGACTTGATCGCAGCAGGTCAGTTTACCATTACTGGCCAAGATTATGGAACCGATTAACAATAGGAAGACGAATGTTATCTAGACAAATGAGTGGAATTCTGCTAGGAAATGGAGAAGGACGACGAAGCACCAGTACTTTGTACTTGTGATTTTTTAGCGTTTAATTTAAGGAAGTTGAGACCACTCCACTCAGTTATTCGAGAAAGAGAGCTATTCAGGTCAATACAATAATCAATCTGGCAAGGAGGGCAAAGACGTACACAGTTAGGCTGCTTACACAACAAACTCGACATCGACATGACACGACGAAATTCGACAACATTTTTCTGTCGCGACACTTATCTATTCTTATCATTAAGCGAGTCTATTCACACTGAATTCGACATCGACACGACACGACAAGATTTTCTGTTGTGACACCCATTTATTCTTATTATTAAACGAGTGTATTCATACTGAATTCGACATCGACACGACACGACAGAACTCGACAGAACTCGACAAGGAAAAAAACCGTTACCGACGAAGGGCTTCACATTCAAATCAGTTTATATCCACTGAAGGCGACACGAGGAAAAACGTCGAACGACGACTTTCGACACGTCGAGTACTTATGCAGTGACTTTCGTTGTGTCGAGTGGTTCTGGTTGTCGAATGGTGTCGAGGTGTCGAATTTGGTGTGTACGAAGATTCGACAAAAAATTTTTTGTCGATGGACGTTTTGTAATGTCGTGTCGATGTCGAGTTTGGTGTGTAAGCAGCCTTAGAGATCCTCAGCAAACAGATGAAAGGAACAGTGGCCGATAGTACAGAGGCGATCTTTTTTTTATGTGACAGTGCTAAGCTCAGGAGTCACCCTTTGTACTACTAGTCCGTCATGTCATTTGTCACGTCATGGTGCAATGTGCTTATTACGGGGAGGGATGGGGGGGGTATAGGTTAAGGGTTAAAAGGTACGGGGGGTATTGAAGAAGGTGGTGATGAACCCTGCGTTTGAACTCTTGGATGTTGTAGGAGCTCGGAAATACTGACTGCTCTGCTAGAGATTATTCCACAGTCGAGTTGTTCTATTAACAAAAGAAATTCATATCTTGTTGAGTGCGTGAAAGGGGTAGTTGCAGGTGAAGGGAATGAGACGAGTGGGCTAATCTGGTGTTGCGGGTATAAGATTGCCGTGGAGGCAGGAGAGCGTTTAACTCAGAGGAACAGTCACTATGATAGTAGCGATAAAATTTTGTCAGTGCTGCTACATTCCTACGGTGGCTCAAGGGGTCGATGGTGGAGCAGGCGGTGCCGTCATCAATTAACTTGAGTGCCCTTTTTTGCACCTTATCTAACCATGCCAAGGTGGTTATTGGGGCGCCGCCCCAAACGAGGGAGTTATATTCGAGAAGCGGCCGAATGTAGGATATATAGGCGCTCATTGATATATAAGAGCCTCATCTCAGCTCTTGATTGTGCTGAGTAGGTTAATTTTTCTTGGCATAGCTGAGAAGTGCGCCTTCTGTGCTAAAAGGGTTTACTCTATTACATTAAAGACGTTCAGATAGTAAAGAGGAGAAAAACCGTATAGCAGAAGAAAAGAAATGATAGCGCTGACTTAGTTTGGAAAGCAGTATCGTGTGCACCATTGAATCGAAGGCTATCGAGAAATCAAGAAGCACTAATATTGCAACGTCGCCTTTATCAAGCACAGAACGAATGTCAGTGGTTACCTATAGGTAGTATAGCGGTTTCACAACTATGATTTTTACGGAAACCAGATTGATATTTAGAAATAAAACTAAGGTTTTTTTCTGTAAAGCGATCACTATGGTTTTCTTCCACAACAAGGCCATTACGAGGGAACTTGGGAAAGAGTCGGGCATTATTTAAAAACATGCGTTATGACATCCAAAATTTAGGAGGCAAGGCGCTTAGGAAAGCGTTGATAGATTTCATCAAAACCGATGCAGTTGAAGGAAATGGAGAGCAGTATTTCAATAGCTTCCGCGGAATCCACAGAACGGTAGTTAAAGGCATCAGTACTACGCGGAAGAACTGAGAAAGATCGGGAGACAGAGGAAGCAGTAGGGGATTGAATGAATGAGGCATTTAGAATGTTCACATCGATATAAACAGAGGAAGGTGCATTAGCATTGTATGACAAATGTACTGCCTCGTGTCAGTCCGGCTCAACTCTAGATGATACTGACTAAATTCTAAACGAAGGGGGATATTCAAGAACAGTGTCTTCTGGAGTGACAGATCAGGAGGAAAATTCTGCCGAACTTGTGGCAAATAAAGAATCTATTTTTCCTACCGAAGAGTGACTTTTTCTACAAACAAAATGGAGTATAACTACAGAGTATAGGAATGACACTGGCGATATCTATTGAAATTGGCGATAATAATTTAAAGTTTTTTTTATCCATAAAAAATCCGGTTGACTGTAGACTAACTAATATTATCATTTTTCAGAAATTTTTTAATATGACACTTTTCCATTTAATCGACGATATGTACATACAATATCCCTTTATCTACAAGGAACAAAAAGTTTTTTTAGTTTTAAATATCAAAAATTTAATATAGATAGTCTCCTCCAAAATTCGAAGGTGTAATCGTCGCTAGTTCCAAGGCCGATAAGATCATACTGTAGCCGAGCTGAGAGGGCTTGAATTTTGAAGACGAAGATCGAAGGATCATGCCAGCCAGTACGATGATACAGATATTGAAGTAGAGCAGGATGAAAGGGAAAGCGAGAAGGCAGAGATGACGAAGAAGGAGCAGACCTCGTCTGGAAAAGGCGGATTGTTCAGGATGGCCAAAAGTGTAAACAATAAAATCTCTTTAATTACCGCACGTCAGGTAACCCAGCTTCGAATGACGAAAGAGGAAGCAGAGAGAAAGGCAGAAAAGTAGTAAATACGGACGTTGCTGGATTATTTTTCTCAATTCTTACTTCAATAATGACTGAATTTTTCAACATCATCATCTGTAGCACTACAGCCTATTATTGGCCTTTGCTGCCTCCAGCATTTCTCTCCATGCCGTTCGGTTCCTGGCTAATACCCTCCAATTTCCACGACTAACTTTACTAAATATTCCTCAGCGGATTCCATATGTATATCGCTGCTTTGGCCGACCTGAATTTCAATTCCCATAAGGCCGTCGATTTATTGCTATTTTAGCAGGGTCGCTAGGGTCAAGCCTTCGCACGTGACCCACCTATCGTAATCTAGTTTATTTATTCTTTTGACAATGTTGGGTCCTCGGTACAATTGGTATTATTTATGATTATATTTCCTTCTCCATTGACAGTTTTCGCAGACACCGCCAAATATTGTGCGTATAATTTTTCTTTTAAAAGTGCCTAGAAGAGTTTAATCAGCCACTTTCAAAGTCCATGCCTCTGATCCAAGCATCAGAACGACCTTGATTAGCGTGGTATGTAGTCTACACTTCATTCCTCTAGACAAAATGCGTGACGTAAGATGTTGTCGAAGGCCAAAATAGCTTATGTTAGCACCGTTTATTCTCCTTCTGATTTCCGCTGTCTTGCTACTGTCAGCTTGCAGCACTGTCCCAATATAAGTAATTTCTTTAACAGTTTCTTTGTTATATGAACTTTATGAAATGCAAAGATATTCCTTTTTTGATTCGTTGATGAGTTTCCAATTTGATGAAGGCTTCTTTCACTCTCGTAAAAGGCCTACCTATTAGAGCGACGTCATCAGTGTAAGCCATTGTCTGTCTTGACTTGTTAAAGATGGATCCCGTCGTTTCTACTCCAGCGTCTCTCATCACCTTCTCCAACACTATGTTAAATAGGAAGCATGAAAGTGCGTCAATCGTACGAGGTGTGACAATTAAGTAATGAGACTGATTATATTGCCGCGATTGTGGTAACCCTGCGACCTTGAAGTTCCCTTTCCCTTCTCTCGGCATCCTTCCCCTCTCCATTGATATATTTGCCATCGCCCTAGCTTGTATAGTTCGCCTGCTCTGTCGTGTTGAGTAAACGTGTGTTCGGGGTGCTCGTCACGAAAATGGAAAAACGAAATCAAGAGACAACGCGTCGCGATAAAATTTTGCGTCAAATTGGGCGAAACAGCTTCGGAAACGTACGCTAAAATTGTAAAAGTGCATGGTGGTAGTGCTCTTAGTCGTGCCCAGGTGTTTCGATGGCATAAAGAGTTTAAGGAGGGGCGTGAAAGCGTGGAAGACGAGGCGCGGAGCGGGAGACCAGTCGAGGTGCGGACTGACACGAATGCGCAGCGTGTGCACGCCCTGATCCGTGAAGATCGGCGTTTAACAGTTCGAATGTTGGCGTCGGAACTGGCTATGAACCGTGAAACAGTCAGACAAATTTTAACCGACGATTTAGGGATGAGAAAGTTGTGCGCGAAGATGGTTCCAAGGAACCTTTCCGAGGAGCAAAAGCAGCATCGAATGACCGTCGCAGAAGACTGTTTGGAGCAAGTGGAAAACGATCCCACAGGCGATGAGAGCTGGTTTTTTCAATACGACCACTGACATACAGAATGGACTGCTCATGAGGAATTTTTCATGGCACCAATTTGTTCCATAGGCTACAAACCTTTCTTCACTCCATGTAAACACCGGAATCACTTTTGAAATTTACATTTTTTTAAATACGTACTTAAAACAACACAAATATTTTGTTTAAAAAAATTAATAAACACTATTTTCACTTTTTCACCTTTTAAAATGCCTTTTTTTCATTAATTTGCAAATTTTATGTGTATCTGATTTAAGTTCTTAACGCCTGTTTTAGCAACTGACATTCTGTATGTCAAAATCCGGGGGTCTATGGGGAAAAGAGCAAAAGATATAAACATCACTATACCCGTCTATTTTTTTCTAATTGATTTAACCTGATTTTATTTCTGTCAGTCTGATTTTACTTCTGAGTGCTTCTGTCAGTTTGGGGGCTTATGGATGAGCGAGTCGACTATACCTTTTTGGTGCCATCGGTTTGTATGGGAATAATTGCTGATGAGCAGTCCATTATTATATGTCAGTGAATACGACCCGGAAACCAAACGCCAAAGCTCACAATGGTTGTCTCCGCGTGAGTCTCGAACACACGTTTACTCAACACGACAGAGCAGGTGAACTAAACAAGCTAGAGCGATGGCAAATATATCAATGGAGAAGGGAAGGATGCCGAGAGAAGGGAAAGGGAATTTCAAGGTCGCAGGGTTACCACAATCGAGGCAATATAATCAGTCTCATTACTTAATTGTCACACCTGTAGGTCTTTCTGTGATGTGAAATTTTCTGAAAGGTCTCTTTCAACTCTTACTCTGCATTGGACTACCTCGATTGTAGCTTTTTTTTACTTCGATTAGGTGTTTTGGAAATCAGAAGCATTCCACAGCTTTAAATAGCTCCTAACGCTTGACGCTGTCATATGTTTGCTTGAAGTCTATAAACAGTACGTGAATATTGATGTTGAATTCCCATGTTTTTTCCAAAATTCTTCTTAAAGTGGAAATATTATTTTTATTGGACTTACCTGGTCGAAAGCCACATTGGTAACTACCTATTATGCCTTCTGCAGTGGGTAGAAGTTTTTTTTTACAAAATAGTGGATTGCATTTTATACGCTGAGTTGAGGAGGGTTATATCCCAAGTTCTCACATACGACTAGATGTCCTTTTTTATTTAGGGGGCATATAACACCTTTCGTCCTTTCAAGTGGGATCTTTTTCTAACGCCAGATCGATTCTATAAGCTTGAGTAATCCGTTCCTTAATTCTTGGCCCTTGGCTATGCTATCTTTTCCTGGGGCTTTTTATTGTTTTAAGGTTCATCATTGCTTGTACGTCGTCTTTTACGTCGTCCATTGTAGGCACCTCACTTTCATTAGCAGCACCAGTATCACTATCGTCATCGATTTTTTTACATCGTCATTATTGAATTATTTGTTTGCCATTCTATAATATCGTTTATTAAAATTACAATTGTGAACCAAAACTATTTTATTCCACAAAATCAACATCAAAAATATTTACATTCATATATCCTTGTTTCTACAAGAAACAAAGAGTTTTTTTGGTTTTAAATATCAAAAATTTAATAAAGATAGTCTTCTCCGAAAATTCATCTCTCATGACGCTGTTACTCTACCTGACTCTATCTAATTAATCTGTCTAGATAACAACATTATCTTTATAAATGATGTGAAAAAATAAAATACCTCAAAATTTCTAATAATTAATCACAAAAATCCTCAAGAAAATTTTCACATTATTTTCTAGTGAGAGGAAAAATCTCACCTAAACTAAGAAGAATGAATTTAAAAAAAAAGTAGAATATAAGAGAAAGAAACTGTCTTACCTCATTTTCCACTCGACATCCAAAGAACTATCTCCTCCACACTCCACACTGGGGCTCGGCCCCAAAAAAACGGAACTCCAAAAGAAAAATTCCCATTTATAAGGATAAACTCTTGACACTTTAAGCACTTCCATCACGTAAGTTTTAATATTTTCAACTTCTCTACCGAAAAAAAAATGAAGAAAGAAAGAAGAAGTGAGACTCTTTAATCCTAAATGGGTAGATTCATACGTGATAATTTTTCTGATAAACCAGAGTGGAGGCATGGATAAGCATAAAAACAAGAGGCAGCATAAAAATTCATCAAACACAAGTAGTAGGCATCTTCTTATGTTTTCAATGAAAATGAAAAATGTTGAAAACATTCTGAATGTGCGTATTCCACCCCTGGGAGCAGTTCCTTAAGGTTCACCGCATGCACGTATTCCGTAATGATAAAGGTTTTTCTTTTTCTCGTTTTTTTTTTTTGCTGGGGACAATAATTTTTTTTTATACTTTTCATCAGCATAGGAAATTAACCCAGGATGGACCCCACCCCCATCCTTCAAGATAACAACCCACCCGCGCAATTGACTTTGTTTCCGGGTGGGGGGGGGGGTGGTTCTAGGGTATATTCAATAGCTCCGGCCAACTTCCTTGAGTCGATGGCATAATTTTTTATTTCGACAATTTTTTTTTATTTACCACCAATAAACTCGAGAAGGCGGAAGTTATATCTTTTGGCATGATTATGGCCCCGGAAGCGGTATTGTTGCCATTTTCCTTGTTATTATTGATTTGCGGCATGGTAATAATTCAGGCGGTTCTAGTAGAGCTGCCCTTAGACACGCTAGGTTTGGTTGTCACTCTTTAATTATGTGGTCTAGATTTTTTCCCCAATAGAGTATTCGTGTGATAAAGTCACGTAATTTTCATATTTATTAAGGAAAAATAAAATGTGTTGAAGCTTTCTTTCCTGTAGATATTAAAACCAGTTTTTATTTACGATGATGATAATTCTGAACAGGCATAATCCTTTATTTTCAAGAACGAGCACAGCACAATAGAAAAATGGTAGGTGGTAGGCCTCTATGTAAGGCAGGGAATACGCCATTTAGAAAATTTATCGATTTGAAAACTTTTCCATCCATCAATCAATCACGAGATTAAATGGATTTTAGGTCTGACATTAAATTTTATTTTTATTTAAAAGAAATTGCAAAGATCCATTATTATTTTTTTCTTCCTCTCTTGCTGCTTCAACTTCATTCAAAAAAAAAAAAGAGAAGAGCGAAGAAAGAAAAAAAAACACACCCCCACGAACACGCAACACCACATCTCAGCAAACACGAAGAAAATGAGTCCTTAAAATTCATACCGAAGTTACCCCTTTTGGATATCCCTTCTAATATATCGTTCTAAAGAAACGCCCAAATCCATCTTTTTTCGAGGGCTTAAAACCCACAGCGCCAGCAGCAGCACCCCAAAAACTGGCTAAAGGAGAGTTATATCACATCGCATGAAATGGGGTTTCACTAAGTTTTCTCCCTATTCTCGGTGGCGCTTCCAGGACCTCTTAATCTCGAATACCCTCAGTAAATTGCACGGTATGCGTACCATGTGTATATGTAGGTACATGCGGCAACATTCATCTTCAAAGAGGATGTTATTCATCTCTTCATTATTTACAGGAGGATTTCCAGGACATAAATTGCAATATTTTCGGAATTATACGCGCAACTTACAGTCGTGGATTGTTCACCCTAACGATAAGGGATTTTTGGCGCTTTAACACCGTAAACTTGAGACCGTCCTAGAGCTCTATACTCGCAGCGGGTGTGTTTTGGTACGGACTATGGGTCCCCGTCGTCGTCGCTGTATACCCCGTCGGGGTATAATTGAAAATTCTGTGCACGCATTTTTCGATATTTCCTAAAGGAGCCCAGGAACTGGAACAGTATAGTAGCATAGAAGCCGGTAAAGTGCTTCTATACTTATTGAACATCCTTGAAACCGTGTTGCCAGATAAGATAACATCTGAATTTGATGGGGTTACTCTGGATGTCGATGGGGTGCGAGCCTGATTTTATAAAAGGATTTTTGAATTTCGTATTTTTTTTTTCTCTTTCGGATTTACAGGATTTTGTGATTTCAGGTAATATTTTTTTTGTGAAGTTTGAATGGATCCTTTTAGACAGGACGGGGGTAGTTTTGGAAATAATGAATAATACGTGTCTTGTTTAGGTTTGATTGTTTAGCATACTTTATTTAAGAATGCAAAAGGCATCCAGGGGCGGATTTCCACAATTCCCGTCTAAGGGCTGGAAGAGATCTGCCGCCCCACCACCGCTCTTACATCATCCATAAACCAGGTTTTTTTAATCACTGCTAACAACAATACCACACAAATACTAGCCTATCGCGAAAAACATGAAAACTAATATAAATTTAAACTTAGGTTGAATAATAAGCAATAAAACAATAAAATTCATTTGTAACCATTATCACTTTGTCGGAGGGAGATGCAACCTTTGTAAAAACAAAATTTAAGTACTGTGCTGGTCTAACCGACTGCAATCGGCTGGCTGGCTCAGGCGCTATCGTGTGTGTGCCCAAATTTTGGACCGGATCCAGTGGACGGACTGGCAACATTGTAGTGTCGCCATAATGGAGCGCTCGTGTATTGGGGCCTTTAGACCCATCTGACACATCGCTCTCCAGACGAATATATTACGCACGACTAGAGTTGAGCCGGACTTACAAGAGGCAGTTCATTTGTCCCGTACATGATAGTAAATTGTACTGAGGCCTCAACTTTTTTAAATATCCCGGTTCAAAAATAATGTACTACTAGGATATGAGCATGTATCGTACGATTGTAAATTACGAAGTGGAGAGACATTCCTTTCTTCTTTTGCGGCAGTAAAATATCCAATTTGAACTGCGCCGAGGTGAGATTGTAAACACGAACTGAACTGGAACAACATTTTCTATTTCTTTTGGGACTGTAAAATATCCAATTCGAATTGCGGAGAGGTGAGATTGTAAACACGAACTGCCGAGACATTTTCTTACAGCTTTTGCCGCAGTAAAATATCCAATTTAAACCGAGCCGTGGTGAGATTGTAAATACGAACTGGAGAGAAATCTCTTGCATTTTTGGAGGGAGTGAAATTTTATACTAAAGAGACAATTTTACATTTTTTGAGGAAGTGAAGTTTTGTACTCGAGAGACAATTCTTACATTTTTCGAGGGAGGTAAATTTTGTACTGAAGAGACAATTCTTACATTTGTCTCCAGGGTTGCCAACCAAAAAAAAAGATACCTCGTACATGTGTAGTTGAAAATCTCGTATATTGACTTTCAAACCTCGTACATTAAAATTTATTAAGGGCCAATATACCCTTGAGAATTACCGACAATTTTGTTTGACGGGTTTTCAGCCATAATAATGAAAATAATCGTTCGAAACTTTACAGATAGATTATTTAGTTTATAATTTAGTGTATTCTCGTAAATTAAAAATATATGAAAACAAATAAAATTACAGTTTTATCATCGACAAATCTGCAACACATGAAATTAATAATATCAATAATGAGTTGTTAAAAATAATTCAGGAAGGAGATTTCACAGCTTTATTACGAAAATTTGCCCTTGCAAAAGTAGCGTAAAATCTCTTGTTACCTTTTAAATTTCCTCTCCAAATATTATGTCAGGAACATCCTCAATGTTATCATTTTTTCTGCCGTATATTTTATCTTTCGTCATGCGGCTATACATTTCTTTTGTAGGTTCAAAATTGACGCAGTTTCCAGTACGAGTTAAACCTTTTGCGCTCTCTGCAGCAAGAACTGTGCCGTTCACTGCTTCCACAGTTAGCAGGTTTCTTAAGTCTGTGTTTATTAATTTGACTTTACTAAATACCCGCTCGCAGTCAGCATGCGCATGGGGTAGGGACAGTGTAGATAGGGCAAAATGAGCCAGCTCGGAAAAGTCTTCAGTTTTCAGTAATTGAGCCCAAAACTTGCCTGGCTCACTAATTTCATTCAACCCTTGTGGATGACGAGCTTGTGCATTTGGCAAAGTCCTCCATTGGTTGTCGATTATTTGTTTGCGTGCGATTATACGGGGGACCACTTCCATAAGTGGCATAAGTGTTGGGAATAGGCTTCTAAAATTATGGGAGAGCGCTGATGCAGGTTCAAAAACTTGTAGCTTTGACAAGATAGGATCTTCCATGTAATATCGTTTTTTAATTTCAGTGGCGGCAGCTTTGTAGAAATTTTTGCAGCATGAGAAGAACTGTGCAATATCTGCAGGCTTTCTGATCACATGTGGGTGTTTTAAGAGCTCATATACATTACTTTGACGCCAAGATACAGTGCAGCGTCATGTAGCTGATGTTGCTGACTTTCAGGATTTATTTCTCCAAGATTCACATAGATCATATATTCGCGTTGTAAATAACGTAATAAGATCTCCTGGTAAAGTGTTCTAATTTTCTCATGTAGATTGTGAACAACTACTTTCTCGCTTTGAAACTCCAGATTGAACTTATTGAATAAAGGGAGCGACCATTCCAGAAAACAGAAATAAAGTTTGTAGAATGGGTTGCTGAGTTTTTCGAGAATAAATACTGCTCGATTTCTTACATCGGCTCTCGCCCTATGTGCAGGATTTGTCGTAAAGTCGATAAAAAAAGACGTAGGGCCTACCATTGTTCTAATATCCTTTCAATCACTGATAATAACGAAAGCCATCTTGTCTGTGATGGTTTCAGTGTTTTATGAGGCTCCACTGCAGCAAACGACCGGAAGTTACGAAAATTAAATTGCCGTTTATCACTATGTTTAAAAAAGTTGTAGATATCTCTAGCCAGTTGTTGTACACTTTCAGGCAACTGTTTACAGGCTTCACTGGCACACAAATGGGCCCAATGACGAACGCACTTCGTGATTATGATTCCTGGGAAATCGCGTATAAACCTTGTTTTTACTGAGTCGTTGTCACCCATCATGACATTACACCCATCGGAGCCAAAGCCAATCATGTTTGTCAATGGAACATAACGGTTAGTTAATGAATCGATAAGAGCTCTGTATAAATTCTCGGCATTGGCAGTAGCAATACTCGTATCATTAGTATGAGACGTTTGCTTAAAAACTTTGTACAACTCCCAAAATGTGCTACATATCTTTTGAGCATCTTGATCAAAGTACCACGATGATTGATCAATATTTACACGATGGTTATCTATGGTAGCTATAGCGTCAACCGGGAAATCTCCGGCAGTGCAATTTACGGTGTAAGAAGTTCCTACAAGTTTTGATAGATGGCACTAGTTTTTACTAATTTTTAAAGGTGATCCAAAATGATCGTATGGCCTAGAGTCCGGTGAAGTAGCGAAAGCTCATTTGGAACTAGCTACACAATCCATTAAAAAAAATCGCATGGCCATAATGTTATCAAAATCTCGTACATAATTGTACGAGGTTGATAGCGTCCTCGTACCTCGTACGGAAGACCACAAATCTCGTATTTGTACGAGGAACCTCGTACGGTTGGCAACCCTGCGAAAGAGTGAAGTTTTGTACTCGAGAAACTTCTTGCTTCTTTTTAGGCGAGGTGCGATTGTAAAATAGAAATATTATTTCTGGAATATTTTCGTGTTTTTTTCAATTTTAGGGAATTTCATTTTAAATCTTTGAATTTCATTATAAATCTTTCATTTTAAATATGTTTTTCTTTATACAGTTTACAAAAATTTTAAAGAATATTTTTGTAATTAAATTTCATTCATTCATCATTTATCGTATCCCCTCTTTCGCAAACCCAATAGATCTACCCGGATCGCTACATTTGAGCCATTCACTACGTGACGTCCTAGCAATACAATAGCACCTGGCCTCATTTGAAGTGAGACATTGTACTGGTTCAAAAGGAAAAAGAGGCTACTCTTACAAACTCATTTAATAATCGTGTCCTACCCAACACTACGCACGACGGTTGGTTTAGGAAGGATATCGTAAAGGATTGGGATTAAATGTGTACAGTAAATAGTCTCTGATTACTACCTTCTTTATGACATGTGGTTTCAAATTATCATTCGTTCTCATATATCTATACGTTGTCCGGTTAAAATATAAAAAAATGTTTTGAAAATTTGCCGCCCCTAAAAATTTGCCGCCCTGGGCTGAAGCCCCTATAGCCCCCCCCTAAATCCGCCACTGAAGGCATCTATTTACTTCTGTAGGCACAATACATAGGGGAGCTATTTGGGAAGATTTAAAAAAGAAGACAGTACCAACAAAATTAATTCAAATGATCAATACGGTGAAGCAGAACCAAGAATCTTTCATAAGGTACCTAAGTGATCCAAAAACAACGACAACCGGAATGAAACAAGGTTTTTGGTCGGATGCAATTGTCATCACGTACACGGAGATCCTTCGCGAAGTGAGCACACATGCCACCTTCTCGGAAATAGCGTGAATAGGGTCAAGAGAAGGGCGATATCCTGCTGGAGCTTAAAGAGGTAGATGCTAAGACGATGGACCTGGAACAGAAAATCAAAGCATCAATAAGTAGAGGGACTGAGACAAATACGGCTGTGATCAAGTGCAGAGATTTGGATGAGGTTACAACGAAGGAAGAGGTCTGCGAAGCACTGAGAGCCCAACTAGGACTATAAACCGTGAGAGAAAATGATGTCTTTAGGTTAAAATGGTACGCAAACGGCGGGTATAAGTCCACCTCTTGAAGCGGCGAAGAAGGCTATGGCAGTAGGTGGGGTTCGAGTCAGGTAGGCGGCAGCAGGAGCCAGGACAGAACAAGTTTGTGTTTGTGTTTTGAAATAGAGGGCAGGGATAGCGGGCATGTGACCGGAAGTAGTTGAAGAATATAAGGTAAGATTAACCTGAACCACTATTAATCGGCACAAAATCTGCTGGCATAGACAGTCTTTGAGGAGAAAACCGATGTTTGCGAGCGGTATAGAAACCTGCACAGCGGCGTCTGGATACCGGATAGCAGCGGGCCGTCAGCAATATGGACGTGCGGGAGCCGAGCCGTGGAGGATACCATGGGCCGTTAAGAAACTCCACGCAGAGGTGTTGGAGGAAGTATTCCCACTGGGAGGTTTGCAGGAACTGCCAGCGGAGGAGCACAACAAATTGAAAACTCGGTGAAACAGACGTGTGACGACCCCAAACCGCGGCACGCCAGCAACCGTCGACACTTACTAAACTGTTGATGTAGCGCCAAGATCGACGAATGCCGAAAGGCCTGCCAAGCGAGAAGGAGAACTCAGGGAAATCGGAACCGTCCGGATTTCGACGAGCTCCTTAAAAGATATAAGGAAGCGAGAAAAATGCTGAAAGGGGCCATCGCTAAAAATAAATCCGAGCACTTCAAAAGGTTATGCAGAGAAGTAGACCCCTAGGGGCTATGTCAGCGGTCAAGGGCAAGCGCTCTCCGCCGATTACCTGCTCCGCCCTGTTTCAGAGTACAGTGTCCGTCCAGTTTTGCACCGGTGATATACCCACCCAGGTGGACCCAGAAGAGGTACCTATAGTAAGCGCAGATGAGATTTAGGTGGCTGCAAAAAGTAGCCATCAATAAGCCCCCTGGCATGGATGGTATACCAAACAAAGCGGCCAAGCTAGCAGCAACGATAGCGATAGGTTCGCTGAATCGTGCCGGGGAAAGGGAATCTTCCTAGAGCGATCCTCGTGCTCCTACCGAAGCCAAACAAGCCTTTAGGGCACCCATCGACCGAAATGTCTCCTTAGTGGCAAAGGTAGACCTTTCGAGCGGGTTATCTGTAACAGGATACTCCCTATGAAAGAAAGGGTAGGTGGCCTGTTGGCTAACAATTCGGCGTGAGAAAGGCAAGGCCGATGACTAATTCAGTCAATATGGCGGTGTGCATAGCAAGAGCCTCACGTAGTTCCTGAGTGGACATGGAGGGAGGGCCATCGACAACACGTCAATCTGGATCTTGATCTGGCTTTTAATGTGATTCTGTTATGAAACAAATAAATTTAAAATGTACGATTTGATTCGACTCAACACGCACCACATCACATCGGACCGCATCGCGTTTTAACAGTGTGTTTCCGCCGTTATCCATTTCACGCCACCTTTTTTTTATGTGAAAGACTAAAGTCTCAGGAAAGTACCTATTGGTGACAATCTATTTTCTTCATATAGAGTGCAATGTCGGGGCATCGAGAAAAACCTAGCTGGAGTGCTATGCGTCGGATTACATGCCCTTTGGTGGAGCGGGAAGGGCTAAGGAAGGCTATGACAGGAGGAATAAGGAATGTTAAGAGGGAAGAAGAAAGAAGGAAATTTATGTAGGTGGAAGGACTGTGGGGCTGGCCGGGATTCGAACCCGGAACCTCTGGGATGGTAGCCTGACGCCTCACTCCCTAGGCTACCGAGGTTCCCTATTATCCCTTATAGTTTTTGAATTAAAAGCGTTGTTTCAATTGTACCTTGTTTCGTGTCGGTCTTTTTGTTTGACGGCAGGTAACTTTGCAGACTGTGATTTCTGTGCCAATTTTGTTTGCGAGGCCCTCAGCTTCAGTGAAAAGCTTTTCCCATGTGTCCGAGCTGGTTTCACGTTGCCTCTGCAAGCTGTGGTTGTATTGTATAAGCTGAATTGCAGAAAAAAAATCAATTTCGATGGCTCTTAATAATTGAGATAAAGGTAACGCCTTCTTATTCCCCTTTTAAATAAAGGCAACATCGGCTGGGATTACCAAGCTAACCGACGACATTATAGGTTGAAGCAAAGATTATGCAGGCGAATAGCAACGAATATGCAAAATTCCACGAAGACATAGCAAATCGTCAAAAAATATCAATAGTTTCATACCTTTTATAATAATATACTTGTTCTCTGGTATAGGTTTGTAGTACAATAGGCCAAGCGAATGGGCGCGGTACTTTTGGACGCAATGTCTTACCACAACAAAAGGATGCTTTTAAAGATACGTTTGCCCAGAAGTTGAAACATTTATGCATGATTTTGACACTGTTTCGAGATACAAATTTGGTATACTACAATATAACAAAACGAAACCAGCAATAAGTTTGAAACCCCATCAATGGATGGCAGGTTCTCAGCTCCTTTATTCTAGTTAACCATTTCCCCTCATCAGATTATTTTATTTCAAAATTCTACACTAAAAATAAGAATAAAAGAAACACCTTTTATTACCAAGCACACCTGATAAAATTTTAAAAACAATACCCTCAACCAGGAACAATCCCGGGTCGTATTCTAAATGGAAGCAATTATCCAAGATGACATTCGTGTATTTCTCTCATTCTGGATAGAAACATGGGTGAATTCTGCATTCGATGCATTTTCATCTAAAATAGTTTTACTTACGACATCACTTAAAACTTTTCCAGGTGTGCCCTGACTCCTGAATGCTAACTAACTATATATACATATAGTATAGCCTCACTATTCCGCTCCCTCTGCCATTCTCCTTCCTCTTATTGCATTTTAATGCAGCTTTGTTCTCTTGGCAGAAGAAGCAGGCGAAATTTATGCTATTACAATTACTCGTAGATAAACATAAACTTTTGCACACCACTTCGCTGGCAGGATATGCTCTTAATGTTCCAGAAAACAGGACTCTCCTTTTCATATAACACTGAAAATTTTATTGTTTAGAAAGGAGGGAAATAAGAATTTATAAGTTTCAAACAATAACCAGAAATTATTAGAGGAATTATGTAATAAAATGAGGGGGGAAGAGGGAGTTGTGGGATGTTTTCATTATCAGAGGTTTTAACTGTTGTGATAACAGTTACCAGGAACATCAACCTAAGTTTCGACTAACTAATGAGACCTCTGTTAGCTTTTGGGTAGATTTCATAGTGGCAATACTATGAAATCAGGTGCTATTGTCCTGCTTACCGTATCTACAATTCCCAGGCGCCTTTGTCCTGCTGACCATTAACTTGTCAGTCTGGTCTTAAAAGTTCCACAGACTCCATCCTATAATCACTCAGGCCAAATTCATCTCAGAGTTAAAGCGTTAAAGAAGGATGGGCTGTTAAACAAGGAGAAAAGAGTGTAGTTTCGACGTCATAGGATCCAAATTAGGTACTTTGAAGTTCTCAGTAGTGTATCCAATAGTAAAAACGAATTCATTTGTTGGTTTTAGTATTCACGAAAATCATACAATCGAGGCTACAGAAACATCGAGAGCAAACGAGCCGAAAAGAACAAGCTGGATTTAGACCACATCGAAGATTGATCAAATACTTGCACTCCGTCAGCTAATGGAAGGAAGAATCCGTTGCAGCAAACGAACTATTTTCGTTTTCATCGATTTCAAATCCGCTTTCGATTGCATGGTTTGGAACAGATTGCGGAGAACCTTGGAAACTGAACACGTGCCATTGAAAATCATCCAACTTCTCCAAACGTCGTACGATGGCTCAACTAGCAGCGTTCGTATTCGCACTTATCCGAGGAATATCCGATTCAAATAGGTGTCCGACAGGGAAACTTCTCTTCAACGTTGTGATCAACGCGATTATACGTGAAGCAATCGCTGGACGACGCGGAGTTCGTAACCGACTTCATGTTCGCCGACGATAGCGCCGTCTTCGCCGACACGGATGACGAAGCAACGGACATCTTGTACGACATTTCCAGCATTGCCCGGTCATATGGATTAAAAATCAATGTGGAAAAGACCAAAGTTCTCACAATGGACAGATCGAAAGCCAATTTACACCTCGATGGCACCCAAATCGAACAGGTTTCGATGTTCAAATATTTGGGATCATTGGTTGAGGAAAATAAAGTGACATCGATGGCCAAAGCTCACAGCAGCTTCGACCAGGCAACAGCAACATCCGCCTCGCTCAAGTGGTGCATATGGAAACGAAGAAATATTTCCATTAAAATGAAAGTACGCCTTTACCGAACATTGGTCCTTCCGATTCTTCTTTATGGATAGGAAACGTGGACACTGCTCAAGCCAGACGTGAACAAGCTGGAGATCTTCCAAATTCGGTGCTTGAGGCAGATTCTCGGCGTTTCCTTCGCGATCGTCTTCGAAACGAGACAGTTAGACAAAGATGCGATCAACCTACTTGCCGAATGGGTGATAACCGCTTTTCACGTCAACTTCTCTGGCGTCTGGCAGACTGGCTATCGGCACCGAAGAGCTAACTAAAGAATATCGAGGACGACTTAAAGAATCAACGAATATCTGTTATCGAGACTCGAGATATCGCCAAAAATCGTCAAGGGGCCTGTTTGGACGGTTCGCTTCCAGGAATATTCCTCACGAACTTTGATGATGAAGGGGGAAGTGGGGATGATGAGAGGTACTACCCCACTTGTCCTCTCATCCACAAAGTTCGTGAGAAACGTTCCTGGAAGCCAAAGGTCTAAACATGCCCAAGGATGGAAACAAATCGTGAATAGAGTTCGAGACTTTGCGGCATCGACAAGATCGTATCCGTTGCGGAGAGGTCCCACTCGGACCGCCAGCTAGCGGATGAAAGAAGGATAATAATGTTGAAAGAGTGAGCATCACAATATTCTTCTTCAGATCTTCTTCTTCGATGGCTCTACAGCCCAATTCGAGCCTTGGCCTCCATCAGCTTCTTCCTCCAGACGTCTCTCTGCTCCGCAGCTTGTCTCCAGTTTCTTGTGTTGAGCAGTTTTGCTGCATCGGCCTTAACATTATCTTCCCACCTTAACCGTGGTTTGCCAACTGGTCTTTTGACATCTGGTAGTAGATACAGGGCTATTTTTTGTTTCTGGTACTTCAGCTGCTGATACGTTGACATTATAAATATCTGTCAGCAGCTGATTCATAATTCAAAAATGGCGCTAAATATATTTGCTGTCTCATTTTCTTATTTGATGGTATTTGCTGGAGTTGTGTAAACGTAAATTCACGGTCATGCAGACAAGGGCTGGCACGTGCTTGTCTTGCATAGGAAGAGAACTGATGACAGAATAGAGCCCTGGGAACACCTAAAGGGATGATATGGCGTGGGGATTAAATTCGGCATCGTCCAGTACTACCTTGTTTGAACGGTCAGAAAAGAAACTCTCAATCCAATTCTTTAGAAGAAAGTCAATACCAATAGCGTGGAGTTTAGTCCATAGAGCGGGGTACCATACTCTATCAAAGGGCTGGGAGATATCGAAAGCAACCAGGCCGGATTCACCAAATCGACGAATGTTTTGGTGGAAGTGCTCGGTTTGACATACAAGGAGGTCGCCAGTATATCTTTTCGATTGCATTCAAAATATTCCATAAGCTTTCAGTTTAATTTTGTCTCCATAATTTTGGAGAGAATAGAAGTGATTGCTATTGGTTGGTAGTTAAAGGGTCGCTAGAGTCACTTTTTTTCGGTATAGGCTGAGCATCGGCCAGTTTACAGGAGTTAGGAAAAACTCTGAAAAAGTATGAAAAGGCGTAGAGTTTGCGCAGAGGTTTAGCCAAAGGTGTGCCACATTTTTTAAATACCATAGGACGACGATTATCGTTGCCAGTGGATTTGTTGGGGTCAAGCTCTTTGAGACACTTATATACTTCGCGAGTTTTGAAGAGAACTCTGCCATTTGTGGAGAGGAGCACTCGTCAGAGGGGGTGTCACGGCAGTATCATGTAAGGAAGTATTAAAAGCGAAGAGAAATGCGAGTAAGTCGCTATTGAATTTGATTTTCGTTAGCACCTTCCCATCGTGAATGAAAAAAGGAGTCGCGGATATAGTGAAATTTTACCTGATGGAGGGTACCAAGGACCAGAAGTATTTACTGCCATCAGTGGAGTTTATGAGGATACGTCTTAATCTGGCAGGCAGGCAGTGATCTGAGTTGCCAACAGGCAAATCAATTTCTATGGAGTATCTATCGCGTTGGATGAGAGGTAAGAAAAAGATCAAGGAGATGGGCTTGGGATTAAAATCTCCTTCCGACTACCGATCACTGCAGTGCATACCAAACGGAGGTATTAGCCATGCAGAGCAGTTGGAAATCAGCAGCCAGGACTGTCAAAATATTCGCAGTCAGGTGGCTCTGAAGGCCCTGCGCTCTTGCACTAACAGTAATCTTTCAATTCTGTAAATCTCTTGTCGAAATGGCTCAGCAGTTCAAGACCCTCCTCGTGTGGGTGCCGAATTATAGCGGAAAATTGTAAAGCTGACGAACTGGCACGACCGCCACTCTGCTTCCAGGAAAGGAAAGGATTGGTATGCCTTGCGCCACTTTTAAACTCTGATGCAAACAGCACACAATGCAACAAGCAAGCATTGGAGGGATCTTAACAAATGTACCTTGGTCAGAATCACTTGGTCCTCTTTTTATCTCAGGGGGACCACTTCACTTCTGAGCCTCGGAAGACAAGACCTCTCAGTTATAGTGAGAGTGCTGAACGGACACTGTTTGATAGGGACGTATGCAGCCCGCATAGGTCTTGAAACCTAAGCTTTTGGGAGAAGCTGTTAAAGTCCAGACGAGGAGAAAGTGTGCAACATCTCCTGTGCTACTTCCCAGCCCTAAGCAGAAGAAGACTAGCCACACTTGGTGCACCCTTTCTGAGCACGCTTGCGGAAATCTCGAAGATTACAATACGCAGTTTAGAAAATTCATTACATCCCCGAGGTGGTTTAGTAAAAAAACGACACTATAACATCAAGTTTATAGTGGGATCACTATGGCATAGCAAGGCCTACGTGTATGAGCTTAAAACCAGCAGCTCCGCCACACCTAACCTAACCTAAGTGGTTGGGTAGATGGATGATTATGATTTTTCTGAGAAAGCAATAGAAATAATTAGTGTTACATCTTTCAAATCACTGTACTTTCTCGATCTTGTTGAAGAAATTTCTTTTTTTGCAATACAGAGATTTGTATACACAGTTCACATTTAGAAAATGGTGTCCAATTGTCTCTGGATCTTGCCAAATAATCTGGTTATCCTTTCTTATCCAATGATAGACCCCTGACTTCTGTGAATGAGCAGAATAAAGTAAGCAATTGCAGTAAATATGGATGACAAGAAACAAAGATTGTTGATAGGTGAGAGAAGTGCCACCAAGGAATTTGATGTGAATGTTTATTATTAATAATTGGCATCAGAGCAAGCTATTAGAGCATTCTCAATTAACAAACCAATGTTGGCGACGTCTTCTAACAAATATTCATCATATGAATACCTCCCCACAAATCTGTAATAGCAATAACCATTTACGGATGTATAGTCATCTTATAAATAAATCTACAAATCCCATTTCAGATCATCAAAACAATGAATTAAACACTCTCAAAAAAAGCAAATTCAAAACAGACAGCAGAAAACGAAAACGATTAAACCAAAACTCACCTTAATTCTTTAAAACTTAAATCGATGTAATTTAAACGAACAAAAAAAAGGTGAAACGCCACCTTTTACACCTCACTAAAGACACCTCCATCATCTGCTAAATTAACGCACGGTTGAAAATCAATTGAGCAGACAAATCCATCACTTGACCTTAAAAAATTTTCTTACAAAAAAAAAACAAAAAAAAAATCTGAAGAAAATTCTTCCCTCGAAAACGTTCCCGTTCCGTTCCTGTCCGCAGCTAACCAACCACCCCCGCCTACAAACAGCAACGACTTTCCAGTAGACGATGCCAGCCAGAGTATGGCCCGTTGTATAAACCCATAGCAATCACAAGGTTGGCATACCAAAGTGAATTCCCACCTCTAGAATATCCCCGTAAATACCTTTTCGTCTTATTTCCCTATTGACCCTCATCTCCAGATTTTATCAAATCGGCTGAAGGAGGGATGGTTTTGTTAAGGGTAGCTTTAGCACGCATTTTTTTGCTTCAACAGCTCCCCACAATTGCGGGGCAATAAAATAACTTCGTTCTCAACGGCAAAGGGACCCAAAAAAAAAACTTGACAACGCATTGCTGCTGCTTAGTGACTCGGAATTGGGAGGATCAGGTATGAGTGGTCTTGACACGCATACCAATATTGTGTAGAACCGCATGCCCTAAGGAGTTGACATGTCAAAGAAAACTTCCGTTTCCATTATAGAAAGAGAGACAGAGAGAGAGAGAGCAAAAAAGAGAGAGTTGTGGTGGCAGAAAGATCCCGGCCTAACTAAAGTGAGGGTGTAATAATCCTAACGATCTTGAGCTTCTAGAAATAGAACCGCAAAAACCCAGTCCACCCCAAGTACCCTTATCATCCTCGTATGTCATTCATACATCCTCAACAATTTTTAGTGCGCCCGTGAGGCATATCTTGGGCTTCCACCACCGCAACAGCCCCAAAAGATGGGGATTTGTATGACAGAGAGCGCGGGGTTGAGCGGTGGGTAGCAGCCATCGTTAAGGGTTGAGGATGGTGGTGCACTTCCGTAATGAGGTTTGTGGGCCATTGTGTACACGACTTTCGTATGTTGAAATATGATAATCCGCATTCACATACCTACAAGCATAAATACAATAAATTCTCCAAATGTTTACACGATGTTTGGAATGAATGGCATATTTAGGGGTGGCTTGAGGTGCCAGAACATCCAGTATAAATTTTTGGTGGTTTCTTGATTCCCTCCAACTCTTCCGCGCTGTAACCCCCTGCGGTGCAGAAGGATTTTACGGTCATGCCTCAGTATTTGTACGCTATACGTAGGGGGCTTTAAAGTCATGTAAAATTTTCGTCATGTACCTTTGGTTACACTTAAACCCCTTGGAAAATTCATTTGTAAGTCCGGGTAACAAGAAGGTCTACACAACGCCCGCCTACACACGAATGCCGCCACCACCCTTCTGGCATTGCCTTGTGTGTGCCCGCCTGGTGAAAATTCTGTCTGCGAACATGACGAAAGGAAATTTGCATATAAACTCATCACGTCTGTGGCTTGTATACTTTTACCCAACCATCCCCAAGCAGCATTCGAAGACGTCTAATGTTATGCCACACTATGCCATCTCACAGGCATATCCTTCCTTTTATATCGTTAGTTCCGATCTGGCTGGGAATACTTAACCATTTGTTATGTTTCCTTGTGCCTTTACTGCCGCCCCGTCTTACTACACTACACTGCCTCTACAACACTATACTCACAAGCCTTTCTCTCTTTCTGGCTGTGACAAGGCCCATGAGACGAGATATTTAGGGGTGGTTTTGATAGAGGTAAGCCGCAAAACACTGCTCTTGATTTATATCACATAACATCCAGCACCGCACTGGAATAACAAATTCACAACTGCGTGTTTAATAATAATTGTTTCTAAATTAGGCAAATTTTCATATAAATAACCCCCGCCCGCATTTGTTGAGGAGACTTGATTATGGTCATGAAATTGAGATTGTCAAAAGTGTCAATTACCCTGACATACATTTATATTCAGGACATGCCACGATGCATGCTATTTATGGGTATTAGTTGCTGTGGCTTTGTAAGGCCATGTAACTTACGTCGATTTTGGGTGGCTCGAGTGTCTCTTTTTATGCTGTAGAAGTGGCATAAAAGCCTGAAACATGTTCTTGAACAGAATTTGAATAAAATATTGAATGTTAACAGATGTTTTGGAGTGCACCAATCAGAAAATTTTGTGTCTAGGAAAATTTAGCACGGCTTTAAACCTTTTGAGAAGATCGACGATTATGCTGTCTATGTACATTATTCTTTTCTCTTTGAGGGGGGTATTGCAGTCACTTCGACATATTTGGTCTATTGTGCCAACCCCGTTAAGATTAAAGCTTTAGCCTAAAATTGATTTATGCCCGATTTCTTCACATTGGGTTATACCTCTGCTAATGTTGTCCATAGTTTAACTGGAGAAATCGGGTTTCTTCACTTTTGCTATCCTTGGGTTAAGACTTATCGGAGGGTTAAAGTTATCTCGTCAATTTTGAGGGTTTATCCCTTGGTTAATTCGAAATGTCAAAATATTACCGATGAGAGCGAAGAAAATTTAATGGAAAATATTAAAATTAGGTTTAGGTGCTAAGGCAGAATCCAATATGCCAAAATATGTAATTGTCGATATTGGCTCATCATATTGGGTTGTACCATTGCCATATTGTAAGCTTATGGACATATTGGGCTCTTAAGTTTGTATCTACATTATTTTAGAGAAACAGTCTACGATATTGAATTTGGGGAACATATTCTTTAATAAACTTTCGACATGTTGCACTTTGGGTAAAATTGGCACTATATTATTTTTCCTTTTCCATTTTAACTGCAAAAATAAAATAAATATATATTCTTCATACATAGATGAGAGCATTAATTTAAATACCCCCTGTCACCTAGGCCCGGTTTCATGGACACGGATATATCCATGGATAATAAATATCTTGGATATTCTGTCTTATTTTTATTCAGGTCGATGAAAACGGGCCCCTTATGACAAATCAAAAGTTTTTTAAATTATTTCAACGTTTGACGTTATAATTTGGCGATTTTTTTCGACGACTTGCGCAAAAGCCAAACATTTGTCAGAGCTGCCATATGAATGATAGGTTAACTATCTGTGGAATACGTAACTAGAGGTCTAGAGGTAAGGCGCCTGACTACTATCCCAGAGATCCCGGGTTCGAATCCCGGCCAGCCCCACGGTCCTTCGCCTTTTCCACTTTCCCACCCACATAACTTCCCTTCTTTCTTCTCCCCTCTTTACATTCCCGATTCCTCCTGTCATAGCCTTCACTAGTCCTTCCACGCTCCACCAAGCGCATGTCATCGGTTGGCTGATGAGATTGAACTCGTTTCAGGAGGCATAACACTCCAGCGAGTTGTTTCTCAAATGCCCCGATGCCAGAGTCGCGAAATGGTTGGAACTAGGTGGAACAAAATATCGCGGCTAGGCAGCTCCTTCCTGTGGCCTAGGCCTGCTCCTTCTTCTCTGTCTTTCTATTCTCTACTTGTGGCATTTCTTCTTTTGTATTGTTCCAAAGCTAGCGTGACCACTCGCTTGGGCTATTGAACAACACGTTCCTATATCTCAAATTTGAAGACCAGACCGCTTAAACAAGTTCAGCAGTTCGCTCAGATTTAACTGTTTGAACGCCGTATTATTGAACATCAACCTATTGCCATCGTGATTCCGAGCCACTCCCGGATTTTCTTACTGCAATCCTGCCTCGGTCTGTTGAGAGGCAGTTCAAGAAAGCGGGGATAGGCTGCGTTCCGTGGAGCTTCCCAGTTCCACTCTGGCCTTCTCCTACTGTTTCGGGAGCTGGTTCGTAGTAACGACAGCTACAGTCAACTACCAGTGGTATTCTGCTTAATTATGGCAGTTATTGTAGGTCTGCTTGGCCGGTAAGCAAGTTGCAAGCACTGGATTCCTTGTAAGACCCTCCCTAATTTGCTAGTCTAAAACTTTCTTCATCGTTTTCAGGAGCGAGAAAGAGGGCCTGATTGGTCTATATGATTCTGCTTCCTTGCATGATCTTCCCCATCGTTGGGAAATTAAGACCCCACTAGTCTCTCCCCAGCACTTCGATCAATGGATCAATTTATTGTTTATTGGAAATCACCGGTTCATTGGAGTCCATCGTTTGTAGTACATTTACACAGCACGAATGATAACACCTTGGGATTGCGGGTTTTAATGAGTATATCCTCTCTTAGATTCGTCGTATTCAAGAGATTCCATCGACAGACAAGCCAGCCTGTGCAAGGCTTCCTGATTTTGTTGCCACGATCGGCGCAGGCACCAAGCTCCCAATGTCCTCTGAAAGGCACTTCAAACCCAATGTATCTGACATTGTTTCTGCAACTTTAACGAGTATATCCTCTTCAAATATATTGGCGTGTAGGCAGCCCATCGCAACGTAGCAGAGGAGGTGGGACGAGCATACTAAGGTTATATGGTTCCATATTGCCTGCCTCATACCAAATATGCATTATAAGGGAACACCCGGAAGTGGGCTACTACCTCACGCAGTTTCCGAGGGGAATGTAGGTTATATGGCATACCTTCTACGCTTCAGGTTGGTCGATTCACTATTCTGCCCAGAATGCTCAGACGAGCACGTGGACGCAAAGCATGTCCTCTTTAAAAGCCTGAAGTTTGCGGAACACATTATTGTGCTGGGAGAAGTCGCTGAGTTGCAGATTACACCTGAGAACATCTTGGGCCATATGCGAAGTCGGAGGATGTGTGGAGAATGAAAAATGCCGTCCATCAGAAGCTTAAGTATTTCAAAGCCCAAAGAAATAGAGAAAGGCAAAGAAATGCAAGGAGAGATTAGCTAGCCGGATAGACTGTTCCGAAGCACCTTCGAGGGATTAGTTTTTTTAAGGATCATGTTGAAGTAATGCCCTTAGGTACCGGACCTGGGGCCTTATTCCCTATTACAATATTGTGAGAATTTTTCTCGAAACTGCCAAAATGGTATTCTATATTACAAAACTGTCTCGAAACTGTAACAATATTGTTAGATTTTTACTCGAAAGCTCAAGGGTAATCGAGCAATTTATAAAATTTTAGGTGTGAGCGATACAATTGAAAGCTCTTGCGCTCATTTTCTTTTCTTTCGGGGACATTTCTACGAGAGGAAGCAATATTGTAATAGGGAATACGGAAGCATTTTAGTTTCGGATATCAGTTTCGAGTGAAAAGCATTTGAGTATTGTAATAGAGAATAAGGCCCCTGGTCTTGAACATGACATCCAAAAAGGGTTGGTGAGTTTAGTAGGAATCCGACACTATCGCCTAGCTACCCACAGCGGTGTCTCCAATCTTAGCCATGGTAGCCTTAGACAGGAGGTCGCACACATTTCTTGCTGCTAGACCGATGAAAGATTTTCACCATTCGCTCGTAAAAAAACAACGACCACTCGAGTATTCCTCCCACTCAATGCCCAGAATTTTATTCGGGACGAGTTTTATTCCCATTATGGTTCTTGAAAAATGTGCCTCACCTTTACCTTATCCTCACCGTAAACTTTTCGCCCTATTTTATCCTGAGTTTTGGAAACTGGCTCATATTTAATCTTTGAACCAAAGTTTCTCTCCAGGCTTATGGAATATTTAGAATGCACACAATTATTGGACGACAAGAAGTACAGCTTTAGGTCGAAAAGATCTCCTGGCGACCGCATCGTATGCCTAACGGAGCATCGCTATCAACGCTTCAGACCTTGCATGTATAATTCAATCAACAAACTAATTCTGGATTGGAGTCACATTAAAAACGAAGTGCTGTCTCATCTTTATCAAAACTTGGACCAACCTACCTTCTATCTCAGTGGGCAATGAGAATTTAAAGGCCGAACCTTCTCTAAATATCCTAGGCATAACATTTACCACATACATATACAAGATTGTTATATAATATCAAAAGTCAGGTATGAGCACTGAGCAGCGGCTGAAAGTGGACCGAGCCAGCCATACCATAAGGTGGAGGAATCAAAACTTTCCTACCAAACTCTCCTTTTTGGTGGGCCATCAAAGATGTCGGGCCTTGTCGTGATGGAAGACAGCACCTTTCCTATTATTCGATTCGTATCGTTTTCGTTCAATTGCCTAGCATAATCTCTCTAGTAGTCCACAGTAGAGTTGAGAATCAATCGTCTGATCAACTGAAAGTACCTAAAAGTGGCGTTATTCTTTGCAGTCCACCACGCACACAGCATTACCTTCTTCTACGTCAATCTTGACTACGCGAATGTCTGCTACCACTCGCAATCCTGGTCCATGATCTGTCAGGCCTCTGATAGTAGAACGTGACCCATTTTTCTTGACTGACTTTTCCAAATTACTTAAATTCCCTAACTTTTCTAGGTTTTCCAGACGTGTTAGCATCGCAATAAGGTAAATGTCGTATGATGTCTTAATATATCTGCTGGAATCGCCCTTCAGAAAATCAACTATTGGGAGTTCTTGTGGGCTGCTGCGTTTTGCTTTTTGGAAATCAACTGTGACCAAGCGCGAAGTACGGCAGTCCTTCTTGACGTTGGGCCGGACGAGCCTCTCTGTAGCCAAATGTGTTGTTTTGTTGACGCCTTAATGTGATAAGTTGTTTATTGCATCATACACTTGTCGACGATGTCTTTTCGGTATGTAGGGACGCACCTTTCCAGTTGAAGCGTCGCAGTATAGCGACCGGTTGGAGTTCGTTAGTTAATAATTCCTAAGCTGTAGTGACGTTGCCGATGTAAGAAGATTTGATGCTAGCTATATTCCTCCAGCGTCTCCTGTGATGATTTATGAGGCTCATGCTATAAATATCAACACCTTGTTTGATGTCGTCCAACCTGAGGAATTCTTGTGCATTTTGGGGGATTTTAATCTCCCAAACATCAAGTGGTCTTGCACGGATGATGATCGTACTCATTCGCCAAAGAATTTTACTTCTCGAAGTGAATGTGTAATAATTGATACTGCATTTGGTTTAAATTTAGTTCAGGTAAATCGGTTTAGTAATTGTATCGGTAGATTTTTGGATTTAGCTTTTATTAGCCCTGAGTTAATTTGCAATATAGTTGAGGTGCTTCTGCCTCTAGCTAAGATAGACATGTTTCATAAACCTTTTGTTCTTGAAATTTGTACTTATAAATTTGCTTCAATCACTAATTTTAGTTCTTTTAAATACAATTTTTCTAAAGGCGATTATAATAGCTTGAATAATTACTTGCTATCTGTACCCTGGGACTGTGAACTTCAATGCTATTCTTGTAATCTCGATAGTTGTTATTCAAAGTTCCTTGAATTGGTTCATGTTGGTATTAAACGTTTTATTCCAATCGTTGTTCGTTCTTCTTCCAATCATCCTCTTTGGGGATATGCTGCTGGCCACACGGAGTTCACTAGCTCGCCGGTTGGGGTCGTGGGGTGTATGGCCGGGCCTATACTTATCATGGTTCACCACTTACCTGTGACTATGAAAATTCATCTTCAGTTCAAATCATCCTTCGGGCATCGCCTGAGCCGTGTCGTTGTCGTCCGTTCCCTTGCCAGTTGATAGTATGGATAACCATCACCCGACAAGGAAATACACCACCTAAGAACCCTGAGAAGAAATAAATTCCGCCACAACCATTCCCCAAAAAAAATCTAGCAAATTATGTTCATCATTATAAATATTAAATTTCTTCGTTTATTTCAGGTACAAATATCAACACAAGAACACAAAGAGTTAAGATCAATATTCAATGGCAATGAATTAGGATCATTGTCAGATGCAACAACTTCAACATACTCAAATTCAAAAACATTGACCATGTTTACGCGAAGCCTTTAAAACTGTTTATAACAACCTTAACACTGATTTTCATACGCGTAAACGCCCCTTAATACTGCTTTCGTTAGTAGTGTTAAGCTTAAATAAATGTGCTAAGGTAACAACTTTATTAAGGATAACTGAGTTAAGTAGTAGGCGTAAACAGTTGTTTGATAGTTTTAGTAAAAACATTAAGGAAACTGTGATTTTAAATTAAACGAAAGGAAAGTTTATTTACGTAATAAACGCTGCAGAACTTGCCTATGATGGTTTATGGGGATTAATACATCTCGATTTATGTTCATTTAATGATAAAATTTAGTTAAACTTCTTCCAATCTATTTATTTATTTATTTGACTGTCAGCTTGACAGTTTATATTAGATCTAAGTAGGTACTTTAAAAACTGATATCTGCTGGTGGCAAAATTTTAACGCGCGTAAACGTTCTTAAAACTACTACGGATAGCAGTGACACGAACCAAAATATTTGCGCGTAAACGCTTTTAAAATTACTACTGATAACGATGTTATAAGCTTAAATATCTTCGCGTAAACATGGTCATTAATCTACAATTACACATATCTAGATAATTCCGTTCGATGAAAGATTTTGAAAAACGCGTCGCATTGGTACCAAAACGTCCCGTTTTTTTACAAACGATATCACAAATAACAGGTTCAATTTAAGGGAGAACAAATTGCCCGGAAACAACAAGAAGAAAAAAAATATTTCCAACAAGGAGCAAACAAATTTACAAACAATCATAAATAAGATTAAAATTAATACTAACTGCACTTAAAATTATTGTATAGTAATAAATTAAAGCATGAACAAATATTTTATTTTCTTTTGTGTAGGTTTTTATTTTTTTGTTTATATTTATTGGATATTTTTTTGTTCTTTTATATTGTGGCGTACTCACGAACAAAAAATGTAATCAAAAACCCTTACTAGTAATAAAATACGACACCTATTTCCATAAATTAGTGTCTCTAAACCGTACAGATGGGTACCAGTGGGAAAAAGGAGTGCCCCAAGATCCATCTTGGAGCGCTCCAAAAGGAGCATAGAGTGCTCCCGTTGCCATACCCGTTCTATATTCTTTTTAACATTGCATGTCATTGCGAGGGAGCATATGTTTTTATGCTCCCAAAAACGCGTTGTTGGAGTATTATAAAAAAGCTTTTTAAAAAAGAAATATCCATGGGCGCCTGTGGGTATGTGATCCGGTATCGAAAAGCTTTTATTTTGTTTATCTTTTGCAATTGCCTTTTTCTTTCCAAGCCCGAGAGTGGCTTTACCAAAGCAGTCCCCCAACTAAACTCTATCAACTTCCAAAGCTGCTTGTCCTCCGTATCAAACGAGAGCCGGGCTATTGAGTTTGCTAATGTCACATTTTATGGGCATGAAGATAATTGCCCGTTTTCTTTTTTTATATAAAATTTATGAAAACTCCAAGAAAGCTCCCTTGGGAGTGCTCCAAGTACACTCCCCTGTGCATCGCTCCCAATTTTTCCCACTGGGATTTCAAACGAACAAAATGTGTTTTTTTTTTTTTTTTATGTGATAGTCTAAGCTTAGGTGTCATCCTTTGTACTACTAGTCCGTCATGTCGTACACGTCATGGTGCAATGTCTAGTAGTAAGCTTAGCTCGAAGGATAGAGAGAAAGATAGGATAGATTAGGGGGAGTCGGGTGGGTGTTGGAGGAGATGGTGGTGAACCTTGCGCTTGAACTCTTGGATGTTGTATGAGTTCGGGAAAATTGACTGAGGTAAGTTGTTCCACAGTCGCGTTGTTCTTGTTATAAACGAATTTCTAAATCGGAGTGTGCGCGAAGATAAGGGCTGTAGACTATAAGGGTCAGCCGAGCGGGCAAGTCTAGTGTTGCGGGAGAAAAGTTGCCGTGGAGGCATGAGGTTACTTATTGGGAATAAAATATTGTAACTGTATAAATAAAAAAACCAGATTACCAAAATAAACCATCCATATGCCCACGTGAAACAATACGCTTCCAGCTGCTTACACACCAATTATACCTGCCAGGTTTTTAGGGCCAGGAGGAAATGATGATCTAACAGAGGCATCTCGAGCATTATCATCCTCTTGACAAACAATTCGAGAAAAGTTCCTTCAGATGATCCGGTCTTCTCCTTTCCGCTTCTGAGTCCATATTGGTTATCGTGAGTGATGCTAGACCTTAGTTGTCGTAATTATCTTTTTCCCATGGGCGACTGTAGAATTATATATTGCACGTATTCGGAGCACCAGGCAAATGATGAAACATTGGTTGAGATATTTTCTATCTCCCCATTTGTATATATAGGAGTACCAATTTTTATATCACATTCTTGGATTGAAGAATCATCCGAACAGGAGGCTTAACAGCTTGTTGAGTTTGTGCTGAGGTTCTATAGGCAACTACCAATTCATAGTTCCTTTTAACTGACGATAGGAAACATAACTAACTTTTATTATTGGAACACACAATTTATGCATAAACTAATAATTAAAAAGTTAATTTTAAGGACATTCCCATGAACAATCGGAATCGCAGTTTTTCAAAAAAAACTTCCTTTTCCCAGGAATATACTAAACAGACTCCCCCCAAAAAAAAAGTTTTCCTTTTTTTTCCTCCTTCCAAAAAAATTTTTTTTTCTGCCCGCCTCCTTTTTTTCTATATCCCGAACAACTTCCTAGTTTTCATTCCAGACAGTGATTTTGAGTCTAGTAGTTATTTAGGGATTCCGTGCAAAAAAACTGACCGTTACAGGTGGTGACGGAAATATCGCTTCGACTCTCGACAGTGTATCTGCAACTACATTTTTCTTCCCAGAGATGTGGCGGATGTTGGTTGTGCACTGTCCAAGACTGTTCTTTCTTACGTAAGTTCCTCACGAGCTGGACGCTGGAAGCTGAGTACGTAGGAACGGACAGTCTAATCACCATCCAATGTCGCTCAAATGCCTGAGTTCTCTAGGTGATCACTTTTCTGAAAGAAACTGGCGTTCCTGCTTTTGGATGAGCGGGAATAGCTGAGGTTACCAGTGCTTGTTTGCACTTGTCAAAGGCTTTCACAAGCTCATCCATTAGAAAGGGGTCCTGTCGCTTTTATTGTTTGGGATTTCCGCCGCTTTGGGTATAAACCGTCCGTCTATAGTAATTGACCATACCTAAAAACTTTCGCAGCTCTCGCACGGTTTCAGGATTTTTATACACGTTGATAACTTACCTTGGTTTCGTTCCTCTTTCGAAGATGTGATAGCCTAGGAAATTTATTTGTTGATACTTCAAATACACATTTCCCTGGATTGATAGAAATGCTGCATTGCCGAAAGCATTTTGAAAGCTGCCTGAGATGCTTTCGTAGTTCTTATACTGTGTTTGAGGCGATCACAAAGTCATCGAAATAAGACCAGCAGAAGTCAAGTATCCTGGTCACTTCACGGACGAACAGTGGAAATGTTTGTGCGGCGTTGCACAAGCCGAAAGTCAAGGCTGGGAACTAGTACAGTCCAAACGGGGTAGAAGGGGTTAAAACTACCCCTACAATATAGTTCATTGAAAACTAGGTGGGGGTGTTCCAAAATAACACCGTTAAGAAAATCGAACCCTACACGTTTTTGGGGTCGCTGATCACGAAAATCGAGGTCCCGCGGTCCTAAAATTAGGGCGTCACCCCTAAAAATGCAAAAAACACCCCTTTTTAGGGGGCTTTCGCGATTATTTCAATAATAATGAAAACTAATGCGATGAAATGCACTTTTTTTAATATTTATTTGCGAAGGTGGTTGATTTGTACTAAATTAAGGCGAACTTTATGATAAGGGGTAGTCCTAAAGAGTTGAAACTACCCCTAAATTGGCTAAAAATGGCAAAAATTGTAAAAAAAACTTTTTTTTTCAAGTTTATGCTTCAAATTCGATTGTGGGCGTACTGTCAGACAAAAATAAATTATTTTCAACCCTTAAGGGGTTAAAACTACCCCTAGTATAATAAAAACAACTTTATATAAAAAAAAATTGCCAAAAAAACTTTTTTTGCTTTTTGTTTGAAATTTGGTTCAAAAGGTATTATCAGCAAAAAATTAATTTGTTCAACTTTTAAGGGGGTGAAACTACCACCACATTAAAATTGTAATTGGAACAAATTGAAATTTATTGTTTTGCATTAAAATTTTATTTTTGATGAAATATTTTTAAAACATTTGGAAATTTTTTAACCCTCTTAAAGGAGTTAAACCTTAGGAGTAAATTGAAAAAAAAAAATTCTTTTCGTAGATTGCAATTTAAATTTTTTTAATGAATTGTTTGATTAAAAATTCTTTTTATTAGAAAATTTAAATTGATAAATTTTTGCAATTTTTTTTATATAAAGTTGTTTTTATTATAGTAGGGGTAGTTTTAACCCCTTAAGGGTTGAAAATAATTTATTTTTGCCTGACAGTACGCCCACAATCGAATTTGAAGCATAAACTTGGGAAAAAAATTTTGTTACAATTTTTGCCATTTTTCGCCAATTTAGGGGTACTTTCAACCCTTTAGGAGTACCCCTTACCATTAAGTTCGCCTTAATTTAGTATAAATCAACCACCTTCGCAAATAAATATTAAAAAAAGTGCATTTCATCGCATTAGTTTTCATTATTACTGAAATAATCGCGAAAGCCCCCTAAAAAGTGGTGTTTTTTGCATTTTTAGGGATGACGCCCTAATTTTAGGACCGCGGGACCTCGATTTTCGTGATTAGCGACCCCAAAAACCTTTAGGGTTCGATTTTCTTAACGGTGTTATTTTGGAACACCACCCCCCCGCGTTTTGAATGGACTAACAGTGCTAAAAACTTTCTTCCCATTAAGTTGGTGTGTGAAATCCTGTAATCAACACACATTTTCTGATAGAGAACATGGACTTATCTGCAAGCCCTGTACCTCACAGCCTTAGCCTTAGGTTGTCCCTAGTGTGTGAATGGGGCATATCAATCTGGTTTTCGGGTATAACTTCTTTCACCCGTGGTAGGTAGGTAGGTAGGAGCGGCAGTCCCATCCGGTTAAACTTTTGCGTGAACATAGTAGTAAGCTTGGCGGGATTGAGATCCATCCCGTCATGTTTATTATCTCCTTAAAATAATACCTGTAACGTGGTTGGCCACATATACGATAATAAAGTTTTGCACAGCTCCAAGCAGATATTCGTAACATTTTATTTAAAGGATACGAATTGAAACATCCGACTACCCTCCTAGGAGGTTGGGGTTCGATTTCTTTTAGTTACACCGGTCCTTTTTTAGCTAACCTCTCTGTGCAGCAATTCCTTACGCCTCTTCTGTCATCGCTTGTAAGTATAAGGAAATAAGCTGTATCCGTTTGATCGCCGAAATAAGGGCCTTAACCGGGTTTTATCAGGCGGAAGTAAAAACGAGTTAGAGGTTTGCATTCCTTCACTCCTTTTCGACTACAACTTGCTGTTTGACATTAACACTCATGATTGAATCATTGGCAGAATACAACCGGCTTGAATATTTCACTGCGTAAAGGCCGGGACACACATATCCGCACCGCGTCCGCACCGCATCCGCACCGTGTGTCGGACGACACACGGAGAGAAAGTAAACAAGTAAAAGTTTACCAGTCAGTCCCCACATTTCCGTGTCCGCATCGAGTCAAATTACTTCAGTTTTGTTTTTGCCCGGACACGGTGCGGATGCGGTGCGGACACGGTGCGGATATGTGTGTCCCGGCCTTAAGACGTCCGGCTGCCTCGCTCGCCAAATACTCCTTTTTTACAAAGTTGTTGACCCCCATGATGCCATAAGGGCATGTTCTTTTTCGAGAAGTGTCGTGTTTTGACTTTATAAAATTAACTAAATCGACGTCGTGGCTTCTTTAACTATATTCATTCGGTGGGGCTTGTATCACAAGGTAATTTGCAAATAATCTAAAATCTCCATGTACTTGTGTTGGGTTCCAACAGTAGAAATTATGATACCTTTCTAGCGAAACTAGACTCCGGTTCCTGGTCAACCAGTGCTTATGCAGGCTTTGGATTTTGGCAACATGATTCCATGAATTTCAACCAACGTAAGCAATCTTCCGCTAACAATTTCATTGATTATAAAAATGGTGCACCTGGGTGGAACAGAGAATAATTTTAAATTCGTAACTTCGTTTATTTCTGTTAACATCAAAATTACTACACCCACACCTATAACCTAAATAGCTATCCTAAGGACTAAATTTTATAAATTTTGTAATTTTTTTTGTAATAAACATCTTCAATACTCTTCACTAGAATCTGTGCATGCAGTTCTCCCCTTAACTGCATACTGATTGTGATGACAGCATTTCCTACCTAGATCTTGTCTTTTTCCTCAACCAATATTGATGCTGCAGTATGAAATTATCACGTTTGAGTCTCTTTCATATGTTCTAGATCCGGAATTGAGCTAGCTAAGAACATTTCTCCAGAATCAAGTATTACTTGAAGTTGCGGTAGGTTGTGCTGAAAGTAAGATTATTAAAAAGGAAGAAATGCATTAAAAATTATAACACTTACTTTTCCCAATCTTGGCCTTCATCCATGATTAGTAAAAATCGGCCTCTTACTGGGAAAAACATTGGAACTGCTGTAGATGAAAAATGGTTTGCATTGTTAGTATTGAAAATGTAAAATATTTGTCAATAAATCATTGGGATTTTGTAATTTTTTTGTTTTTCGAAATTGGTCGAAATTTGAAAAAGTTTAAGGGCTAAAATTATTTTTTTTGTGGCTACATAATAGATATGGTGATATTACTAAGTAATAATTAAAAAACGTCAATTTTTTTATTTTTTTTAGATATAAATTGGAGATCTTAGTAAACTATGAGTTGGTTGAGTAGAATTATTGGAGAGTTGAGTAGTGTCCTTACAAAGCAAAAATGCATTGCTGGCTGGTAATTGGCTTTAACAGTAGGAAGGTGGAGAAGTATTAGATGTGTAGATGTGGGGAACACATATAATTAGAGTTAAGCAGGACTTACACAAGGGAGTACATTTGTCCCTTACGCTTTGGCAAACTGGAGAGGCCTCAATTTTCTTAAATATTCCGGTTCAAAACTAATGTCCCAATAATGTTGTAACCGTACGGAATGACCGAATGGAATGTCGTGATATTACGAAAATCAACCAGTATACTACCCTGTGAGAAAGGTTATATTCAAGCATTTACCCTGTGATTAACAACAGCATGCATGGAAGTTTTACAACTTGAAACTGTTTCTCTTACATTTTTGTAATTACAAGTACGTCACACCAGCTCACACAAGTAAAATATGGTATCAATTAATGAGTTCACTACCACTACTCTGTATACTGGGTAATATTTCGGAACACAGCCTGTAAATATGTACTTAAAATTAGGCGCATTGATGGATGGCCTCTTTCTACTTTCTAGCCCACGAAAAAAAGAGCCCTCTACCTCCTATGGTCTTTCCAGACGTGGTAAAGCTCACTGATGCTACCACTATCCTGGTTATGGTAGTTGATGTAAATGCACACCATACACGATGGGGCAGCACGGACACCAATGGCCGAGGTTAAGCTATTTTTAACTACCTATTAAGCACCAAACTTGCTATTTGCAACAAGGGCAATAATCCCACCTTTGTTACCAAAAACAAAGAAGGCGTGTTTGTCATCACCAGACTACAGATTTATAGAGTCCCAACTGCTCTAGCTCAATCCCCTCTTCTAAAATAAAGAATTTCAGGAGGACAAACTGGGGTTACTATACTGATCTAATCGCAAAGAACCTTGTCTCTAAGCCACCCTGTCTTCCCAAAAACCGGGAACAACGCGACAGCATTGTGGACATTTTCACTTACGCTTTAAAAAGAGCTCTTGTCCCAATAAACCGCGCAGAAGCTTCTAACGCTCCACGGTGGTCTCGCGAACTTGAAACATCCGGAAAGGGTGCAGAAAAGAATTTAATTCGGCTAGACGCAGCAGCAGTGCAACCTCCTGGAACTGCTATAAGTGGAAGATGCATGGATACAAAATTGCAATAAGGTTAGCCAAACGTACCTCCTGGGATATTTTTTTTTATGTGATAGACTAGAGGCTTAGAGGAAGCCCCTTTGTACTGTTCGACAACCCATTTTTTCATATAGAATGTCGAACAGCAGCTCTAGCCGGAAGATAGAGAGTAGAAAGAGATAGAAATAAGAAGGAGCTGCCACAACCTAGCCGCGATATTTTTATTCCAACCATTTCGCGACTCTGGCATCAGGGCATTTGAGAAACAACTCCCTGGAGTGTTATGCCTCCTGAAACGAGTTGAATCTCATCAGCCAACCGATGACATGCGCTTGGTGGAGCGGGGAAGGACTAGCGAAGGCTATGACAGAAGGAATCAGGAATGTAAATAGGGAGAAGAAAGAAGGAAAGTTACGTGGGTGCGAAAGTGGAAAAGGCAAAGGACCGTGGGGCTGGCCGGGATTCGAACCCGGGACCTCTGGGATAGCAGTCAGGCGCCTTACCCCTAGACTACCGAGGCCCCCATCTTTTGCAGTCATAGGGGTAAAGTCATCATCTTTTGCAGTCATAGGGGTAAAGTATTAACTAAAGCGCCAACAATGCAAAGTAACTTACGAAAAGAAAATGGCGATTGGACAGATTCAAGCGGAAAATCTCTGACTCATGTATACCCACTTCCCAAGTGAGCCAAATAAATTATAAGTAGAGCAATAATTGAATGGGACGTAAACACCTCCCAGCCCTATAAATAACCAAGCCTTGACGGCCTAGTGTCGGCACAACTACAACGCACCTTTATGGTTCCCATACACGCTACGGTCCAGCGGAGAGGTCTACCTGTACAGGTATGCCTGCGCAAGTACACCGGAGCATGTGTGGGAATAATGTCAATGTCAGTCAGTGTCACAGGCAACATCACAATCAATATAGAAAAGAACACGATTTGTCATATGATAAAATCGCGCCGAAATCATGTATCAAATCATATGGTGTAAAACACTCTTATGAAAAATTAGGGTTTGACATTTTTGATACTACTGACTATAGTAGTAAAAGTAAGTTCTTACAGATAAATAGTAAAACAAAAAAAAAATATGAAAAGTTTCATTTGACCCAGAAAAGTCACAAAACCCAATTCCAGTGCCTCTACATACAAATTTTGAATGTAAATATCTGGGTCATATGCAAAATACTTTAATGCTCAGTCACACAGAAAAGTTGAAAATATTTAGGCAAATTCGGAATGTAATTCCCATGACACCGCAAAGGGTTAATGTATCTAAAAACAGATTCAAAATCTATAAAAAGAAAGCCCAGAACGACTTCCCTTTTTGAATTATGAATAATTGTATTAATTTCGTAATTTTTATTCATTATTCAAAGCCGTTTGGAATCGGAAATAAATTCTTATATATGTATTATTGAAAAATCGATAAACCTTGTTCTGCCTTGATCTACAAATGCGTGTACGACTATATAGACATGAAAGGATTTATAGGATACATTTCCTGTATTTCTGAAGAGTCTAGCCAGCAAAAATCATAAAATAACTTAAAAAGTATTTTTTTCTCTACACCCCTCTTCACAAAGAGTCCTTAAATGAAGTTGAAAATATCCTTGCCACATATTCTCGGCCCTAATCCTCTTCTAGAGAAACGATATAGACACTAAATCTGCTAGACATAAAAGAAAACTATTTTCTACAACAATAATTGAAGAAAATTAAGTTTATTGCTAACACTAGATATCCACTCTTATGCCACTTGATATCCTTAATTTATGTCTGTACATTCGTGCCGGGGCTAGATTGGATTCCAGGATCCATAAATGGATATACACATGCCATCAATAGCCAAGGAATGTTACAACTCTGCACATATATCTCTAAGTAGCACGATGCTTGGAGGCCGCAATTGATTTATATCGGCAGTTAATTGCCTCCCGGTCGGGACCTTAGATGCTACTACATCATGTGCTAACGTTGTTTTTATTGGGCTACATCCTTCTAGCCAGGAGGCTATATGTACGCCATCGGAATGAAGGAAAGGTCAGCCAGTATTTATGGAGATGAGCTCAAGACACAACGAAGGAACAGTTAACAGGAAAAAAAGGATGCCGAAATTGCTCCTAACAGAAATCTAGGATATACTCATATCAGTTGCTTAAGGACCAAAGTATACCCGAAAGTTCTGTAATGGTATATGAACATGCAAAAAGTTCCCACCCCTATATCCCGAGGAGTTGGTATAGCAGCCATTGGAACTGGGGGCTCGCATGACAGGAACGATCATTGCATAGCATTAAATTGGATAATTGTCACGTTGTAATCCAATTATTACATCCCGGCGATAAAACGCATTCCACAACCAAAGTGGATTCTAATAAATCAATTAAGTCGAGGTATTGCTTACCCGAGAGTTTCTCCTCCTGGCTTCATATTTCGGGTAATTGGGGACATAACGACTAATTACGGAGCTCCTCTAGTCGCTATCTTTCCCATTTTTTTTTGGTTTTGTTGGTGCTGTTGTTGTTGTTGATGTTACTGTTGTTGTTGGTGGTCCCCTTTTTTTATTAATTTACCACAATCAACAATTAGGCTCGAATTTTGTGTCCCTTTGTGCCGGGATGGGCAGGAATAAGGGAATTTGGGACAGGAAAAACAAATTGTTTTGTTGATTTATGCCAATGACAGTGGCACTAAAAATGACTTCAGACCCGGGGTTTTTTTTTTGATAAATTTTTTTCGAAATTGCCTTTTTTCGAGAGTAAATGGTGAATTATGGTGGCATGAGGGTTGGAGGGGTTTTATCTGCTTCTTAATTCAATTAGAGAATTTATTTAGAGAATTTTTTTTTTGTTGGGTATGGAAATTAGCTTGATGGTACCGAAACTGGGAAATGAATTTGTGTTGTTGTATAAAATCTTCTTCTGTATGGCCGTAACGATCGAAATATTATCAGCCCTATTCCAAACTCCGCTGAAATTTATTTTCTTACATTGCTAGTATACGATTGTAAGAAAATTCCAGCGGAGTTCAGAATAGGCCTGTATGTTGAAATGGATTCTGCGCTTAACATAGTTAACTCTATACCATCTAAAATTTCACACACTTTCCTTTGTAAATTCCATTTGAAAAATTGATCGATAGATCTCAAATTACACGATCCTAAAGATCAATATGTGGGTCAATTTCTTTAAATAATCGAGTCATTCAGTTATTGATTCGATAAATCGATTGTTTTCGTCCTTGTTAAAACCACTTTCACCCCGTGTCTCTCAGACAAGTTTATGAACCTTGCGACCTCATTTTGACAGTAATAAGGATCGATAATATCACCAGCACATACATATAAATCAATCTACTTCAATGTAATTGCGCTAGGGACTGCCCGGAAGTACACCACAGCGTGCTTCGAAGCATCAGAGAAGGCATGGATTTCATATGACGTGGATAAGGAATGAATTTCTGTCCATCGAGGCAATGTAATTGAGGTAACTCTTATTGAAATTGATTCCATTTTTGTTCTATTTGCGGTGAGACTGGCGCATCTCAGTTAATTATTTGAAGAAAAGCTGCTGTATCAAAAACTGGGCTTGGAAGATTACAGGTGACAGTCCTTTCAGTAAGCACTTGTTAGCAATCTAACGCTTTGATGTGGGAGTTTCAATGGCCTTGAACGGAGATCTAGCGTCTTGGTGACTTTCGTCGCAGAAAGAGCAATGTGCTTCGTTGAGAGTCCAATACCGCATCAAAATCTCAATCCCGCTAGCTTGCGGGGTCCAGGTCAACAATCCCGCGGATCCGCGGGATTTGCGGGACTGGAAAGAAATCATAGATTTTGTTCTAAGTATTTATGTTCATGAATTTATGAAGTATTGAAACATTAAGAAGAACCCATTCAAGCCAATTCTAATTGGAATTGATACCGATGGAAGTTCCATACATAGTAGCATACATTGTAATTTCGTTTATGCTACCGATGTAAGAATATTTCAGCGGTATTAACCCAGGGTAATTTAGAATTGGCCTGAATACTTTGTTTGACTGACTCAGTTTGTTTGTCATACAATACCATTAGCTGCGAGGGTAATCCCAGTACACTCCATGCACGTTGGGAATCCGCTGTCGTAGGCGAAGGGTAAAGCTTAGCGCCCAATGATACTGTCAACGCCAACGACATCCGCCACCGTCAAAAATGTGAAAATAAATTCAAAGTAATCTCATACAACTTCGCCCAATGGCAACGTCACCATCTCGTAACGAAAAAATAGATTTGATTCTATTTTTGATGGTGGCGGCACAGGAATATTTCCAATTTTCCACTGTACGTTCCAATAATTGAATTTGACAACCAGAAAACTTCCAACTTTTTATTGAAATTTCCAAGTATTTCATTTGTCAAAACTGTTTGCCAAAAGTGCAGGAAAATGGACGAGAAATTAATAGAACTAGTGGCGGAGCACGCATTTTTGTACAATGTGTAAATAAAATGATTAAAAACTTTTCTCAAGTTGGCGTTGCAAATTTCTACCGGCTGTGATGGATTCATTGGGCGAACATGTCCGTCATGACGTTACTGGAAAATTTTGATGGTGATGTTGACGGTATCATTGGGCGCTATGCTTAATTTTACATTTAATGTGTTTTCATGAGCCGAGGTAAAGGCTGTGCTCCCAAATAGATCCCAGTATACCGGCCAGTACTAATGACGTCTTAAATTGCACCCGATTCTGTATATTTTCAATACCAATTGCGTGAGATTTAAGACGCCATAAGCACTGGCCGGTATGCTGGGTTCTATTTCGGAACACAACCAAAGTATTCGATGAGTTTACAGAAGGCTTTTACACTCAAGTTAACTCGATGCTGTTTATATGACCGTTCTGGGTGGAAGTGACGTATAAGTAATTTTACGTCGGGACTCCGTTGATATATGTATGTGCAGAAAACGCACTTAAACAAACAAATATGCAAAACGCGGCTTAATCCAACGCGTTTCGTGGAGTTTTCTTGGATTTTCCGAAACTTAACTCAACCCGCGTTTCCATGTATTGAGTTTGCTCGGAAGTTGCGTTGAGTTGTGACAGAGTTGAAATGAAACTTTAACCCAACGATTTAACTCTATGCGTTTCCATTTCTGAGTTTGCAGTTTGTGTACAGTAAATTTTATTATAGATTTTACTTTAAAAGCGACATTTTGTCTTTTTGTACCTTTGCCATTGTACCGTTTTCCGTTGTGTGCCTGAACTCTGTTCAACCTCCCCATTTTCGTTGAGTTGAACAGAATTGGAAAACTTTAACGAAAACTCAACTGTGTCTGTTTCCATAACGTATAACTCGGGTTCAACTCTGGTTGAAATCTCTCGAAAACTCAATAATTGGCGCTTACTCTAAGTTAACCCAGGGTAAACTCTGTATGAAACTCAGTAATTGATCACGTTTGGATACACGCACATAAATATACTTAGACGATTTTGTGTTATTACTCTATTGCTTAGTAGGCAAATATCTTCAATTAAAGAATTTAAATATTTTTGGAGTGTAAGGCCCTTCGCACACTAGTCGACTGATTTGCAATCCCAAATAATCTGGCCTGGTTGTGAGCTGGATTATTTGGGATTGCAAATCAGTCGACTCGTGTGCCTAACTCTATTTTTATTAATATTTTGCAATATTGTTCGTATTTCTCTTTTAAGTCCCGGTTTTTATAATAGATGATTCTACTGCCCAAATCCCGCGAATCCCGCGGATCCCGCATGCCTACATAGTCCCGCATTATTGATCCCGCAAAACTTGTGCGGGATCCCGCATTTGCGGGACCCCGCGTTCGCGGGATTGGATTCCCTAGTTGAGAGTGTATTGAAATCTTGAAGAGTGTCGAATGATGTTTTGGCTAACGAAGAATTTGAACCTGATTTGATCTCACAAACTGTCTCATGAACGAGATCTGCTCTGAACAAGACCTCATCAACATAAAAATTGTCCCGAAGCATTTCAGCACCTAGTGGATATGAGCACTCCTCATCCTGAGCTAGTTACAGTAGCGTTCTTATGGCGAGATACAGTGAGCAGGCCGGTCTGTAGACAGCGATCAAGCGGTAGTTTTGCAAAGGCTCGGTTTTATGGATTTGAATGAATGGTTTAGCTTTACTGGTACCCTCAAGGTCTTTGTCCTGCTATGAAGAAATAACCGGTCGCCCAATAAAGGATGGCCGATCTTACATGGCACCTGACTAAGCTGCAGAAACGTACCGGACCACCAACTAAGAGATTAGCTTCCTCTACTATTGACGTGGCATCTACAATTTCATTAGCAATGTGCCCTTCGTGGAGTGCAAACGACATCAGCGCAACATTGGTGAGAGATTTTAGGGCTAGGAAACAATCAAGTACAGTTTTTGATGACACACTGTGGGATGTATTGGTCAACGGGGCAAGCTTGGCTTTCCGAGAAAATAACGATCTGAGAGCTATTTGGAATTCGATTAATACCAGGACCTAGCCTTAAAAAACAATGAGTGTAGGGTCCAGTCCTACTCCATTATTGGTTTTGCAACCACCCGTATAGCGGAGTTTCCACTTAGCTAGCAGCGTTGGTTAAAGAGAGGCCTGTCGTGCTGTCATTCATAATTGGTTAGTCGAAATCCAAAAGGTCTATTGGCTTACAGGTCAAAAGCCCCTGTAGACGAAGCGCCCCCTTCACCCCTAGAACTTCCTTCTTCACTACTAGGAGGAGCGGGGGAGGTTCAATAGAGCTTGCATAGCCGGACAGGTGCTTTCAGCCCCAATAATACCAAGATAAGCTAGATTATTAACCTTGGCCAGCTTATTCCGTTAACCCTTCTTTTGGTGTTAAGGCATCAAACAATAGATGCACATGTGGCTTATCACCGTGTTTATAGCAATCATTGACATTAGATATGGAGAGATGTAAACGTCAGATAAATAATTTTACATCGTCTCCGTTGATATATATTTCTTTATGTCATAAAACCAAGCTTAGAAGTCCCTCATTGTATTACCAGTCTGTCAGCTCGTTAAGGTCATGAGTGCAATGTCTAGTAGCAGTAGAGGAGAATATGAAAGGTTAGGGGGTCTGGCGGGGCTCAAGGAGGTGTCGATGAACCTTATGTTTGAACTCTATGTGCAGTAAACGCATTTAAACAAACTCATACTCAACATTCGGCTTAATCCGCCGACGTATTTCGTGGAGTTTTGTTGGATTTGACGAAACTATACTCAACCCGCGTTTCCATGGGCGGAGCGCCTAAATCTATTTTTATTAATACTTTGCATTGCATTATTGTTAGTATTTCTCTATTAAGTCCCGGTTCTTATAGCAGGTGATTCTACTCCCCAAATCACGCGAATCTCGTGGATCCCTCATATCTAGACGGGTATTACTGCTCCCGCGTTCATGGGATTGGAGATTCTCTTATTACGACCATCAGATAGGCAATAGGACGCCGCCTTTAGGCCAGCCTTTGCATTTTAACCTATTCACAATTCATCTAAGCAGTTATCAACCTACCGCTTGGAAACGATGTGATCTATCTTTCAGGGCTGGTTCAATGCCATTTTTTGTTATTAATAACGTCGAAAGTAATGGTGCCAAAGAGATCCTCAATATTTGCAGAAGCGTAGAAAAAGACTTTGTTGGCCCAGATGGGCCTCTCTTACTAGCACTTGAGTAGTAAATCTATGCCACCCCTGGACCAGTGACCTCATCGGTTGTGAGCTCAGGTGTGAGCTTTATCCGAGACAAGAACCTGTGCGTGTCGAAACCTAGCAGAAAACAATTTCTAAAACACCAGCCAAATTCAAGGCAGTCAATCAAGTCAGCATGACTGATGGTAATTGACAAAATTTTTTGGTAAATCTCTCAGCTCAGCCTAAGCACCATCTCAGACCGCCTCCTACATCCATACATCTCCAAGATTTGGAACCTTGATCAAATTCCACTCCACCCAACGATATCCCACCCAAGACCAGCGGCTCCCGATCAAGGCTCCTCCATCATGAAAGCCAAGACACACTACAGTGAAGTTCAACTAGTTTCACAGGCGCTTACTACACAGTTTCTTGCCCCGGATAAAGCTCACACCCGATTCTACGAACGATGACGTCCCTGAGCCAGTATGCTCATAGATCTACTACTCATGTGGATGGCAGTCTCTGTAAATCTGCTTGACTGATTAGCAAATTGCAAGGAAAAGAAGCAGATGGACCAATTACTTCATTTTATGTTCTTCTGCCCGCTTCGCTAATAAAGACCAACTTTGCCTTTCACCAGCACCTAGGAATATGTATCGGCCGACACAAAGCTGCCCGGGAATATTGGCAGCAGGATTGGTATAATCTGTTCTTCGAAAAAAGAGCGCAGAAACTACTTCTGATCCAGTATTAAGTTCTAATGCCTTCACTGGGTAAGTTACTAGAGAACCCAGAAAATTAATGCTCATTAATATCTAAATGGTATCCCACGTATTCTCCGTAAAGTCTTGAGGAAGAGAATGCCATTTGAACGATCCTTAGATAAGACATTTAGGATCTTCTAACTTTTTACTGTAATCCGTGAGGAATTTCTTATAAAGGCCTTAGTTAGCAGAAACCAAAGCCTGGTTTTCTAATTCCTTGTATCCTTGTGCAGAGAACCCTTCGGTTGGATCTGCTAACTGCAAGTTCTTAAGATGCTGCCAGTTTCCTTTTCGGGTTGTCGTGGTTGGTAGAGGATTAGTGATTCTGTCTATGACTAGAAAATCCTCTTTTACAGCCCGCCCAGTCTGATAACATGATCTTAATGACCGGCTCACCCTTTGGTTTGATATGCCTGCAGGGGCCAAATTCAAGCCCGTAATTTCTACTTCTGTTTTGGTTGGAGTAGCTCGTAGTTGGTTGCATGCATCGTTGGTGATAAAAGATGCCTCAGATCCAGGATCGATGAGACAACGTAGTAGTTTTCCTGTGCCTTGTTTGCTATATACCATCACACGTGCGGTCGCCAGTAACGCGCGGCGATTTTTTGTGGCTAAGAAAGTTTGTATTGGATGTTCAGCTTCATTAGCTGAGTGTATCTTCGGGGCTGTAGGAGATTTGTTTGATATGTTACCTCCTTCATGAAGATTCCCTTTGGATGCTGTTGACCCAGTGCTTTCTATCCTTGACTTAGGATGTAATGTTGTATGGTGTTTTTGGTTGCACTTGCGACATCTATATTTACTCGGACAATTGTTGATTGTGTGCTGACGTGAAAAGCAGTTTAAACAACAGCCCGCGGTTTGTAAAATTTTACGCCTAGTGTCCGCATTCATTGATTTGAATTTCCTGCAGAAGGCAACAAAGTGTTTACTCTTACAAGCTGGACAACCATTTTGTTTAATTGCGTGATATGTATGAAAGGTTTCTCTTTTGATGTGTGGGTTGGGTTTAGATGCAGGCTTAGATACTACGACATCTGCAATGGATTCTAAAACTCGCAACCTGGTGGTCAAGAACGCCTTGAATTTGGCAAAGGTGGGTAACGCTTGGGTTGATCCTTGTTCTTCTTCCCAAAGCCTCAATGTTGTGAATGGCAATTGTTGAACTAGTAAGTAAATCAGAATTGCATCCCATGAGCTCGTGTCCACACTAAGACCTTTTAATTGTTGTAGGCATTCGGTTGTTGTATCGATTAATGACCTTAGACCTTTGGATGTTTCCGTCGATAGCTTAGCAATACTCAAAAATGTCTTTAGCTGATGATTAACTAAGATTCGTTTGTTCTCATAACGTTTCTTGAGCTTTGTCCAAGCTGGATAGTAATCCTCGTTGGTGGTTGGTACATGCCTTAATAAGGATTCTGCCTCCCCAACTAGACATTCCTTCAAGTAGTGCAATTTTTGCACAGCTGTTAGCTTGGGGTTACTATGTACCAGAGACACGAACACGTCATGAAAGGAGCGCCACATATCGTAGTTACCATTGTATTTTGGCAGGCTGATCCTAGGGAGCTGAATATCGTGCTGCGTCCCAATTTGTTGCGACCCTGGTGTTCCAATGGCTGGAGTGATGCCTGGCTCTGAAGAAGTGCTTGGTGCATTTCTTTGTAATCCATCCCGCAATTCACCCATATGTTCGGCGTATTTGACTTCCATTTCACTATATCGATCGAGACACAAATACTCCAGCGGGACTTCTGGAGGATTATCGAGTGCTGCTTCATTTATGGCTAAGTCATTATTACAGAATTCTTCCCATAATGCCTTATAGTCGTTGATTCTGGATTGATAATATCCATATGAACGTTTTGCTATCGCTGCTTCACAGTTCCACAGGACAGCCGCTTTCAAAATCTGTTACCATCTCCGTCTGCAGAATAGCAGAGACAAGGACAATATCGACATCAGTGATAAGATAATCGGTGAGACTTGTAGTTAGTTTGCCTAGCAATCATTAATGCCTCTGCAGACGTTACAGAAGCTCCCAGGTCAAACCTTATATGTTTGTGGTCAAATTATGTTGATTCGCTTGAGACGAGCCACATTATTCTGAATGTGAAGAATTATACTGGTAAGAAACAAGTGAATCACCTCTTGCCTAATTACATTAAAAAGGAGGCTCGTGCCCATTGTACATAACTGATGCGCGTTGGCGTCGCAACTAATCACAACTTGGATAAAACTAACACTGCATTACTTTCTAATTACATCGAGTCTAAAGTAGCTTTTTTTGTTATATTTGTGTCTGTTATCAGCAGTCGAAATTTTTGATCATATTGATTGCATCCTTGAAGTTCGACAGCTGCTTCACAAAACACGGCTTCACACGGTATGGCAATCAATTAATTTAACCGTACAAACTCTTTAAACAAATTCAAGGTACATATTCAATATTGGCTAAAGAAATTTCTCTGGTATTTGAAAAAAAAAAATTGGGTTAAAAATTTTACAAGGCTTTTAATTTTCAATATGTCAAACCGTGAAGGAAAGAATAAGTAACTCTGAAGGGATGATACCTCCTACACCCGGAGAACAAAATAAAAATGAAAGTAATTTCTTCATTTTTATATCAGTAATATAACTTTTATACATTCTTCATACATGTATAACAGCTATAAATTCTTCAAAGCGCCATCACTCACCTGAGTATCAGCCATCGTAGGAATTATCGTAATTCACGGGTGAAATTTTTTTTTGTGTGTACCAGAATATCATCCTGAGCTGAAGGGATACTGAAATGATCCCCATAATAAATAAGCTTTCATCCACTCTCAACAGTTTTTCGTCATATACATATATTTTTTGGTTGTTATTTTTTTTTTTAAGCATATAAAAAAAAAACAACACGGCGACATAAAAACCATAGCGGAATATAAAGCATTGCCGACGCGCTTCACCAACGTATAAATTGTCATCCATAAATTGAAAACGGGGTAAATAAGCTTCCATATTTTTTTTTTGGATTTTTTTTTGAATACATAATTCACAAGCGCGCTACCTATGCAATTACTTCAGGACGCACCCGGTTACTCCATCCATGCATGAAGTCTTTCTCATATTTATTTTATGGTCCAACCACCTTAGTTACCCTGTCTTCCCTGGAGCTCCCACAGAGCCCATTACCCCCTGTAAGCCTACCCTTACATATTTGTTGCCTGTGCGAAAAGTCTCAGCTGTCTGCTGTTTTGCTCCTTATTTTTTTTTTTTTTTACTTTTCCTTTGAATATGTGGAAACCCCCAACACATACAGCAAAGCCGAGTCAACGATGCAATAAAAAAGAGCACAAATTACTTTGGCGGTTATTGTCCTGGGTACCAAAAACTAAGCACGAAATTTCTATGCTATGGCAACACCTTTCAGTAAATTTGAATAACATTTTACTGGCGCTGGCACGCATAATAGAACTCTTGGGGGTTACTAAGGGGCTCTTCTGGATAAGGGTGGTAGATGGGGAGCTGAAGCGAGATTTTCCTCTACTTTTGTTGTTGTTTTTTTTTTATTTTGTTTTTATTTTCACTTTTTTCCCCGCTCGGCTTTCATTCGCTGGTGAACGCTGCTCAAAGTTCTTTTCCGTGATTTCCTTCCTTAAACATCACCTCAGCTCATTAAGAAATCTTTTAAGCCGTGACGTGACTACCCAGAAGAGTCTTTCAGAGCCTCAGGGATTGCAGTCACCTTCAGAAACAACCCATTTCCAGTTGGTGGTATTTTTTTTTGTAGGGGTTCTTGTAATCGAAGCCTTTCCTGCGCGTAGGACGACCGAAGACTTTGTTTCAAGGAGTTTTTCTGGGGGTAAAATTTGCAGCATAAATGGCTAATAGCCGGGCTAAATGAAATTCTGTGGGCTGTGATTTTCTGTAAATGGCCTTCGCGGTCATTTGACGTAAATTAATTTAGATAAACAAAAATCTTTTATTCCTTTTATTTTCTTATTTTGCGGGTTTTTATTTTGTGGTGGATATAATGAAGGGGCTTAAAAAAGAAGATGGGAGAAGTTTGAATAGCAAAGAAAATAAACAAATTCTAGGCCGAATTATAAACGAGTTCATTATAGTTTCATGGAATATAAATAAGTTTGGTTTCACTCTTTAAAATTAAAAAAGTTATTTAATAACCTTGCCAGTCGCTTGTCAAAACCTAAAAGGACTATACTATATTCAATGGCGAAAGCTCTCCTTCCTAACAAATACTTCTCAACCTATCAATCCAACAATTTTAGCATTATTGACAAAAGTAGCCTATCCGATCGGCAAATACTTACCGTCATATAGTCTTTGGCGGTTTGAACTACTTCGACACCTTTAGCTCAGCTTTGACTCTTACACCTATAATCAATCTCGGAATCTCTCCTAAGTGATCCCGAATTTTAATGGCCTCCTTCTCCTCTTCATTGTCTTCCAGAAGAATGCGATATAGCATCCCGCTCTACCAGAAGGGCTTAGACTCCAACAGTTTTCAATATTAGAATGCTCCAAGCTCAACGGCACTACTACTACCCACCTCCGTACTATTCTCTGCAGACTGATCAAGTTCTTCAAACTGTGCTCTGTGCACCTTTACTTAAACAAATCAATGAAGAATAAGATATGACCGGTAATTCGACCGGTAGCTACCATAGTGAATTCTCGAAAGTACCCCATCCGACCACATCGGTGAGATGCACAACTTTAATCAACGATATGCCACTTCCGCCCTCTTTAATGTGATGTCCCAAGTCAGCTATACACGAAGATATTTGACCGTCACTGTCAAGTTGATCTCCTTGCTCCAAACAGGAGAAGAAATTCAAGATCTCGTATTTTCCTAGTGAAAACAATAGTTTTTGACTTATTGGGCCAAACAACAAGTATCTCATTTAGACCAGAGGTCTTGAAGCGAGAAAATGTGTCTACCCTTTGCCCCTGGTGCTGCCGCCATTTGAAAGTTAGATCATAGGTCCAAAGTTCTGGCAGCTTTACACAACAAGGCCAAGGATTTTGGTTTATGCATCTTATATTTCGTTTATTCCGGTAAACCCGTGCGACCATCATTTTCAAGCAGGGAATCCAAAGCCTTGAGCAGAGTCGCTTTAAAGGCAATATACTACTTTTGCACGTAAATTACATCCATGCGTCCATCCATCCACTGCCAATAAAGCCTACGCCTACACACTTGAAGTGAGTTCTCCAAACGAGTGAGTCCTTCTTGCTTTTTATTTCTCACTGAAAGAGATATCTGGTCCAGTGACCTCGCAGTCGCCCCTTAGATCTATTAAACTCTTAGCACCCCTATATCTACGTAGGTCAGACCGCTTTAACAGGCACATCAGTCCAAGTTGTAAAGGTACCACTTCAAGTTCAGCATTCCATGTGTGGAGCTCCAATGGTCGATGTATTTCCACAGAGTTCGTTCGTCTAAAATCCATTTCAAACTGGTCGGTGCTTTAATAGTCGGCTTCAAGCCTGTCAAGACAGTGCCAAAGTTTGCTTTTCTGACTAAGGCGTGATCCTTTTCATTACCCAAGAAGCCCTGAAGACAAGGGATCCAAAACAAGGCCGCGTTGGCGGTCCCAAACTAATATTCATTTAGTCCTAGGGGTCTATGCAAATTAGAGACTGGGGGATTTCCTCTAAAGTCCAACTAAAGTTTAGCTACTTTTCCAGACTGAAATTTTAAAAAGTAATGGTGGTGACATCTAGCGGTAAGTGTTGCAGCCAAAGTTTTCACATTCCCAACTCCCCCCAGTGCTTTGCTTAGTTCTTAGAAGTGCCGGAGAAGTCCAAAATCCCGCAGAACTTAGTTAACTTTCGACCAATTTCCACAGGTCCTGTTCTTCTGTATCCTTCCATTTTTCGCTAAGTATTTATACACAAAGCCAAAGAATATTGTAAGGTCCTTGCTTTTCAATAAATTCCAACAAAACACAAAAACAATCAACGATCTTAAAGTCGTACTTAAAGACAACAAATTCAAAGTTTTGAGTTAAATCTATACTTATTTAGAGAATGGTTTTTAAAATATTTGTGCTAAAGGTTGAACAGTCGTTAAGAAGTACATTGCATTAGATCTGAATAATCTCCTCGATTTTATCATATGTACATATACTACAATTTCAATTTCATCATTCACCCAGCCAACATACATCCAATTTTTCAAAATTACTAAATAAGAAGATATTCGCAAAAGCAAGCTTCTAGTCAATAATGAAAGTAGTAGAGCTATGAGGGCACATCCGCAATGACGTCATTGGTTGTGAGCTCGGGTATGAGCTTTATCGGAATCAAGCACCTGTATGCTAAGCTTTTTTATACTGGGCTTTGGATGTGAGGACCACCCGTGTGAAACTAGTTGAGCTTCGTGTGTCTTGGGTTGGAATCCTTGGTCTTGGTTTAGATCTTGTGGGGGAATTTGATACAGTCTCCAAATCTTGGTTGTGTCTTGGATGTAAGTGGTGGGGTAAGATGGTGTTTAGGTTGAGCTTTGATATTTTATTCTTTCATGCAAGACAAAGGACAAATATTTTTGTATACTTTCAGAGATTTACCAAAAATATTTGTCAATTGTTTTGCATGCTGTAGGGCTGCCTATAATATTGTTGGGCTTTGTGCTTTAGAGATTAGCTTCAGTTGTTCAGATTGGTTCAGTTTGGGACTGGGTGGTGGTAGTTTTGGTAATATTTATTAAACTTCAGCATGACTTAGGGAATTGGTTAAGCTTTAGTTGAGGGGCTCTAGTGGGAAGTAAAATTTTCACAGAAATCGTCTACGAGCTGCGGCTCTCGAGATATTAGAATTTTTTATATTTGTTTATAATAGTACATTTTTTATGGATTTGGACTCTAGAAGGCTAGTGCTGAAGGACTATAAGGTGTATATGGTACGGGGGTGTAAAATTTTCACCAGAAATCGTCCTTTCGGGCGCCAAACATCTCAATCTATCCACTAGGGGGTCGTATAAGTTTGAGTTTACAGTATGACATCTTGAACCACCAGAAGGCCTAGCATAAGTAACAAGTCCCAACTTCACCATTTGACATTATTACCGAACAGATCTGGGAGCTTTATCATTCAATCATGATTGTGAAATCATAGCTGCTAGTGATTTCATTTCAATATTCACAATGTGTACTAGCTGAGTTACCCAAATGGCACTAGGCGAGCTCTTTGCAGACACCACTTACACCTGCAACACCAGATTAGCGCTGGTGCACGCACGATCACATTGTCTATCTCCGTCCTTGTGTTGGGTGTAATAACGTCTAGCACAACATGTAGTAACGTCTCGCACAACATGGACATTTATCGGAACCTTGTTATGGGACGGTTGCCTGTAATTATTGCTATATCTCGCGTTGTGCAGCTTGTCAGATTGCAAATATAAACTCCCTCTTCTCCAAAATTAAATTATTTATTAACAAATCTCTGCGAAAAAATCCCCAACTTTTTTCTTTTATAGTCCTCTCACTACTGCAGCAAATTATCACAGCATAACTATTCTGCATTTATGGAATATTTATGCCAGCATTCTGGAGCTCTCACGTACTCCTCATAAACTTGCTACCGGGGCTCCATAAAATCTGAGATCGCATTTCGCCATTCTAGTTGACTGCCACTAAAAGAGCGACAAATAATAGTGTGCCTCTCTACGATGATGGCGGCACATTCAGTTCCGATTCCTGATGGTAGAAGGCACTAAAACCTCCTTACCCAGAACTAGCTCAACTCAGTTCGCGATGCAGTTCGGGGGCCTGCACAAAATTTCTAAAATGCATAGGCCATTCCCTATTGCTCAGAAAATGCATATAGTGCTCTGCTTGTGTTTAGTCTAAGGCGGGGTGCATAATGGCATAAGAAGCCATCAATGCTGCCATAGATTATGAGTGCACTAAAATGCTAAAATGTCGCAATTATAGTCAACGCTACAGCAACGTGCTGCAAATGCCATATAGCACCCCGATGGAGTATTGCCACTTTCATGCCGGGTTCATGCTAAATTGGTTATGTTCGAGATTTATGTCTTCATGAGGTCACAGAGAGCTCCTTCTTGGGTCTGGGGAGATGGAATGAGGGACCTTCTGCATATGCAAACATACATTATATTGCTTGCATTGTGAAAATGCATTTTCTTCAGGCAGTGGAAGAGGTCGCAGTGTAGAAGGGTGGAAAATGCATGCATGCAAACTTTAATTGCTCTTGCTATTTGAAGATTTGTTTGTAAATAACGATGTTTAAAAAATTTGTTTATGCAAATGCTTATTTTGTGAGAGTTGAGTGCGTTTTTATGATATTCGTGATTTATTTTTATACAAATGGCCCCATAAGACATGAGACAAATATGCAGTTTTCAAATGCAGTTTTAAGATTCATTGGTAACCATGCACTTTCCATACGACTCTGTTCCGGCAGATTGGGGCATTTATGTATTTCGCTCAGTACGTTCTTGTGTCATTTTTATTCATATCTGGCTCTAGTTGTTTGTTCCTGCATATTGAAGAATTGTGCTCTATTAGTATTGGATACTTCTTGGTCTTGCTAAATGTACAATAAAAGGAAGAACTACAAGAAAAGTCTTGCTCGTCACTATCTTCAACTCACAATGCTCATGAAATTGGCGCTATGGAAATGGGTAAAAATTCTCGGATTTTTCTACCCACATCACATACTTCAACAGCAATGATTAATGAATATTCAACACCATCAAAGTCCTGAGATTTTATTTTGGAAGGCCTTAGACCGGTTCTACACATTCAATTTTGCATTCCACTTTTTGACGTTCAATTCTGTCGCTCGCGTCTACACATTTTCAACTATTCAAGAAGCAGATCGAAAATCTCGGCTGTCTTTGCTATCCGTGTACACTCATATTCATACATATTCGCACACTCATAAAAATGTTGAACAAAAACACAAAAGTTGAACGCAAATTTCCATTCCATTCTGAGCAGCTTTCCATTTTCCTTTCAACTCTAGTCTGTCTCAAACTTTGCATTGGAGTGAAAGAGAAAAAAAAGTTGAACGTCAAAAAGTGGAATGCAAAGTTGAATGTGTAGAACCGGTCTTAGAGGATTCATTTATTTTTGATGTGCTTTCAACTAAAAGAAGAATTCTTTCCGAGTTAAGTCGCATCTTTGATTCTCTTGGACGCATTACTCCAATTACCATGGGATTCAGAATTCTTCTGCAACAGATTTGGATAAACAGTTATGATTGGGACTAACCAAATCATGATGAATTAGCAGTAAAATGAAATACAGTCGTCGGCAAATTGTCAATCTTAAAAACGCTTAGTATACCTCGCTGGTAGAACACGAGAATGAATAACTTTGAACTTCATGACTTCTGTGATGCCTCAGAAGCAGCTTACGCAGCCGTCATCTATTGTCAATCCATGTCATCCAGTGGAGAGTCGTCCAGCACGTTAATGACTTCGAAACCCGAGGTGGCTCCCATTAAGCAACCCTCTACTCCTCGATTGGAATTGTGTGCTGCTTTACTGTTGACTAAATTAATACACTCCGTCAGAACAGCAATTCAAGCAGCGTTGTATGCTTGGCTCGAACCCAATTAAATGGGAATGCTTCATTGGAAACTGGATATCGGAGATGTTGTCTCCCCCTTCCGAGATGTTCTTGGCTTGGTATTCTCAAAAAAAAAATCCTGTGTAGACTTAGCGTCACGTGAAGTCTCCTCGTCAAAACTAGTTAGCTCGACTCTATGGTGGCAACGACCGTATTGGCTTCAGACCAAATGGAGAGATTATATTCATGATTTAACTCCAGCTCCACAGACTTCGTCAATCAAAGAAACGCGGAGTCGTTTTTTTGGAAACATACACAGCTGTGACTGCTGAATCAAACGAAACGCAGCAAGAGCTCCTCGCTTATAAAAATGTTTCGCATTGTCGCAAGATGTCTACAATTCGCTGTTCTATGTATAAGTTCGAACCAGCTCTCGCTCTCCAATCATTGGTTATTAGCAATAGAATTAGAAACAGCACGAAGATGTTGTGTCCATTGGGCACAATGAGAACACCTTCGCCAGTGATATCAACTCCCTACAAAAAATTGGATCAGTAACAATTCCATTCCATCAAAACCATTGCAGTCACTGCGTAGAATTGTACTAGTGTACTATTCTAGTCTCGTTCTTGGCTTGTTCTTGTTCAGTCTGTCTTGTTCTTGGTCTTGCTAAGTGTGCAAGAACAAGACAAGACTGCAAGAACAAGATCATTTTTACTCAAGTTTTTAGATATGCACCCATGTATTTATATCATAATTACTTGAACATCATAATCAATTTTATATTTTTTGCATTTAAAAGAATGAATTTAGGTGAAAATTATGAAATTATTTAGGTGTATCTTGCTAAAGTCTTGCTCTGGGTCTTGTTCTTGCACAGTTAGTCTTGTTCTTGCAAGCATAACTAAGTCTTGTTCTTGGTCTTGCTAAATGTGCAAAAACAAGACAAGACTGCAAGAACAAGACCATTTTTGCTCATCACTAATGAGTACAGCCTGTTGCGAGTAAGAAGCAGATTGACACATGCTTTCTGCGCTTGTTACTCTCAGCATCCTTGCATTCTTCCGAAAAATTAAATTTTTACGAGATATCTTATTTAATGGTTGCATAAGAAATATTCATGCAAGAGTAACGCCGCTACTCAATATCATTCGTCAAAGTTACTGGATTATTTCCGCTTGTTAAGACACAGTTAAGAGTTAAAGAACACATGAGCAATTGTGTTACATGCAAAAAATTCGTGATCATACTTCACAATAACTCATGGCCAATTTTCCGCGTTCACGAGTCACCTAGTTCAGAGTAGTGTAGAGATTTAGAATTAGTTGGGCAGATTATGCTGGCACTTCACACCTCCAGCCGCAACTAATTTTGGTGGCAGCTGGGAATCGGGGGTAAAGCTTGGAAATGCTCGTCTACGAAGAGCCATTGCTTATGTCACAGACGTATGAAGAATTTTCTACAATTTTGGTGTAAATAGAGGCGCTTATTAACTCGCGAACGTTGACTCAGCTGTGCGATGACATCAACAGCCTAGACGTACTAACACCATCACACTTCTTTATAGGTAGCATTTTCAGAATCACCTGCAGGCACAGTGCCCCTTTCAGCCCGTAGTCGATGGCGCTTTCTTTAACGACTACACCAAGAATTTTTGAAATGAATATGGAATATTTGATTACCCTTCAACAACGACCGAAGTGGACAACTATTGTAGATAAGCTAATGATAGGGGAGCTTGGTGCCAGTGTTCACCTCGATGAACCCAAGTCCAACAGGTTCCGATGTTCAAATATTTGAGATCATTGATTGAGGAAAAGAAAGTGGTATCGACGGCCGTCGTTCACAGCCGCATAGGTCAACAGCAACATTCGCCTAGCTGAAGTGGTGCATATGGATACGAACAAATATTACCATCAAAACGCAAATACGCCAACGAACATTGATCCTGCCGATTCTTCTTTATGGATCGGAAAAGTGGACACTGCCCAAGTCAGACGTCAACAAGCTCGAGTTCTTCCAAACGCGTTGCTTGAGGCAGATTCTCCGTGTCTCACTCTGTGATTGCCTTCGAAACGAAACAGTTAGACAAAGATGGGATCAGCAGATACTGATTGAAGGAGAAATACAAAAACGTCAAATACGGTGGTTTGGACATGTTTGCCGAATGGCTGATAACCGCTTGCACGAAAACTTCCCTGTCGAGACCGTCCGACAGGCTGGAAAATTCGAAGGCGACTTAAAGAGTTAACGATTATCAGTTATCGAGGCTCGAGATGTCGCCACAAATCGGCAAGGATGGAAACGAATTGTGAATGGAGTTCGAGACCCAGCGACGCTGACAGCAGTGCATCCGTTTTTTTTTATGGGATAGACTAGAGGTTTAAGGAAAGCCCCTTTGTACTGTTCGACAATCTATTTTTTTTGTATTGAGTGTAATGTCGAACAGCAGCTCTAGTCGGAAGATAGAAAGAAGAGAGAGGGAGAGAGAAGTAGGAAGGAGCTGCCACAATGTAGCCGCGATATTTCATTCCACCTACTCCAAACCATTCCGCGAATCTGGCATCGGGGCATCAAGAAACAACTCGCTGGAAAGTGGAAAAGGCGAAAGACCGTGGGGCTGGCCGGGATTCGAACCCGGGACCGATGGGATAGTAGTCAGGCGCCTTATCCCTAGACTACCGAGGCCCCCGTTACGGATCAAAGAAAAAGATATTAGTGATTGGTCGAAATAGTTTATTACAGAAAAAATATAGTAGGTATTGATTTAAATGTGTCACCTATATTTTTATGGTATAACTCTAACACAGAATTTCAGGTGACAAAATAAAGTAGTTCCGGACATTAGTTGAAGCAAAATCCATTTGAAAATATCTATGATCACTACAATTAAAAGTTCTTCCTATTTATCTGGTAAAATTAAAACGATCCTAAACCATCTTTAGTTATTTATGTTAAATCGTTTTCACTAAAAAATTAATCATTCCTTCACAAAACAACAGCTTCTCACCAATAAATTGGTATACACACACTTTGAGGTATTCTATGTGGAAGGTAGAGGTCACTAAAGTGAAAACCACTTGATGAATTATCAATTTACTTCCACTTCTATAGCCAAAAAGTCCGGAACCAAAGAGGAAAACCCTTGTTACCATAGAATCAAATAAAGCCAACCTGGGAAGCTGACAAATTCCGGGTAATCCTTAAAATTTTCAACAGACCCAATTTAGGTAGACAACGTAAACTTGTGCCACATCCTGAATTTTTTAGCAAGTTGTTCCCTGCCGTGTACTACTTTTCTATGCCGCGAATTTGTTCTCACCAAAAAGATGCTCCTCTTCCTGCGCCCAGGCTCTACTGATGCCGGTTGCCGGTGTGTGTTGTGTTGTGTTCTACCTTGTTTACATTCATTGCCAAAAAGTATTTTCTTTTTGTCCTTTTTTTTGTCAATTTTTTTTTCTTCTGATTCTGTATTCCGTTCATTTTGTTGTTGTTGTTGTTTCTTATGTAAACTTTCACTACAACAGGTGAGAGCCAAGTCATAGGCTGGATTGTAGAGGTGAAAGGAAGGGAGAAACTTTTTCTCACCATGTAAAGAAAGAAACGAATTCGTCGTTTCCCAGGGAATTTCCCAAATGGTGTTTACACTGAATAAATTGTATACGTGCTTATGTGCCGCCTTGATTTTCATCATTTTATGTAAAACATTTCGCGGATTTTTTTTTCTTCATTTTTCATATTTTTTCATACAACAAAAATATGGAAATTTCCGTTTTACTTGAAAATGCTTCTAAAAATAATGATTTTATTTTAAAAAACAAAAATTCGTGTTTTTGTTCAAAATATTTAACCAAACACAAAACATTTTGCGAATTGTAAAATGAAAAATATCATTTTTTAAATTGCAATCAAATTCAGGAGAATCGTGTTTTACTAGTCTGCAATCAAATCCAATTTTATGGGAGCAATTTTAAGTTTTTAAGTCGCAATATCCTACGAAACCTAACAAACATACAGGTGCTATATGCTGGTAGAAAATTGCATTGAATTGAAACGAAATACACAACCCAAAAAAAAAATGGCGAAAAAAATCAAACGAAAACAAAATTTAATTCGATTTCCAGGAAATGAACAATTCCAGAAATGGATGAGTTGAGAGGAGGCTTCCAGCTGTTTTTAATTATGATAAAATCAGCAGCACAAAAATGTTTCCTGCCGGGGCGGGGGTTGGGAAAAATGGTTTTCAAAAATTGGTTTTAATCAAAAAACTGGATGGGTTGTAGCAACATACTGGTATCGTCGGTTAGGGGAGGAATTTTACATATATTATGATGTAGAATGATTGAAGGAACATCGTAAACGCGGTAGGAGTGAACCCAATATAAAATAAATTCCACTTATGAAGTGCGACAAACTAATTTTTGTTTTTAATTTTAATGTTTGACGATTCAATTTAAAATATGATGATTATTTGTTGAGTCGCACTAGACCCTATTTAGCGAATTTCCTGCTTCTAATCCTTACTAATATTATAAATGCGAAAGTAACTCTGTCTGTCTGTCTCTCTGTTACGCTTTCTAAACCACTGTACCGATTTTGGTGAAATTTGCAACAGAGATAGTTTAGACCTTGGAGACGGACATAGGCTACTTTTTATCGAGAAAAAAGGGTTGAAGGAAGCGAAATTGAGTTTCGTTAGCAAAAATACTCCTAACCATAAATAATGAAATACGTGTTTCAGGATTTTTTCGAAATTCATCCCCTAAGGGGGTGAAATGGGGTTGACTAAATAGGTTGTAAGGGGAATTTTTTTCTTTAGTCAGATTTTCTTCAAACTTAGTAAAAATACTCCTCATTACCTAAGGGGGTGAAATGGGGTTTAATAGGTTGTAAGGGGATTTTTTTTTCTTTACTTTTTTCTATTGTATAAAAAATAAAAAATAACTGACTGACAGACAACGCACAACCTAAACCTCTAGAGCTATAGGGCTGAAATTTTGACAGTGCATCCCTATAATGACGTGGACATCCACTAAGAAGCGATTATGCGAAATTCATCCCTAAAGGGGTTGAAATGGAGTTTTTTTTTTGTTTTTATATGATAGTCTAAGCTTAGGTGTCATCCTTTGTACTACTAGTTCGTCATGTCGTACACGTCATGGTGCAATGTCTAGTAGTAAGCTTAGCTCGAAGGATAGAGAGAAAGATAGGATAGATTAGGGGGAGTCGGGTGGGTGTTGGAGGAGATGGTGGTGAACCTTGCGCTTGAACTCTTGGGTGTTGTATGAGTTCGGGAATATTGACTGAGGTAAGTTGTTCCACAGTCGCGTTGTTCTTGTTATAAACGAATTTCTAAATCGGAGTGTGCGCGAAGATAAGGGCTGTAGACTATAAGGGTGGGCCGAGCGGGCAAGTCTTGTGTTGCGGGAAAAATGTTGCCGTGGAGGCATGAGGTTACTTATTTCAGTAGAGCAATCGTTGTGGTAAAATCGGTAAAATTTTGCAAGGGCTGCTACATTCCTACGGTGGCTTAATGAGTCAATTGAGGAGCAAATGGCGCTTTCGCCAATAAGTTTGAGAGCGCGACTTTGCACCTTGAGGACGAATGTAGGATTTGTAGATTGTAGCCCTGGCCGACGGCTGAAGGAGGAATTTGCATCTTTTCAGGAATCCCAGGCATTGCGATGCTTGTTTAGCGATTTGGAATATGTGGTTATTCCACCGCAGATCTTCGGATAGTATTATGCCTAGGATGTTTAAAGACGGTTCTGCCGTTAGGTTTTTATTGTCCACTGAAATAGAAGGAGGGTCGGTGCAGGTTTTATTGGAGATGAGAAGTAATTCGTTTTTGATGCATTGAATTCGACACGGTTCTTGCGGCCCCATTCAAGAATTCGTTCGATGTCCCTGTTGATTAAAATGGACATGAGATTGCGATAATGCAGACAAGGTCTGGCGCGTGCTTGTCCTACAGTATCGAAGCCATAGGAGTACCGTAGTGTACTGTCGTCGGCAAAGCAGTGGAGTGGGTTTGAAGGGATTGAGAGCAGGTCATTTGTAAAAATTAGGAAGAGAGCTGGTGATAGAATTGAGCCCTGGGGAACACCTGCGGAGATGGTGTGGGGGTCGGATTCGACGCCATCCAATACTACCTTGATTGAACGGCCAGAAAGGAAGCTCTTAATCCAGTTCCTTAGAACGAAGTCAATACCAATAGCCTGGAGTTTAGTTAACAGAGCGGGGTGCCACACTTTGTCAAAAGCCTTGGAGATATCTAAAGCAACCATGCCAGATTCACCAAATCGGTGTATACTTTGGTTGAGGTGTTCAGTTAGGCAAACAAGGAGGTCGCCAGTAGATCTTTTTGGTCTAAAGCCGTACTGTTTGTCATTTAAAATTTTGTGGTGTTCAATATATCTCAAAAGTCTCTTGTTTATTATTGTCTCCATCACTTTGGAGAGAATAGAAGTAATTGCTATTGGGCGGTAGTTAGCGGGGTCACTAGCGTCACCTTTTTTTGGTATGGGCTGAACATGGGCCAGTTTCCAGGAGTCGGGATAGACTCCGGAGAAGTAGGATAGGGCGAAGAGTTTGCGCAGAGGTTTAGCCAAAGGTGAGGCACATTTTTTAAGAACCATAGGGGGAATATTATCGGGGCCAGTGGATTTATTGGAGTCAAGCTCTTTGAGACACCTATACACTTCACGTGTTCTGAAGAAAACTCCGAGTTAGGGAGCGTTCAAGTAATACGTAACGCATTTTGGGGGGGGGGGGGGTTTGTAAAACGTTACGGTGCGTTACAGGGGCGGGGGGGGGGGGTTCGAACAACGCGTTACGTAACATTGTTTTTTTATTTAAATAAAAAAATAGGGCATTCAAATCTCCCAACTTAGCAACCCTTTTCGTTTATGTTTTACGGGTAATCGCGATTAAAACAAAAAATAAGCTATTTTAGCGGCTTTCTGGTACTTTGCGTCATATAATTGTCACTTTCAGGTAAAAGTGTTGGGTGTTACGTAACGTTTAGGGAGGGGGGGGGGTACAGAAAAACGTTACGGCGCGTTACAGGGGGGGAGGGGGGGGTCAAAATTTTCAAAAATTGCGTTACGTAATACTTGAACGCCCCCTTAACCCAAACCGCTGGAGCTATAGGGCTGAAATTTTGACAGTGCATCCCTATAATGACGTGGACATCCACTAAGAAGCGATTTTTCAAAATGCACCCCTAAGGGGTGAAACGGGGCTAACCTAAACCGCTAGAGCTAAAGGGCTGAAAATTTGGCATACTTATAATGACGTTGACATCCACTTTTTCGAAGCTCATCACCTACGGGGGGAAATGGGGTTGAATAGGTTGTATCGGGAATTTTTTCTTTAGCCAGATTTTTTTTTCGAATTTTGTATAAATACCTACTATACCCCATAACAATTCATTAGTTGGATGGATGTCCACGTCATTATAGGTATGCCAAAATTTCACAACTGTTTCCACCCTGTTTCCCCTTCGGGGTTGAATTTCGAAAATCGAATTTTTCGAAATTCAACCACGAAGGGGAAACAGGGTGGAAACAGTTGTATGAGAAGTTATTTAATTCAACAGTTGTTCTTAGAACTTGGTATAAAAACTATATAGCATATACATACATATAATGAAATACATGTTTAAGCATTTCTCGAAATTCAAAATTTGTGAAACTCGAAATTCACTTTATTTTGGATCCATTTGTGATTGCTTCATAATTTTTTGCACGTTCATCAAACCCTAATACCCTCGACACACCAGCACTCTTAACCTTGATTATGACGTCAGAATGACTTAGACTGCATTTTATTCCCATATCTTTTGTATGGGTGTACATCATTTTGACTTCATAATCAAGATTAAGAGTGCTGGTGTGTCGAGGGTATAAAATGTCACTTCTCTTGATGACATATACATGCCAATCTCTGCTTCAAAACTTGCAGATTTGATGAGCAGAGGTGATATACGCAGCAATTTGTTTACCATATTTATTAAAAAAAGGCGCTATATTAAACCTTTTTTAGGAAAACAGTGCACATAATAAACTGTTTTTATTTAAACTGCAAGGCACGCGGGTTTTATGCTAGTAATATTATAAGGGTATAAACTATTTACAGTATCTATTTAATATTGTACAGTAAACCTTTTCATTTTGCATGCTTCTCTAGCTGATACAGGCAGCCATCTTTAATGGAACATATGTTTACCTACTTTTCTTTATGGTGCATCAGTAAAGAACTAAGTATTAGCCTTGACAAAAAAATATTGGTACCCTATACGAGAAGAAGGAAACTAAGACAAATATGGCAGCCTTAGAGTTTTTAGGTAAACAAAACACCTAGGTATGAGCCTGGATAGCAAAGAGATAATATTCTCACTCTTTTCTTTCTTTTTTTATGAGGCATGGTCAAGCTCAGGAATCACCCGTTGTACCACTAGACCATCATGTCGTTCAACTCATGGTGCAATGTCATAAGTAAGCTTGACCTGAAAATAGAAAAACAATAGGAAAGGTTAAGGGTAGTCTGGTGGATGCATAAGGAGAAGGCAGTGACCTCGCGTTTGCACTACTGGGTGTTATATGAGTGCATCCATTTTTTAACAGCCGGGTGAGTCACAACCGTCAGGGCTAACGAGAGACAGTCTTGTTGGAGTGTTAAGTGTTATGCCTCCTGAAACAAGTGAATCCCACTAACCAGACGACAAAGGCTGTGACGCCAACAGTACCAGACTACCAGGTGAACAAGGAGGTGCACCGACTGCTAGATGAAGACCCCACTAATGCGGAAATTTGGTACTCTATTATTAACCGGTTAAGCTAGCCGGATGTCTTATTAGGGCCACCTAAGAGCTTAAAGAATCGACTTGGTTGGTCTAGTGGTGGGAACTTTGAACCCATGACCTTATACTTTGATACACTAGAGGCTAAGATAGACGTTGACAAACCACTTGTATTGGATATTAATAGTCGAAGAATGGAAGTCTTAAGCCGTGGTTATACAGTACGGGTTAGCATGGGAGCTGGCCTAGACTGTTGAACATCGATTTGCCAAAGTGATCCGTTTGCTCGAACATTGTTCCATTCTGAGAAGTCACGTTATTAAACTTGTAACTCGAAGAAATTTCGATGTCAGAAGCAAAAGTGGGGCGATTCGTGCTCATGATGCTCTTGTTCGTATTCACACCAGTTCACCCGAAGTATGACGAATGCTTCCACTTGCGATTGTTACTGGTGAATGTTCGTACGCCGAAATCATTTTAAGTGCTTCGAACTGTCAATGGGGCCCAACATGTCGTGCTGAATATCAACAGCTAAATTTGCTTGAAATGGTACTTATTGGTTGAAATCAGGGTTTGAAAGCAAAGTAAACTTAAAGCAAAGCACATATTTTTAAGCTTACTTTGCTGATGACTGTGAAAGCTGTTTGTTACAAATTGTTGCGAATGCTGTTGCTTTCAAATTACTTTCACCAGCATACTGGTCCGGCTGCAAATGCTTCGGCTTTAAAATACTTTGCTGTGAAAAGCTTTCTGTTTGCTTACAGTTTTTAAAGCTTTCCTCTCCAAAGCCTGTGAAATACTTTGCTTCCTTCAGCTTTTATTTCATGGTTCAACTTTATATAGTAAAATGGTACTTTTGTTTAGAGGGGTGGAAACTTTTTTTGTATGTGTATGTGAAGCATTCGCAGCCGGATCAACATGCTCCAGCATTAGTAAGCAACAGCATACGCAGCAATATGAAACAAAAAGGCTTCACAGCGTTCAGCAAAATGATTGAAAATATGATTGCTGCAAAGCAAAGCAAAGTAAATTTCTGTGGTCTTCCTGACAGCAAAGCAAAGTCAACAGCAGCAGTATTAAAATTGCTGCATCAATTTAAACCTTGGCTGAAATAATTGTTGCTGTATCTCTAAGTCATATAGGCGCATTATTTCAGCACAAGGATGATATGTCAGAAAACATTTTACACCGAATTCGTTCTGATCAGTTCAGGGAATCCCGAAATCGAGGTGAATAGATAGTACATAAACAGCCTTTGGCTTTGATCGAAGATATGTCGAACTTCATGCGCGACAGTTTGTTAGTTAAGTTTGGTATCCCAACGCCATATCGTGGAATGAACGACGCTTTGAATCGAAAAATGGAACGTGAACGTGAATACGATCGAGATGCATTGAACCAATCAGTTCGAGCAAATGTACCATTGTTGAACTACCAACAACAAGAAGTGTAGGATACGTTAATGAAGGCAATGGAGGATGATATGTTGTCTTTGTTTTACTCGATGCGCCGGACGATACTGGAAAGAAATTTCTCATGTTGTTGATTTTCGCCACTATTCGTGGGAGATCCGAAATTGCTGTAGCAGGTGCTTCTTCTGGGATAATGACCACAAGGATGCCGAATGGCTCATTAAGCTTTGAAATTACCGTTAAACCTTCAAACGACTGAAAGCCCGGCATGTAACTCTGCGAAATACTCAGCAGTACTACACTGGAGCTTGGAGTACTGGAGTACTACAAGCTTTTTTAGCAGCGTTCTAAGATTGATATTGCAGCACTCTATTTGTTATCATCGATTTTATCATGGTAGAATATGATTTTTGGTTGTAGGATCAATGAAGATCGACAGACAAGCCCATGGAGATCTATTAGACCTGATGATGGTCTGCACATTCTCCCGCTTTATATTGCTTTAATTTGTTTCTTTTTCTCTGACATCCAAAAACCTGATATCTTTAAATCATAATATTTTACTGCTTTATTAAATTCGTCATTTTACGCTTAAAGCAGCAAAATTACACCCTAATTGACAGAATTTAATTATATCGTACATTTCAATAATTCCTCCGTATACACCAAGAAAAAAGCAGAAGACAAGCAAAAGAAAAAGAACATAATCCATTCAAATCCTCTTAAGGAATCATTCATCATTAAACATTTATTCCAAATAGACCATTCGTAAAATTTAAATTATTCAATAATCTCAAATATTATTTGCATACAAAATTCCATAAAAAATCATCACAATTCGATTCAAGTGAAATAATTTACCTCCTTAAAAAGCCCATCTTTATCCCATGGCATGGCATGGCACACATTTCGTGCCTAACATTGAATATCCTGTCAGAAAAAAAAATTACACACAGGAAGAAGAAGGACTCTTTCTCTGTTGTCTGTTACAATTCAGAAGAAGAACGCCGTAGGCCAATTTTATTACGTGAAAGGAAACTCTCTCTTAACACAGAATGAATGAAAGACAGAAGAGGAGCCCACCCAGAGCAATAAGGATAAAATGGACGAGCTACAAGGCTAACCAACCCCCCCTTTGGAACCCCTTAACATTGGAACCGCCATTCTTAACCGCCCCCACCCGGCCTCCTGCCTATCGCCACTCTACCGGCAAGTTCTTAGCTTCTTGTGTGTGTCTAAACATTGGGAGTTTCTAAGTACGCGATAAAGCAATGCCAAGGCAAAAGTTTCTCGCTTATTATTTGCTACTTCATGTTGCGTAAACACATCCAAATAATGTCTTCCTCGTTTATTTTTCTGGCGCTTCTTCCTTTATTGATTCAAGGAATCCCTCCACCCACCCCTCGTCCAACCCCCACCCATCAGTTTTGGTGGTGAAAGTCTTTAAGAATGCCGCGGATGTAAAGGCTTCGGCTGCTTTCTAGTCTGTGCTCCTCTACACATGTCGGAATGAGCTTGATGTTTCTAGAGGACAAGGACTAGGTCTATTTGAAGGCAGGATAAACAAGCCATAGGAAATAACGAAGAAGAAGAAGAGTAGCAAAAAAAAGCAAAACAAAAGGACGACAGGAACAACAACAAAAGTGCTTAAGGCTGACAGCAGTGAAAATAGGCAAGTAACAAGAGACGTCATTAAATAGGGTTTCCTACACCTTAACCCTACTCACCTTGTTCTTTGGAGTCACCTGGTTCTTTTGGTTCAGTATTTTTCTGCTTCTTCTTCTGCCTCATTCTGTGTTGTTGCTGTACATACACTGTACACATCAAGCAAATAGAAAAGGGTTTAATGTTGTTGACTCTTATACCACCTAAGGGTTTTATGACCTTGTGTCCACAAACACACTCCTTTTCGCCCATTTTCAATTTCTTGATGGGATGAAAAAGTTTTTAATGCATTGAAAATTGGCACTCACCCTGTTGAATGTGTCACAGGCCCTTATATAAACGATGAATCCGCACCATCTCCACATATAGGGCCCCAGCCTCCAGTCTCTCTCTCATCCCTTCTAGGACCAATTTTATTTCCTCTTGTTGGTTTACGGCTCCTAAAGTCGACTAAGGATAGGTAAATGTAACTAAAGCCAGCAGCCGAGCTACTTAGGCTCAGTGCTTGACACTTGTTTCCTTTTTTACTTCTTGTATAAGAAGACATCCTTTTTTGTTGTTGTTGTTCTTGTTGTAAGGAGTAAACATTTTTCTTCTTCTTTCATGAATTTTTTTACCTATTGTTGTTGCTGGGTTTGCTGCTGCTGGTTGTTGTATCCTTTTCATCTCCACAACCTTTTCGGGGTCCTTTGGGCATTCACTGTTGGAGAAACTTTTATGCAGTCGACTGAAAAATTTCATTCAATGTAGTAAAAAAAACAAAATACAAGTCTATAGGTAGTCGTGGATAGAGAGAGAGAGGGGGGGTGGTTTAGAGTCAACTTAATTGTTGAAACAAGTCTTGGAGCTATTTACGTTTAGGCTTCAACATTTCTCCTTGGCAAACACTCCTTTTTTTTGTGTCGACTTGACGAAAGTATAAAGAGCTTCGATACATTTTTTATTCAGGATGATTTTATTTTCCGGGTTCCGTTTTTCTTTTTGTGTTGGTGTTTGTTGCTGGTGTTGTTGGACATTCGTGAAAAATTCATTTTACTTAGCTTTCTGAGCCTGAGAGGAACGAATTAAAATTTTTGTTGAATTTATGGTAGAGGAAAAAGGATGTGGTAAGGAAATATGATTGAAATTGTTTGTTTTTTGTTTAACTGTGGTATAAAAGTTAATGAAAGTGTTTTGTAATTGAATTTGATTTTTTAAAGATTTATGACTTTAAAATTGATTTTTGTAATGAAGATTTTTTTTTTGTGGGGAGGAGCGGATATTGTAGCAGTTTCGGTGACATACACTGTTCAATTATTATTTGACAAAAGCAAAGACATATCTTAACACGTTAATTAGTTAAGTAACCAAATATGAGTTAAGGGTTGAGATTTATCCTTTTTTTAGATACAGGAATGGAATGGAGCTCGATGTGGAATTAATCGGAAGGTATGGATGTCCAAGACCAAAACATGTGGTTTTAGCAGTCAATGCCGCTTGGCGTCCAGCGGATGAAATACTTAATATTTAAGAGGAAGAATATAAGTTAGTCGGCTCCTTGCATTGTAGGTCCTCATATTCCTTGACTTTTTCCTGAAGGGTAACTTTTAGGCCATTATCATCAAATTTTGCATAACCACACGAGAGACCCTATCTTATTACTTATTACTTAAATCAATTAATTGTTGATTTTGAATTTTTAATGATTTTTTTAATTTCGTCACCGAACTTTTTTGTATCATTTTTTTATTAATGTACTCAAATAAGATCTGTATCTTTGTACATACTTTTACAAATAAACAATAACTCTGATATTGCAGTACAAAGTGCAGTTGACCTAGTCTTAGCGGCTCTACAACCGGAATCAATCTCACCTCCTCGGAACTTTCCTATCCAGCGGTCCTGAGCCGATGGTGTACGTCATCCTTCCGGCGCAGGCTGGGTCTGGGTCTGGAAGAGTTTACCTTTAAAAAGAGGGGTACTTGGTGGTTTTATGATATTTAGATGCCAAGTTATCATAGTAAACCATAAAAATGTTTAAACGCAATTGTTTCTTTTTACCCCGTAATTTTGCACATTTTAAATGTCCCCCGGGGACTGCGAACCCCGGACTACTAGAATACTTTTTCATTTTCCATATTAAATTAAAATACAAAGATGTGCGGAGTTATGCATAGCAGGAGCACTTGGCTCCACATCTACGGATGCCCTAAATGTTATGTTATACCTCCCTCCTTTAAATCTTGTGGCAAGGGAAAGCGCAAACATCGCAGCCCTTAGAATGAAAAAATCCGGTTTTTGGACCGGAATCAGGGTAGGACACACGAAAGTGCTGAACTCTGTTACTATCCCCACAAAAACCGACTTCTGCATTCTCGGAATTTCTTTCACGAGGAACTACGGATTCCACATCCCTTCACGTCGTGAGTGGGCAAATAGACCACACAGTTTTCAGGGTGTCATAAACTTATGTACTGATGGCTCTAAGCTCGGGGGTCGAGTGGGAGGGAGAGTATTTTCCCCAGAACTTGGGATTGAAGTCTCCTTCCGACTACCCGATCATTGCAGTGTATACCAAGCGGAGGTTCTAGCCATACAGGAGGCTGTTCTGCAAATCAACCAGCAAGGCGATAGGAACGGGACTGTCTATATCTTCTCAGATAGTCAAGTGGCTCTGAAAGCCCTGCGCTCCTGCACAAACAGCTCTAAAACTACCTCTGAATGTCGCAGATCTCTTAACGAGAAGGCTCAACAGTTCAGGACCCTCCTCGTATGGGTGCCTAGGCACCGAAATATAGAGGAAAATTGTAAAGCTGACGAACTGGCTAGGATAGGCACGACCGCTACTCTCCTTCCAGAAATGGAAAGAGTTGGTGTGCCTTGGGCCACCTTTAAACTCCGATGCAAGCAACAAGCAAAAAAGCATTGGAGGGATCTTAATAAATGTTCTTTGGCCAAATTAACCTGGCCCTCTTATGATCTCAAGCGGACCACCTCACTACTGAGCCTCGGGAGACAAGACCTCTCTGTTATAGTGGGAGTGCTGACCGGACACTGTCTGATAGGGACGCATGCGACCCGCTTAGGTCTTGAGACCTACGATTTCTGCACAATCTGTAAGAATCTGGACGAGGCAGAAAGTGTACTACATCTTCTCTGTCACTGCCCGGCCCTAAGCAGAATAAGGTTAACCACATTTGGTGAGCCCTTTCCAAAGACCCTTGCGGAAATCTCGAAGAATGGGATCCCGCAACTTAGAAGATTCATTACTTCCTCGAGATGGTTTTAGCGAAGAAACGACATTTTAACATTGGGTTTAAAGTGGGATCACTATGACCTCACAATGGGCCTATCCTTCTGGAATAAGTGTATGAGCTTAAACCAACAGCTCAGCCATATCTAACCTAACCTAACCTAAGGAGAAATTGAGTGAGACGTGATATATCAACAGTGCATGATAGTACTCTACAATCAAACCGTAGATGTTCCAATGATTGGTTTCATTATTAATAAAATTATATTTTGGTACTACTGAAATGCCTCCTCCTGGAGAAGAATCCAATTAGTGTACTTTTATTATTATTAAAAACCCGCAAGAAAAAAACCAAAAAAACAAACATTCATCCCAATAGTAATAAAAAAATATATTCTATTGTAGGGCCCACTGCAGCAAATAAAAATCCATGAATACTTTTCTTACTACTTTTTCGCTTTTATAACTCTCCCCCACAAAAAAAGCCGCAATATTTCGCCGTCTACATTCGAATCAGTTTTTAGCTTAGCCACAAGAGCATCATCCTCAGACGACAAGGATAATAAATAAATACAAGTAGAAAAAACATACTGAAACGAAGACGAAAGCACCACCGAAAAAAAACATGCCCAACTTGTGAAAGTCACTTGGTTTTTATTAAATTTTTATCGTTTTCATGGGAATAATAAAGAAAATTATTTTTTGCTCCATTCACTCTTCATCTCCAAAACGTTTAAAGATCTTAACTGAAATTCCACCCTCCCGCTCTCTGGTGTCCTGGTTGTGAAGTAACGAAAAGATATATGTATGTATGTGTGTATATATGGGAAGCAGGAGCAGAAAAAAAAATGTATAAAAATCCATTTCATTTTCCCCATCGGCTCATCCAGTATCCAACCACATGGGCTCGGGCATTAGATACGCACTTTTCACCACAACAACAGGACTATAGGAGGGCAACACGAAAAAAAAAGTTAATCAAAATGGCCCCAAAGGTAAGATTCACAGTATTCCCTTCATATGTCCTGAAAGCGAAAACATGCCGCTCGCAGGAGTAAACACACATTTCTCAAGGAAAACAAAGTGGAAACCAGGGCTTTAGAGTCCTTTTACGAGTCCTCCTCGTACGTCTGCTGCTGCTGCTGCTATTGTTACTGCTGGCGGGGAGAGTCCTGCCAAATCGGGGGCCCACTCTCAAAGGTGGTTTCGGACATTGAATTTGAAATGCTGCAATAGATCAAAACTTAAACACGCAATCCAATAACAGTTAACAAGAACCATTTTTTCTCACCCCCTGTTCACCCCGGACAATAACAAAAAATAAAAAAAAAAGAATAACATAAAAAAGGGGTTCGGGGGGATGAAGTGATATATAAACAAAAGTTTAGCAATAGGGAATACGACATGCCAGCGACGAAGGAGGCAGCGCCAGGACTCGGGGCCTTTTCTAGGAACCAAACAAACTTTTAAGGAACGGGGGCAAAAAGAATTATATACAAGATGTTCTCCCATGAGAAGCATAAAAAACTTTTGTTTACTTGTCGCATCTGGCAGGAAACATGCTCATATGAGTCCTGGTAATAAAAAAAAAATTTCCACCCCCGTTGTTAGGTGCCCCAAGGATAACGTCGTGCTTAATCTACAACGAATTGAATGAAATGTGGCCGTTATAAAATTTGACATTGATTAAGTTAAGTAAGTGGTGATTTTCGTTCTTTATGGATAGGAATTAATACTATCGTATATAGAGAGAACGTATATGGGGTGGAATTTTTTAGCCTCAAGGATATTAGGAGAGAATGTTAGTTACTTACAAACAATAGAGTATTATGGGTAAGGATCAAAGACGATTCGGAGATAGGCAATCAATTAGGAGAAATGTATTTTTCTGCTTTTTCGTCTGCGATAAAAAAAAATGTTTACGAAGCGTTCGTTATTTTGCTGTGCTGGCCGAGACTTATAGTATCTTTCTTGGAAGTGAAACATCACAACAACAAAAATATATTGTTACTAACATCGAAGAGATCCATTATTTATAAAGGTGTCATATGCTCCTTAAAAAAGTTGAAAGACATTTGATACGTAGAAACAGATAACACATTCCGGCATACCAGTAAATTTTTCGGAAAACCCATTTCTCGCATTTGTCACAAGTAATTGGTCTGTTGCCGATCTGTTCTTTCAAATCTTGTTTGGTAGCCTCCAACTTTGTTTTCCATATACGGTTTCAGTGTACCTAACAAAAATATATGAAAGAACTTTTTGAGTAGTGTAACTGTTAGACGATGTTTCCCAGTAGGGAATGGAAGCCTTCCAGAGTCGAATCTGTACACTTTCTTTCGAATGCATAATGTCTACTTTCTAGATCGAATCATCCCTTCTTTTAACATTGCGATGTCCTAAGGACGAAGGCATAACGGCCACCTTTTGCAATACAATTCATTCCAATATGAAGGCATAAAAGCTACCTTTTGCATTACCATACCCTCCAATATGAAGGCATGAGAGCCACCTTTTGCAATACCATACCTTCCAGTATGAAGGCATGAGAGTCACCTTTTGCAATACCATACCTTCCAATATGAAGGCATAAAAGCCACCTTTTGCTTCACGATGCCTTCCAAAAACTGGTTTTAAAAAGAAGATGGTACGAGAGAGAGACGACCGAGGGCAGATAATTATAACATCATCCTATTTTACGAGCAGCTTCAGCATTTTTCCTCGATAATGAACATAGGGAAAAGTGTGCATGTTCCTTATGCATGACAGTTTGCAATACCATTTCTTCCAATAGCCATCGATTCACATTGCTTCCAATATCTACAAAGATATACTGCATTCCGATTTCATGAATTCGAAAATTCCCTACTGGGTTGTGCCTAAGCACGAAGATTTGCCAAAAGACCAAAAAGCGGACCATTGTTACAAAAAGGTGCACAAAAGAGTAGAGGTCCCGCCAAAAGAGTTGATGCCGGAGCGCGCAGCTGGGGAAATTAAAGCTGCACACAAATAAAAATTGCGCACATATTGATAAGAAATGCGCTTATGTATTTTCAAATTTCCCCTTCGAAATTTGTTGCGACTAGGCTAAGGGACGGGAACGGCATGCGGGGATTCTACTGGGCATGGAAAACGCGACTTTCTCGGCATCAACTCTTTTGGCGGGACCTCTAAACCAGAAGAAGAAGTGACCAAGACGAGAGGACCACCGGAGGAGTATCGCGAAAACTATATACGTCATCTGTTGTGCGTCGTCACGACGTTCGATGCTCAACCAAGCTCGCCGTAGAAGGGTTCGAGGTACAGGAATGCAAAGAGGGTGACAGTCAAACTGAAAATAAAACTCATGCCTATGTAAAATAAAAGAGCTATAAAAATGGTATCTAATGGTGAGAGAGCAGAGCCATCAGCTTGCTCAAAAACAACAAGGCCTCGGGTGCAGACGGCACCGCAGCGGAGCTGGTTAAATATGGAGGGCTTACATTACACCAAGCGATTCATGAATTAATTGTGCAAGTATGGGAGCCGGAAGTGATGCCAGAAGACTGGAGAAAAGGCATCCTCTGTCCAGTACATAAAAAAGGAGATATCACAGCGTGCACTAATTATCACGGTATAACGTTGTTGAGTACGGCGTATAAGATGTTCTCCGCTATCCTACAAAACAGGATGGCGCCATACGCCAGAAACATCATAGGCCAATACCAGTGCGACTTCAGCCCAGGCAAATCAACGACTGATCAGATTTTCACCTTGAGGCAGGCTATGGAAAAATGTCTAGAGTTTCAAAACTCAATTCAACACCTCTTCATAGACTTTAAAGCCGCCTGTGATAGCATAGCCAGAGTAGAACTCTACAAAGCCATGAGAGAATTCGGCATCCCCAACAAACTGACAAGACTATGTAGGTTGACCATGACCAATGTGTCAAGCCAAGTAAAGGTATCCGGAATACTGTCCAGACCAATCAACATCTATAATGGACTCCGACAAGAGGACGGTCTGGCCTGCCTCTTTTTCAGCGTGGCGTTGGAGAAAGTGATCCGAGATTCGGGCGTGAAATTAAAGAGTACAATCCTCCACTAGTACACCCAATTACTGGCTTACGCAGACGACATTGCCATCATTGGAAGAACAACAACAGCTGTACAAGAAGCTTTCACTCAGATGGAGCAAGCGGCAGGAAATTTGGGACTGCACATTAACGAAAGCAAAACAAAGTACATGGTCCACCTCGTCCACAAGAACACCTAACATTGGTCCCACAATCAAGGTAGAGGAACAAGAGTTTGACGTGGTTAAATCATTTACCTACCATTGGGTCCAGTGGGCAGGGCATCTAGCTCGTATGAGTGAAGATGAACCTGCTCGGAAAGTTCTCTGCGGTAAGACCTATGGGGTGCGACAGCGAGGTAGACCCAGCCTTCGCTGGAAGGATGGCGTTAACCACGACGCTCAGAGCATAGGGATGCCATACTGGATGCCATCGGCTCAGAATCGAGACCGGTGGAGAGAACAGTTGCGGGAGGCCAGGACTGGATCCCAGTTGTAAAGCCGTTAAAGAAGAAGGAGAATGGTTTGAGAATGTGGTCACAGGTCGCCGGCCATATTCATGCGCTTACCTTGGTTGGAACAATCCTAGGTTCCGGGCAACTATGTCGGGGGTGAATTACGCCACCATGGTGGTCGGGTGCCTTTATCTTGTCCTTATACCTCCTAGATTCTTAAATATGCTCATAATCACATTGCCTCTTGCTGGTCTTGATGGACATTTTTAACACATAGCTCACTGTTTCTAAGTTTCCTTCGTCGTGGAAACTTGCTTTAATCACGCCTATTCCTAAACTCGCGTCCCCAGCCACACCTGGCGATTTCCGTCCCACCCTATACTTTTTGGCTAAGGTTCTTGAAAAGCTTATTGCTGCTTTAATATTTTAGTTTTGTATACGAATCCAGTTCATTAACGAATGGCAATCTGGCTTTCGCAAACACCATAGCTGTGACACTGCCCGATTTAAAGTGACGTCTAATGTGCGAAAGTCTCTTGGCTAAAATCACATTTGCTCCTTATTGTTGCTCGATTTCTCAAAAGCTTTTGATAATGTAAATCACGGTTTGCTTCTGATACATAGTTTCTTAACCAGTCGTTCTCAGAAAGCTCTGCTCGGTGACAATTGTTCTTCAATTGATGCTGTTCACGCTGTCGTTCCTCAGGGCTCTATCCTTGGTCCGCTTCTATTTAGGATTTTTATTAATGATCTTTCTTTTGTAGTCAAAGATTTTAAGATTCACATGTACGCAGATGATGTGCAAATTTTTATCTCTATAGTATAACGCAGATCTGCACCGTCTTTTCTCTTGTTCGGCATTAAACCAACTACTACTTAATCCTCGGAAATCCCAATGCATATTTCTCTCTTATTCCGCCTTTAACTGTCCTAATGTATCTAATATTGCTTTAAATGGTGTTCCCCTCGCCCGCGTTGATAAAGTAAAAAACTTGGTGTAGTCTTGAATAGTAGTTTAATATGTTGTGATCACATTAGCTTCATTGTTCAGAAAACCTATGGTCAGCTGCCGAAACTCAAACCAATGCTATTATGCCGCAGTTGAAAGACGAGTAACTTTTTATTTGTTCACGATAAAACACGATAAAACTACTACTACTACTACTACCTACAAAACTACCCAAAATAAACACTTATTGTATATGGAAATATTGTAGGTAATAGTTTGGTGCATCGGAAAAGCAAAAAAAAATGTACTGTTAGTAACGAATTTTCTGAGAAAAACGAAGAAATCTGCCAGGTCTAGATTCTAAGCATTGTTTGAGCCTACATATTTTTGAACGGTGTCACTCAGGCTGCTATGTTTTACACCAAATTAAAGAATACACATTTACCTAAAAGATGAGCCTAATTAGGCTACTTTATGATAATTACTTTAGGAGTTATTCAAATTTCAGTAAATTTAAAAAAAACAAAATTTTTTCCCTAATCACCCTGTATCTTAGTGGATAGTGGAGATAGCCGCCCTCTGTAGAACAATTTTTTTCTCCAAATATATCCAGGAATCACCCCTGAAAATATTAGCCGCGTACTCCAACAAAGGATTTATTAAGTTTCTGATGACCTTTACAAGTCGGGAATGATAGAATATGAGTATTTTAACTTATTAAAACGACAATATCTCAGAAATGGCAGTTCCTACGAGAAAATGTATAATATACTTTTTTGTAGATAATCGCCTAGTCTACAAACGTTGTAAACACAATTTTCTGATAAGACGTACGGTTTAGCATATATTTGCAAAAAACTGATATTTTGACCCTTTGACCTTGAATAAAAAAGTTTGCAGCCGCCCAATCGCGTGGCAGTCTCTACAGCTTACGTATAATAATGTTTTTAACGGCTGTTCCAATTTTCAGCAACTTCGGAATTATCTTCCAATTATGGCGTTTTTTCGTCTATTTTGACTGGACTATAGTAACAAGATTCTATCTTGTAAACATGGTCTATCAATAAATAATAATAATCATAATCAAAGACCACTCTCAATTTGGTTGTCGTATATACTATCCTTAAAGACTGCATGGTGTGGTGTAATAATGGGCTTCATCGTCTCTAAGAGGATTTACCTGGACAATGTGCCCTAGTTCTATACCTATACTCATTTTTAAACATTTTTTGTAGTCTTCCCTTAGTTGGGGGTTCTTGGTAAATTGTTGTTAACGTATTGTGTATCAATTTAGCGCTTAGATTCTTGAATTTCCTAATATTGAAAGGCTTTTGTGAGCGAATGGAAGAATAGCTTGATATTTCCCATTTGGGAAGTCGTACGTGAGTACTATCGAACATTTGTTGGAGCAATGGAATTTAAGGTATCGATTTTTTCAAACTCCGTGACACAAAAAAATTGAACAGTTCTGCGCACCTTGTTGCCAAATTTTATAAATATTGTTCTATCATTTCCCCTCTTTTTAGTTAAAACGGCAACAAACACAGAAAAAACTTAACAAAATAATTTGGGAAAGGATGCGCGCATGCCGAATGAATAAAGTTAATTTATCTTTATGTGTGTTGAGCAGAGCTTTTAAATCCATATAAAACCCCTGCTCAACCAAGCCAGTTTATTCATCATAATAAGCATAGTTTTAATATAACTATGCGAAATATTTCTCATTCTTAGATATAAAATAATTAAAAAACAAATCCCCGTCAAAAAGTGCTAATCCAAGGTTTGAAAAATTCGCGCTGTTTGTAAAGGGTAACGAAATTTTTGCACGATTTTGAAAGGTTGTCGGATTTTGACAAGTGATGTATTGTTCGAAGGCTATCGCTGTGCAGAGCCCAAACAAGATCACTTCGTTTAGAACGGGTCTCATTCCATCGAGTTTATTAGATATTAGCAAAACTTATCAATTTAAGGTCTTTCTGACAATTAGCCGAAGTTTTTCTATTTAAACAAAAAAGGCCCGACCGAATATTATGATATTTTTTTTTCAGAGCATTTCTTCGTTAATATTTTTTTTTTCGGCACCTCAATGAAGTCAATATAGTTTTTAGTTCGCGCGGTATCGTGCAGGTACAAAAATCACTTAAGTCATTTAAACCAAAAAACCGCTGGACCGAATATTATAAAAATCTTTTCAGATTATATTGTCGCTAATACGCTTCGAACAGCACCTCAAGTAAGTCAATATCTTTCGTGGTTCGGGCGATATCGTGCAGGTACAAAAATCCCTTACATCGCTTAAACAAAAAAACGGCTGGACCGAATTTCATGAAAATCTTTTCAGATCATATTTCGGTTAATACGCTTCGAACGACACCTCAACGAAGTCGATATCAGTTTTGGTTCGCGCGATATCGTGCAGGAAAAAATGACCACATCCGTACGCACACACACACACACACACACACATACTTCCTCCCAATTTTTTGCTTAAAATGCTCCTGGGACCTTGAAAGATGAAAATACGTCGAAAATTTCGATTTCGATTTTCGGACCGATTACATTAACTTCCTATACTGGGAAGTTAATAAAAGGTGGTCTCTTCTTTATGTGGCAGTGCTAAGCTCAGAAGCCACCTTTTGTACCACCAGTCTAGCAGTAAGCTTAGAACGGGGGGGGGGATAGGTCACTCAGCACTCCTACCTGGGTTGAGTAGACTTTTCGCCTCGTATACACTGGTTGAGTTTTAATTGGGTTGAAGTGATATTTTTCGTTTGTTTACCATCCGCCTTTGGCGTCTGTTTTGTCTTCGGTGTTTTGATTGGCATAGGAATAAAAAAATATTTCGTTCTGAGAATTTCACACAAAAATTTGAGGTTATGTTTTGATTTTCAGTCAACTCTATTTTATCCCAGAGTGAACTCAACTCGACATCATATTCGGTGGTCGAAAGCTCAACTCAAACTTGACTCAACTTTTTAACCTTGTCATAAATGGGGTAAATGGGTCTTGCCCTAAGTTTCCCGAGTTTCTGGCCTGAAGGGGTTGCTAGCCCTTAGCTGGATTTTAACTTGCCAAAAAAACGTATTCGTTAAATTTAAAAAAAATTGTGTCCGGGCAAAAAACTCAAACCCAAATGTCCGGGGTTTTTATAGTTTTTGTCCGGCCTTGGCAATTTAGACAATGGCAGCCCTACAAAAGACGTAATTTTAACACACACTTCCGCTTCAGATACTAAAAAATTAAGTTTCAAAACACAAACTTAAGTTTCAAATTTCAAAACACTTGTTATTGATTCATATCTATACGTTTCACCAAGATTTTGAGCGATTGAATTTTTCTTACATCTGATAAAACATTAGAATTATTATTTAAATTCAGGAAATACCAAAAAATCTTTACAGAAAAAAAATCACATTTATGTGGTCCACCTTCGCATACCTGAAACCAACGAACCACTTAACTTGAGTCAATCAAGCACGACTGAAAATCCCATAATCAGTAACAAATCCCAAATATTTGCACGTACTGCAGAAATTAAACAAAACAAAAATAAATTCCGAAGAATAAACATTAAAAGAAACACAAGTTAAAAACAAAATAAAAATAAAAGTAAAAAGTAAAAAATAAAACAAAACAAAAATATATTGCAACTTTTTCACATGTGTGTGCAAAATTCGTGAACAATTTTCAAATGCAGATCCCTCGACATTTAGCATTTCTGGATGAGCGATTCCCTCTATTTTTGTGCTTAATATGCAAGTTTCGAGGATGGCTTTAGTCGATTCTGGATTTGGGATGCGTTTAGTTTTGTCTATTTATTTATAAAACCGGTATTGCAGGAATTGAGGTTTGTTTTCATTTCAATTGCACACAAACAATTGGACCAGACGCAAACCAATCGTTTGCACTATACACTGTCGGTGCTCTATGCCATGCGACTGCACTGTATTTTGTGTACAATTGGGGGATGTTTTTTAATCGGCTTTTTGTACCACAAAGATTTTGTAGATTTTTATTATGCAGGGTTGTAGTTTAATTGTGGATGGAGGAGGTAGTGTAATTCAATTGAAAAATGTTTGCTCTATTTATATATGTCAAGAGCAGGCAAATTTATATTAGTCTGGCGTGGAAGATATTTTTAGGTGTTTTAAAGATGCGTTAGAAAATAGAATATACAGATGCGCAAAAACATCTTTCATTGGAAGTATTTTTCTACTTAGTAATCTAAAAGAAATTTTAATTGGAAAAGAATTCAAAAAAATATTTATAAACTATCGAATGCTTTTTAAGCCTTAAATAAGCTTAGCACTGAAATTAAATGTTCTAGATTGTTGGAGCGATGCCAAATAGACTCACTTTTTCTCGGGTCTCCTTCTATCATTCTGGTTAGATCCAGTAAGACGGCGGTGGATTACTCTTCTTTCTTTGATTCCCCAGCTATTACGAGCAGATGTATTGAAGTGAAGATGTTTAAAGTTCTTCAACCGATGGAGATCAGGCCAGTGTCACCGTCTCGGATTCCTCCAGACATGGTCGATTTCTGTCATCTTCAAGAATTTTCTGATACCTGAAATATCCATGCTCTGTGGTTAGTGAGAGATACCTGCTACCTTTTTAAAATCTTACTTTTGGCTGTGGCACTCTTTAGACTAAGTATCATCAATCGCAAGAGAGAATCTAAGACAGTGATAGAATGAAACTAAGGGACCTTCGTTGGTTCGGAGTTATTAGTTGGCTGTTTAACCCTCTACAGAAGTCTCCGAAACTTCAGCTCAAACTCATCGGTGATGGCGCCTTTCGTGCTTCTATAGACCCTTTAAGCCACCGTAGGAATGTAGCAGCATTTTCTATACTTTATCGCTGTTGCGATAGCGACTATTTTACTGAATTTCAGGACCTCCTACCTGCACGGTAATATTTCTCCCGCAACAGCCTGCTACACTCCAGCCATACCCTACAGCACCCTCTTTGGCACACAATAAGGTCTAAGCAAAAAGTTCGTTCATAAATAGGACAACTCGACTGTGGAATTATCTCCCGCACTCAGTTTTGCGAACTCATACAACACCTTAGAGCTCAAACGTCGATACTTCCTTGACAAACGAACGGTACTTAAAGTCAAAGCTTTTCGAAGTTTCTAGAAAAAAGAATGTTCTAGTATCTAGTATAGTCCAGTCTATGGTATAAGGCTCTGGATAAGGGAGGAGCTTGAATATATTAAAGCATTTAGAGCCAGACTCAACACTACAGAAATCCTATTCGTAATTATTTAAACTCAAAACCAAGTCAACGAAAATGTTCATTTATTTGTAGTCGATGTGGTAACAAGACGCAGTGTCCAGCTTTACACGTTATTTGCCATAAGTGCAAAAAAAAAGATCCTTTTAAGAAAATGTGGTGTGGGGTAATAGAATTTCGGGAAACAATAGTAATACAAAATCAAGAGCAGTAGAAAATCTCATCGAAGAAGTTAGCACAACTCAGGAGACAGGGCAACAAGTAGAACTAAGGAACACCTAAATAGCACACTCATAAATTACACTGCTAGTTCGCAGCGAGTAATTGCTATGGATAAATGGAAGTGTATACGTTAAGTTTACAAAGCGGGCGGGTGTGGATAGGTATTGGATATGCGATCAAAAATCCCTAAATAAAAGGCGCGTTCCAACCTTATGGAAGAACTTTTTTATAATATCTATCTATAAAAAAGATTGTAAACGAAATCGCACATCCCGAAGAAAAGTGTAATAACTGGAAATTAATGAAATTCTGGATTATTACAAAAATCAGTTATAAAAACGACAACCTGCTTCCAGAGAAAACCGTAGTAAAGCTATGTATAAATTTCGCCGTGAGAAATTTATACATAGCTTTACTACGGTTTTCTCTGGAAGCAGGTTGTCGTTTTTATAACTAATTTTTGTAATAATCCAGAATTTCATTAATTTCCAGTTATTACACTTTTCTTCGGGATGTGCGAAATATCTAACTATAGACCAACTGCGAAGTTATCGACTATATAAAAACTCTTCGAATCTATTATTTATTCTGCTATCTGCAAGATACCTATCTCAACAAAACAGCATGGATTTCTTGCAGCTCGTTCTACTACTACTAATTTACTGGAGTTCTCTTCAAACACAGTTTGAGGCTTTGTCACTGGCTGCCAAACTGACGGTGTTTACACAGACTTCAGTAAGGCTTTCGACAAGCTCTCTCACTCTATTATAGTTCTTAAACTAAAGAAATTGGGCTTTCCGCATGCCCTTTTGCTATGGTTCCAGTCGTACTTAGCCGACAGAACCTACCAGGTTCTATTCCGCGGAGTCAAATCTAAAAACGTCGAAGCGTCCCCTGGTGTCCCGCAAGGTAGTCATCTTGGCCGTCTCTTTTTTATTTTATCAATTGACGATATAGTTAACCAGCTAAGGCACTGTAAAATCCTTATTTACGCTGATGGCATCAAACTATATCGCCACATAAGGAGTATAGAGGCTTGCAAACTTCTGCAAGCAGACCTAAACACCTACTATTCTTGGTGTTCCAACAACAACCTGGTGCTTAATATTAGTAAATGTAAGATCATGACTTTTGGTAGGAAACGTGGTGTTATAACTAATGATTATACTTTTCTTGACAACAAGGTCTCCCGTGCTAAATCTGTAATCGATCTAGGGGTTAGGTTAGAAAGTGAGTTGGATTTCTCCCCCCACATCAATTATATCTCCTACAAGGGCAATTCAGTCCTGGGATTTATAAAAAGATGGTCCAAGGAATTCAGCAACCCCCTTATCACGAAGCAATTGTACATATTTCTGGTTAGGCCTTTGCTTGAATACGCCTCCCAGGTATGGTCTTCTTACTACTCCTCCCATGTTCGTAGAATCGAATCGGTTCAAAGGAATTTCGTCCGATTTGGACTCAGCCACCTCCGGTGGGATCACCCACTTTCTCTTCCGCCTCATGAGAGCAGACTTAAATTGCTCAACTTAAGCTCTCTCCATAAGCGCCATGAGGTAGCTGACGTTATATTCGTTCATCGGCTGGTGAATGTGGACTCTGGTTTCTTAAGAAGCCGCACGTCACTTAGAGTGAACCTCTCTTGCACATTAATTCCTCTAATACCAATTATGGCATGTTCGAACCGGTTAATCGAATGCTTATAAATGTTAACAAAGATAGGAGTGTTTTCACCTTGCTAACTAGTGAAGTTGTCCTTAAAAGGTTCCTTCTTAATGTGGGTGACTCTCTGCGTGCCCCACTCCCTTTTTGTTTTTGCACGGTTCTCTGTTCGATGTTTTGTGATCTTATATGTTATTAAATATTTTATTTCTGCATGTCTCAGATGAGCCGGTGAGCAGGGGAAAATGTTTCTCAGCCCAGCTGAGAGGTGCACCTCCTGTGTTAGAAGGGTAACTAGGCTGGGTAAATCGTAACGGTTTAGCCGCTAGGGAGTTGTGACATTTTTTTGGTAGAGATTTATATATTTTTGTAGCACTTTGATCCATTTTCATGGATAAGGTAAGGGATACCCCCACCTATCTAAAACTGTAAAAGTTAAAATTCTAACCTACCAACTTTGAGAGTTATGAGTTTGGTTTTTCTCACTAAAATTTCAGCTTCAACTACCTTTTTCTTCAAAGAATACGTAGTTAATCAATTTTTTTTTTCAAATTTGGAGAGCATGGACGATTTCCTATGAATTATGGGCGGCCAATTTTCGGTATCCCCAATGTGCTTCTAAAGCACTTGCCTCAGGTGGCAATCGACATTTAGGCCACGTTGTTCAACAATGCGCTGAACAATGCCTATTTTCCGAAACACTGGAAAACAGCCGTAATATTTCCTATCCCCAAAAATAAAAAAGATAAATCAAAACCTGCCAATCTCTGCGCTAAGCTTGTGTCAAATACATATTGGAATTTTTTTAAACGACAGTGTAAGGAGCATGTCTGGTCGATTTCGAGAAGGCATTCGACTCTGTATGGGTTGAAAGGCTAGTATTGGAACTAACAATGTACCGGATGAGCAGTCCCTTGCTTCGCATTATCCACGAATTGATAACGGGGAAGAAGTTTTTCGTTAAAGTAAGAACTTTACCTCAAAAGTCTTTGATATCAAAAACGGGTTGCAGTAGGGAGCAATGAATTCGCCACTTGTTTTCAACGTTTACACGAGGGATCTAGTTGGATCTCTTCCTAGCGCCTTAGCGTTCGCTGATGACCTTGTCATATATAGGTCTGGACCGAAGATTGACGACATCCAGTCGCTTCTACAACGTGATGTCGAGGAAATCGAGCGTCACGCTAACGATTGGAAATTGAAAATCAATCATGGAAAATCCGAAACATACTTCTTTAGGACTACTCGTAACAAAGCTTCGCGCGATGGTAGAAGGAACTGGAAGACTGTTCCGGCGACACTAAAAATCAAGCACCATCTGTAAAAAACCATATCTGAAAAATAAAGAAGGGAAGGAAGCAATAAATAAAAACACAAGTTTTTCAATATTTTAATTTTATTAAAAATAAACAAACAAAACTACATGTATACACAAAATCACGAAAACAAAACACACACGGAAGAAGACGCCACTACACAACAAAAACAACAATTCATACCTGAAAATATAGAAACGAATTAGTTAAATATAAATATTAAATATATAAGTCCTTACCTTTTTTAAACGTTGAAAACAACCAAAGGCGCTGAAAACACCAACCAAAAATCCACCAGAAAATCCATCCAAAAAATGCCGAAATGCCGTCGGCAAATCGACAAATTCTGTAAACAAAAAACAAGATTAATAAAATACACAACAGATTCCACTAAAACTCTTACCTGTCAACCCCAACGAAATAGTCGCAAGCTCCACCTCCTCATTTTCATCCCCCACCGAATCTACGTGTAAAAACCTAAAAATATAACTAAAATTAATATATAAATTAAATACAAGATAAAAATATACTTACCAAAATAAAAGCCCATTTGACGTCTATGGGCAGAAAAGGAACAGCTGATCAGACATCTAGTACATAACCCGAAATTATGTACTTCGAGAACGAAGCCCCCTACTACAGAATAGCCTCAACCATTATTCAAAGAGAAATAAATACCGACGCACAGACGGCGTTAAATCAGATTGCTTTTAATCTTTCTAGAGTCTTGAACTAGAAGATAAAATCTGTATTGAGGTTTTAGCAATAAAGCAATTTCAAAGCCTAAGTATCGAACTTAGCATTCTGGAAAGACAGAATTGAGGTCTTTTCCCAGTAAAGCCCGAATTAAAGACAGTTTTGAAGTCTTTAACACAGCAGTAACTTAATCACCAAAATTGATTTCAGCAGTTACTCTAACCAACCACAGAGGGACGAATTTGCGAAGAAACAAGGCAAAGCAGTCCAGCAAGCCACAACCAGGGCAGCAAGCAGCAACCAGGCAGCAAACAACAAGCAAATCCCAAGCGATTCCCAAGAAACGAAACCAGAGTGCAGCAACACAAAGGTTATTCCTGGCTGTTCTAATTGCAGAACACATCAGGCGAAACATCGATCGTCATCTGACAGATAGGTGGCGTTATCAATTAAGATATCAGAGCAAGCAATATTTTGGTAATTCTTATTTACAAACAAATAAAGAATAATTTACGAATTTTCAAGTACTAAATCACGAATTAATAACGAATTTAAGATTGAATTGAAATATTTTGGCAATTTGTTGAATTTTTATTGAATTTATATTTAAGAAAATCTAATAATTAATTGCGAATAAATAGTAATTTGGTTATTGGAAAAAGTTATCTTTTTATTGAATCGCACCCTTCCGGCACCTCTTTTATTGAGTCAGAAATTAAATTGCTAATTCTGAACATTGGTCCTTCGAGCCGGATAGTGATTCAATAAGATAACTTAAGCCGCAATACAAGCATGGATGCTTTAATAATTCAACAGAGCGAAGTACGAGAAAGACTCGAAAGGTCTTTCAGAAACTATCTCAAGGATGGCCCATCTAGGAAGACAGCGCAGTATTTTCAAAAAAGGCTCAAGATGCTCGACGATGACTGGACGGAATTCAAGAACAATCATCGACAGATTACATCAGTCAAGACGAAGAAGGACGAGAAAGAGCAGCTATACTTCAAAGAGGATTGGTATGCCGACACAGAACACGCCTATGTCGAGATGTACTGCAAAATCGATGAAGACTATCACAAAACGCTGTCAGTCACAGAACCAGTCGCACGAGCGGAGCAGTCATCAGCCGATTTAAACAGCAGCTGCATTTCGCAACACAACAACAATGTGAAACTACCAAGGATCTCGATACCCACATTTTCAGGGGATTACGAGTCGTGGCCATCATTCCTGGATTTATTTTCCAGCCTTGTGCATAACAAAATATCGTTAACAGGAGCACAAAAACTCCAATATCTAAAGGCTCATCTTTCTGGAGAAGCTGCACGACTACTCAGCAACACGCTCATTAGTGACGCCAATTATGAACCAGCATGGCAACTTCTCGTCGATAACTACGACAACAAGAGAGCATTGTTGAAAACCCAGCTCGACATTCTGCTCAACCAACCAAAACTAACCCGAGAAACAGCTCAAGGCATCAAGGAGCTAAAAACGAGGACACACGAATGCCTCACTGCCATTGAGAATCTGGAGGTCTCAACAAAAAATTGGGATCCCATTCTCATCCACTTGCTGGTCCAAAAACTACCAAGCGAAACTCACGAACATTGGGAACAGTCGCAGAGCACCAAATCAAGGCAATCGATTCCAACATGGGTGGAACTACGCGAATTCCTGGAAACCAGGTTCAGAACCTTGGAAGCTGTCAGCAAACCAACAATCCACAAGAATGAACCTCACGAAAGCAAGTCCAGAGAGCACCCAAGAAGAAGAAGCCAAGCCTTCCACGTCGCAAATCAAAGCGTATGCATCCTGTGCAAAGGCGCACATGCCATAGGGAAATGCCCCAAATATGTGCAGTTCAGCATTGATGAGAAATATAAAACAATTAAATCAAAGGATCTATGCATCAATTGCCTGAGAGCAGGCCATCGCTCATCACAGTGTCCCAGTAAAGGTAGATGTTTCCAATGCGGAAAGACTCACCATACAACCTTACACAGAATCCAGTCAGCGAGTCAAACCAACAGCAGCGTGTCACCGCCCTCAAGTTCAAACGATGAATTACCATCCAACCAAACACAAACATACTTCGCTCAGGCAGCACCCTACGACTGCCGACAAGTACTATTAGCCACAGCCCTGGTCACCGTAGTATCTCCAACTGGACGAGAGCAGGTCTGCAGAGCACTCATTGATCCCGGATCTCAATCCTCATTCGTACGTGAGGCAGTGGTTCAAAGTCTACAACTCAAAAGGGAGCCAATACAAACAGCATTAAGCGTAATCGGTAACATGCCAGCGGGGAAAATCACGAAATGGGCCTCGCTGCAACTAAAGACACGAAACCAACAGGCGAAGAACATCCAGGTCCAGGCAATGGTAATTAACAAAATAACTAATCCATTACCAAATAGTGAATGTTCTAGCAAGGATTGGACGCACTTAGAGGGTCTCGAATTAGCGGATCCAACGTTCCACAAGCCGGGTCACATCGACATCCTTTTGGGAGCAGATGTATTCCCCATGATCATCTTGGCCGGCCTAAGGAAAGGAAACGAGGAAGCCCCAGTGGGACAAAACACGGTGTTTGGGTGGATCATCTCTGGGAAGACCACTTCAGCTGCACGAGCAAACACACATATGAAAACATTCTTCACTCAGGCGAATCCTAACGATGAGCTAAAGAGATTCTGGGAACTGGAAGAGCTTCCACCAAGATCCAAGTGGACAACCGAAGAAACCCGCTGTGAAACCCATTTCAACAACAACGTCACTAGATGCAGCAACGGACGTTACCAAGTCCGCCTTCCATTTGTAGCTGATAAAGTACAACTTGGCGCATCAAGACACATCGCGGTTCGAACATTGATGCAAATGGAGAAACGATTCCAACAAGATCCTGATCTGAAAGCAGACTACGTCAAATGCATGCAGGAATATTTGACGTTAGGACACATGGTGCCTACCAACACTCCAGAATCAGCACTTCAAAACCAATTGCCCAACGACACAGCAACATATCGATGCTGTTACTTACCTCACCATGCTGTCATCAAACCGAGTAGCACGACCACCAAACTGAGAGTAGTGTTCGACGCATCTCGTCCAACTGCCAATGGAAATTCGTTAAACAGCGTATTACTGAATGGACCAGTAATACAAGACTCATTGATGTCCACACTCATGCGATGGAGAAAACATCGAATTGCTTACATGGCCGACATAGAGAAGATGTACCGGCAGATACGAGTTCATCCAGACGACGCCGATTACCAACGGATAGTTTGGAGGGAATCACCAGAGCAACCCATACAGGACTACAAACTGTTAACCGTAACATTCGGAACAAAGAGTGCTCCTTTCCTTGCCATCCGAACTATGCACCAATTAGCGAAAGATGAATCAAAAACTTTCCAAATTGGCCCCAACGCAGTACTCAACGATTTTTACGTTGACGATTTGATGACTGGCGCCGACAACATAGAAGAAGCGAAGGAGAAACAAAAACAACTAATTCAGCTTCTTCGAGCTGGAGGACTAGAACTTCGAAAATGGGCCGCAAATCACAACGCCATCTTAGAAGAAGTTCCGGCAACCGATCGAGAGGTCTCATTTCCACTCGCAGTGAATGCAGAAGAAGTCAAAGCTCTTGGCTTATTATGGAATCCTGCCAGCGATATACTATCGTACAAGGTCAGCATGGAGTCAGCACCAGAAACATATACAAAACGGAAAATATTGTCCGAAATTGCGAAGCTGTTCGACCCCATCGGTTGGCTAACCCCAGTAACAATTAATGCCAAAATACTCATACAAAGTCTTTGGCTGACAAAACTCGACTGGGATGAAACGGTCCCGATCAACATCGATCAACAATGGCGAAGGTTCCGAGAAGCCCTCCAAGTCATCCAAACTATTCAAATCCCGCGGTGGATTGAAGCTCACAACACAACCCAGAACGTCGAAATCCATGGATTTTGCGACGCATCCATCAAAGCATATGCAGCAGCCGTATACATCCGGACACAGGACGAAGACGGCAACTACCATTGTCACTTAATCGCTGCCAAAAGCAAAGTGGCACCCATCAAGACCATCTCACTGCCAAAGCTAGAGTTATGCGGAGCACACTTGTTGGCTAAATTACTGGCACAAGTAAAGGACGACATGAAGTTCCAGCAGGTAACTACACATGCTTGGACTGATTCTACAATTGTACTCGCATGGTTGAGAAAACACCCATCATCATGGGAAACATTTGTGGCGAACAGGGTCTCACAAATACATCAGCTGCTAGACCAAAGTAGCTGGAATCATGTTCGAACAGAAGACAACCCTGCCGACTGCGCCACAAGAGGACTATCACCAAGTGAATTGAAACCACATAAGTTATGGTGGACAGGCCCTCACTGGCTCCAACAGACAAAGGAGCACTGGCCCAAAAGGAAGGAAATCCAAGACACCACGATGGGAGTACGAAAAACCACCACCAATCTGCATATCGAAGTAGATCCGAAACTGCTAAGAGTCACAGCATATTGTCGACGGTGGTTAAAAGCATGAAAATCATCATCCAGCCTTCCTCAGCCTAGCTACCTAACTTCAAGAGAAATCCAAGCAGCCCTACAGTGCTGGATAAAAAACGTCCAATCACAGGAGTTTGAAGAAGAAATACGAGCAATACAGTCAAAACAACCAGTGTCCAGCAAAAGTAAACTCATAAGATTGACACCGTTCCTCGATCAAGAAGGTATTTTAAGAATAGGAGGGCGCATCCAGAATGCCGATACAACATTCTCCGAGAGCCATCCCATTATTTTGCCAGAAACTAGCCCCCTATCCAAGCTCATCATCGACAATATACATCGCACGACATTACACCGAGGTACTCAGCTAATGTTACACATGCTGAGACAAAGGTATTGGATACTGAACGTACGAAACGCAGTAAGACATCATAATCAAAATTGTATGCAATATTATAGTCAACCAGCAACGATTCCTAAAGAGAAAATGGCACAATGGCGTTTCCGCCGGAAAACAAAAACATCTTAATCGGCTTCCTCGAAACACTTCTTTGAAGCTTAACGCTTCAAGGCGGGGAGAATGTTCCGGCGACACTAAAAATCAAGCACCATCTGTAAAAAACCATATCTGAAAAATAAAGAAGGGAAGGAAGCAATAAATAAAAACACAAGTTTTTCAATATTTTAATTTTATTAAAAATAAACAAACAAAACTACATGTATACACAAAATCACGAAAACAAAACACACACGGAAGAAGACGCCACTACACAACAAAAACAACAATTCATACCTGAAAATATAGAAACGAATTAGTTAAATATAAATATTAAATATATAAGTCCTTACCTTTTTTAAACGTTGAAAACAACCAAAGGCGCTGAAAACACCAACCAAAAATCCACCAGAAAATCCATCCAAAAAATGCCGAAATGCCGTCGGCAAATCGACAAATTCTGTAAACAAAAAACAAGATTAATAAAATACACAACAGATTCCACTAAAACTCTTACCTGTCAACCCCAACGAAATAGTCGCAAGCTCCACCTCCTCATTTTCATCCCCCACCGAATCTACGTGTAAAAACCTAAAAATATAACTAAAATTAATATATAAATTAAATACAAGATAAAAATATACTTACCAAAATAAAAGCCCATTTGACGTCTATGGGCAGAAAAGGAACAGCTGATCAGACATCTAGTACATAACCCGAAATTATGTACTTCGAGAACGAAGCCCCCTACTACAGAATAGCCTCAACCATTATTCAAAGAGAAATAAATACCGACGCACAGACGGCGTTAAATCAGATTGCTTTTAATCTTTCTAGAGTCTTGAACTAGAAGATAAAATCTGTATTGAGGTTTTAGCAATAAAGCAATTTCAAAGCCTAAGTATCGAACTTAGCATTCTGGAAAGACAGAATTGAGGTCTTTTCCCAGTAAAGCCCGAATTAAAGACAGTTTTGAAGTCTTTAACACAGCAGTAACTTAATCACCAAAATTGATTTCAGCAGTTACTCTAACCAACCACAGAGGGACGAATTTGCGAAGAAACAAGGCAAAGCAGTCCAGCAAGCCACAACCAGGGCAGCAAGCAGCAACCAGGCAGCAAACAACAAGCAAATCCCAAGCGATTCCCAAGAAACGAAACCAGAGTGCAGCAACACAAAGGTTATTCCTGGCTGTTCTAATTGCAGAACACATCAGGCGAAACATCGATCGTCATCTGACAGATAGGTGGCGTTATCAATTAAGATATCAGAGCAAGCAATATTTTGGTAATTCTTATTTACAAACAAATAAAGAATAATTTACGAATTTTCAAGTACTAAATCACGAATTAATAACGAATTTAAGATTGAATTGAAATATTTTGGCAATTTGTTGAATTTTTATTGAATTTATATTTAAGAAAATCTAATAATTAATTGCGAATAAATAGTAATTTTGATTTGTGGAAAAGGTTATCTTTTTATTGAATCACACCCTTCCGGCACCTTTTTTATGAGTCAGAAATTAAATTGCTAATTCTGAACAAAGACGTTCCACATTCGAACCCATGCGGGGCAAACACTGAAGAGGAAACCGAGGATAGGTATCTAAGGATTTGGCTGGATCAGTATTGTATTACGAGAGTCATATATACGTACTGCTGTAATCATAGCTCAGAAAGCAAGGGTTAAGGTAACTTGCTATAAGAATCTGGTCAGACCGGTTCTCACCTACAGCTGCACAATATGGTGGAATATATCCCCATGGAAGTGTTTAACGACACACAAAAACGCGACACTCGAAACGCGAAAAACTCGAAAAACGCGACACGCGACACTCGAAAGTGAAACTGGAAGTGCGACGTTGCCACTTTTTCATAAACACGCGAAAAACGCGATTCTTAAAGTAATCAAAAAGGTAAGTATTCAAAAGATGTACATCCGCATTGCCGCACTGCGGCAATGCGGCAGTGCGGCAATGCGGCAGTGCGGCAGTGCGGCAATGCGGCAATGCGGCAGTGCGGCAGTGCGACAATGCGGCAATGCGGCAGTGCAATTCCCGCATTGCCGCATTACCGCATTCCCGCATTGCCGCATTCCCGCATTGCCGCATTCCCGCATTCCCGCATTGCCGCATTCCCGCATTGCCGCATTCCCGCATTGCCGCATTCCCGCATTGCCGCATTCCCGCATTGCCGCATTCCCGCATTGCCGCATTCCCGCATTCCCGCATTGCCGCATTCCCGCATTCCCGCGTTGCCGCATTCCCGCATTGCCGCATTGCCGCACTACCGCATTGCCGCACTGCCGCACTGCCGCATTGCCGCACTGCCGCATTCCCGCATTGCCGCATTCCCGCATTGCCGCATTCCCGCATTCCCGCATGGCCGCATTCCCGCATTGCCGCATTCCCGCATTGCCGCATTGCCGCATTCCCGCATTGCCGCATTCCCGCATTGCGCATTCCCGCATTGCCGCATTCCCGCATTACCGCATTCCCGCATTCCCGCATTGCCGCATTCCCGCATTCCCGCATTCCCGCATTGCCGCATTCCCGCATTGCCGCATTGCCGCATTGCCGCATTCCCGCATTGCCGCATTCCCGCATTGCCGCATTCCCGCATTCCCGCATTGCCGCATTCCCGCATTCCCGCGTTGCCGCATTCCCGCATTCCCGCATTCCCGCATTGCCGCATTCCCGCATTGCCGCATTCCCGCATTGCCGCATTCCCGCATTGCCGCATTGCCGCATTCCCGCATTGCCGCATTCCCGCATTGCCGCATTCCCGCATTGCCGCATTCCCGTATTGCCGCATTCCCGCATTGCCGCATTCCCGTATTGCCGCATTCCCGCATTCCCGCATTGCCGCATTGCCGCATTACCGCATTCCCGCATTGCCGCATTCCCGCATTGCCGCATTCCCGCATTGCCGCATTCCCGCATTGCCGCATTCCCGCATTGCCTCATTGCCGCATTCCCGCATTGCCGCATTCCCGCATTGCGCATTCCCGCATTGCCGCATTCCCGCATTACCGCATTCCCGCATTCCCGCATTGCCGCATTCCCGCATTCCCGCATTCCCGCATTGCCGCATTCCCGCATTGCCGCATTGCCGCATTCCCGCATTGCCGCATTGCCGCATTGCCGCATTGCCGCATTCCCGCATTGCCGCATTCCCGCATTCCCGCGTTGCCGCATTCCCGCATTCCCGCATTCCCGCATTGCCGCATTCCCGCATTGCCGCATTCCCGCATTGCCGCATTCCCGCATTCCCGCATTGCCGCATTCCCGCATTGCCGCATTCCCGCATTGCCGCATTCCCGCATTGCCGCATTCCCGTATTGCCGCATTCCCGCATTCCCGCATTGCCGCATTACCGCATTCCCGCATTCCCGCATTGCCGCATTCCCGCATTCCCGCATTCCCGCATTGCCGCATTCCCGCATTCCCGCATTGCCGCATTCCCGCATGGCCGCATTCCCGCATTGCCGCATTCCCGCATTGCCGCATTCCCGCATTGCCGCATTGCCGCATTCCCGCATTGCCGCATTGCCGCATTCCCGCATTCCCGCATTCCCGCATTGCCGCATTGCCGCATTGTCGCACTGCCGCACTGCCGCATTGCCGCATTGCCGCACTGCCGCACTGCCGCATTGCCGCACTGCCGCATTCTTTTGAATACTTACCTTTTTGATTACTTTAAGAATCGCGTTTTTCGCGTGTTTATGAAAAAGTGGCAACGTCGCACTTCCAGTTTCACTTTCGAGTGTCGCGTGTCGCGTTTTTCGAGTTTTTCGCGTTTCGAGTGTCGCGTTTTTGTGTGTCGTTAAACACTTCCTATCCCCATCATATATGAATAAGATGAGGATGTTCGAAAGACAATACTTGAGGGCGTGTTTGAGCATGTACTGAACACCCGAGTCTAACTATAAAAAATGTAATGCCAACAACATCCTTTACGGAAAAGTAAAAACCATGAGGGTGTATAATTTCATAATCAGATTGATCCGAAATTACATTACAAGAATTCCCCTCACTTTCGGGACTTACCACCCCAGATCAAACTTTTACGACATGACAAGACGGACAGAAGAAATGCCGCCTGAAGAGTTCGCACAGCTAGATGGGTTAGCGCTGGTACAGGACCGAGAGGGAGTACCTTTAATCTTTCATATCTTTCGTCCCGCGTGGGATAAACGGTTTTGATACGCCGTGTTGGCTCCCATTAAAAATGGGTAAAACTTCTACGGCCGTCATATCCCCCGTAAAAAGCCAAGCGGCCGTGATTCGCCCGCTAAAAGCACATTTTTTATTTTTACTCCGGCTTATAAAAAACTAAAAAAACACTAAACTATCATCATGTTTATCTTGCGGCTATTAATTCAATTTAGCACGGGATTTGAATTTATACTAATATGCTTTCCCTATCTTAACAGATCGAAAATTTCGAATAAAGAATTGGCTCTTTAAAAGAATTAGTTTCATTGGTTACTGGAATAACTTTACGAAGATGTATATAGCTGGATGTAAATTAAAACTTGTTCTAGGATTATGGTGAAAAGTTACTCAAGTCAAAAAATTTTATGCCATGTGTTCTCGTTACAGAAATGCAATGTTTGTACTCTACACATAAGGTAGGATTAGTTTAAGAACGCTGTTATGGTTCTTCAACCGGGTTATTAGCACAAATTTCCCTTTCCATGTTTTATAAGGGTTTTTAACTTTTTCCACTCATGTTAAAAATGCAGTAACCCATATGGTTAATATTTTTTTTACCTTAAATTTTTCTCGTTTTAAATATATCAACGAAAAAAACAAAATATATTCAAAATACTTTCGTATAAAATTTTGTTACACCAAAAAAAAAAAAAAAAAAGAATTCATAAAAAAATCCTTCACCCTTTTAAACCCTTAAAAAAACTTGTGTAAAAAAATTCTTGAAGCATAACGACCTTGTTTTCCTGGGTTATTTCTTCCCCTCACACACATATGTACATATATGGGGATGTGTATTCCTCCTCCGCAGCATAGAACCGACCCATAACCTACATCAATCCCATGCACAATTTGAATCCCTTTAGGAGAAGGTTATATTCCTAAAGAGAAGGATTGTTAAAACTTCCATGAACCGGCAATGGTCGGGAATAGCAATTTCCTCGCAGTTCACAGAAATGATTGCATGCAAATCTCTAAATCTCCATAACTAAAAGTTTCTAACAATTTCAACCCCTTTTACCCCTATATCCCTATCCAGGGCATCAGTCGCAGTCCGTGATAGTTTTGTATGTCGAACGCACTTTTTCCTACAGTCCGCCCCGTTCTCAAACACACTATGATCGATCGCCAGTGATTTATCCACTGACATAGATTCGCACGGTTTATCATCAAAAAAAAAAAAGAATTGGGTTGTCTGGTAGGCCGATGTTAGCCTGGGAATGACGTAGGCTAGATGGGGATTCTGCTCTGGCTAAGGGTTGGAAAATGGAGCGATGGATGGTGGATCGGCGGCGATAGCTTGGTTCCGTGATCCCGTTCCATTGCTTCATTTTTATATGTACGTGCTCCACAGTCTTCACTTTTCATGTAGATTTTTCCCTCTATATTTTTTTCCATGCTGTATTGTATTCCAATAACAAATTTTCATCCTCGTTGCTGGTTTTTATATTGGTCATATTCTGTTGTTCTTTTGATGGTTAAAGGAAGGGGAGGAATCATTTTTTTTTTTCAGCAATAAAAACGTAAAATCTGTGAGCATCCAAACGTATCATGATGAGATGTATTCAGCTGCAAAATTTATTTCGTTCGGCTCTTTTGTCTTCCGACTAGCGATGGTCCTTTTGTTTTATTATAGAGGAATTTTTTTTTCGTCTTCTATTTCTCCATATTGTTTTTCATGTAGAAATATCGGGAAAGAAAAAGATGTATAAAGGAAAAGGGTTTTGTTTTCAAAGGAAAGTAATTCGCATGGAATCATCTACTTTAGTTTAAATGTTAAGGCCGCCATACACGGTCAAATTGGATGTACATCCAGAATTTCATCAAACCCATAAGCGCAATGAGTTTTAATCGGCCGACCGGCCCACAATCGATAGTTTTGGTTGTACATAAGCCCTTCGATGTACATCCAATTTGACCGTGTATGGGGGCCTTTAGATGAGCTTTTTGAACTTTAAAGTGGTTTAAATGAAAGGAAAAGAACTATCAAAAGAACAGGAGCAGCTGCGATGACTGTTGTGAAAATTCGTTCTCATGCCTTTTATTCTCGTACCACAATCTCATTTCAGTTCTTATAATTCACTCTTCATGTCATGCCATTTCGTCCGTTAACCAATTCGTTCCTCTTAGAACGCACACCAGGAGGGAAAGAAAACTGCCCAGCAGAAAAAGGAGTGCTTCAAGAGCCATCTTGGAGCGCACCAAAAGGAGCATAGAGTGCTCCCGTTGCCATACCCGTTCTATATTCTTTTTAACATTGCATGTCATTGCGAGGGAGCATACGTTTTTATGCTCCCAAAAACGCGTTGTTGGAGCATTATAAAAAAGCTTTTTAAAAAAGAAATATTCATGGGCGCCTGTGGGTATGTGATCCGGTATCGGAAAGCTTTTATTTTGTTTATCTTTTGCAATTGCCTATTTCTTTCCAAGCCCGAGAGTGGCTTTACCAAAGCAGTCCCCCAACTAAACTCTATCAACTTCCAAAGCTGCTTGTCCTCCGTATCGAACGAGAGCCGGGCTATTGAGTTTGCTAATGTCACATTATATGGGCATGAAGATAATTGTCCGTTTTCTTTTTTTTATATAAAATTTATGAAAACTCCAAGAAAGCTCCCTTGAGAGTGCCCCAAGTACACTCCCCTGTGCATCGCTCCCAATTTTTCCCACTGGGTGATTAAGCCTGAAAACTGATTCTCTATTGTCTTCGAAAATACATATAGCAAGACACGCTTTTTGTTTCTCGATTAACTCTGTAGTGAAAATATGTAGAGCATGTTCTCATGCACCATGTTCTCATGGGGGCCTCGGTGGTCTAGAGGTAAGGCGCCTGACTACTATCCCAGAGGTCCCGGGTTCGAATCCCCGCCAGCCCCACGGTCCTTCGCCTTTTCCACTTTCCCACCCACATAACTACCCTTCTTTCTTCTCCCCTCTTTACATTCCTGATTCCTCCTGTCATAGTCTTCGCTAGTCCTTCCCCGCTCCACCAAGCGCATGTCATCGGTGGCTGATGAGATTCAACTCGTTTCAGGAGGCATAACACTCCAGCGAGTTGTTTCTCAAATGCCCCGATGCCAGAGTCGCGAAATGGTTGGAAGTAGGTGGAATAATAATATCGCGGCTAGGTTGTGGCAGCTCCTGTCTCTCTCTTTCTACATACTTTCTATCTTCCGGCTAGAGCTGCTGTTCGACATTCTATATGAAGAAAAAAAAATAGATTGTCGAACAGTACAAAAGGGCTTTCCCTAAGCCTCTAGTCTACCATATAAAAAAAAAAAAAAAAACCTTCTCCCTCCAGACCTTCAAGTCTTATCTAGCCTCATACGGTGCTTTATACTGAGGGAATCCAGAGCTTGGGCTTAAAAACCCTATCTTGAAATTGCTACCCGAGGTTATGGCCGTTAAAACTACAAACTACTTTCCATCTAAATTGGCCTTCAAGAAGCACTTCTCCTTTGAAATGCCCTCAAGAAGACAGTGAAAAAACAAAAGGCCCTTGGAGGAAGTTCAACGTACTAATAATATTCACCGATGGCTCCAAGGGCATCAGAGGGGGTCGAGGTAGGGGTTCATCTACGCTCTTCAGTTTGGGCATCGCAGTAAAAGTAACTCTATAAGTAAGTGAATATTTATTGCTGAGTACTCTATATTAGCTTCATGCTATCAGTAGTCACCCTATTTCGCCACACTGACGTTTGTACTTGGATGAAATACACCGAGCACTGGAATTGGAGTTTTGGTATAGTCAACTCCAAGCGCTTTATTCTTGGGCTGCCCTGTAAAGTGGTTGGGAAATTACTGGCGCGTAGTGGGTGGTGTCGAGTCCAAACCCAATGCAGCCCTGGGATATCGTTTTCAATCTTGACTGCGGCCGTGATGCTCGTGTTGAATTTACTCCAAAACGAAGTACTGTCTTATCTCTAACAAAACTTGCACCGACGACGCGGCTTTCCTTCTGTATTAGTTTATCGTGTGAATCTTACGGCTCAAATTTTGACATCCTCGGCATTACTTTAACCGAGGATCTACGACGAAATGATCACATATTCCAAATCGTCAAACAAGCGAGTAGTAAAAATTGTTACATGGACACGGGCATTAAAACTAGTGTTGGGTAGGACACGATAATAAAATGAGTTTGTAAGAGGAGCCTCTTTTTCCTTTTGAACCAGTATAATGTCTCACTTCAAATGAGGCGAGGTGCCATTGTATTGTGCTAGCACGTCACGTAGTGAATGGCTCAAACGTTGCGATGGGGGAGATCTATTGCGTTTGCGAAAGAGAGGATACGATAAATGATACAATGCATGAATGGAAATATTAATTATCGTGCCTATGAATGTTGATTACAAAAATATTCTTTAAAATTTTTGTTAACTGTATAAAGAAAAACATATTTACAGATTTAAAATTAAACTCCCTAAAATTGAAAATATTTTATTGTTACAGATAGAGATTAAAAAATAAAAATAAAATTTTACCTCCCTCGAAAAATGTAAGAAATATCTCTCCAATTTTACTCCCTCCAAAAAATGTAAGAATTGTCTCTTCAGTACAAAATTCACCTCCCTCGAAAAATGTAAGAATTGTTACCTCCCTCGAAAAATGTAAGAATTGTCTCTTCAGTACAAAATTCACCTCCCTCGAAAAATGTAAGAGTTGTTACCTCCCTCGAAAAATGTAAGAATTATCTCTTCAGTACAAAATTTGCCTCCCTCGAAAAATGTAAGAATTGTCTCTTCAGCACAAAATTCACCTCCCTCGTGAAATGTAAGAATTGTCTCTTTAGTATAAAATTTCACTCCTTCAAAAATGTAAGAGATTTCTCTCCAGTTCGTATTTACAATCTCACCACGGCTCGGCTTAAATTGGATATTTGACTGCGGCAAAAACAGTAAGAAAATATCTATGCAGTTCGTGTTTACAATCTCACCTCGGCGCAATTCGAATTGGATATTTTAATGTCGCAAAAGAAATAAGAAAATGTTGTTCCAGTTCGTGTTTACAATCTCACCTCGGCGCAGTTCAGATTGGATATTTTGCTGCTGCAAAAGAAGTAAGAAATGTCTCTCCACTTCGTAATTTACAAACGCACGATACACGCTCATATCCCAGTAGTACATTATTTTTGAATCGGGACATTTAAAAAAGTTGAGGCCTCAGTACAATTTACTATTGCGTACGGGACAAATGAACTGCCTCTTGTAAGTCCGGCTCAACTCTAATTAAAACAATTATAAATAATATAAAAAAACACTGAGATCTTCCTAAGGGGAGAAAAGACAGCAACAACGAAGGCCTAAAAAAGTTTTTAGGCAAAAAGGGCACTATATTTTGGATAGATAGAGAAAAAATTAACCCTGAGTATAGGCATTTTCTGTACCGGGTGTTAACATACCATATCCATCGACGAATTTCTTAGTGTCGGCCAATATCCCGTTTTTCTGAAAGTGGCCGAAATCAAGACAACAAGCCTCTATTCTGGTGTGGATGTGGGAAAGGTCCCCCGGGAATGGTGAAGTTGGCGCTGACCTCTATTCAACTATATAGACAGACCGTAATTCCTCCATTAGGAACATTTTCATCTATTAGAACAAGCCTTAAATCTAGGAAAAATCTGCAACTGAATTAAGAAAAAATATAGGGAGGGAATCTAACCCATCAGTAAGGATCTTTAACCACAGGAGCCAAGGTACACTTTTTATAAAATTATTAGTGCGTTGTACAAAAAAAATTGTCGAGCTGAAGAAGAAAATATCACCGAAACCCGTGGCAGCTAGTTCCCTTAGCACGCCCTTTGGCCTAGACACGCCTGAAGGTATTTGTGAGAGTCCTCAATTATATTAGCCTCAGCGTCACCCTAAAAGTGTTCCAGTATACCACTTGGTATATCAAAAATAATATTAATTCTATTAGTAATTATTTGTTATAAATTTGCTCTCATCACTTTCCTGTTGTTTTTATTTTTAAATTACGTCTTTCCGACCCCCGAAAGTATGCAACATTCCGAAAAGAAAGGGAAATTCTGAAATTTCCTCCCACAGTCAGTTTTCCCGAACTCATACAACATCCAACAGTTCAAACGCAAGGTTCATCTCCATCTCCTCACACACCCCCCAGACTTTTAATCTATTTTATCCTCTCTCTATCCTTCGAGCTAAGCTTACTACCAGACACCTGACTTTGACGAGTAAGAGATGACGGACTGGTAGTACAAAAGGTGACACCTGAGCTTAGACTTACACATAAAAAAAAATTACGCCAACACGACAAAGTTGCCTTAATTATTATTACCCTAACTATTTGACAGCCACAGGATTTTGATTTTTTTTGTTTATGAAAATGTAGATATTGAATGAAAGTTAAAATTAAGATTGTAGACATAAGGTGATTGGATTTTGCTTGAACCATTTTTCTTGCTCAATTTTTATTAATTTAGTGGTTTGTTTTGTTTCTTGCCAACACTGATTGATGGCATCGATTTACTTTTGAATGTATTATTGTTTTATACACCAGCAGTTGTAAGTTTATAATGTAAGAAGCAGAACGTCGTGGTACCATGGTGGGGTTTTGCAGACCTTTAGTATCCCCAAAAATCGTCACAGCCCTGTGTTTTATCCGAATAAAGGAATTCTAGATTGCAACATGCTGCAATTTTTCGCTTCGTTTGAATTTTACTTGAAAATTACCACCAACAATGCCGCTATATACCTTTCAAGTCCCCCGCTTTGGACAAGTCGCAGCTGAACCTCTCATCTGCGACAACATTAGGTCACTGGTCTCGCGTAACTAATTTAGCAGCTTATATGCGTCAGGATTGTTTCGCTTTTACATGGCATCTCTGTTGTTAACATGTTATTCTGGAGTTGCGAGCTTCACTCCCCGTGCACCCGTATATAGTGGGAATAATTCCGCTCATATAATTAGGGGGTACAATGCATGACGAAAGGGTACGCGATCAAAAAAATATGGAGGACACTGAAATTATAGACTATGGAGAATCGCAAGGATGACGAACTCCATAGGTACTCTAAGTCGCGAGAGATCGAATCTTTATTTCACGTTTTCCGTTACTGCCCCGCACCATTTCGTTATTCTATGCTACATTTGATCAAGCAAACCGAAGCATTATTAGTCGTGTTTTTTTAATGAACTATATAGTTCTTTTGTCGAGTTCATTAAAAAAACGACAAATTAAAATTAAACGGAAGTTAAGTGTTATTTTTTACACTGTAACACGAAATCCCCTCTAGAAAATAATAAATATGTTTCTAAAAAGTCAATTGTTATAAATTTTCTCTCATCACTTTCCTGTTGTTTTCATATTTAAATTACGTCTTTCCGACCCCCGAAAGTATGCAACATTCCGAAAAGAAAGGGAAATTCTGAAATTTCCCAAAACCTCGATAGAGACCCCGATAAAACCTGGGTCTTAAGATTTGTATAGGGAAGAACTATACAGGGTGAGAGAAAAGTCCGGCACCGGTTCGATATTTCCTAAACGGTAGGTTTTCGTGAAAAAAGTTTGAAGCAAAAGTTGCTCAGCTTGGAGGGTAGATTCGTTTGAACACAAAACTCACCCCCACCCACTCACCCCCTCGCAGGGGGTGGGGGTAACTCCAAATTTTTAAATAGCAACCCCCATTTTTTTTCACGGATTATGATTCTCCGAAGAAAAATATGAAACTTTTGCCTTAAAATTTTTTTAATCCGAAGCTTCCCTGCACCCCCAAAACGAATTTTTGAGGGTGGGGAATAGTCCGGCACCGGTTCGATATTTCCTGAACGGTAGGTTTTCGTAAAAAAAGTTTGTAGCAAAAGTTGCTCAGCTTGGAGGGTAGATTCGTTTGAACACAAAACTCACCCCCACCCACTCACCCCCTCGCAGGGGGTGGGGGTAACTCCAAATTTTTAAATAGCAACCCCCATTTTTTTTCACGGATTATGATTCTCCGAAGAAAAATATGAAACTTTTGCCTTAAAATTTTTTTAATCCGAAGCTTCCCTGCACCCCCAAAACGAATTTTTGAGGGTGGGGAATAGTCCGGCACCGGTTCGATATTTCCTGAACGGTAGGTTTTCGTAAAAAAAGTTTGTAGCAAAAGTTGCTCAGCTTGGAGGGTAGATTCGTTTGAACACAAAACTCACCCCCACCCACTCACCCCCTCGCAGGGGGTGGGGGTAACTCTAAAATTCTAAATAGCAACCCCCATTTTTTTTCACGGATTATGATTCTCCGAAAAAAAATATGAGACTTTCGTCTAAAAATTTTTTTATCCGAAGCTTCCCTGCATTCCCGAATGAATACTGTCGACGTATTGACGTGTGGTTACTGACAAGTAGTCGATCAGACATCACCTCCTGGATTAGCGTTATCCGATGTGTACCACGTGGAGGTTCCAGGTCGGATTTCACACATCATTTTGGCCCTGAAAAGGGCCGTTTATTAAAGTGGAAGCGTTGAAGGACCCCGAGGTTCGTCGCTCCCTCAGTATTTAATGACTCCAAACCTTCGACGCACTCTCACTTATGTAAGCAGGTGCTCAAACTGTTGACCTTCCACTGCTTGGCAATGAGCCAGCCGTTGGTAGAAATTGTTTGTAACGTGTGCTAGCATTTCCGCCGTTATGGAATTTGAGACCACCAGAATCCTGTTTTTCAAATCATGAATGTCTGCAGGCTTACTTTCGTAGACGCGATTTTTCAAGAAACCCCAATAAAAGAAATCGAGGGGTGTCAGGTCCGGCGATCGTGGCGGCCATTCGATCGCTCCTCTCCGACCAATCCATCTTCCGGGAAATGTCTCATGCAGATACGCACGTACTTGCAGTCCGAAATGTCCTGGTGCCCCGTCTTGTTGGAACTGAACTAGCTCAAATTGATCTCCAACGATATTTCGGATTGCAGGTACAATTTCTTCTTGGAGCATTCTCATATATCGCGTAGCTGTGAGATTCTCTTCAAAGAAGAATGGTCCCACAATCTGATTTGCAACAATACCAGCCCAAACGTTAACTTTTTGCTGGTATTGTGTGTGAGAATCTCTCATCCAGTGTGGATTTATACTAGACCAGTACCTGCTGTTGTGTCGATTCATATTTCCATTTAGCTCAAATTTTGCCTCATCCGAAAAACAGGTCCAGAAAAATGTCATTGGATTCTGATCATATCGATCCATCATGACATCGCAAAACTCGACTCTCAGATCGAAATCGTTGTCCGTCAACTCTTGTACCAAGCAAATTTTGTATGGATGATACTTGTTAGTTTTTAAAATTTTTCGCACGGACCAATCGCTAATTCCCATTGCCTGACCTACTTTCCGTGTCGACTTATGACAATCTTCGGTGAAGTTGAGGAGAACATTCAGTGATGTTTCAGGATTTGTAGCTGTTCTCGGACGTCCGAGTCTCGGCCTGTCTGTGACAGAACCTGTTTATTGAATGCAAAAAAGCAGCATTTACCTAACAAATCAGCAAAACCATTTAAAGGACTTACCTGTTTCTACGAACCGATCAACTGTTCGCTTGACGGTAGATTTGTTTATCGGGATGGCACGTTCTGGATGTGTTTCATTAAATAGGTTTGCAGTCTCCTGATTAGAGCGTTTTCGATCTCCGTAGCCCCGCATAATCAAAATTTCAATCCTCTCTCGTTCAGTGAGAGGCATGGTTATAATAAAATAAACTTAGATTACAAGTACAATTCTAGAAGAAAACGTAGGTGTGATATCCCAATGGAAATGAAACCAGATATTTCAGGCCGGTATTCAAAGTTTGAAAAAGATTTTTCCAATTTAAAGGCATCAACTATTGATCTGAAATTGCACTCTTGCCTTCTGATCTTTTACAAATGTTTATTGAAAAGTATCCACGAGAATTCGTTCTTGTTAGGTTCTTGTTTTTTGTTACATTCTTAACCGAGACGATATGTTCTCAGAAAGAGACAGTATTGAAATTTTGATTAAGCGGAGTTACACTGATAGACCCTGTTGTTCTGAGAAATCGTTCTTGTCTTGAAAAATCCATTCTACGAAAGTAAGCCTGCTGACATTCATGATTTGAAAAACAGGATACTGGAGGTCTCAATTTTCATAACGGCTATTTAAAATTTTAGAGTTACCCCCACCCCCCGCGAGGGGGTGAGTGGGTGGGGGTGAGTTTTGTGTTCAAACAATTCTACCCTCCAAGGTGAGCAACCTTTGCTACAAACTTTTTTCACGAAAACCTACCGTTCAGAAAATATCGAAACGGTGCCGGACTATTCCCCATCCCCAAAAATTCATTTTGGGGGTGCAGGGAAGCTTCGGATAAAAAAAATGTTAAAGCGAAAGTTTCATATCTTTCTTCGGAGAATCATAATCCGTGAAAAAAAATGGGGGTTGCTATTTAAAAATTTAGAGTTACCCCCACCCCCTGCGAGGGGGTGAGTGGGTGGGGGTGAGTTTTGTGTTCAAACGAATCTACCCTCCAAGCTGAGCAACTTTTGCTACAAACTTTTTTCACGAAAACCTACCGTTTAGGAAATATCGAACCGGTGCCGGACTTTTCTCTCACCCTGTATAGTTCATTAAAAAACACGGCTATTATATCTTTTTAGACAAACTTTTGAACATGAGGTATAGCGGCTGCTAAAACGAAAATAGGCTGAAGTTGCGGCATTGATACTCCTTATACCAGATACCTCACAAAAATAAAGAAAGATTGCTCAGGATTTAGAAATTATGATTCAGTTTTGCATTTAATTGCTTATAATTCTTTTCTTATGATAAATCCTGCAAGAATCTTCCATAAACTATCTTCCCAGTTTATATCTTCCAGCAACCAGTCTACACATTTTAATTCATCGCGGAACGATTTATTTTTTCAAAAGCTAATTCCAACGGCAGGAAATGTAAGATAAATCTGCTACGACTTGAATTACTAGAACGTTTTTCTTATTTTTTCTCTTCTCCTATTGACACAACAAGATCTCATTCCATCCTCATCCAACCCACAAAAGTAAAAACCGCAAAGACCTTCAGACCAGCCCTAAGTAAACAAAAAAACAATAATCGTTATTAATTTTTCGTAATTAATTTTTTCTCTGTCTCTGGCCAAATGCCATCATCCAACTTACTCAGCTAGGAACAACACTATTCTAGAACCAGAATTAACTTAATTCAAGCAGAAGAAAAAGAAAACGCTGACAGCGATAATAATTATGACAGCACCGAAGTGCAATGCCATCTTCTAATTGCACTTGCAGTTTCTAGTGGACACTCGGCTTCCTCATCAACCAATTAAAATGCCACATCGATACCCTCGTAAATAACTGTAGTACAGCGAATAGATGACGACAACGTAGACCGGAGACCTGCAATAATAATTTTAATTGGATAATAATAACTTTTCGCTTAAGTTGACCTGCCATGGATCTGTGTTTGCTCTTCTCGGTGTAGAAACTGTACGTACACGGCAAGATCGGTGCATCGGTGCATCGATGATCACTCTGGAGGGATGAGGTGCACCGCTCGCCGCAGTGCATACAGTGTCTTTCTGGTAATTGCAGACAGCCGAGCAATGATCCACAACAAGCTTGAAGTTGAGAACATGCCAACCAGCAATCAAAGGCGAAATAGCAGCTAAAAAGACGATCACAAATCAAAAGAAGATCACTTCGTCGTCGTTGAGGAGAGCGCGCATTCAGGAAAGAATTCACGGGAATCATTTTTGTACCTTCATCTTCGCTGTTGATCTTGGACTTGGCCGTTCCATTGGGGCACCAACATTGTGTGTCGGGGACTGCACTGAGAAAGTTGAGGTTATACTCATCATAGGAGCCGCTGGCGATTAACATTTTTCGCTTGCATGCCAGAAACATAGAACGATCGGAAAGTGGTGGACCCCTTGAAGTATACCTGGGGATCTTGTTATGCATGTGCGCGCCTTCCACCTCACCTGGACACTACTAGCAAGAGATCAGCAGTGAAGATCGACCCGGAGGAGGAATTGATGATGATGATGATGACGAAGAAGAAGGAAGCTCCACCAAGCTCGAGCATTCATGTTGGGCTTAATTGGAGCGGAGAGAATTGCACCTTTCTGATGTCTGATTGTATGTTACCGTTGCGATCAAGAGTTTTTTGCTCACCTCTTCTGGTTGTCTTGACCAGGTTGGTGGTGATCATTTCATGTTTTTCATGGCGTGCTTGTTTCTTATACCAATCGCGTTTTTTTCGAGTATGTTATCTCTGTTTGTATGTACGTTGCGGTCTTATTAGACAGACAAAAGAACTCAGCGCCTCGTGTTTGATTAGATTCTGACCTAAACTCTTCGATACTCTCTGGGCGCACCAAGATTACGACAACTATTCATGCTTCTAACATAATGGTCACTCAAGACACGGCCGGCCGATGATGATGATCTGGATTTGATCACACGACGAAAGTTTTTATATCAATCATTAGACATTTAGAGAATGGCGACACAAAAACGATCTTCGAGTTCTGTTTTTGGAATTTGATTTGGTCTAGGACCAAAAAAATAAATCACGGTAGTTGATTGTGGGTACTTAAGCTTCTTAGTTTCGGAAGGAATTCGTTCGATTTAACGGTAGCTTTGAATTCCTGCGATTGTAATCCGATGATATTTAATGATCATTTTTTTTCCACCTCTTATGCAAACTAAGCGAAAAATTTCAGGTGCGTTTTTTTTGTGGTGGAATTCCGGATATCACGTACAGAGTTGAGCATGATTAAATTCTTTTGTCTAAGTTCTTTCTCTTGAATCAGCTGATTTGAAACAATGAATTTTGTGGTCATTAACTTCGATAGGTGAGAATTGCTTGCGTGATAATTATTCTTGTGTAATTTACAAGATTTAAAAAGTCTATGGTACACGGATGTAGGAAACAGGCTCTGTTAAATTTAGTAGGTGATTTTGAATTCTTTTGTGATTCTGCTTTTTTTTTAATATTAATTTTAAGATCGACTGGGGAGGCAGCGAACGAAAAGTATTGCGAAAATATTAAAGTGCTGCTACTTTTTCAATAGATCGGACTTCCTTTTTATTCTGGCTTGTCTTAAACCTTAAATTATTTGCATGTATAAACATATGTTGTTACTTTGGATGGCCATTTCTCGTGTTCAAAGAACTAGTGATTTTGTACGTTCCCAATTATGCTATCATTTAACACGCAACAGCGCTGTACATGCTTAGTTTACAAACCATTAGCGTACATAATATCCCGTCCAAGGCTTAAGCGAATTTTGCAAACGGCTGTGGATCTTAAGCTTCTCGTGATTGGTATGTAAGTTTTGGCACGAGCTACACCCGTTCTTCTAATATTTTGACTTTAAAATGTACTATGAGTCTCCAACGCTCTGCTATTGCAATATTTTAAAGGAGTTTAAATGTTGTTTATTCACTGTATGTAAAATGCGAGCAGCTCACCTTGAAAAATAAAAAAAAAAGGCCAAATGGTTTTTTTGATATTTTGTCTGTGTAAAATATACTCAAAATTTTTATTGAAAAAAGGAGAGAAAGTACATAATTGATTTATCAAAATATATTTCATTGCCATCAAAGGAGGTCACATTTGTTGCAATATAGCTCTGCCAGCTTAGTCTACACCAGTATGCTGAAAAGTCTTAGACCTGGGGTTGCGAAAGATCGCCCAGTATCGTATCAAGTAGCACCTAGTAATCGAAAACCACGCATGCATCTGGGTATGTAAGAACGTACCCTGTTGGGTCCATTAAGTATGAGCATTTTCTACAAATATGTATGTTGAAACTTTAATTGGGTCAGGTGTCACGATGGAGCGTTTGTTCGTGATCATCTTCAATGATCTGTGTGTGCATCTGTACTGAGTGTTTTTTAGGGCCATATTTAGAAAGCCGATTTGCCATCAAGAGTACAGCTCCATATAATTAGAATTTTAATAAAGTTCTCGTGAGTTAATTTCTTAAAACACTTCAGTTTTCCATTAGTGCAACACTCTGATCGACCCAGCCCGGATCTGAACATTCTGGTCCTTCGAGCCGGATACGGAAATTTTGAAACACCATCTCCGACAAGGATTTACTAATGTAAAAAAGGGGAAGAGACACGATTGCCCGGATTAAAGCTTATACAATATAGCACCAATAGCAGGTGCTGAGGAAATTGAAATCCGTGTTGAGAGTTATGCCATGTGGAAAACCACGTATTACAGCTAGATGAACTAAAGTGCTCACATCATACGGATCGAGGGCCAGTGTTCACCTCGATGGAACCTAAATCGAGCAGGTTCCGATATTCGATTATTTGGGATCATTAGTTGAGGAAACGAAAGTAGCATCGACGTCCGACGTTCACAGCCGCATCGGCCAGGCAACAGCAACCTTCGTCTCGCTCAAGTGGTGCGTATGGAAAAGAACAAATATTTCCATCAAAATAAAAGTACGCCTTTACCGAACGTTAATCCTTCCAATTCTTCTTTATGGATCTGAAACGTGGACACTGCTAAAACTGGACGTCAACAAGCTTGATGTCTTCCAAATGCGATGCTTGAGGCAGATTCTCGGTGTCTCACTACGCGACCGCCTTCGAAACGAGACAGTTCGACAAAGATGCGATCAGCAGACACTGATCGAAGAAGAAATGCAAAAACGTTTGCTACGGTGGTTTGGTCATGTTTGGATATGGATGATGACCGCTTGCCACGTAAACTTCTCTGGCGAGACCGTCCCGTAGGCTGGATCGGCACCGAAGGAAACCTGGCTAAAGAATATCGAGGGTGACCTAAAGAATCAACGGTTATCAGTTACCGAGGTCACCAAAAATCGGCAAGAATAGAAACGAATCGTGAATAGAGTTCGAGACCCAGCGGCACCGTTGCGGGGACGTCCCGCTCGGACCGCCGGCTAACGGATCAAAGAAGAAGAACAAGATGGATAAACTTCAGCTCTTGATGATTATAAAGTAAAGTTCTTCGACGCCAGGTCTATCTTATTAAGATCGCTCAGTAGTAAGAAAGTAGCAGAACCAGTGCCAGAAACACATGAAAATCAATGGGCCGAATTAAATACCACTCTAAACAATGTTCAATCGTTTTTGTAAGTTTTATATAAAATTATCCTTGTAGCACACAAAGTGCACTTCCAGGCTGGGCTGAGAAATATTTACCATCTACTCAGCAGCTCAGGCATACAGACACAAAATATAATACAACAGTATAAGAGCAAAAACATCATACAGAGAACCGTACAAAAACAAAGGAGCAGTGGGGCACACAGGGAGTCACGCAACATCAAAAAGAGTCCGTTTAAGGACAACTTCACTAGTTATATTTTTGTTAACATTTACAAACATGCGATTAACTGGTTCGTACATTCCATAATTGGTCTTAGAGGAATTAATGTACAAGAGGGGTTCACCTCTCAGGTTGCAGTCAATCACTCTAACTTCGCAATTTGTCTATAAGTAGATATTTATTTCTTACAACCTTCTTTTAAAACGAGGATTATAAAAGAGTTCTTCCATAAAGCTGGAGAGTGCTCTTTATTCAGGGACTTTTGAAATAAACATAGCAGAGGAGACAGTAGGGCCTCGGCACAGGATTTTAGAACAGCAGGAGGGGCAATAGGGCCGGACGAAAATTTTTGTGGAAGTTCATTGATATGTTTCGAGATATCTTTCTTGGTTATAGATAGGGATAAGTTTTGAGCCGTTTGAATTGCAAATTGAAAATTGTCTTCTTCTGGTTGAAAGACAGGGGACGAGAAAGATTTGGGCAAGAACGATGCGAACTTGTAGCAAATCTGGGATGAATTAGATCTGAAAGTGTTCTCGTATTTCATGGTTTTGGGGTAATTATCAACTTTTTTCTAAGTGTTGATAAATTTAAAGAATGTTCTGGGAAAACCGTACAGTTTTCCTTCCATGTTACTGAGATACTCCTTATAGGGAGCTTCGGAGAGTGCATGGAATTGGTAATTGCAATTGAGAAATGCATAGAAACTCGCAGTAATTTTCCTCTTCAGGTATGTTCCCCAGCAGCTTCGATGACAGTACTTCAAGGTTGGCTTTTTTAAAGTTAAAGGTAAAGGTTGGCTCTTCCGGAATTAGCTTATTGTTAAAGGCATAACAATAGTCCAGTAGGAGAGGAGGGTAATACCTATCGCCAATACAATTGAGCTAGGCTCAACATTCGTGCTGTCTGAGTCGGAAAAGAATACAAAATATAACCGCCTTCCTAAAATACTATTCACATCACTCAAGTTTGGCAAAAACCGCATGAAAATAAGGAATTCAGAAAGCTGGATTGTCAAGAATTATCGCAAGATACCCATTGTACATGGGGTAAGTTAAAATCACCTAAAAGAAGGACCTCGTTTTTGGAATCTATCATATCCTGGATATGATTTATGCAAGAGATTAGGATATCATAGAGGTTATCACCTCTATCGTCAAGAGTACTGAATGGAACTGATGAAATGTAACAGCAAATCAAAAATAGGTTATGGATAAAGGAGACGGCCCGTATTCACCGTAGTGGATAATAAATATCGTGGAAGACGATTCCCTTCTCTTCGATTTCAAGGATTGCTCTCGTGAACGGCAGACTCATTTTCTGCTTCCTGTCGTGGCCTGACATCCTTTCTTCTGCGTCCCAAAATTTCTTTGGCCGCGTTAAGAGACGACACATTAAGGAACCGCTTAGAGTTGGGAAATCCACGCGTTTGATGTGTTTCGGCAAGCTGTTAGGTATCCCAATAGTCGGTTCTGGACCGATGAATAAAATTTCATAGCCCTGTTTAACCCAGGCACCCACCTTTGAAGCCTTTGAAGCTCCCATGACCCAGGACCCAAACAAGCGTAGCTCAAAGTGGAGTGGTACTAAATTGAGGAGTATCTCCAACGCTGCCAACCTCGAAGTGAAAATGGACGGTGGACGGAAAGCTAGGCCATTCTTTGAATTTTGCTTAATCAGGATATGAAATTCATAAGCGCCCTTCTGTGCCACCACATTTAAGTCCGGTAGGTTTCCGTGGATCTTATAATGGTACCACCACATATCCAGTACATGACTAGAGGTTGTGGATCCATAGCTCTGGCACAGGAATGTGCCTCTCCGGCTCATCAGAGTATCTATGTGGTGCTTCTAGATGAGCATGGCATCTAGCGTCTCTCTGTCACTCAATATTTGGCTTGTTGCGCAAATCCTATAAGTTCGGCCTGCAAGCGCCAGCCAGACATGTTCGGCTCCTGGTTTATGGAAGCAGAAGCATTTTGTCGGGATCGACATTTAGCACCAACGTGTTTGCTGCAGACGTCTTGCATAGTACCTTTCGTGTCACTTGGTACTACGTTGGCAACATATCTGCATAATATTGGGAGGAGGGGAATTTTAAGCATTGAGTAGCACTAGGATTCACCTACAACAATGTACCACAGAAGTTGAGATAATGTCAGGTTTCTACTAAACGGACGAAATCTCCACTGCAAGTAGCGCTGCCCTTCGCAGGGTGAACATCAGATTGTGAAAGGCTGTCTCAGTGGACTTAATTGCATGGTAAGTATTATACTACGTGCTAAGCGGTAGGCGCAGATGGTAAGTTTGTCTTATATCGTTGCACACATTTTTTTCGCGTTTCTTACTCAAAATATCAGGAACGGACTTTACAGATATGTTCACTTATTCAGCCAGCTATCTAACATTATTACGACGATTTAAAGGTGGACCAATACGAAATAAATCAGTTTGCCAGACGAAACTAACTGAGACTTTTACGATGATATTCGAACATTTTTTTTTTGTTGTTCGAAGAGGTTGAATATTGATTAGTACGACACAAATCAACCCGACTTTTTTTTGAAGCACAAAATTTAAGACAAACTCTTTGTTAAACTAATTTTTCCAATTCAAAAATTAACAACTGGAATGAACACACTAAGTGACAAATACGTATGCCTGAAATTCTAAGTGGTACCTTCGTACAGCGTTACCTAAGTTTAAGTTATAAGGAAACAAATTGCAAGATCTTTTATGCTCTTCTTGCAAATAACAAATTCTGGAATATGCATGATTTTAAAATTAGTTCGAAGAAGATAGTACAGATAGAGTACAGAAGATAGCTTATTTATTTATTTTTTTATTTATTTAAAAAAAAAAGTGTACAAAAGAAGAACAATTTCTTTAGTGTACGCATACTGAAAACTATTAGGAAGGAGAAAAAAAAAATAAATAAGAATATATAAGAAAAATTAAAAATTAAAAATTAAAAATTAAAAATCAAAAATTAAAAATTAAAAATTAAAAATTAAAAATTAAAAATTAAAAATTAAAAATTAAAAATTAAAAATTAAAAATTAAAAATTAAAAATTAAAAATTAAAAATTAAAAATTAAAAATTAAAAATTAAAAATTAAAAATTAAAAATTAAAAATTAAAAATTAAAAATTAAAAATTAAAAATTAAAAATTAAAAATTAAAAATTAAAAATTAAAAATTAAAAATTAAAAATTAAAAATTAAAAATTAAAAATTAAAAATTAAAAATTAAAAATTAAAAATTAAAAATTAAAAATTAAAAATTAAAAATTAAAAATTAAAAATTAAAAATTAAAAATTAAAAATTAAAAATTAAAAATTAAAAATTAAAAATTAAAAATTAAAAATTAAAAATTAAAAATTAAAAATTAAAAATTAAAAATTAAAAATTAAAAATTAAAAATTAAAAATTAAAAATTAAAAATTAAAAATTAAAAATTAAAAATTAAAAATTAAAAATTAAAAATTAAAAATTAAAAATTAAAAATTAAAAATTAAAAATTAAAAATTAAAAATTAAAAATTAAAAATTAAAAATTAAAAATTAAAAATTAAAAATTAAAAATTAAAAATTAAAAATTAAAAATTAAAAATTAAAAATTAAAAATTAAAAATTAAAAATTAAAAATTAAAAATTAAAAATTAAAAATTAAAAATTAAAAATTAAAAATTAAAAATTAAAAATTAAAAATTAAAAATTAAAAATTAAAAATTAAAAAATTAAAAATTAAAAATTAAAAATTAAAAATTAAAAATTAAAATTAAAACTGCCACGGGAGTTATGCTAAAATTTAGTTTAAAATTATTTACTTTAATTTACAAGGTTTCCCTAGCCATGATATAGGACAACAGTTGAGACTTAAATCTACTGATACGACCTTCTCTCTTTAGATCAGTTGGTAGTGCTTTCCATAACGTACCACCATGGATAAAACACAATCGTGAACTAACTTGGCTATTATGTCTAGGCATATTTAAATTAAGAGTCCTATTGGAAGTCGAGAACGTAATTTTAGTTTTGAGATAGGTAGGGTAATCAGAAAAAATAATTCGGTGCATAAAAATTAGCATATTATATTCGAGATAAGACAAAAGCGAAAACCCTAAAAATTTCCGAGTAAATGAAGAAATATGATCGAACTTCCTCAGTCCATAAACATAACGGACAATAGAGTTAAAAGCCTTAGATAAGATACGCATAGAGGCATAATCCAAACGGCCAAAAACCGGAATACCATATTGAATAAAAGGCATAATTAATGATTTAGCTACCTTTAGTTTTGTCAGGAGCGGCACATAAGACGAAGAATGCCACAGAGTTCGTAAACCACAATAGATTTTGGAAGCTATATCAAAGATGTAGTCATTCCACGACAGAGTTTGATTTAGAACCACACCAAGATACCTAACTCTATCAACATATGGAATCGTCACGCCATTAATGTGAATCTTCGGAAAAATCGCCACATTTAACACTCTTTTATAAATGACAATACTTTTAGATTTATCAGGATTTAGTTTAAGCCTATTCTCTTTTGCCCATTTGTCTAACCTATCCAAGTCACCATTGATTTTTGCAAGGCAATCATCAATGGAATCCCTGGGGCTTGAGCAATAAAGCTGCACATCATCAGCATACATATGAACGTTAGCAAAGCGAACGTGACTTACAATATCATTTATAAATAAAGAAAATAATAGTGGTCCAAGAATAGAGCCCTGAGGCACACCGCTAGTGACATTGACTAGTTCTGACGAGTTGCCACTTGTTTGGACAATTTGCTGACGATCAGTGAGGTAACTAAAAAAAACCTAACTGCAGTACGATGAAAACCAAAGTAATCGAAAAGTTTCTTGCATAGCAGTTCATGGTCCACTGTATCAAAAGCCTTGGAAAAGTCCAAAAGCGACAGAATTGTGATATTGTTAGTATCAAGTGCTATGCGAATGTCATCAATTACCTTTACTAATGCCGTTGTACAGCTGTGGTTTGGACGAAAGCCAGATTGTACTGTAGATAGAAGATTCGCTGCACTTATGTAAGACAACATTTGCTCACACATCAGCTTTTCAAGTACTTTAGAAAAGCACGATAAAATGCTAATCGGTCTAAAGTCTTCGACTTTAGAGGGCGCTTTCACTTTAGGAATCGGTATAATTTTGGATATTTTCCAATTATGAGGAAAATACGAGCACGTAATGCAGGAATTGAAAACGTGGCTGATAACAGCAACGCACGAAGGGGCAATAACCCGATTAAAAATAATTTCATGGTTAATTTCCTTACTAGCACGCACGCGCCCGCAGCTAGCACGCATAGCGAACAAACAGGCACGCCACAAAAGTACGTACTCTCCCGCCACAGGCACGCACGCTCCCGCCACAGGGATACACGCTCCCGCCACAGGGATACACGCTCCCGCCACTGGCACGAAAATCTAAAAATTTGTTCGCTAGAGGGATGCACTCTCCCGCCACAGGTATCCACTCTCCCGCCACACGCACGAAAATCTCAAAATGTGCCTGATGACGACTTTACATACATATATAATACTCTTCTCCATCTTTTTTAAGAGGCGTAGAATTTTTATTCTAGGAAAAAAAAATTTTTTCTTTCATTTTAAATTTGAGTTTCGTGCGTACCAGCTGCATGCTAGCTGCGGGCTAGTGTTATTTTCACTCAGGCGTGCATGCTAGCTGCGGGCGCCGTGCGGGCTAGTGCATGCCAGCTGCGTGCTAGCTGCGGGCGAATTTCATTTTTACTCGTGATTTATAATATTCGTGCGTACCAGCTGCATGCTAGCTGCGGGCTAGTCTTCAGGCGTGCATGCTAGCTGCGGGCGCCGTGCGGGCTAGTGCATGCCAGCTGCGTGCTAGCTGCGGGCGAATTTCATTTTTAATCGGGAAGTTTAAGAAAACGAATTTCGACTTTATCAAGACCAACAGCATTAGATAAGATGGAGTAAATTGCTCTCATTACCTCACCTCCATCAATATTCCTAAAAGAAAAAGTATTAGGCCGTACTTCATTAAAAACCTCGCTTATATCAAAACTAGCCCGTTTGGGCATAAATACAGAAGAAAAATAGGTGTTCAGTACATTCGCATCAAATTTAGAGGGAGCAGAAACACTATTAACGATTCCTAACTTGCGAACATTACTCCATAGCTTTTTAGGGGGTAGAGATGCATCAAGAACCTTGCTGAAGTATTCTTGCTTCGCCTTTTTAATTACTGCATTGACTCTATTTCGCAGTTTTTTGTAGCTAAGCTTACAAATTTGCATTTCTTCCACATATTGTACAAATAATCCCTTCGTTTAATCAATGTCTTAATCTCATTAGACCACCAGCTACATCTTTGTTTTTTAATATGAACAGTTTTAAGTGGAACATGACGATCATAATAGCTGCGTATAATATCCGCGAGAGTTTCCACTTTTTCATCAATGTCAGAAGTATTATAAACTGGAATCCAATTAACCACTGACATATCAAGTAATAATGAGTCTGCATCTACATTATTATAATCCCTATATGTAAATTCTTTACTGCCTTTATCAATGGGGATACCAAACCTGAAAGTGAGGTAAATAAGATCGTGGTCACTTATACCAGGAAGAGATATCTGATTAACGAACAGTACCTTCTCAGACACATTCGTTAAAAATAAATCCAAAGGGGTTGAGGTAGTGCTGGTAAAGTGTGTAGGTGCTTCCCTATTAAGTACTTCCAGCCCAAGAGAGCGAAAATTGTTCTGGAAAAGTACACTAAGACGAGTACACCTAGACATGTCAATATTAAAATCACCGGTCAAAATAACATCTTGAGCACACAGTAGAACATCTTCTAGCGAATTGAAGAACTCATCCTCAAATATCACATCTGGCGGCTTATAAATGCAACCCAAAAGTAATTTATCACGCTTATTGCGTAGCTCAATAAATAAGTACTCAATATTTTGGTTACTCTTTTTGACTATACGGAAATCGAACATGTCACTTAGAAATATTGCAACTCCACCACCCCTACGGTCAACCCTATCATGCCTAATGATTTTATACTTATATATTTTATAGTTGTAGAAGAACTAGCTCTGAACTGAAATAGACTCAAAATTCCTGTTTACCTTTTCATGTTAACGATCTGCAAATTAGGATGAATTTGAACGAATTTTCTTATAAATCAATTCTCATTACAGAAGATTCCCCTTATTCGATTATTCCAAGTCAGTTGCAATCTGGTTCGCCCTCAAAATGTTTGATCTTACAGAACTTTAGTGCATAAATTTCTATTTAACTACCAAAACAATAACAGATGAAAACTTAAATAAGCATTAACATACCAAAATATCAAACAGGAAAGTTCGCCGTTACCAAACAACACCATAAATATTAACAAAATCTTCTAAGACCCTAGAGATTCCCTATTAGAAGAGTCTTATAGAAAAATTATCACCACCAATCCCTTCCCCTTTAAAGACAAATAAAATTTAATGTTTTCTCAAGGACTATCTTAAAAGAAAATCCCCATTTTCTTTTCCCCAAAACGACTTTGAAAATTACATCCGAAAACAATTTGGTGACAGTCAGCTTCGGCATAATCTCAAAAGTTACTGTAGAAATGCAAACATTAACGATAGTAGCAAAAGGACTAGAGAAAAGAAAAGCCCGATGTCATGAACATCTTGAATAGGAACAAGATAGAGCCAACATTCTAGAGAGCCATTTCATTTGAGAACATTTCGACCATCGAGACCTTGAACATCATCAAATACTTGCCCCTAATCCCGGCTTACTTGAAAACGCTTATCGAAATCTATGATTTCTGCTCTATGTTCACTAACTACAGGCCAGGCCACATCAATAAGGGTAACATAAAGCCAACCAGCAGACAATATGGACTATTCAATGCCACTATATAGTATACACGTGAGTATGTCCGTGTTAGCCTCAAGCCACACAACGAGCCCTTAAGGGACCCACCACCTAAACTGAATGGCAACTATGTCCCCAGGCCACCCACTACTGCACCTTGCAGTTGTGTAAAGTGCTGAGATAGGTTCCAGACCAAGGGTGATATGCAACCCCGGTTCTGGGTAGGAGAAAAAGTTTTGATCACACAAGGACGTCCGCAGTTATCCAAGAAAGTTTTTTCTCAGAAAAAAAAAAATTAAAGCGACTCTGAGGGTGGGCACTGTAAAAATATAGCTGGAGCACCAGGACGGGGGGTGGAAGCTGAAAATCAGGAAGATGAACACGGATGCATGCAAAAGTTGTACGAAATGTTACATAACTCTGGCGTCATTCAGATTAATGGTCGCAATATGCACTCCTCATTCTTCTAATGCACTCGGATTTGCTTAAAGCTGAAAATGAGGGTGGAACCGGAGGGGTTGAGGGCGCAGAAACTAAGTTGAACTGTGTGTGTGTTGAGCTTCAACTTCCGCTTTTTCTATAATGTTATATGGCGGCCGGGCAGGACCTTGTTCGCTCCTAATGATAATTTACAGAAGTTTTTCAGCAAGAATTTTTGCTCCGAAAAAAAAGTTGTTTTCATAGAGGAAAGAATTTTTCACCAGCATGAAAACTTCCTTCCTACTTTGGAACTAGTATTAATATAATTAAATGCGAAAAGAAGTTATGCAGCCAGGATTTGTTTCCTGACGGAGAATTTAGTACTTTTTCAGGGAAGTTATGTACGTATTTTTTTGTATTTTTTCGTTTGCTTGTTTGTTATTTTAGAGAAGGAAAGTAAACCCTTAAAAAATTAAAATTAGCCCTTAACGCTTAAATCAAAACAAACAAGTGACCTTCACAAAATATAGGGGGAGGGTACATATAGGTCTCCATGTGGACCCGTGTCGATTGCCATATAAAGCCCACACAGGGCCAACGCCTTGCCTCATTTGCGCCTCGCCATAAGGATTGTCACATGGCCCCCTTGAAGAAAAGTCATGACTGCCCGACCCCGAGTAAAAAAGAAGACATCGAAAGTTTTGAGATTTTTGGTGTTGATTTATGAGTATTGATTGCGTCGGTGTCAAAACTTTATATTTTTAGACACATGCCGTTTTATTAGTGCGGTCCCCCAACTGAGAATAAATCACATCCAATGCTGCTTGACTTCTGTAATCGAAGCAGGACTGGTCTATATAATATACTAAATGACACCCTTCACGGTCACCAACCTGACATATAAAGCAATGCAGCAACCAAAGCAAAAGCTTCGTTTGAGTCAAACTGCAGCTTAAGGCCATTCAGAAAAACCTGCTGCTTCTGACTCATGGTCCCTCCTGTAGGAATAGCCTATGAGAAACTGATAAAGCATACCTCACATCAGTATTACGGTTTTTTGTGCGGTGCTCATGCGAAGATTAAGGAGAAATCCCTTTTTCGGTCTGGCCTGAAGCAAACCGCTTTTTAAATGCTAGTCGGGTGGAGTTTTAAAAGGTAAGGCTATGCAGTTGCAAGTTATTAATATCTTTTATACAAGATGGAGCAAAAGTCATCGCCCTATCGGAAGTTGCCATAATTTTTGCAAAAGGCGGTAAATGTCAGTTTTGCTTTGACATTTGTGAAGTGGCCGATATCATTTTCTAGTCTTAATGGAATAAAATGAAGACCTCAACTTAACATAATTCAAAAGTAGAACCAAAGTTAGATCAAAGAAAGATAGACCAAAGACACCAGATAGACCAGATAGACCAGGTCGCCTCCTTCCCCTCCTCTATAGGTCTGGTCTATTTGGTCTGGTCTGCTTGATCTTCGCATGGGTCACTCCACTTATCTCCATAATGCACATAAGGCACATCCATTTTACCCAACACATGCACCACCACCAGGACCGAAGCAGAAGAAACTATTAAGATCATTTATTGGCAAAAGAGAAATAAGTTACACATTGCCGCATTCTTAACCGTCTTCAATAATAATAACAATTATATTTCATTTATACGGTATCCAGGGGGTATCAAATTCAACCAAATTACCCAGCGCGAAAGCTCAACTAACACAGCGAAGTTTCCCAAAGCTCACACGCTAGACTACATCCACATTAAAATCGACAAACAATAGCGGGCCAAGTACCCTCATAAATTTACTACTTAAACCAACTGTTCTAAGTTTCAGACGTGCTCGCCGCTTCTGAAGTGAGCTGGACGCAGATGCCACGTAGCTTTCTTTCAAAGGGTTGGCCTGGAGAAAGCATGGTGAGGGCCCGTAGACTCAAGCAGACCACAGAAGCTCCTATCCCAGGCATCTTCTAAGAGAGTGGGCTTTCTTAAAAAGAAGGATGGCTCATACCCCTTTAACTAGGAAGAAAACATGAGATTCCTGCTCATCGAGTAGTTACCAGCGGAGCCTCTTTGAGAGCATCTTCAACCGCGACTAGGCCTGGAATACCCGGGGAAGATGGCACCCTATCAGAAATACCTCGAGCGGATTGTCGACCACCTGGTCTGTCTCTTTAGAGCCAACTATAACGTCAGGAGCAGCGGGTCAGCTCTGAGATGCCCAAGGTTGAAAAAAATCCTGCTACGTTTATGTCCTTTCTATTTCAGGAAGTTCCATATTACACAAATATCTAGGGGAGAGGGAAAGAGATGGAAATAAAGGGTATTAGCTGGTCAGCGCCACTGGCTCAACTCTCCGTGGCTTGTAAATTTATTAGTCGGTCGACGCCACTGGATCATCTCTTCGTGGCCGGTAAATATATCGGTCTTTCGGTACCACTGAATAAACTCTCCGTGGCTTGTCTGTTTTGTCTGTCTGTAAACCATATGAACAACTCTCCTATGGCCCTGTCCAGTTATCAGGCAGAGGAATCGTCTCTTCCAATTTCTGATCACGATTAACTTTCGTAGGCATGAACTGGAGTTTTATATTGGTGTCTAGCTGCACGTTCTGTTTCGTAATGTCTTGTACAGCGGTTTTGCCTTCGTCTTAACAGGTTGTGTTTGTTTACAGCGGCCTGCTTCGCTACAATTGAGGATGTACTGCAACCATCTAGAGACCAGTCGTCGTAGTTTTTGGCCTTTGAAGCAACCTAAATGATGTCAATTTATTGACCACCATTCTTTTAAAAACGAAGGAAGACTGCTGGTGCTCTTCCTTCCTAAACATATCTCTCTGTTTGCTTACGCAAAAGATAAATCAACAGAAGTTGCTTTACTTTAATCAGAGCCTGGAAAATGGACCCAGAGTACGTCAGTTTAGTACACTGTCAAATATCTGGAAGTAATTCTGGATAAGAAACTGAACCGGAACATTATACTGTTCTATGCCATCAGCTTTTGGGTAAGATATATGGTCTCACACCACAAATTGTGTGCTGCATCGTTAAACCTGTTTGGCTAGTGGATCAATGCCAAACATGTCATGGCGATTCTTCAGTGCAGCAAACTGCAACATCTCTCTTGCCTCTCCTAACTGGTGGTATGCGGACTTCTCGCACAGTTGAGATGAAGGCGATCATTTGATTGACTCCGTTGAAAATTTATACCATCATTCATCATCATCATTGCGCTCCTTTAATCCCTCATGGGACAGAAAATTTATATAAGTTGAGATTTCCTTGAGATTTCATATTTCGCTGACCTGGCAAGTAGAGAGCGAATCAAAACCTAAACTGGTTTACCGATCGATAAAAGATGGATCATAGTACAGGGGTTGGTTTTACAGGACTCCAAGATCTCAAGGCTGTACTACTTTCACAACCTGGGAGTGTCTCAATAGACAGAATGCCGACTTCTGCTCTGATCTGGTTTAGATTAAGAACTTTCATCCAAGAGCTTCTGAGCCCTTATCAAGTCCGGTCTCCTTCAAATAAAGACCGCCTTGACTCACGAGCACTGCTTCTATGAGGCATATATTCGGAACGTACAGTTTGGCTTATACTTTTTTAGCTTCGCACGATTTCGACCTACTCTGATGCCGGTCCGATAGACAAGTAGGCTCCATTAGCATCAGGCGCGGATCTAGAATTTTTTTCCGGGGGGGGGGGTCACAGGATAGAAAAAAATAACAAAAATAACCAAATAAACAAAGCTAGCCGAATTTTTCAATGAATAAAAAACAAGTCAACAAAAGAAAAGTCGTTTGGTTAGTTTCTGGTTTTTATGTTTGCAAAAACTAGGTTTTGTTCGTTTGGTTTTTTTTGTTTTTCGGTTTGCAAAATATTGTTTCAGCTATATTTTTTGAAATGCGGGCTGTTTTGGGGGGGGGGGGGTCATGACCCCCGTGACCCCCCTCCCCCCCTGGATCCGCGCCTGATTAGCATTCCTACTTGCTTCGTGCCTTCAGGCTAGCGACATACGATTAGGTTTTCCCGTACGGCTAACCGTCTCTGATTTTTCCGTAGCCGTGATTATAGGCTTTCTGGTTCTGAAACCGATTCTTCGGTTTTAACCTTAACGTATGTCGCAGCTAATCTAGTTCCATTTAGCACAAAAAAAACTGGTTCGGGAAAAACCTAATCGTATGTCCCTAGCCTTAAAGTTGTTTTCCAACTTGGGCCCATCTCCAGATAGGCAGCAGTGGCGGCTCGTTAGGTTCAGGATAAGGGAAGCAATGCGCAAAGCGAACGATAAAAGTAAAAGTATCGAAGGCTTTAACTAAAAACTGAAAAATAACATATAGTGGAATCAGATAAGCAAAACATAAGAAATTGTTTCCAGTTTCTAGTTACATCGAATGCTATACGAATCGCAAATCGTGAATTTTTGCATTTTCAATTTTTTCGAAATAGTTTCGCTGCTAGAGGGCATTTTGTGCCTTTTTTCAGATTCTGTTGATAATTAAAGCGTCTAAAGAAAAGCCATTGAAAAACTGCAACTACTACTTTGATCTCATTTAATTTTTCATGCAAATGCATAATTTTGGCTCTAAATCTAAAAAAGATAGTAATAATAAAACCCTGCATACCTCGCATACACCCCTTATTTTCTTTTGTAACCTTCGCTCACCATCATTGCAATCTTCTTGCAAAAAAACACTTTAGCCCAGGTAGAAATTTCAACCGTCAGCCGATAGTAACAAACGGCACACCACTGGTACAGTACTGTCGTCGACCGTCTTTTTACGACCGTAGGGACAACCGTCGGGCCACGGTTGTTCAACAGTCGGCGTCAACTGTCGACCACTTACGATCTTCGTCGACCTTCGACAACCGTTGTGCGACCGTTGTCTTACCGTCGTTTACTGTCGTTGATAAAACGATTGGGAAACAGTTATTTTTCACTGTTTGACAACCGCTGGAACGTTATCGCCTGAACAGTTGTTTAACTACATAACTTATGTCGCTTAGACAATTGAGTCTAATGAATAAAAACAATTGAATCATCTTAGAAATAAATTTATTGGCTAATGTATTAAAGTACTTTAGGATATAACAAAGAATTTTGTAACTTTTTTTTGTTTTGAAATTAATAATTATGATTATTCTACAACACTTGTTTTGTTCATTACAGTTTTGATAACTTAAAGAAATAGCTTTTAGTGCAATAATGTTAATTAATAAATGAAACCTCAAACTTTAATTTTAATCAATAGAATAGTAATAAATAAGGAGCAAATAATAATTCGTCAAGCAAATGTCTATTTTTATGAATTGAAAATAAATTGTAACAAAAAACTATCATTTGTTATATTTTTAATCAACGATGAACAATTTAAATCATAGAGTTACAATAGAAAACGATTGGTCAAGCAGTAATGCCAACGGTTAATAAACGGTATAAATCAATGATTAAACAACGGTTGAAATCAACGGTCAAACGACGGTTGAAACCAATGTTGGCCCTACCGTTGTAAACTACGGTTGGGCCACGTGTAATCAGCCTCACATCCCGACGTTCCACAAACCGTTGATGTCAACGGTTCGCCAATGGTTGCCAACGGTGGCCCAACGGTGTGCCGGTTGTAAATTTCTACCTGGGAGGCAACCCGAACTCAAAAATACAATTCTAAAAATATTCTCTATTCCTTTAAATCTTCTTTAAAGATAATCATAAAAAATATAATGGAAGCTACAAAGTTATCAGCTTATTTTTAATAAACACCGCCTGCCACCCCCTAGAAAACCAAAAGATAAAGAGAATCTTCACCTATGTATCTTCGATCTCTTTTTCTTCACTCAATATACAATAAACGAAAATTCGCATTTTAAGAGTCAAAAACAAATTTCGAAGTAAATTTGCAAGAGTAAATTTAGTTCTTACTCGAAACCAGAACATTACCAGAAACGAAATCAAGAAAACAAAGAGAATAGGGTGGATACAGAAAATTTCTGTATCTTCGACTTCTCATAACCCAATGTTCGGCTCCAAAGAAGCTACGTTTAGCTCAGCTTCTGAGGGTACTGTAATCAACGCAAACCTTTGCGTGAGTGTGAGTTCAATCAAATTGAATGGGGTGGCATACACGGATCATAACGTCAAGACTAAAAAACCGGTTTCCTGGACAGAGGGGCAAAAGGAAGAGGGAAAGTTGTTGCAACTTTTTGAACAGAAATTTTCGGCGTGAAAACTAACACATGCACAAATGTTTCTTCTTATCTTCTTCTTCTTTGGGTCTGATATTGACATATCTCTTTGTTATTTGCGTTCGGGTTGTGCACACATAGATATTCCGTGTAGGGATAATAAAGTTACTCTCGGTAAAATAAGTACCCATGTACGCCAAGAGTATCATAAAAACCGGGTTTTTGGTGTTGATATTACGATCCGTGTATGCCAGCCCAATGGGTTGGAGTTTTCACATTGATTTTCTGAGGCAAAGAAGCTGACGATATCACAGCTTCCCCATGTTGTGTAAGGCTTCGGCCACGATAAGAGCGGCGAGAAGCACTTTAGTATTTGCCACTCTGCTGCTCACCGTTCGCCGCTCAAATCGTGGCCAAGACTTTACTCTTTGTATACAGTAGCGTGATAAATCTCAATGGTACATTTTGTATACAAAAATCTGTACATTGCATACTTAGTGTTTCCAGTGGAGGAAATATATTGAGATTTTACTTCTGATTAATCTTGATATATTGTTCAATTAATTTTTATGAAGTTGCCTATTTGGTCAAGGGAAGCAGTGCTTCCTTTGCTTCCAAAGAGGAACCGCCACTGATAGGCAGATAGTATTCCTCTCTGGGGTTGGCTCGGAGACACCACTGGGTGTGATCTTGATTTGAACAAGCTGAGACTCCCTAGTGCATGACCCTTTATTTTGAGTTAATTTCTATGCGAGGAAATCGTTATAAAAAAGCATATTTTTACATACATAAAAAATAGTCAAAGTGAAAAGAATCTTTCCCTAACAAACCATCTTTGTAAAGCACTTACACGTTTTGTATAATTTGAAAAATTCAGAATAATTGGTTGTTTCCCAGACAACTTTCCACAATACTTTCTTCCGGATAGGTGTTTGGAGGGCCACATATCTATTTCAAGCATATACCTAAGAGATGAACCAGACTTTTGTTCACCCATCTCAACATTAAGCTTGATAAATAATTTTAGTGCGACATGTTTGCTTAAATGAAATGAATTTCTGTGCGGGAAATAAAACCGAAAAATAAATCTCGTACAGTCCCCAAAAGGTTCTAAATAACAATCACATAAAATAGAAACAAACAAAAGCCGTCTTCCATTACATCTAATCCATTTATTTCTGCAACTTTTCCAACAATTACATCCCAAGAAAGCTAATTTACAGCTCACCTGTGAATGGGGCAACGAACTCGCTCACTTTTTCTATTTTATAAGGACATTACACTTTTGTGTCATTATTGTTCGTCCTGCTCCGTTCCCCATCTGCAAGGCTCCACTTTAGCTCAAATGAATCCTTAGAGAACTCCATCCTGGGCACAGCTAACAAACCTTAGCCTTATCTGCAGTGTTTAACTTTTTATAAATAATTCAATCTCTCCGCGCTCTGCCAGATAATAGAGCGAAAACGTTGGTCGGTGAAAAAAATGGTGGCTCCTTTCTCTATCAAGGATAATGGCTGAAAGTGTATCCTATAAAATATGAAAAATTCTCTGATTGTCGTACACTATTTAACCTCCCACTGGTCTCGATGCGAGTATCCTGTTCCTTGCAATAATGACGTCATGCGGCTATCATTAAATTCCTGCCATTATAAGTCGAATAACTAACGAGGATAATGGTGCAGTAGTTAAAAGCATTCAAGAAAATTGCATAGAGTGGTCAAAAGGGATGGCATCCACCATTCCGAGGGGTTGAAATGGCAAATGTAAGTAGAGAAAAAAGGAAGCAAGTAAACGTAGCTGCTCTGCTGCCTTCCCTGGGCCAAGAGGGATGAAGATGATCGTTTTTGTACTTTCAAGTTAATGGGGTATCACGCGGGTATGGGGTGCCTGAAAACATTAAACAGGATACGTTATCCCTTGGATAGCTTCTATTGGCCACCCTGCGAATGTGTGTGCTGCAAATATCGTTACGAATGCATTATATGTAAGGCACTACCGAGTCGTATTTCAAGGCTTCCGGTTCGACTGTAATGAAAACGGGTCGAGAATGTGTTCTCAAGTCAAGATTACACATAAAAGGAAAATAGAGTTTTGGCCATCTGCAATAATTTTCGTGTGTCGTGCTCTAGCATTACTATTTCGATATTTTATCCGATTTAGCTAGGGGCCATCTCGGGCATTTTCCAGCAAATATACACGTATATATCGATAGGGTGGAGGTACTTTCCCAAAAACGGTGAGGGGTTGCTCTACTCACGTACTTACTGAGTATATTGAACTCATGCTGTGTAAATCGATTAATAGGATAAAATGTTTGGACAAAAGATCTCGATTATTATGGAGTTTACGGGATTTCGTGTCCTATAATAATTTTAGAGTTTAACCATTGTAATTCTTAAATTGTTTAGAAGGGAGAGTATTGTAATATTCTTAAGTTGCATTATGAATCGGATCTGGTTTTAGTTTCGGGGGGAATATTTCGTGTAAATGGCACAAGCACAAGCCGATATTATATAATGAAAATTATTTTCGGCATAGGACCACCTAGTGAAGCTTTATTGTTTGTTTGTTAATCACTTCCGCTGTAGTAGTAAAGGGGCTTTATTTTGTTAATAAAATTGATTAATGAAGTGTATTAATTGAAATCTCAATAATATAATATCGAAAAAAAAAACTTTTCAAACCCTACATGTTTTGCATGTTAAATCACCAGTACCAGGAAGCGGATCTATAATCGGCCACACTCTTATCGAGTCGCATTTTGTTACTTTTAGTATAATGATTGTTGAAAGAAAATCTGAATTTCTTAGGTCACTGAATCATAACTCTTGTAAATCCTGTATTCTCCTTCCAGTTTTTCAATAATTTCCGCATTAATTTTAGATAGGTTTTATTTAATGGAGCTAAAATGGCTCCCGTCTTTCATATCTTCATATCGATTATTGTATAGGCAAATGAAAGGGAATAATAATTAGAATACAATTAGCTATTTGGTGTCATTCCAAATTCAAAATGCCCAACTCAAAATGACAGACTACCTTTTTCTTTACAACGTCCTCGGTATGGGTATCGGGTATGATGCCACATAGCTGATAGTATTCTACTTGGAATACTCTTTTATTTGATACCCATGTCAGCGAGCATAATTTTGAATTTCGGCCGCCTTCTTGATCGCCATCGCTGCTTTGCCTTGGTATGGCTTTTTTTTGTTTTTTTTTCCTGTGTGAGGTATTAGGTCCAAAGGTACTGCGGCCATTAAGTTGGCCTATTGTACTACAACCCCTACACCTCATATTTGTAGGCCAGACCGCCTGAACAAGTTCAGCAGTCTGCCTAGTGGTTTGTCGCTTAGACTTGAGTGTTCGAGCAGGAACTTCTCCTCGCTATTGCAGGGCACTCACAGAGAACATGGAGGGCAGACTCATCCTCTTCTAGGCAAAGCCTACATGTAGGGCCCTCCGCCCTTCCTATCTTCCATAAGTGGTAATTTAGGGCACAGTGTCCGGTAATTAAGCCAACAAGTGTCCTAACATCACTCCTACTGCGCCGTAATAATTCCTTGGCCGTCTTAGGGGACGGCACTGGAAGGAACCGCTTAGAGTTGGTCAGTCCAGGCGCGGACCTCCAGCGTTCAATATGTTTCATCAAAGTCCGATCGGCCAGGGCCCTTTGCAGCAAGCTGGACGGTGCCCCAATGGCCGGCTCTGGACCAATGAATTCTAAATCAGAGCCCTGTTTAGCCAGGGCATCCGCACTTTCATTGCCTTCGAAGCCCCGGTGACCCGGGACCCAGACAAGTGTAATTTGATTGAGAACGCCCAACTCATGAAGAGCACGTTGGCAGTCCCAAACTAATTTCGACTTGGTCCTACGGGACCTTATCGCTCTAATTGCCGCTTGGCTGTCAGAGAAGATAAGAATCCGTTTATTTTGGTAGGCCCTTCTTAAGTTCTCATGAGTGCATGCCAGAATAGCGTACACCTCTGCTTGAAAGACAGTTGCCAGAGTGCCTAGACTTATAACCTTGCTGAATCTGGGACTTTCACTGCAGATTCCGGCGCCTACACCTGTCTCCGTTTTAGAGCCATCCGTGTACCATACTAGCCCGCCCAGCAATACTTTAGGAAAAGTCCAGGTAAGCCTTTCCTGTATATGTACAGAAGGTTGCTTAAATTTTGAGATTTTATAGGGCATGCCGTCCGATTGCATCTCCGCTTCCGGAATCTCTTCTATGATGTTGATTATTATAGAATGTCTTCGCCCCAGACCAGCGCCCAAGTAACCATTCACTTTCAGCCGCAGCGCCGCGTTTATGGCGGACTTCTCTACCTCGAGGTGGAGGGGTACCAAATTGAGGAGAGTCTCCAGCGCTGCCGTTGGGGAAGTGCGGATGGCCCCAGTGATGGAGAGGCAAGCCATTCTTTGAATTTAGCTTAAAATGGTTATGGAACCCTTAAGCTTCGTTCTGTGCCACCAAACTAAAGCTCCATAAGTTACCATGGGTCTTATGATGTTGGTGTATATCCAATACATGGTTTTCGGTTGCAAACCCCAGGTGGAACCACAAGCTCTGCGGCAAGCCCACAGGGATCTGCGCGTTCTACACATTAGAGTGTCCATATGCTGTTTCCAGTTGAGCTTGGCATCTAGCGTCACTCCTAAATATTTGGCTTGTTGTGAAAAGCCTATAGTTCTGCCCGCGAATGTAGGTTCCCAAATTCCCGGTAGTGATCGTTTCCTGGTGAAAGGAACAAGAATCGTTTTGTCGGGATTGACTTTTAGACCTACGCTCTCGCACCAGCTAGAGACCAGATCAAGTGCCTGCTGCAGGCGCCTTGACATGGCGCCTTCAGATTCACCTGTAATTACTATGACGACATCGTCAGCGTAACCTTGGGCGAAAATGTTTCGACCGTTGAGCAGTTCGAGGAGTTCATCTACAACAAGGCACCAGAGAAGTGGAGATAAAACTCCTCCCTGCGGGCAGCCTCTTGCTATAGTGCCCTCCAGAGACCCCTCAACATGAGAAACAATTAGTTTGCGAGTTCTCAGCATAGAGTCAATCCAGTTGCAGAAAGCTCTACTTAGACTGTGTCTACTTAGAGCCCTAGCATTAGTATCAAAGGATGTGTTATCAAAGGCTCCCTCAATATCGAGGAAGGCCGTCAGCGCAACTCCTTTGTTTAGAGCTGCATGTTCAAGCTTGAGCACCAGATTGTGCAGTGCTGTCTCAGTAGACTTGCCCGCCTGGTACGCATGCTGATAGGAGCTTAGTGGTTGGCTTTGAAGATAAGTTTCCCTTATCGCCCGGTCGACAATTTTCTCCATTGTCTTCAAGGCAAAAGACGAGAGACTTATCGGCCTGAAAGATTTAGTCAAGGTGTAATCCGAACGCCCTGGCTTAAGTATAAATGTTATGTTGACGTTCCTCCAGACGGATGGGATGTAGCCATGTGCGAAGGAAGCCCTAAATAATTTGCATAATAAGGGAGTGACTAGGTCGCAGCCCTCCTGTAGCAGAATGGGATAGATTCCATCTGCTCCAGGGGACTTGTATGGTTTGAACGATCTAATCGCCGGTATGGCTTTAGCCCATCATTATTCCCAAAGGATAATGCACACTTTGGTACCACACTTTTCTTTCAACCTCCTTTCAACCTCCTTTCCTATCAACGAAAGTCAGATATTTGTCCAACGTCAAACAAACTATAAAATTTATTATCACAGAAATAAACATAAACAATAGTATAATAAAAAATAATCTAACAATTAAAAAAGTCCAATGAATTAAATAAGTTCGTAATGATGAGAAAATCCGGCCATCCTCACCGTTGGCAAATAAGGACATACGTAACCCACCCTGTTACCACAACGAAGATCTTGTTGTGTTTTATTAACCCAAACAACTAAAATTCAAATAAATTGGTGTATTCGGAACTAGTCATAATGAATAGTCCCGTGTGGTGAACACCACGACTCATAATATAAAAGAAACAAAACCATAGCAAATTGGATACTATGAGGAAAATATTTAAATAAAAAAGCAAATTATTTAATTACCTGACTTGGACACTGCCATACATAAAAAAATCTTATGATAATAAATAATATATATTTAAAAAAAGTCGTATATGTTGATTATTTGAACAAATAGTAATATTGGTAAAGTTGTTAATCTAATAGCTTTAAACGTTGATCTAAGTTAAATATTAACAAAATTGGTAAAATTTGTAAATAATAATCATATTGTAATATGGGGAAAAAATTATCTGGATTAACTAAACAACTAAGCTACTATATTTATGTAATTTCGGGTAATAAAATGTATGGATTATAAATGTCAAATATCAAACCAAAATCATCAGTAATCGATATTCCACTCTACCACTAAATTGGATAAACGATGTTAGTCCTCTTTCTCTTCAGTTACTTGAAATGTGCTAAAATGTGACCTACTTAAGACGAGCCCCTATCGCCATTCCGGGACACCAATAAGATACTTCCACCTAAAAAACCTTGCTTTTGCCTTTGGTGTGCCGTATAAGCTTGATTTTCAATTCGAGACTTCCAGTCTATGCTTTGCACTAACTTATCCTCCTGCAAGCACAGCGCCTGTTTTACCCGTGAAGATAGTTCACTGCCTTGCTGAGGACTGTAAACTTCCTCGATCAATTGTCCAGTCCGGGCTAAAACAGCTATTTTTTTAAATAGGTCGTCCATTTATCACCTCTTTGCTCACGTGCCACTCAAACTATCAAACTGATCAACTGGGTCGAAAAAATTAGATCCAACACTGCTTACTTCTGTTGCATTCATCGAAATCAACAAACTGCATCAGTTTTCCGATTTTCCCAACTGATTATGCGGGGTCTCGGTTTTTTTTTGTTTTAAAAAAGTTCAGCACAAGTTCAGGACTCAGCGAGACTTTATGACATAATGCCGGGGAACATATCTGCCCAAACGGTGAGTCCTTCTATATTCTGGCAGAAACGAAACTGAAAGCCGTAGGAATGACGTTGGCGTACTACTCAACGAAGAAGCTAGGTCCAGCCTAGCCTCATTAGCTGTTTCTGAAAGGATTATTACCGTGCGCCTGCGTACCAGACTAAAAAGTACTAAGCTAGTCCAATGATACGCTCCAACTGACATCAAGGAAGAGTTCTATATGCGACTGAAGTTTTTCGCCCTATTCCAAGGGGAGATATTATTGTTTTGATGGGTGACCTAAATGCACAGATCAGTCTCAACGACACCGGCAGCGTTGACTTTTGTAGCTCCCACCAGCTCATGCTAGGTGGAACTTACTTTTATCACAAGAAGATACCCAAGGATCCGCAGATGTAGAACTATTCTGGAGGATATCACAAGCTTTAGGGAAGCAGACACAGGAAGTGACCACCATTTGCTAGTAGCAACTATTCTCTAACTAGGGATCTCGGACACAACCTGGCAAAAAATACAATGCAGAAGGGTCCTCAAAAATAACGTGAACTCTACAAGCGACCCTACAAGTTTTCATCAATAGATGCCTACTTCGTATCCTAAAACTCCGCTGGCAAGATAGAATTTCTAATGAAGACCTACGGCGCCGTGCCGGCCAAGAAAGGATAGACGACCAAATCAGGCGAAGGAAATGGACTTGTATTGGCGATGGAAATGCGATACTTGTATGCCACGCGAATACGAGAATCTAGCCATACAGGCAATTGACTAGGTTCCGCAAGGATCCCTTCGAGCCAGAAGACCCAGAGCGACGTGGAAGAGAACCGTACTAGCAGAGGCCGCAACAAGTAGGAGATCCTGGTCGGAGCTGAGAGCTGTCGCCCAAAACAAAGTACACTGGAGGGCAACTGTTTCGCCCTATGGAATTAAAGGGGAATAAAAAGAAGAATATATAAAACTGTACTCAATCAAAAAAGGTCTCTGTTACTACAAATAATAATTTTAAAACAATGTTGAAGACGCTCCTTGGCTAATAGGTACATATTTAAAAAAAATCGAAACTAATGCGTACTTCCTATTAAGAAGCAACTACTCCTTATAGGGTTATAAAAAGAGCCATCAACTGCTGGACAAAAAAATACCTTAGATACAAATTGTATTATACCCCGGCTTCACCGCCAAAATTTCGCAAGTTCGAGCAAATTAGTCTACTGTACTTTAAAATTTCCTGATTTCCCATACATTTTTCACATTTTAAAGTCAGGAAAAAATGCCTGCTTTGGGCCTACAGAACATGAAATTGAGTTTCCAAGTAAAAGCTCGCTCAAAAGAGAGTAAAAAATTGGAATAATTCCAGTGAGCTTTTGCATTTCTAATTTCTGGCGAAAAAGCAACAACAATTTCAAGCACGAACTGAACATGCTAGCCGGTGAAGCCACTTATGCCGATTGAAGTGAACTTGATTAATCTGAGGCCGGTGAAGCCGGGGTATAACAGTCATATCATGAAGTTCTTCTTTTGTTTAAACACTTCACAACCGGAATCCGGTCCTCGCCTCTCGCAACAAATGTGTCGTTTACTGCAAAAGGGATGAAACTCCACACTTCAAAGCACTAGAGGTTGACACCTGCTTTAGAGTCACATTCCGCCACATTCCCCGCTACAAAACCATAGCAACCCTTGAACTGCACTAAAATGGCACTTATAGTGCACTTCTGGAATCGCTCAACCCGCACAGCGTAAAGCATAGCGCCCAATGATACCGTCAACATCACCATCAAAATTTTCCAGTAACGTCATGACGGACATGTTCGCCCAATGAATCCATCACAGCCGGTAGAAATTTGCAACGCCAACTTGAGAAAAGTTTTTAATCATTTTATTTATACATTGTACAAAAATGTGTGCTCCGCCACTAGTTCTATTAATTTCTCATCCATTTTCCTGCACTTTTGGCAAAACAGTTTTGACAAATGAAATAGTTGGAAATTTCAATAAAAAGTTGGAAGTTTTCCTGTTGTCAAATTCAATTATTGGAACGTACAGTGGAAAATTGGAAGTATTCCTGTGCCGCCACCATCAAAAATAGAATCAAATCTATTTTTTCGTCACGAGATGGTGACGTTGCCATTGGGCGAAGTTGTATGAGATTACTTTGAATTTATTTTCACATTTTTGACGGTATCATTGGGCGCTAAGCTTAAGATATGACAAAATGTGCCTCCAAAGCAAATCTACCTGCAATACTCTAAAATATTGAGCCACACCACTCCTACATTGGAAGACACAAATGTAGTTTGTTCCGTAATAAACATTTTTTCCGGGTGAAGTTATAAGCATCACGCGAACCTTACTTGGAAGGGACTAGCCCGATTATATATTAGCCTATCGTTTCTCATAGGATATATACCAGTGGCCACCGGTAGGAGGTTATGAACGCACTTCCATCAGCCCGAAACAGTTCCATCACGTGCATGTTATGCTACATGTTATTTTTCCTATTCCGCTGATGACTGACCGACCACCATATCATGAAGTTAACTATGCAAAATCAGAGTCGGAGAAGCATGTTTTGAATAGACAAAGACGTCTTGATGAAATATAACAATATTGCTAAACAGCTAGAAGTAATTGGTTGGTGTCTAAAAACGTTATACCATTCACTATTGTACGAAAAAATATATGAAGTAGAATGTTGTAAAAATTAAATTTCTGGCTAATTAAACTATTCATTTTAGTTTGTTTATTCAGCATCCTGTCCACTTCTATCCTTCAAATGAAACTTGCTAATTGAAGCAAAAAACCGATCCCTAAGCCTAGTTTACCTACTTTTCCCCACAAACATTACCTCAACAACTCTCGTCTGCACATTTAAATTTGATTGAACAAAAGTCCCGAGCAAAACTTTTCCGTGGGAAATTCATAATGTGGGCCAAAGTAAACAACAACAAAAAGAAATGCAACAAAATTGTATTCTAAAGAACAAACACCCAACTCATCTAAATAACAATTTCAAATTTCCATTATGCAATTTCTCATAACTACCTTTAACAATAAAACACCCGAAAGCATTTTGTCATTACTCGTGGCCGGCGGAGACTTTGGGGTTTTGTTGTTGTTGAATTTATTTCGAATAACTTTAAAACGAATCTTAGGTAACGACTCTGCAACAATTACATCGAATCAGATCGACACGATCTTCTAGTTCTAAAAGTTCAATTCGTGATTAAGGAATCCCCTGCCTCATCCGCGGATTTCCCTCTATACATTTTAGCCGCCACTCGAGACACATAGACCTGGGATACTCCATCAATTCCCAGGTCATTACTTAACTCTACTCGAGAGATGGCTCGGCGGCCGGGCATATGCTGGTGTATGATGGTGGCGGCGGTGGTCATGCACTCGAAAACTTTTGCCGATTTAAAATGGTTTATTTTGTGTACCATCATCATCATCATCATGATCATCAACATCATCTTCAGTCCAGACCCACTCCTCTTGAGAGTCTTCAGCGTGACACTATAAACGAGCCAACAATGTCTATGGTTTTGAAACGTTGCCCATTTTGCTGTCCATGTCCCAATGGTGATCTTCGGCTGGATCATGGATCCCGGTGGAATGCATGACGGTCACAGAGAAACTATTTCCCTTTATTTATGAGGTTATAATGATTTATGCTTCTTTTGCTGGTGTCTATGTGGTTGTGTGGCTTATTTCTTAAGATCTACTAAATCCGCTACACTTCACTGACTTGCAAGTATGCTATGGAGCTGTGCATATATACCCCTCCTTAGTCGAAGGGGGCATCCCGCAGAAAATCGTGGATAGGTTCTGTCCCGTCGTGGCCTGCATTTCTCTGTGCAGCGATTCATGTCCGAAATGTCATGCCCTGCCGCTGATGAACTTAAACAAAGCCAAAGAGGAAGATGCAGCCAACAAAATGTAGCTAGGGCTATTTCCTCCTCTATTTGCAATCGATTCTTTCTTGGGACCTTAGTGTTGTAGGGTCTAGTCAAAGATGTTGACTATTCCAGCTGCAAGAGGTTGGAACCTCTAAAGTCGGAAACTAATCGACTGTGCTTGGCTACACGAAATTTCTGCTTGATTTATGCTCTCAAATGAGCTGCACGGCATTAGAATTGAACTGAAACTGGAGGAGAGATCATGGCCACATCTTCGACTTATTTTCCTTCTTTTTTTCCCAAGTTATTTATTTTTCTGCAATCCATGTTCTGGTTATTGAGCTTGAACGTGAAGATTTCTTGGTTTTGTGCAACCAGAAACTATAGGACAGCAATTGGCGGTCGGAAGACAGCGGAAATTCCTTTTTAGTCTGGCAGTTTTTGATATGCTCGGTGCTCTCTACCTTCCTTCACGGTGCACAAGAGATTTTATTGAATTGTAATAAATAATATTAATAATGACAATGTGGCCAGAGGTCATGAAACTTATCGTCTGCATCAGTGACGGAGAATTATTGTGCAAATACATGAAATCCTTTTGTTTTCAAGAGCAGCATCCTTCCGTTCGATTCGGTTCCCATGATAGGAGGTGGTCAGAAAAGTCAATAAAATAACAGAAATGATCGCGGATATTTTGTTTTGGTTCTTATTTCTCATTAATAATGAAGAAAACGTGATCGAATTGTTGATAGCAGTTCATTTGGTATGGGTATGTTGGTATAATATTTATTTTTTGCTTTTATATTGTATGTGGGGCCTCGGTAGTCTAGAGGTAAGGCGCCTGACTGCTATCCCCAGAGGTCCCGGGTTCGAATCCCGGCGGCGCCACGGTCCTTCGCCTTTCCCACCTAACTTTCCTTCTTTCTTCTTCCCTCTTTACATTCCTGATTCCCCTGTCATAGCCTTCCCTAGTCCTTGCCCGCTCCACCAAGCGCATGCCATCGGTTGGTTGATGAGATTCAACTCGTTTCAGGAGGCATAACACTCCAGCGAGTTGTTCTCGACGCCCCGATGTCAGAGTCGCGAAATGGTTATGAGTTGGTGGAATAAAATATCGCGGCTAGGTTGTAACAGTTACTTCCTTCTCTTCTCTCTATCTTCCGGCTAGAGCTGCTGTCCGACATTCACTCTATACGAAAAAATAGATTGTCGACAGTACAAAGGGACTTTCCCTAAGCCTCTAGTCTGTCATATAAAAAAAAAAAAAAATGTGGGGAAGCTAAGGTCAGGAATCGCCCTAGCGCAGCAGTCAAATCTTGAGTAGACAAAGGCGGTACCCCTGTATGAGCAACGAGGGAAACCTTTACTTAACTATGTATATATTTTTTTAGTTCGTTGGGAGCATGCCGGTTAGGTTAGTCCTTAAAATCAAACTTTAAAAATTTACGGTCTGTTCATGTCTATAAGCATCGAGCGTGTCCGACACTGACAGACGCCGTTTATTCACACTTAGTGTGCCGTGGCAGAGGACAGACAATAGTTATATTTTTGTTGATGTTGAAACACTTCTCAGTGGAAGATTTATCCATAATCGCACGGTTAAATAAAAGGAAAAATTTCTGCACGGTTTCGATGCTCTATTCATACTGCTCGGCAGACATCAACAGACACGTACAGACATGAACCGCGCAGACAAAATATTCTTTCTGTCTGTCAACATCTGCGCGATCGAGTTAAGGTAGATGTAAATACGCCCCTACACACTGTATAGAAGAATATTATTTTGTCTGGCCCGGCACGTGTCGCTCTATGCCTGTAGATATAAACGGACCTTTACCCGTGGCACCCTATATTTTTTTCTATGAAGTTTAAAAAGTGTCCCATTAAATTTTAGGGTTCGCTATATTTTCTTATTTTTATCAAAAAGGCTGAAATTCCTACCAAAGAAATATGTAGTTGATAAAATTTAAGATCTGTTTAAAGAATGCAAAAAGCTGAAAAATAGCAAAGAAACCAAAGCTAAGAGCTCAGAAAGTTTGAAGCAGATAGAAGAAGACTGGAAATTGTCTCTAGATGGCCTTTTTATATTGCGCATGCAGAAGACAAAGATTTTCTTCTTGCTCACAGACAAAAAGGACGACCCGGTAAAATAGGAAGTGTTGATAAAAACTTTTTAAAGAAAGAAACTAAGTCTACAGAACGCGAATAAGATTGTAAATGACTGCTTTTTGAACGAACATCGATTCCTCCAGAAGAATGTGAAGACTAGAACCGCTCTTCAGAATGGATCTTAAAATAAGCCATTTATGCTCCAGAAGACGGATGAGACATTAATTGTTCACGGCTCTTGTCAATCTACAAGAATGGCCTGCACTGCAACCACATGCATGACTATTGAAGAAGGCATCTATATTCCAAAGCCAGGTAGTTGAAACCACGAAGGATGACCCTAGGACGCATGCTATAGCTATGCAGCCTATGTAACCTGCAAGAACCTGAGGGTTCGAGAATCGGGATGCTGCTGGGTGGAAAAAAACGTATAGACAAAGCAATATACTGGGAATGGTAGATGGGCCTGATGGCATGACATTGAAAATTAATTTAAAGTCAGGTTTCAGTGTCCAGTAGCTCGTTTCTCTAACTCGCAAGTAGAAAAGTTTTCTACCAGAATTAACTATTACATCACTGTGTGTATATTTCATCAAATCATTCTCACCTGCAATGTGGGTGAGACGTCTTCGGATAGAGTGTTTTCTCTACTCAACTTACAGAAACGAACAATTTTAATTTATCGGGAATTGTGTCGTGGGCGATATTAAATCGTTTGCCCACCCCTGCTTTATATCTTATATTTGTAGGGCAGACCACTCGAATAGGCTCAGGCTTGTTGCTTAGACTTGACTGTGCCAGATAACCACTGACATATAGAATGGACTGCTCATGAGGAATTTTTCATGGCACCAATTTGTTCCATAGGCTACAAACCTTTTTTAACTCCATGTAAACACCGGAATCACTTTTGAAATTTACATTTTTTTAAATACGTACTTAAAACATTAAAACAACACAAATATTTTGTTTAAAAAAATTAATAAACACTATTTTCACTTTTTCACCTTTTAAAATGCCTTTTTTTCATTAATTTGCAAATTTTATGTGTATCTGATTTATGTAAGTTCTTAACGCCTGTTTTAGCAACTGTCAAAATCCGGGGGCCTATGGGGGAAAGAGCAAAAGATATAAACATCATTATACCCGTCTATTTTTTTCTAATTGATTTAACCTGATTTTATTTCTGTCAGTCTGATTTTACTTGTGAGTGCTTGTGTCAGTTTGGGGGCTTATGGATGAGCGAGTCGACTATACCTTTTTGGTGCCATCGGTTTGTATGGGAATAATTGCTGATGAGCAGACCATTATTATATGTCAGTGCAGATAACACGTGGCATGACCTGAAGAATAGACCCATACCGAGCAAGGCCTACAGATAGGGAAAGTAATGAATTTTCTAAGTCTCAATCTTCGAGATTTCCGAAAGCGTGCTTAAAAAGGATTCACCAAATATGATTAGTCTCCTTCTGCTTAGGGTTATGCAGATAGAGGAGATGTACCACACTTTCCTCCTCGTTCGGATTCTTACAGCTTCTGAAAAAATCATCAGTCTCAAGGCCTAAGCAGGTGCGTCCCTATCAGGTAATATCCGCTCAGCACTCCCACTATAGCTGATCCGTTATCTGACAGTCCGAGCGGGACGTCCCCGCAACCAATATGCTGCTCGAACCCCATTCACCATTCGTTTTCATTCTCGACAATTTTTGGCGGCGTCTTGAGCCTCAATAACTGATAATTATTGATTCTTTAAGTCGCCCTCGATATTCTTTAGTCAGGTTTTTTCGGTGCCGATCACTGAATTCTCCAGTCTGCGGGACGGTTTCGCCAGAGAAGTTTACGTGGCAGGTGCTTGTCATCCATTCGGCAAACATGGCCAAACCCCCGATGTCGACGTTTTGGTATTTCTCTTCGATCAGTGTCTGGTGATCACATTTTTGTCTAACTGTCTCGTTTTGAAGGCGATCCCGGATTGAGACACCTAGAATCTGTAGGGACATCGTCCTACTACTTCCGGTCGTACTTAGTCAAGGAGACTGGTTACAAAAAACGCAGTCGACCGAGGCTAAGTAAGAAAAAAATAAATTAAAAACTTTTGACGTTCAAATAAAAAATCTAAGAGTTGTCAACAAGTTTTAAAGAAATAAATATATCGGGTTTTAAATTTAATTTAAAGTTATATAAAATAAATAACCAGCATCACCGTAATTAAATATACTTATGTATAAAACAAAAGTGTTAATATAAAATATATGTATATAAAGACTGTAATAATAAATGTTAAAATTTCAAACACAAAACGAACATTTATTATTAAAAGACGAAGTGTAAGCTATTAGGAAGCTAACTCCTAAAGTGGTGACCCCGACGTGATATGAACACTTTAGGAGTTAGCTTCCTAATAGCTTACACTTCGTCTTTTAATAATAAATGTTCGTTTTGTGTTTGAAATTTTAACATTTATTATTACAGTCTTTATACATATATTTTATATTTATATTAACACTTTTGTTTTATACATATATTTAATTACGGTGATGCTGGTTATTTATTTTATATAACTTTAAATTAAATTTAAAACCCGATATATTTATTTCTTTAAAACTTGTTGACAACTCTTAGATTTTTTATTTGAACGTCAAAAGTTTTTAATTTATTTTTTTCTTACTTAGCCTCGGTCGACTGCGTTTTTTGTAACCAGTCTCCTTAACTAAGTACGACCGGAAGTAGTAGGACGATGTCCCTACAAATCTGCCTCTAGCATCGCATTTGGAAGACCTCGAGCTTGTTGACGTCCGACTTGAGCAGTGCCTACGTTTCCGATCCATAAAGAAGAATCGGAAGGATCAACGTTCGGCAAAGGCGTACTTTCGTTTTGATGGTAATATTTGTTAATTTCCATATGCACGAGGTGCTGTTGCCTGGCTGATGCGGCTGTGAACTTTGGCCGTCGATGCCACTTTCGTTTCGTCAAACTAATGATCCCAAATATTTGAACTTCGGAACCTGTCCAAATTGAGATGAACACTGGTCGGTCCGTTTTAAGCACTTGGGTCTTTTCTCCTTTGATTTTAACCCGTATGAGTGAGTGGGCGATGCGGGAAATGTTGTATAAGATGTCCTTTGCTTCGGCATATGACGTGTCGGCGCACACGGCACTATCGTCGGCGAACATCAAGTAGTATACGAATTTGTTATCGTCGTATCGAATTCCGCGCCGTCCATCGAATACTTCACGCATAATCGCGTCGATCACAACGTTGAAGAAATGTGGCGAAACGACGTCTCCCTGTCGAACACCCGTTTGAATCGAGAACTCCTCGGATAAGTCAGATACGAACGCTGCAGGTTGAGCCTACGAACGACGGACGGACGCTAGGAGAAGTTGGACGAATTCCAATGGCACGTGTTCGGTTTCCAAGGCTCTCCACAAGCTGTTCCAATCGAAGCAATCGACAGCGGATTTGAAAACGATAAAAACGACAACAGTTCGTTTGCCGCAACGAATTTTTTCTGCCATTAGCTGACGGAGAGGGAATATTTGATCAATGCATGCTGGAATGGCTCTAAACGCCGTTTATTCTTTCTGGCTCGTTCTAGCTCTGGATGTTTCTGTAGCTTCGACTGCATGATGCATGCCGACGATCTAAAGGAGGCTAATACCGCGATAATTCTTACATTCCCCCGACTTCGACTTTTGTCAAAATCGGGACAACGATCGATTTCTTTTACGGCGACAGGACACGATCCCTTGGATTTGGTTGTTATTAGGATTTGAAGTTGTGATACAATCTCACCAGTGGCGGATCCAGAGACGACTTCTGGGGGGGGCCCTCGTCTAACATGCGCATTTTTTTGTTTACTTGCTCTAATTTTCTTATTTTTGCTCCCGCTGTCCCTTTTACCCTTCTAGAGGGGATTTAGTTACAAACTAAATTAATAATCAATGATATTTTGTTAATAATATTTATTTTAATAACACTTATAACAATTATTAAAAAATCAAAAGGCGTTAAGCAAACCTGGGAAAAAATATTTGATATATAAGTTATACATATATAAAGCGTTATATATAAAATATGTCCATATAGATATTTATGAAACAGGGAGGATAATATAGGTCACGACGGGAAGATAATATAGGTCACGGCCACGTTGTGTGTGCCTTCAAACTGCGAATTTATATCGATGTGCGCCTGTCTTCGCAAATCTTGTTATTATTTTGTTTTCGTCAACGGTAAGGTCTTGGTGGACATTGAGGAGTGCCAGGCCAACTAGTCGCTCCTGTTCCATCGTGGAGCGCAACCACGTTTTGAGGCGTCGCAGAGTCGAAAATGTTCTCTCTGCCGTGGCATTGCTGACCGGAAGGCTCGCCAAAAGAAGAACAAGTTTGTAAATAAGGGGAGACGTCTCTTCATCACAAAACGACAGAACCTCAAGAGCTGTGACTGGTAGATTGGTGACGTTACCCTCTTCCTTCTCGCGCTGCCACTTGACTCTCCAAAGATCAATCTCGGATTGAAGTAGTTGGATTCCAGCATCGATATCTATTTGCAACTGCAGCAGGCTGCCAAAACGGCGCATGACATCACCGACGTACTCATTACATTCCTCTGGAGGAATGGAAAGAATGTTCTCAGGAAACAGGAACGGTAGATGGAAGATATCGAGTGTCTCAGCGGAGAATCTTTCGTTCATGTCTTCTAAGATATGATCCAAAAGAGGAATATAAGTTGAGAAACGATAGTATGTCTCGGGTGAGTCCGTGGTGTAATTGGCACGCTGGGTTTGCCTGCCACATCGCCGAGGGATGGATAGCTGTACATTTAATTTGGAGGCAAGATCTTCAGCCCGTTCCCATATTATCTTAAAGTGTTTCTCCGCATCTTTACGACGATTATTGAGTACAGAAATTGTATCCGCAACTTTGCTTGCACCTTCCTTAAGATCAAGGGACGGCTTTTGAAGTACTTTGCTCAGAGGCAAGGTTAGAGACAAGACATCACTCAGACACAACATAGAGATAAAAAATTGACTGTCACACAGAGAAGATGCTAAAGAAAATGCTTTTGCTGAGGTAGTGTTGTCTTTCCATTCAGAAATTTCATCGAGAGCTTTGACGATTTTTGGAAGGTCAACAGAGAACTGAATTACGCCGTCGTGTCGCTCACACCAACGGGTTTCGCACAAGCCACTCAATGCACCTCCAAGGGTCTTATTGAGAACTGTGCGACGCTTTGGATAATTAAAAAAATCAATTATTTCCTTCATAACTCCTATGGCGTTCTTGATAACTGGCACTTTGTTAGATCTCCCCAAGGAGTTATTAAGTTTGTGGTTATAGCATGGTGCTCTCAGAGCGTTAGTAGCCTCCTTTTGTATTTCAGATACTGCACCAAACTTCTCAGACATCATAACCGAGCATCCATCAGTTCCAATGCCTACACAATTCTTCAGAGGAAGTTGGAGATTTTTTAGTTTACGGAGTACTATATTTCCAAGTGCTTTTCCAGTAAGTGAAAGTTCTCCCTTGCTCCCGGTGGATTTATCAGCAGTTTGTCGGCTTTGAGACTCCTTCAAAATTTCGGCGTCATTCCCAGAGTCATATTCTTCTTCCTCTTTCGCCAGATCTTGGAAAGCGTTTACAAAGCAAATAAAATCCTCCTTGATGTTATCTTTGTGAACATATCGAAGGATTAAACTTATCTGGGAAGTATGAGATATATCGGTGGTCTCGTCAAATATGATGCTGTAAAACGAAGCCTTCATTACATTTCCCACGATTTGATCAGAAATCTCTTGCCCACAGCATTGAATTATCTTGTTCTGAATAGTTTTGCTGATGTATGTGGCACGCGCCGACGTTGTCTCTAGATGCTTTTGAAGGAGGGTATCTCCTGCGTCCACTCTAAACCTTAACAAATTTCTAAAAACTCCTTCTTGCTGAAAGTGACGTGAGTCAGCACCAATTTTTATTATACCATCATCTCTATGTCCTCGGAGGGGAAGATTATTGCGGCCGCAGAAAATAATTGTTTTCACAATTGGTGTGAGGCGTTATCTATTCTCTTTTATTTCATTCAGCCTCTGTTGATTAACGAGGCTCGCAACATCTGCTTCTGGAGAATGATAAGTACGAAGAAAATCTATGGCGGCTTGCTCGGCTTGCACATGATAATTATTCCTACTATGAATTTCTAAATCACCATTCTTTCCCATTAGATCTTTATAATTCCTCAAAGGCTCGGTAACCAAATGTTTCAAATTGGTTGTTTTGTGCTTTCCTCCGACAGCTCCAGTTACAAACCAAGGACAATACTTGCAAAAAAGCCCTTTGAGAGATGGGGAATAGACCAACCATTTATATTTAGGATTCTTGAGATGGTGGTCATGCAGATACCTCCGTTTCGTTCCTTTATTGTGAACTGAAAAGGGGAAGACAAATCCCGGCTCTGGCACCCATGGATTTTTGATCAGCTGAAACTTGGTGTAATCATCAATATGTTTGCGGATATACTGTCCAATGTCATTCTGCACGAACACGATGCCTGTTTGTTGTGAAGGAGACGATACTGGCGGCGAATCCGCAGGAGGAGTAAAAGTATTATCTGAGTCCATATCCGTTACGTCAGTTAACGAAGAAGGTCTACCAACTTCTCCTCCATCAGATTCAGCTCTATCAACCTCATGTAAACGACACTTTTTCGCAGGCTGAAAAAATGTATTTATCTTCTGCTGTGGCTGCGATCGTTTCTTCGTGGATTGCTGGTGCGCCTCCTTAGAGATAATAAAAAATAGTATATAAGGTAAATTATAATGAGATGAACAAATAGAGCGAGGAGCATTTGTTCAAGTTATTTGTAAACGGATCATAAAATAAATGAATAACTCTAAAAAACCATAAAGACACACTAAAATACTAAATTAATCTAAATATACAGCCTTGTGCAAAAGTATTATGCTAGGTTTCCACTTGTCGTTTTGAAATTGACAAATGGCCTATTATGACGTCATTTAGAAAATTCGCAAGTGGAAATAGCGAAAAACTGCCTATAATTGAATTGACCAACAGCACTTGTCAATGACTTACCAAGAATTTAAATGATTGGTGCCGTTGGTTACTTCAATTATAGGCAGTTTTTCGCTATTTCTACTTGCGAATGTTCAAAATGACGTAATAATAGGTCATTTATCAATTTCAAAACGACAAGTGGAAACCTAGCATTAGGCACCCTATGGAAAATCGAGTAAAATGGGTATGGAGTCAGGATAAATGAAAAGGAACTCTCTTTGGATGTTCTGAATGTTTTTCTTTAAAATTACTCATAAATAGTCGTCAGTTGATTGCGGGGGCCAATGCAGCAACTTTTACAAAATTTCACAAATCTATGTCATTGAACGCGCTGATTTATGATTTGATTTTAAATCTTCTCGGAATGGTTATTGTGGTTTTTTTGTCGTATGTAATACACAAATTCAGACACAACAGAATAAATTCCGGGAACTCCTTTCATAGATAGAGTTAAAAAAGATGGGTGCCTAATACTTTTGCGCATGGCTGTATGTATATATAATTCAATTATTCACTATGTTTCTATTTTTATCTACCAGGTATTTTATTATAATATTTTATTATGAGGTCCGGTACTCACCATTCTTAAATAACAAGATTAAACTATTGAATGTTTATGCGCTTGCAAAATAAAACTCGGCGCCTGTTTGTTGCAAGGATGCGATGGCAAAAACTATCGTCGTCACACTGTGGTTTTGTTTATTAATATAATGTGAAAATACACTTTGCTTCACTTGTGCGCGTTACAACAGTCTCTCGCCTTGTAAGTATTCCAACGGAATGAGCTAACAATTGAGAAATTCGGAAAAAACGAGTGGTCGACAAGGCTACTTTTACTGCATTATGCTATAAACATGCTACGGGCGAAAATAGTTGCCACAGCGACTGGCAAAAACGAATAGAACACAGTGAATCGCTACCAAGACTTTTTCTACGAAACTGTGAAGGTCGTTGATTTACAACACGAAACCGATACATTCTCAGAAATATGCTGGAGTAGGTCAGCGTGCCCCCAATTATATACGTTGTCTTTTATCTTTATTTTGTGTAAGAGTTCGGCAATGAAACGTGTATTGTAAATTTAAATATAAATATAAATTAAATTAACCGACCATAAGCCTAAGGAGAGAACGAATTCATCCCGCCATCCGCCAAGCATGTTCCATGTCGGACCACCAAAAAACTCGCCCATTGAAAAAATCTCAAATAGTTTCCGAGATATTAGCGTTTGAACATAAACCGAGACAAATTTTTTCTGAAAAAAACAGGCGTTCTGTTTTCACTTTTGCATGGGTCTGGGAGCCAATGTTAGCATAGAAAGGGTTAGGTAAAAACGAAGTTTGGGCTCGTGTCAAGTAGCGGGTCTGGGCTGTAGTGCTATTTAAAAAAAATAATTTAAGACTCTTGGGGGGGGCTCGAGCCCCCGGGGCCCCCCCCCCCCCCCCCTGGATCCGCCACTGAATCTCACACACACACAAACACATCACCTCTCAAGCCGTAGAGGACTCCGACTATGTCTTCGATTTCCATTCCAGTCTCCATATGAAGCAAATAGACAGACTAAAGCCAACATAAGGTGAAATTTGTTTCGGACTTTTAAAAGTAAAGGTATAATTAAATCAAAAGAACACTAGACTGTACGAAGTTTGGATGTTGTAAAAAGTTGAAAACTATGAGCAGACCAAAGTAGCATAGAAAAAGAGAAAGATTGTAACCTTTATTTAAAGTGGTAACATCAGTTAACTTTATTTTATACAATGTTGCGGTTTCAACTTGCCTAGAGCAGCTTCAAACTTTCCTGACTACATAATTGTTTTAATGAAGCACCAGTCTTCCTTCCCTCGCTGTTGTAAAATTTGCGAGCAATGGGAGTATATACTTATTAACCAACGTAATTTACAAAATTTGTAAGGACACCCTGTTCACATCTTTGTACTTGTAGTAACTTGAACTCATTCTATTTGCCAATTATTACAGGTCGTTACACAGAATATATGTATAGGTTGTGGAAGTCGAAGACTATAGAAGGGATAGCACATCACATCATGGAATTTCTAGCAAAACACATAACATATTGAAGTTGCTATTTTAATAAGCCATTGGCAGACTAATTGCTTACGTAAAGACCTACCTTCTTTTGTTCCCATCACCCATTTGCTTAACGAAATTTTCACCGAAAAGTGAATTACATCTTATTACCATAAACAATTCAGTTATGTTCCTTGTAGATGGAGAGCACACAATTTCGCCATCTCCGCTCGCTAATCCTTCACATCACAGTCTGGAATACAAATCATTTACTTAAAAACTTGTCAGACACTGCGAATAACGAACTTGGCAAGCGCACCTAAAAGTCACTAGCCTTATCTTCTTCATCATTGTGGAGGAGGACGAGGCCACGGAAAAAAATTGATGGAATTTCATTAACACCACCATGAGAAGAAAAGGCGTAACAAGATTTCGTCTAGGTCTAAATTTAATTATTGGAACATTGGTGTCGATGCTGGGGGTTGAAAGTTGTATCAAACTTTTGGTTGTCCTGTATGTAATTACAAACTTTTACCCACGGTGGTGATGGAAAATGTATAGAGAGTAAGTATAGTGCCCGAACAGAGCTTCTTGGCTCGAAGAATGTTTCAAAAAAAAAAAAATATATCCAATATACGCAAAAAAGGGAAAATCATCGGCTAACTTTTCACAAAAAACTTTTGTTTTTGTTGGGGTTTTGTCCTAACAAATTTCCATTCTTGCCATTAACACTCGCCAGCTCGAAAGTGCCCTATGTAGCTTCACTTACCACCGCATAGTAGGGCAAGGTCTCTAAAGTGGACAAACCACCATTCTTCCTCCATGCGGGGCCAACGTCAATTGATGAGATTTTGTAAGTGCGTCCAAGGGGGGTGGCTGATGCTGCTATGGCTTTAGCTGTGGCTAAGCCTGATGGAAATTAAAACTTTCCAAAACATACATACACCCACACAGAAAACAGGAAGCTATAGACTCTATATACATATAGTATAGAGAGTATACTTTTGATCATCCCCTAGCCGTAATCCCTTGCAGGTCATTCTGTCCGTGCCGATAGAAGTCAACCCCTAACTATTTTGGAATTCCGCAAAACTATTACCGAAGACGATGCTGGAGACATTTCAGGAAAAATCTCAGTTGTTGATCGACAATTTATATATACAAAAAAAAAGGATCTTTTTTTCGTCCTTAAGAGAGAAAATAGAAAGTTTTTCCCAACCCAACTAAAATTACCCCTTGTCGTGGTGTGGAACTTGTGCTAAGAGAATTTCTTCCTTATTTTTTTCGTCCTTTTAGATAAAGGTTAACTGAAAATGATGTGAAAAGCAGCGTTTTTCATTTCACCCTCAGAATTTCAGTCGCATTTTAATTAAAGGATAATTTCCGTAGAGAGAAAGGCAGATTTTCACAGGAATTCGCAATTAAAGCGGATTTTTTTTTATATTAAATTCTAAAATGTTTTCCTATTTACTTTTTTTTTATTCATTTCTGTTCTTATTTTACGCTATATAGGTACGAGAATTCCGGGAACTACCCTGCGGAATGTGTGCATTCTGGGTTTTTGTAGTGAAAAATAAAATTCTGTCTTTTTGGTTAGTAATTCGCATTTAATTTTCATTTAAATGAGAAAAAATCTACCATTACACCATGCTTTGCGACCCCTATATACGAGACGGGATGGAGGGTAATTTAGGAAATGTAGTTTATATTTTCTGATCTTAAATGTTTTTTTTTTTTTGTTTATATCCATGTAAATTTTTAAAGTAATTTCACTAGAATATTTCAGTTGTAAGCCAATTACGAAAGTCGGTCAAGGGCGGGTTCTGGTTGGATTTTTGGATAGGGGAGAGATAATGCACGATTAAAATTTAGATCCTTGAGTATATAATAGAATATAGTTTCGTTCATTTAATTTCCATTTCTGCCATACTTATTGCAGTAAACACCATTAAATGACTTTAATCATTGTCTACATTAGAGGATTTCTGCATAGCAAAATGCCCTATGTTAAATGATGGCCCAAAATCAAGAGAATATTAAGACTAGACTAATGGAAATTTAATCAAACATACAAGCCTTGGATATCTGTAACTATGCCCTAAAAGGGAGGATGGGCTCATATGACCAGGCTGTAGCCCATAAGCCTAATTAACGTAACCGAAAATTTCACATTCTGTACTTGTCGAGCTTTTGAGCTGCACAGATACACTCTCTAAATATAATGATGGCGGCATAATAACTATCCGTGAGATACAATGGACAGGGGAGGGGATACACAAGAAATAATAATTTTGCGGCTGGTTTTATGGATATCAAAACGGTGGATGCTATCGTTATTGGCTGTAATGAGTTAGGCGTAAGGCTGTGCACAGTTCACCAGAGAGGAAAATTTTAGAATATAAACCTCATAAACGTTTCCGTACCTACAGAAGTGTTCGCGGATGATGAAAAAGAAGAAATCTTCGAGGTAACTTTTGCAAGGGGATTAGAATATGAAAGTACATAGATCTATTCAGGCAGTTGTCCTTTATTGACGACTTATCTCACATGCCGCAGCTTCGTACCTCTCGTTGGATTTACACAAGGAAAATCAATTATGAAAATCAATTATGATGAGGAGATATCAGCACATATATATGTGTGCAGTGGACACAATCCTGTCTTTTCCACTCAAATATAATTTCTCTACAGAAAGCTGGTTCAGTTACGGCATGAATTCCTCTTAGATCCTTGTCTCCATTTCTGGATGCACGCAACATTCTTCGTTCATTCTGGTCCTATAACAAAGTCGATCCCATCATCCTTCCAAAGATGCATCCGTTCATCAACTATCGTAGTGACCTTACTACTTAAGACCATCCGTCAAGATTATTGGATTAGGTCCGATCACCTGTCATATAAACAAATGTTTCTCATATATGTTCGGATGACGTGACTCTAAAAAGCTGGTCCAATGCTAGCTGGAGACCCCAGCAGTGAAAGTAGTTGACCATAATATGGATATTATCATCCGGAAGCAAAGCATGCTTAGGTATTTGGGAGTGATGATTGACCGAAGGCTCGATTTTGGGGTGTATTTGGCGAGCATGACGGAAAAACCTTCTGCCATAAGCACAGCTGGCACCGGAGAGCATCCTGAACTAGATGATGAGCGCGGAGGATTTGTGGAGAAAGCTGTAAGTAACATGCCCGGGACCTTAAGCAAAGCAAGGCTCAATGAAACGGAGAAAGCCAAAGAAATGTCAGAGATAGCATTTAGACAGCTGATCCAGCCGAGTGGCACAATATCGTAAGACGGTCATGCGGCGATAATGAAACATGAACGAAGTGGCTTAGACCAGGGGCCGGTTCGTGTATGGCGAACGACGATAACCGAACGAAAAGAAATTGAAGTCGAAAAATTTTGTCGACGAAAATTTTAGCGTTCGCATAGGTCGAAAGAAAATTGTTCGTGTCCTAATGCAAAAACTCGATAACCCAAGAGCTTTCGAGTGCCTTTCGCCGGCTTCAGACGAAAATTTTCAATTTTTTCGACTTACACGAACCCGAGACGAAAAAAAATTTTCGTTTTCGACATACAGGAACCGGCCCCAGGTACGAGACCCACAGAACGGAAAGGCAGGATCTTTTTGACAGAATGCTGTCCATCACGGTATACAGAAACAAGGTAATGTAAAAGACTGTATATCGTAAACGATATTTTAGTGCTGACGTCACGTGGGGCCCGCTTTCCATATAAAATCGAAACTGTTGTTGTTGTTTCTGCATTAGGGCTGACGTCTCTAGGCGCCCACTTTTTACGATATTCGAAGCTGTCGTCTCTTTTACATTACCTTATGTTTCTGTATACCGTGGCTGTCCATTATACCTCCTGAGGTATGAACACTTATATAACCATTGACTTGGGTAGCCAACTGTATCAAAGAGACGGAACATCACTGATCCGTATTGTTCGGGCTTCTAGGGACCCTTTAAAGCTGATGAAACCAGATCGAAGTAATGCCTTTACGGCTTTTTTCGGCCTGGACTTGATCGTAATGAAAAAAGGGTTCGTTTTTTTATCAGTACGAATTTGACGTCTGATTTCGGTCCTTCAGCATCTTCTGTCTTTGGACATGGGCTCATAGGGAGTCTAGCAAATATCCTCGCTACTCGACTGATGGAAGACTCTCACCTCTGCCTAGTAATAAAAACATCCCAGAGGCTCGTAGTTCAATTTCACTCCGCTCTTACAGTAACTAAATTATTTTTGAATACTGGTCAGCATTTTGCAGGAGTACTGTTGAACGGACGGTGAAAGCATAAAACCAGCATGTTGGCCATGGCAATCGTTTCATTTTTTGCTATATGTACTATCTTTCCCAGCAAAGCCAGCCATCCGAAATTGCACTCAATAATAGAAAGGTCTACACTACAAAGGGAAGTACTTATCAGCTTGAGTATACTAAATTTGCATGAAAGCATATCCACAAAGCTATTACCATGATTTCCAGACCATGTAACAACACAAGGCCTCTCATACTATTTTAGAATTATACTGGAACAAAAGTAGGCAGAGCCAAGATAATCCATCCATCCATCCATCTAGGGGGCCAGGTTAAAAAGCATTTCCTTGTCTAAGTCTTTGTCGTACTTCTCTTCTGTCATTTCATTTTGGAGTGAGTTATTTGTTGCATATTCGATCAGTTATACCCAACTTCTATCTCGTATAGCCTCTCTCTGTTTATCGAGTCATATACCTTTTCAAAGTCGACAAATATCTGGTATATATCTTCATTCCTTTCTCAGGTTCCTCCAGAATTTGTTTTAAGGTCAGGAATTGGTCCTGACCTGTTTGTCCTAAAACCAGCTTGATATTCTCCTATAAGGCCTTCGGCTATAGGTTCTAGATTTTATTTCATAAGGATTGTGAAGGTTTGGTATCGCTAAGGAGTTGGATGCCTCTGTAGTTTTTACAGGTTAATTTATGTCCTTTCTTGTAGATTGAACATATAATCGTTTTCTTCCAGTCATCTGATATAACTTATTCCTCCACATAAGGTTCATAATACTTGCGGTCCTGATTTTTTCTTTTTGGTTGAAGACTTCCTTCCTTGCTCTTGTAGGCCTTGCGATGTACCTACTCTTGGTGGCTCTGGCATCTTCCTTCAATTGCGGCTCTACAGTCCTGGTCAAACCTATCACTTCTAGTCTGTCTGGGGGCGCAGCCTAGTGCCTCATCTGCTGCCCCCTTTATGTTGCTTTTGATTTGCTCCCATTTGTCGTTGGGCTGCTCTTCCGCCTCTTTCAAGTTCTGTACGACAGCATGCTGGTAGGCATCTGTTATTTCTGCCAGTTTTAGCTTATCTATATCGTATTTTGGTTAAGTTTGCCCTCTATGCGTTTTGATTTCTATCCGGGTTCTCAATTTCATCTTGACTAGTAGTCCATTCAAAACGCGGGGGGGGGGGGTGTTCCAAAATAACACCGTTAAGAAAATCGAACCCTAAGCGTTTTTGGGGTCGCTGATCACGAAAATCGAGGTCCCGCGGTCCTAAAATTAGGGCGTCATCCCTAAAAATGCAAAAAACACCCCTTTTTAGGGGGTTTTCGCGATTATTTCAGTAATAATGTAAACTAATGCGATGAAATGCACTTTTTTAATATTTATTTGCGAAGGTGGTTGATTTATACTAACTTAAGGCGAACTTAATGGTAAGGGGTACTCCTAAAGGGTTGAAAGTCCCTAAATTGGCGAAAAATGGCAAAAATTGTAAAAAAAAAATTTTTTAAGCTTATGCTTTAAATTCGATTGTGGGCGTAGTGTCAGGCAAAAATAAATTATTTTCAACCCTTAGGGTTCGATTTTCTTAACGGTTCGATTTTCTTAACGGTGTTATTTTGGAACACCATAACGCGCGTTTTGAATGGACTATAGATAGTGGTTCGAGCCACAGCACGTTCCTCTCATTGTTCTTACATCCCAGTATACTCGTGGTGCCACGCTACCACGTCTGGTGACTGCTACGCCAGCTGATGGATATTTGTGTGAGGGAACATTATTAAACTTACTACCATTGAGTTTTGAGCTAGCGAATATCGATCAATCTACTACCATTGTCATTGGTACCGCTGTGTAGGCTATGGTTTCCTATGAGACTAATGTTATGTAGTCTTGTTTTAATGCGAAGCGTGCATATTGTATTGCTTACAATATTGAAATCCCGGATAAGTGATTTAAATCGATTATCCCACTATGGGTCCATTTCGTTTCTTGAAGGGGTGTGATCTTTATGTTATATTTTTGTAGTACTAATAAAAGCGAACGCAGAGCGCCCGTTCTGTTGAGCGCCCTGACTTTCCATGTTCCAAGATCGATTTCTATATTCCGTTGTCTGAGTAGTTGCCTAGAAGATTCGTGACGGGAAGATTTTTTCGATGAAAGGTTGTCAGCCTGCCCTGTACCTGGGGGACCAGTCCGGTGTTTGCTTTGTTTCGAAGCGCAAAACACTCGCCTTTCACTCTCCTCAGTCTGTTACTCTTGTATAGACAATGGTATCCAGGGGTCACCCGATGTAACGTCAACATCTTCGTGGAGATTGAGGTAGGATTCAGTAGTATATCGGAAGATCTTAGATCGTGTAGGCCTTAGATCGCAGAAGGCGTTACTCGAGATTTATCTCTTTTATGTACCGGCACTAACAAAGGTCCCTGAGGCTGTTACTACCATTTGACCACCCCCTATGCTACGAATCCGTTTAGCTGTAAAAACGTAGCAATATTTTCTCCGACTTTAATAATATATGCAAAATAGGCATATATAATGCGACCTATAGAGAGTTCCGGTGCTATCATAGTATATTCTGATTTCAACTCCACATCAACATTGAGTTGTGCTCTTATCGTGCGACACAGTTTATTTCGAAGGTTTCGTCAAGCTCTAGTGTCTTTGTCAAGCCACGGTTCCGATAGTTTATCCCTATTTTTTACTTTTAGGTACGTACTTGCCGATGACTTGAAAAATAATATGATAGAAATAGAAGGTTGAGACTATAGCTGCCAGATTGTCACCTGTCACCCTAAAGTATTATGTTGTTGGGATAGCACACCTAGTCTTTGATCAATAATGCTACCTACATTAGTATTACATTTTAAAATAGAAGTCTGTCAAGGCTATGACCAAATGAGCTCATTATGTAAACCTTTATTTATCTAATTGGTTCTTTCACACTATAAATCTTCAGAGTTGCTTCAAAGAAGAGGATTAAATTGTCCTGCAAAAAAAACACATTTTTGATGAGCTCGTCTTAATAAAAGGAAATGATAACAATAAAAATAAATGATTGCAATGAAAGAAAATCATCTGTAGTACTAAATTGCATTTTCTGACAGGAAACGTTTGTGAATTTACTACGTCATATATCAATCAATTTGCTATCTGTTTTTAATCACAAATTATTACTAACAAAAACGAAACTCATCAAACATAATTAAAACTAATAAAATCTTTGCTTGCAACAGTGGCCATAAAATCAAGCAAAATGTAATCCAATTTGAAATTAAATTTTATATTTTATTGTCGGGTTTTTGTTTTATTATTTACCTGCGGTCGACCTGCAATGATCAATGATAATCTCTAAGCTATAGTCAAGTCTGTAATCAACATACATTAAAATTTAAATTAACTTTTCCCAACCAATGATTAAATTTATTTGTTGCAATATTTACCAATAAACGTGCATAATTGAATGCAGTTTTCATGCATTTTCTAGCATTCATATCGCGATCATTAAAATTTTTAACTACTTACCACAGCAATTACTCGGGGAGAGTGCCTCTAGTGAGTAGCATGGATGCTTGCATGTTTTTAAAGCGGAAATAAAATGCATGACGCCTTTCGACCAAACCAACTATTGAAATAAACCATTTCCTTAAGGGCAGGCAGAACACTCTTCTTAATTCCAGTTGTTTCTTTCTATTTGATTCAAGATCTTCAAGATCTTCGCAGTTGACGATCACTTTAATGAGATCCACTTTCTGGGTAATAAATTTTAACATCGATGGTCACTTTCCTGCCTTTAAGAAATGGAGCTAAAGATTGAGTGGTATGTGGCCGAGACCAGAAGCGATCCGTTCAAGTATGACGATCATCATTGTATATATAGTAGAGACGACCCTCGGCTGGTTAAAGAAAGGCTGAAAATCTTTCTAGTGGTTTAATAACCAGTGAATAATAATCATAACGACATGAAGAAAAATTCACGGTAATCAAAATGAAATCATGAGCCTCATGGGTAGCCTCTCTTTTAATCTGTAATCATCCGACATTGCAGATGAAGAGTTCAAGGGCTTAACGCAGTGATGACTGACTATATAGAAGCGCTACTATTAGAGCTGCTATTGTAACTTGTCTACTTATAGAAGGAACGCGGTGGTGTGGTGGATGAATATATGTATATGGAAGGTAAAAAGGTAAGTGTTGTGGCGGTTTCGCATTCAAGACCAGCCATCTTTTAGCTTCGGGAAGTATGTGATTAGTCATGAGAGTAGGCATTGATGCCAGGCTATTGCACGGCTATTCTGATTTATGAAAAAGAAATTACGTCTAAATCTTCAGCTTAATGACAAAGAAATTGGATGCTGGCCACACGAAGACCGCAGGCACAAGGTGCAATAGAAATGAAGTGAATTTTTGTGGTAGAGAAGATGTATAAAAGTTTTTGTGCTTGCCTATATGAGATTCAATGAGGATTTGGATTTAATTATGTCTGGTTTGAAAGTGTAATTTATTTAAATTGAGTCAAAAAAGGTGTGAAAATTACATTAGAATTGAATTGAATATAGAATTATTATAGTGGAATTCCAGTGAGAATATTCAGTAATAAATTATTGTTTTTTCTGGCTATTAGGTGTCAAATAGAGAATAATATTTTTCATCATCTTTAAAAATATTAAAATTTTATAAAATTACACCTGATTAAATTTATAGGGTATGCCTCATCTAGCGTACGGTGTTGTGGTGATTGAGAGACATGTCGATAGAGAAATTTTCTCGTAAATTCCTCATGAGGGCCTCACAATGGTTAATCCCACCATATGCTTTATGAGGGTCGATTAAAAAATTAAATATGTTTCAGATATTTCGATTAGGTTTATGATTTTTTCATGTGAAAGACTATGGCACCTTTGTACCGCCTTCGGACGCCCACTATATCATACGAAAAGCTACAATCGGAAAGGCAGCAGAGAAACGACTGAAGACAACACCAACATCCGGTTTTATCCCATCGACTACCATCCAATACTTCATCCAGGTACCACTACCTGTCGCTGTAGTAGGACTTGCTTGCCCCAATGTAATTATTGGTCTATGTTGGAGGAACTGAGCTTGTTAACCTGCGAGGGATCGGTATGGACATCCATGAGAAGTTAATGCAAAGAGGTACTTCGTCTTTCCTCCCTCTTCGATAATTTTCCTTGCATCCTGGCAGTCCCGTTCCCCGTCCAGATCGCTTCCACAATTTTAAGCCAAGGAGTTTCTCTTGCCGATAGAGGCAGCCAGGAATACTCGTGGGACTTACATGGATAAAAAAATTAAATTAAAAAAAAGGAAAATTGCTTACCTCAAGCATGACGGCAGCACAGCCCGGACACGATAATTGAGACGAATACCAACATTGCGAGTGCGAGCTATAGCACACCCGTTTTGGACCAGTCAGTCAAAACGAATTTAGGAAAACGGAGGTCGGCTGGCACGCGGACGCAGAAGCAGTACCAGAAGAGAGCTGTATTCATTCTTGGTAATATGCATGAGCTGAACCCGTTCGATAAAAATAAGTTGCAGATGATTATTATTGAAAGAAGCAGAAAACGGCTGGCATAAAATGGAGGAGGAACAGAAAAGATATCTATCCTCTTCAAAAAAGAAGATGTAGCGACTGGCCAGGGTGCCTCCAAGAAAAGACTGCTGTAACAGGTACAGCAGCACGAAGTGAATGACAGAAGAGCCCTTGCTGAGCAAGGCGGTTAGCTCTTACTAGCAAGTGGCCTTGATCAACGAGATTAGCCTAAGAACCGGGTAGAGGTGGAAACTAAACAATCGGAGATGGTTTTAGACAACATAATTTTAGGCAAAGGAGGACCAACGCCCTGGTAACACACCTCGGAGTTAGTTATAGGATTTATGATGATCAAATGTGAACACAGGCCTTCAAGGACTTCCTTCACTAAGATCAGTAAATCTTTGGAAAACAATAGTCTCAAGCTCATTTAAGCTGCGGATATCCCGAGAAGACCCACAGTCCACATCTAGTTGAATAACGTGAAGCGTGAAACCGGAAAGCTTTCCAGCACCTCCAAGGTCAAAATAATGGGGCTCCAAATGATGACTAGGTCAGAATCAAAACAGAGGAATCGAAAAAGAATCGCGTTTCATTCTTCCTAATTTTCAACGGTAAGTTGCTCAAAATATTGGAGAAAAATTAAAGCCGCCTAAGTAAAAAAGTCGATTTAAAATGCTTACAATGCTCAAAATGGTCCCCAAAAACATATTAAATAATGAAAAACAGATTCAGAAAGTCAGTTTTTTCAACCAAACCTATGTTTTTTCATTTTTAATACATTTTTGGGGGCCATTTCGGAGCATAGTGCTGTTTTAAAATCCACTTTTTTTACTTGTGCATAATAGTACAATCTTTGAAGAAAATTTTAAGCTCTCGAACGTTGATCCAGCAAAATCTGTGAACCAAGAGGAGCGTTTTTACAAGAACGCATTTTTTTACAAAAAGTGAAATTTCAAGGAAACTGTTCAATGTTTCGAACAAAAATGATACCATTTTTTCAGCTAGCACGAAGCAATATTTGTACCAAATAACAAATATGTAAGTGGCGTTAAACAAAAGCTATTAAAAAATTTAAAAAACTTGATTTTCGACCGTTTTTCCCAATTTTGTCAATGTTTTGTGCCCTAACCTATAATTCAATATACATCAATCGAAAGATAATTTGAATAGCTACAACTTTATAATTTGATTTTTTTCGATCCGAGGTCACGTTTTTCTTTTAATCGCTAAAAAGCGTTTTTTGCACTTTCCGGGATTTTTTAGGTTAGGTTCGCTATTCCAAAATCAAAAAAAAAAAAAGAAAACGTTATCTTTTTTAGATTTTTTTTCCTATATGACCATATTTTTTGTTTCCTGATGGCAGTTATTAGATGGAATTGTGTAGATTGATTGGACTATATACTTACTACATTTGGGATCCTTAATTTAGCTTAATTTATTTATTCTCGTAGCACCTTTGAGGGGACTAGTAATTAGAACAAGATCCTGTTCAGTATATCTCTTATCTCTTTTATAGAGACATATCTTCTTTTTCTCTACAACCGGAATCCGGTCCTGGACTCTCACAACTGTTTTCTCCATCGATTCTGAGCCGATGTCACCAGTTTGGCAATTCTAAGCTCTGGGCTACGCCGTACTTCCAGCGGGCGGAAGTTGGGTCTCCCTGTCGCAGCTCATAGGTCTTACCGCAGAAAACTTTCTTAGCAGGTTCAACTTCACTCATACGAGCTAGGTGCACTCCCCACTGGAGCCTACCGAGCTATATTTTCATCACATCACAACGCGTTAGCGCTCGTAGATCTCGTCGTGTAGAGTCTCCGAACAATCCGCAGAAGTATTTTCCTCTCGAACACGGCTAAGAGGTTTGAGTGCTTTTTGCTAAGCGCCCACATTTCAGATGCATATGTGAGTACCAGTAAAACCATCATCTTTTATAGTAAAAATTCAGACGTTATTATTAGATGCGTGGATTTAAAGAGCCTTGACAGACTATAGTAGGCTTTGTTGCTTGCTTGTTCCATGCATACTTGCACAATTAATTCGTGAATCGCTTGGTGTAATGTAGGCCCTCCAAATTTAACCAGCTCCGCTGGGATGCCGTCTGCACCCGAGGCCTTGGTTATGGCTCTGCTAACTTTTTCTAAGCTTTGTGGCGGCAGCATAGCATTATCATCATACTTTGGTGGAGCCTCTGAATCCTCAGTTAGCTCGCCATTTTAGCAATTTATTAAAGTGCTCTTCCCATCGCTCCAAGATGCCTTTAGGATCAGTGATCAGATTCCCTTCTTTGTCCTTGCAGTATGTGCAACGTGGTGTGAATTGCGTCACACTGCAGACTCTTTGGTAGAATTCCCGCGCCTGGTGCAGCCGTCTCTCTCTGTACTGTTCTTGTTCGCAGACGAGATTTTTCTCCGAGCTTTCCTTTTTACGGTACGCAGAATTCTTACGTTCGGTTGCCAGCTTGCATTCATTATCGAACCAAATGTTCCGATCTCTACAACTTCTGTCTAAGATGGAATCAGCAGTACTAATGGCAGTATTTTAAAAGCGGGTCCAGCTCTCGATGACGACTGGCATCTCCTCCCCAGGACTTACTCTCCAGAACGCTAATTCTAATGCCTGACTGTAGCTGTTTCTGGCCATTTCATTGCGTAGTGCAGCTGTGTTGATTCGAGCCTGATCAGCGGATACAAAGCTTTTCAGCGTTGTAATGCGCTCTTGGAGCACCATACCAACAAGACAGTGATCCGAGTCGAGTTGGCACCTCGGTGCGTTCGTACATATGAGGCATATGCCTGTCCAAAATCGACGAATCGAATAAATTCCTTACCCAGGCTTTCTCCAAAATTTTCTTTAAGATCAGCAACTGGTCCAATGGCGACTTCTTTCATCTTCCCTTATTTTTTCAGGTGTGGTTCGAGCCAAAGCACACTCCTCATTGTTGTTACATCCAGTATACACATGGCGAACTCTACACTCAATTAGGACTTAGTCAATTTGATTGTTTTTTAGTCCGTCCGGAGACTGCTACATCGTCTTATGAATACTTTTGAACTTACTAACATTGACATTTGTAGCGTTGTATAGGGAGGCTATGCTTTCCTTTATCTCCTAGGAACTACTAGGAGTAGTGATAGTGCTATGTAGCCGGGCATATTCTATTACAGGTGTGCAATACAGAAATGATGGCTTCATTTTCTTTTCAAGAGTGAATGCCATTCCAAACTCTCTTCTTCTGCTCGGTGATCCTTGTCGGTTTTGATATCCGTTATTTCAGTGTGATTCCATTTGGTCTCCTATAGAGCTGTAAACCGTTGCATGGGTCGTTGCCATTGAGTTGCATTGAGAGGCATGCTCTGTTAATTCGTGCACGATGGGCTTTTAGGGTGGCAGGCTATTAACAGACAAGAGTGGAGAATATAAACAAGAGTAACCAGAGGTCCCTCGATTTAGGTAACCAGGGATGGAATCAACATCAGATCTTAGATCGTCTTAACAGGTGGCGCTTCTCCCAATGTATTTCTTGAGTGTAACGGCCGCACCAAACGCTACTGCGGCCGTTTCTACCATTTAAGCTACTATTTAACTCCTGGATCACAGTGAAGAATTTTTGGAGCAGCTCCTCGCCACTGGGGTCATCATCAACAATCTACATATGCTTGATAATGATGATAGCTAGTATTAGTAGCAGTATTTTTAAGTATTATTTTTTAATATTAAGGTTTAATAGATTTCCTCCTCACTGTGTTGTTTCTCTCTATCTTCTTTTTTTATTGTTTTCTTCCGCTTTGTTTTACATCTCTTCCCCTTCTATTGTCCTCTGCTTTCTAGATATTCTCCTTGTGGTTGCTTCTGTATTCTTGGTTGTGCGTTATGATAAAATTTATTAATGAATCGTTCTTCTAATCGGGTGTGCAATGTGGGAATGCTACTCAATATTCTCTGTTCCTCCACTTCAGGACTGAATATATGCACTATGAATGCGAGGAGCTTAAAAAACAAAATGGACGAGCTTAGGTATATGTGTGACCGTACTAAAATACATGTTCTGCTAGTAAGTGAGACTTGGCTTAAACCTGAAGTCCCTTCCTCTTTTGTTTCCCTATCTGGCTTTTCGCTGCATCGCAATGATCGTGTTGGTCGTACTGGTGGTGGGGTTGCCATATATGTATCCTCTATGCTTCTATCTAGAGTTGTTGGTAAATCGAGTGGCTCTCAATTTGAGTTCATTGCTGTTGAGATAAAATCTAAATATGATAAATGTGTTGTCGTCAATGTATACTGTCCCCCTAATATATTTAATCCCGATGTTGCTGTTGAGTTTCACAACTTTGTTTCACGTTTCTCTTTTTATTATGACAATATAATAGTTGCCGGGGACTTTAATGTTAATCTGCTTAGGGACAATTCACGTGCAAACTAGCTTAGATTTTTTCTCGCATCTTTGGACTTACATATTCTTAATCGTCTTCCTACTTTTCTGAATTGCTGTAATCCTTCCCTACTTGATGTTCTATCTACTACCTCTTTTGATTCAGTGTTAAAACACAACCAAATTTCTCCCCCTAGCTTCCTTGATCATGATATTCTGTTTCTCTCTATTCGTTTTACCTTTCGCCAGTCTTCCATGCATTCGTCATTTTCCTAACGCGATTATAAGAACATCAATTTCAATCTGCTCTCCGAACTAGCCTCTTCTGTGCCTTGGGGCGATATATATAACACTACCTGTGTTGACACTAAAGTCGATCTCCTGACCTCTTTTATTCGATCTCTCTATGATCGGTGTGTTCCCTTGGTTACTAGAAGATGCAATCTGTCTTCACCTTGTCCTTGGTTTTCGCGTGAAATCCGCGACTTGATAATGCAGCGCGAGTCCATGTACAGACGTTATCGCAGGACTAAGATCCCTGGCTACCTAAGCGAATACAAAAAGCTTCGTAATCTCATCACTAGTAAGGTTATCTCCGCTAAACGCGAGTATTACTCCCGCAAACTGGATCCTGCTTTAAAATCTAAACAACTGTGGCATAATCTTCGTTCTATGGGTATTCATGCTTCGGTGCCTATCCCCTTTAATACTGATGTAAATCGTCTTAATGCATCTTTCATCCAACGTCCTCCTGATCCTATCTCTTCCACCTCTTCTAATTCTGTCTCTTTTGATTCTCTTAGTTCTGATGGCTTTAGCTTCCGATGTGTGGACTCATCCGAAGTTCTTAAAATATTGCTGTCCATCTCCTCCAACAGCGTTGGATTTGATGGAATTTCTCCTCGCTTTATCAAGCTTCTCTCCCCCCTAATTGTGGAAACTATAACACACATTTTTAATTACTGCCTTACAATTTCCCAAGTTCCCTTGCTATGGAAAAAATTCATAGTAATTCCATTACCTAAAAAATCCTCTCCCTCTGACATATCCGATTTTCGCCCTATAAGTATTCTACCTTTCCCAGCCAAAGCTTTGGAGAAAGTCATCTTTATTCAAGTTGTTGGTTATCTTGATTCTAATAATTTCCTCTCTAAATTCCAATCTGGCTTCCGTAAACTTCACAGCTGTGAGACAGCTGTACTAAAGGTAACTACTGACCTGCGTTCTATGCTTGACCGAGGTGACATTGCGATATTAGTTCTTCTTGATTTTTCTAAGGCGTTTGATTCTGTGGTTCAGTCGCTTCTAATTTCCAAGCTTAGCCAGCTCTATAGTTTTTCCTCTTCTGCAACTCGTCTTTTTTCTTCTCTTCTTTCTAATAGACACCAATGTGTGCGGCATAATTCTATTGTATCATCCTTCCTACCTGTACCCTTGGGTGTTCCACAAGGTTCTATCCTTGGCCCTCTTCTTTTTTCGTTGTATGTTAATGATCTCCCTGATATTATCCATGCATGCTCCATTCATTTATATGCTGATGATCTACAGTTATATACTTCATGTCCCCCCAATCGGATTGAATCCTGTATTTCTGATCTCAATAATGTCTTATGCCTGATAAATGAATGGAGCTCTTCCAATTTCCTTAAACTTAATCCTAATAAATCCCAAGTACTCATTCTTAGTCGTCGCTCTCTTTCTCTGGACAATATTCCAACCATATCACTTAATAATGTTTCTCTTCCCGTTGTTGACTGTGTTAATAATCTTGGTATTGCCATTAATTCTAAACTATCCTGCTGCAACCATATCTCACTCACGCTTTCCAAAATCTATGGCACGTTACGGAGACTTAGGCTTTATGGTAGCCTTTTATCATCGTCTATTCGGCTCAAGCGTGTTAAAGCTCTTATTGTCCCACACTTCCTCTATGGCTCCCTTGTATATATATCCCTTGATGCATCTTGTCGTCAACGTCTATCAGTCGCATTTAATGATTGTTTAAGGTTCATTTTTCACTTGCGCAGATCAGATCATGTGTCTGGTGTACGAAACTCCCTACTTGGGTGCGACCTCTTCTGTTTTGTTGATGTCGCTGCATTGGTCCTAGTGCATAAAGTTCTCCACACGAAATGTCCCTCTTACCTCTCAGAATTCCTCCTTCCTCTGCAATCCATGCGTTCGATTAAATTTCGTATTCCCGTACATTATTCCCTAATGGGTAGCCGTTCCTTCTTTGTGCATTCGATTAGACTTTGGAACAACCTTCCTAGCAATATTCAAAGAATAGGCACAGCCAAGAATTTCAGAAAGCAAGCATCTCTCTTTCTATCTCCCTCTACTTCTCTTTAGTATTTTCTGTCTTTTTCTATCTCCTGCTCTTTTCCTTTCTTGGTCCTTACTTCTGCTTTTTTCCTTCTTTCTCGTCCCGTCCCTCTCATAGTTTATTAAGGTTAGGTTAGTCTATATATTATGTAGTTATATATTTTTTTTTTTGTATGTACTCTAAAAGATGACAATCTTGTGTACTCTCGGGTTTATATAATAAAATAAATAAATAAATAAAAATAAATAAATATTTACCAGTACCCCACACCCCCTTTGAAGTAAAAGGAGAAAAGTACGAGTAATTAACGATTGATATTATATTACCAGTGGCAATTATTAGACTTCAAGAATTGTGTTTTAACATTGTCAAAGGATTGTCATGTTAATAAAAAAGTTTTATGTTTACATAGTATTCTTTAATTAATCCTACGAATCCATTAATCCGGGAAAAATGTAACAATAAAACCGATTTATAGATTTTGTATTAGAAAAAAAGATTTGAATTATGACAAATTTTCTTATTTACCCAAAAATTTTCATGCTGAAATAAATAAAAGAAATTGTTTATTTTATTATTAACAAAAAATTCTTTGCGAATTCGTAAGTGATATGAATAAAGAATTTATGTAAATCACCTTATTACATACCGAGAATTTGACAGATTTGAGATGTGATTGAATAAAATATGAACAACGAAAATTGTACAAAGTGTTCAATCAAATATACAAAAGATATTTTTCATGGAATCCTAAAATACACGATACACACTTATCCACCTTAATAAGCAGATAAAAAGCAGCAACGAAATTTTTTATTCCCATACCTGAAAATAGTCACAGTCTATAAAGAGGAGGATATTTAGAAATTTCAACTCAGTCACGTCGCAGCTATCGAATCGACGAAAGATGTGATTGACTACAAACTGAATGGCCTAACAAAAATTCGAGAGATATCTAAACTCAAACCACCAAATTGATTGTTAGCTTTTACAGAATCGAGATGAGTTTTAGTAAAATTATAAACTCATACCTACTTAGAATAAAAACTTTCAATATAAATAATATTATTTGCGAAGAATCGTCAAAAAAATGGAATAAAATCAACTTAATCAACTTAAAGAACTTTAACAATTCTCCAAGGTAAGTACTTTAAGGGAAAAAGAGCCTTCCTGGAACTTCTAGACGTTAAACAATTCTCTGTAAGCGATATCCTTCTTACTGAGAAACTGAATTCCTCGGAATGAAAAATTGTTTTAAGAAGACACGAATCAACCCATTTCGAGACGTCCTTGAGGCGACTAGAAAGTCGGAAATAAGACCCCGAAGCTTGATCCTTGTTTCGTTCAATAATTTGATGTAATTAAAAATTCATAGATACAAAAAACTCATGCGGGAGTAGAAATTAAAAAAAAAATATTGTTAATAGAGAGACCAACTACTAAGACGGCATATAATATCCTAGTTGTTAACTGGGTTTATCACTCGTTATCCTTCGGGATAATATACATATGTATGAACATTTTAAAGGGACTACCAAGGACAGCCTAAATGTATAAATAGTAGTGTGTTAGGTACATCCTTTTTACTTACTTCCCCTATTGTTCCATCGTCCTTTATAGTTATGTTGCTGTATCCTGTATATGGTGTAGAACTTGATTCAACCAACAGAGGCAAAACTGTATCCTTCACACTAAATCCAGGACTCGCAGTTTATGTAGAATTTTGTTCAGAAAGACTGAGAGGAATTTTGGGACTAACATACGTACTATTTGTCGAAAGATATGTGGGCCAAAAATTTCCTACCCTGTCCCATTCTCTATCTCTCTCTCCCGCTCGTTCTGTTGGTCGGACGAAAAGATATATGAAAGTCCTTCGAGTGGGATACAGGGTGGGTGTGGGCGACATTTCACAAGAGGAAGGAAATGCATTAAATTAATGTTAAGAGAGATACACGCAAATTACTTATGCATATAATGAGTTTTTGCTCATTTACGCCAGGGCTTAATAGTGTGCGAGGAACATCATGGCTGTTGCCTGGGGGGCTGAAAATTTCCGGAGGAATGACGAAGAAAACTTTTGAGTGAACAACCCCCCCAGAAAACACAGTCCCTTCGAGGGTATTTTAAACAGTTATAGAGAACATACTCTCTCCACACCCCCTCCCCCAAACCAGAATCCGGAAGAAATACTTAACTACAGCTATTTAACACTTGCTGTTGGTACGTACACATCCCTGCTGGAATTAAGGCAGATTTTGCGCGAGATTCGAGATTTTGAGGAGAATCCTTCAAGAGATAAGAGATAAGCGTTTTAACATATGGATAACAATATACCATGATTTCGTGCAATTAAAGGGGTTTAAAGGGACACGTCTACTTTTGTTTTGATTTGAATAATAACGTGGTTAGGAGCCTATCGGGAATTTAATATTGAGAGCATCTGGAGAAAGTAGGGGCGAGGATTTTCTTATTTTGTTTCTTGTTCGTTCTTTCTTTTATATTCCCTTGAAGATTTTCGCCTTATTAGGTGTAAATGGCAGAGTGTATGGCTCTTGTGTGGCCTATTTATTGTGGCTGATGGTTATCTGGGAACATTACTATCAAAGAGAAGCTGGCTGCTATTGTTTTGGGAAGAAAAATGAATTTGTTTACGATGTAGAGATTAAAAGGTCAAGGTCTGGGTGGGATATTAAGGGGGTTCTGTGGTATAACATTGGATGGTTTGTTGTGAGATTTTTAATTTTGTGGTGATATAGTTTTGTTTTTTGTATTCTTAATTACACTTAAGGAACTTTAACATCTCTGCCTTTGTATAGCTAGTGACATTAAATAAGACTCTTGTCTTATGAGTGTAAACTATGCTAAGAAATCACCCTTTTGACAATTACTCAAACATGACGTATGGTATATATGGTAGTGGAATATCTAGTACAACGCTTATATTGTAGAATTTATAGGGGACAAGTTGAAGGGGTATGTTGGATTAGAAAAAGATGAGACATGCGTTTGAGCAAATGGATGTTGCATGAATTTAGAAATAATGACTTTGGAAGATAAGAATTATTAGAGGTCCCGCCAAAAGAGTTGATGCCGAGAAAGTCCGTTTTCCCTGCGCAGTAGAATCCCCGCATGCCGTTCCCGTCCCTTAGCCTAGTCGCAACAAATTTCGAAGGGGAATTTTTATTTGTGTGCAGCTTTAATTTCCCCAGCTGCGCGCTCCGGCATCAACTCTTTTGGCGGAACCTCTATGTTGAGACCCACTGCCAGCCGGTAAATAGCTTTCGAATTTTTTTTAAAATAAAACGCACTTTACTTTAAAAAACTGTATTCACACGAATACTATGTGTATATTCGAACTTGGCTTTAGAACAAAATATTTACTCTATTTTAAGACTAGACTTTTAAACTTTTAATTTTAAAATGGACCATAAAGTAAAAAATAATTTTGAATGTTAACTTTTTATTGCTCTAGCCACTTACTTAAATGTAAAAAAGCGTAGGGCGCTAACGAAAAGCTTCAGTATTAATAACATAAGAATATAGCGCCCCATGATTTTCTACCAGGGTTGAGCAAAATTTGATTTTAATTTAAAAAATCAAAAATCATTGATTTGTTCAAAAAAATCATAAAAATCATGATATATTTTGATTTTAATTGAAACACACAATAATGTGGTCTAAAAACTCCGCCGTCGTCTGATCCCAAGTCCAGGATGTGAAAGGAGGGGGGTGGTCGACCTGCCAAACCGACTAGGGGTGGTATTACGTAAGTTGTTTCAATTGACCTATCCATACAAAAATCTTGAATTATTGTATGAAGAAGTCGATTGAAACAGCTTACGTAATACCACCCCAGAATCGGGAAACCGAAGAAGCTAGGCGAGAAACCGCATTTTTTAAAGCGGCACCAACAGCAGCGTATCCGTTGCGGGGATTTCCCGCTGGAACCGCCAGCTAACGTATCAAAGAAGAAGAAGAAGAATGTGGTCTAAAAGATATAGAGCAATTCATAGTCTCCTACTCAGAATTCAGAATGCAGTTCTTGCAAGAACGTTCCTGTCGCCACGCGATTTTTCACGATCCAGGCGGGATTTATAAAACGCGCCCGTCGTCTGGTATGCATTTGGTTAATACATGTTAATGAGACTGGCTAAAAATAATTGCGATTTTTGTCGTGAGTGTGTTATTGAAATTAAACAACGTATAGCAAGTAGAATCGAAACATCAGACGTAATCCCGGTCTGGTAAGACGTCGTGAAATGTATTGTAGCATCGCAATTGTTCACTAGACAAAGGGCTATCCTTAAGCATGACAAGCAAAAAAAGATAAAGCGCAGAGTCTTTAAAACGGTAGGAATACACTCATGCGCAACATCAAGACCGGCAACATTAACAACGGAAGATGGACGACAGCGTTGCCAACCCAAATTTAGAAAAATGTGTAGACTTGAGTTGAAAAGTACGTAGATCTCATAAAAACCTGCAATTAAAAATTCGTAGATCTACGTACTAATTTCTTATACCTTTATGTACATATTCTAGTCGAAGAAACATGCCAATACCGATATCAGACTGATATGTCTAGAAGAATTGTCTGTAGAAGCAATTTGGAAACTAGCATTTGTTCTTATAAAATTACCCCCAGATAAGTATCGGCATGACCTTATGGTAATGGGTTGAGACAGGTAAACCAGACGGAAATCAGAAATTCCTAAAAAAAGGTGAAAAAATTTTGTATAAAGTACAGAATTTCTTGTGTGAAGAAGCAAAACAACTTACAGATTCGGAAGGAAATCTATAAAGTTGTTACATGTTTTGTTTAAATTTGTACATATTGGTATTAAATAATTTTAATTGATCTTCTGTTGGGTCTAAATTTTTTTTAATGCGCTTTTCAGACTAAGATTTCAATATTTGCTTAAATTATATGAAAAGAATTTTTAATAAATCGTTAAATTCTTTCTTGCAAACAATATTTTTTTTTGTAAAATTTAATTGAAAATACGTAGATTTAGAAGTCGATGCTCGTAGGTTTGCTGGAAAGGCCTAAAATAAGTAGATCTACACAAAAAGAAGTAGAGTTGGCAACGCTGATGGACGAGCACTTCTTTATGAATGTATTGATACCTCCTTTAGTGTGTGACTTAGTTCCTTCCTGTCAATCAAAATATCTGGTTTTGATTTTGGTTTTCATTTTTAACAATTTTCTATATCATTATGTTTTGCTTTTAAGTCCAATGAAAAAAGAATTGAAAAGAACAATTTTTGATTTATTCATGATTTTTATTTAAAAGAATCAAGTGATTTAAATCATGATTAAAATCATGATTTAAATCACCTGATAAAAATCAACCCAACCCTGTTTTCTACATTTAAAATTTAATAAAGGCTGGTCGTCCACTGGAAGTGTATTCGGGAGGCTACCCACCTCGGCTACAAGCGGCTCTGAGATACGCAGCTACACGTTACAGAGGTAGTCCACTGCAAGCTTTTCATGCTGTTCAGTTTGAAGTGAACTTTAACTTAATAAAATTGTGATTTGTAAATATAGAAGGCTTTGGAGAAAATGATTTCATGATTAGAGCGGCTACGCGTGACTGATCCAAATCAAATTGTATTCGCGCGACACGCACGAACACGCTTATAGCCGCCCGCTCAAAGTCAGCTGCAGTGGAGGATGTTTATAGGAAATCCTTTATGTTGTATCTGCCGCGCATAGCCGCGTTTACCCGCTCAAATACGCTTCCAAAGGACGACCCGCCTAATACAAATCAAACAACACGAGCTTTGAGCTTACTTTCCAATTATGATATATGGGTCCGTCATATTGAATTTAGAGTGACGTTATTTTATTTTCGTTTCGTTTGACGCCACACAGCTAATTGTATTGTACCTGTCATACCCTTTCATTTGATACCCATGTCGAGGAGTCAGGGAGAACAATTGCGAAATTCGGCCACCATCGTGGAAGCGCCATCTTGATCTATTTACAAAATGGTGAATTGCATTGTTACGAGAATCATGCATATGTGCATAATTTGAAGTTTATTGGTTATATGAAAGTTGGTTAAAATTTATTTACAAGATTTGAACTAAACAAGCTCACAAACATGGCAAGTTAATAAAAAGCTTATAAAAGGGGATCAATTTTTATGTTCAAGCTGCAGAGGAATTAGGGTACTGACGACTGGTGATCTCGTTCCTCTTGCGCATCGATAGTTTTATAGGATAAATCTAAAGGGCCATTCATTGTGCATAACGAAAATGTCCAAGCCCCCATAAAACAAATTCAACAACAGGTTTGGGGCAGATTCTTTTTTCGCTCAAATTTGGCCGTGGAATGGCCAAGTGCACAGCTCAGTTCTTGGCCATTTAAATCTTTTGTTCAAGTTTGGCCGTCGCGTCGTAAGGCCGTATGTGCTGCCATTAAAAAAGAGTAAAAATTTTACGGCCGTTATATCCCCCTTGAAAAGTCAAGTGGCCGTGATTCACCCGCCATATTTTCGCATTTTTAATCATATTTTTATATTTTTGATACATACTGTTGATTCACTTACACTAATAGCTTTTCTACATTGGAAAATATTCACATCTTTCTAACTTCATTTTAATGTATTAAAAATACGAAAAAAAGTGTCAAAAGGGCTTTACTCTAAGGCAATTTATTGTACATGCATTTTTTTTTATTTTGCTTGTTTTTGTCATTTTGAAATTACAATAGCACTTCGCCTCATTTGAAGTTTTACATTGTACTGGCTCAAAAGAGATAAGAGGCACCTTCCACATTCATTCATCATTGCGCTCCTTTAATCCCTCATGGGACATAGGGCGGAAACAGTTGCCCTCCAGCGGACTCTGTTTTGCGCGACAGCTCTCAGCTCCGACCAGGATCTCCCAGTTGTTGCGGCTTCTTCTAGTAGGATTCTCCTTCACGTTGTTCTAGGTCGTCCTACTCGACGGGATCCTTGCGGATTCCAGTCAAGGGCCTGTTTGGCTAGATTTTCGTTTTCGCGTCGCAAGGTGTGGCCAACCCAATTCCATTTCCTTCGCCTGATTTGGTCGTCTATCCTTTCTTGGCCGGCACGGCGCCATAGTTCTTCGTTTGAAATTCTATCTTGCCAGCGGATTTTTAGGATGCGACGAAGGCATCTGTTGATGAAGACTTGTAGGCGCCCTGTGATGAATTGGGTGACTTTCCATGTTTCGCAACCGTACAAAAGTACTGCCTTCACGTTGGAGTTGAACGTTGTCTTACTCGACTCTATTGTTGAGTCCATGCGTCCTGCCAATGTCTCATTTCTTAGAACAATTAGTAAAAGTTGGTAACCAAATTATCAATACGTCATGAAATGAACCGAGAATTCTACAAAATTAATTACATTAAGTTCAGTTCACCTGGGGCCGGTTCGTGTATGTCGAAAACGAAAAATTTTTTTCGTCTCGGGTTCGCGTAGGTCGAAAAATTGAAAATTTTCGTCTGAAGCCGACGAAAGGCACTCGAAAGGTCTTGGGTTATCGAGTTTTTGCATTAGGACACGAATAATTTTCTTTCGACCTATGCGAACGCTAAAATTTTCGTCGACAAAAGTTTTCGACTTCAATTTTTTTTCGTACGATTATCGTCGTTCGCCATACACGAATCGGCCCGGTGGTTCTCATTTTTCTATCTGAGGTCAAACTGTTATCGGGCAGAGCATCTGGGCTATCACCTTAGCTACTAGGATTCGGCAGCCCAGAGAACGTGCATACACGGAAGACCTAGTATGCCAAGTGTCGTGAAAACACCCTTACCACTTCTGTACTAGGTTGATAACCTTCTGATATGCATAAAGATTCTTCCAAATAGTAATAATATAGTTCAGGCATAAATCTAGTTTGTTATTTTTGATTACAGGATCAAATCTCCAATTTAGAGCTTCGAAACCTCCACACAATCCTTTGAGAGGAAGAGCTCAAATACTCGGTGTGTGATATTGGCCAGAGTCAGGCACCCCCAGAGAAAATATTTGGTTGTTTTACTGGCCTGTTCGTCTTCACAACTACGGCAGTGTTCTATATAGAATTCTCAATCTGACTGCATGACGCCCAATTGGCTAGTCTCCCGTAACTATCAACACAATTCTGGTTAAATACTTGTGTGATATAAGAAATAGCTCTAGCGATCTCTGTTTGTGTAATAAAGCTAGGTCTTCCTGATCTTACCGCATGATTATAGGCTCCTCCATCTGCAGCCAGCTCCTGAAGTCATATACATGAAACTGTTTCTCTTTAGCGCCCACAGGGGCTTCTGTACCCCCTAACTTAACCTGTCTGGTTGTCGTCGACATTCCCGTGACCCAGTACCCACTGAGGATTGACCTAATTGGCTCTGCATCCGGACATTCTGAGCTAAACAGGGAATCCTCCAATCTGAAGCGATGCATGTATACTCTACAACCCAAACTTCACACTATGGAGCTACATGATGTAGTAGTTCACTTCTTCATTTACTCTCATATTTCACTTCTTCATATTTGGTATGAGTCCGGCCTGAATGACTGTTTAGCTGCATTCGACGTTATAGTCTCCACCTTTTCCGCTTGCCGGTTAGTATTAGCGCTAAGTTCGTTTTGTCCTCATCTAGCATTCTTCTTCTTCTTCTTCTTTGATACGTTAGCTGGCGGTCCGAGCGGGACGTTCCCGCAACAGATACGCTGCTGTTGGTGCCGCTCTCGAGCTCTATTCACGATTCGTTTCCATTCTTGCCGGTTTTTTTCGACGTCTCGAGCCTCGGTAACTGATAACCGTTGATTCTTTAGGTCACCTTCGATATTCTTTAGCCAGGTTTTCTTCGGTGCCGATCGCTGGATTCTCCAGTCAGCAGGACGGTCTCGCCAGAGAAGTTTACGTGGCCAGCGGTCATCATCCATGTCCAAACCACCGTAGTAGACGTTTTTGCATTTCTTCTTCAATCAGTGTCTGCTGATCGCATCTTTGTCTGACTGTCTTATTTCGAAGGCTATCGCGTAGTGAGACACCGAAGATCTGCCTCAAGCATCGCATTTGGAAGACCTCGAGCTTGTTGACGTCCAGTTTAACTAGCGTTCTCAAACCACGACCCATATCACTTTGTTTGTGAATATCTTGATTTCGTCGAGTCGCCTTCCTACTACCGCGACTCCGAATCATCCAATAGCGACTATGAAATCGGTAGACTCTATCACCGATTCTTGTGCAGTGTAAAGAGTGCAGTGTATTGCTGCTCCTGTAGTTCGACTCGACCCAGGAATCCGCTTCACACAGCCGCCTGCTGCCTGATTAGTCCAATCAATCTGCGCAAATCCATCTAATAATTGCCATCAGGAAAAAAAAATATGGTCATATAGGAAAAAAAATTCTAAAAAAGATAGCGTTTTCTTTTTTTGATTTTGGAATTTTTTTTATTTTGGAATGGATTTTATTCGATCTGAGGTCACGTTTTTCTTTTATTCGCTAAAAAGCGTTTTTTACACTTTCCGGGATATTTTAGGTTAGGTTTGCCATTCCAAAATCAAAAAAAGAAAACGCTATCTTTTTTAGAATTTTTTTTCCTATATGAACATATTTTTTGTTTCCTGTTGGCAATTAACGCAAAAATTACATGGAGCTATTTTAGATTGATTGGACTAGATGAATAAATCAGGAGGCACTAAGGGCTTCTGTCTCGTCCGCGGTTGTACCATGTCATTTTTCCTATCTTCTTTGTCGTCAATTTGGAAATTAATTTTACACATTTCAATTCAGTCAACAATCAATTATACCCACATAGACTTAATACTTTAGAATCGTCAAAAACTAATAGAATAATTTGCTGTTAATATGTTTAATGGTGCATTTACACCTAACACCTATCTACATTAAATTACAAAAAAAGGTGGTGAAAGTTTAACCTTTTTCCGCCCACTGTAAATTAAGCGTTAACCCTTCCTTTCACTCTTTCCGTGTATATAAATGTACATATTCAATATTTATCAAAATTATTAAACAGACTAAATTGGATTCGTACAGATGAAAATTGAATTTGCTTGAAAATTAACTAAAAGCAAATGAGTCGCAAATAGTAAATTCGCAAATCAACAAATCAACAAATTCAATCTGCAATCTTTCGTCCCGCCCGCATAATAACAAGGTCCCCCGGGATTGAAACCATAGTGCCAATACCAATACCTCTGCGCCACATCCAGATTGCGAACGGCCTCTTATCAGCGGATTTATTAATAACTCCCAACTCGGAATCGCTTATTTTCCAGACTAGGCAACGATTTTTATTGCCACATTCAAGTCTGGGCTCTCAGATTACGTGAGCCCCAGAATGGCTCTGGCACAGAATAGCGGGGGAGAGTGCACCCACCGCGGTGCTAGTGCAGAACCTTAAGGAGCACTTGATTCCATCCTTATCTACGTCTCAGACAGCTCAGCGTAGTCGGCTTCAAGATTGGGCGGCTGGTGGAGAGAGGACGGGGATTGAGAAAGGCAAAGGCAACCAGAAACCCATTCAAGAGGACGTTGCTGCTGGAGCTCGGGTGCTTCGGAGATTGGGGCTCCGAGCGGAGCACTTGCTTCTGGGGATCAAATTTCAACTGAAAGGAAAATCACGCACGATTTGCACGGTAAAAGTTGCAACATGATGACGCAAGTAGCATGGGAATGTGTCTGCTATTGTAGCTTTAATGTTTACCTAATGCGAAACCGACTATGCGACAATACCTCAAGGAACTGCGGTCCCATCTATATGCTGGTACTTTTATTTGACAATAGCCGCTCGCGGTTGGGACAACTGACTGCAACAGAATATCATCGTGCGGTGACGTGTTTTGCAATTCGTTTGAAAGTTGGAACTTGCCGGAGCCCAAGACAAAAAGTCTTAAAATACCCCCTGGATCTGGATGGATGGATGGAGTCAGCACTTCTTATCGCATTGTTTATACACCGACAAACTCCTCCATTCGTCGGTTGGGGCGAAATATGAGAAGATTTGGCAAGAGCCTTCGCAATTGCTGGAATTCCAAACGGGAAACAGACGGCAAACCGCCAGAATTTGTTTACACATTTCGACATTGAGTTGCGTGATTAATGGACGTATTTACCTGAGTAAATATTGACCCAGGTGAACACACCGCCGCGCCGCCGAAACTCCCCACGTAAAACTGGGTAATGGGTTCTGATTCAATCGAATCCCAAAAGGAATGGATTACAGTATTTTTTCTACATGGCTGTGTGTGTGTGTGTGGATACGTGGTGCCAGAAACGGTTGGGAAACTACAGTACTGCTCTTTCTACAGCGACTACATCAGGCCGAGGGGAGTGCTATGCAGTAACAGAGTAAATTGACCGTTGACTTTGAAGTCATTAAACATCTTTTGAGCATTTGGGAAGTGTTCATATGTCAACGATAGCTACCTAGCTACTTGATGATGTACCTTCAGTTTCATTGGCTTAATTAGGTGGGAATTTAACCTTTTTGGGTAGTTTTTGGGACTGGACCAAACAACAAACTTCACTTTTGAAAGGTTTAAATAATAAGTTAAAAGTGCGCAATGAATACTGATGATGAAGATTCTCATTCAACTTTTGACAAGTTGAAAATTTAAAAAAATTACCAATTTTGTTGCATTCAACATTTGAATTATCACAAGAAAGTGGGTGGATCCCTAAGAAGATTTGAACATAATTTTGTATTGATTTATCAGAAGCTTAAATTTTTAAAGAGAATGAAATTGTTAAGAAACTTAATAAGCATAACAAGTTTTTAAAACCTTTATTATATTATGTTTTCGTCATTATTATCGACAATGTTTCGTAATTATTCGGCAAGATTTTCGCTATCGATGAAAATCTTCTATTGTTGTTGTCAACCAGACACTGAACTCAACTGAACTGAATTGAATCAAATAGTTTTCACAGGGTTCCATACCCAAAAAAGGTGAAGCCAGCGACCCTTTAAACTACCGCCCAATAGCAATTACTTGTTCTCTCCAAAATCATGGAGATAATAATCAATCGAAGGTTGATGAAATATCTGGAATCCAACCCAATTTTACACGACAGGCAGTACGGCTTTAGACCGAAAAGATCTACTGGCGACCTTCTTGTGTGTCTGGCTGAGGCTCTCAACCAAAACATCCATCGCTTCGGTGAATCTGGTTTGGTTCTTCTTCTTCTTTGATGGCTCTACAGCCCAATTCGAGCCTTGGCCTCCATCAGCTTCTTCCTCCAGACGTCTCTCTGCTCCGCAGCTTGTCTCCAGTTTCTTGTGTTGAGCAGTTTTTCTGCATCGGCCTTAACATTATCTTCCCACCTTAACCGTGGTTTGCCAACTGGTCTTTTGCCATCTGGTAGTAGATACAGGGCTTTTTTTGGTATCCTTGAGTAATCCATTCTTTGGACATTGCCGGCCCAACGTAAACGTAGTAGTTTGGCATGGGTCGAAAGTTTACATTCTTTGTATAAGTCGTACAATTCGTGATTGTAGCGTATTCTCCATGCATGTCTTCATTGATTGGGCCGTATATCCTTCGGGGAACCTTCCTCTCAAATATATCCAGCTTGTCTGCGGATTTCTGGGAGATACTCCATGCTTCACATCCATACGTAGCTACTGTACGTATGATGGTTTTGTAGATTCTTATTTTAGTTTTTCTGTGGATGTCTCTGGATTTCATTACTGGCAGTAGTGAGAAGTATGTTCTGTTCGCGGCGTTTATTCTTCTTTGTACGTCTATCGTTTTATCGTTGTCTTCGCTGACTGTGGACCCCAGGTAGTTAAATTGGTTTACCCGTTCAAAGTTCTATTCCCCCCAGGTGGTATTGTGGTTTCTTCTTCTTCTTTCCACCCTTGACTGAATTAGAATCTTACTCTTCTCTGCATTTATTTGCAGCCCTATATGTTTTGCTCCATCTTCTCATGCTCATCCAAGATATGACAGTGATCTTGCAAGGCAGTTTATATCGTCGGCATATCCTGCCAACTGTTTGGATTTGTTAAGCAGGGTTGCGTTCGCATCAATGTTAACCTTGCGAATTACTCCTTCTAGGCAGAGATTAAATAGCATGGGTGCCAGCCCATCGCCCTGCTTTAAGCCTTGCTTGACTGGGAAGGACTCCGTCAATTCTCCTTGTATTCAGACTGTACATCTTGTATTTTCCATTGTCATTTTTGTTAATTTTATTATCTTCAGGGGGATGTTTAGGTCCAGCATTATTGCATACATTTGTTTCCTGTCGATGCTGTCGTATGCTTGTTTAAATTCGATGAAAAGTTGATACACGTCAATGTTGTATTCCCAGCATTTTCGGAGGGTTTGCCTTATTGTAAAAAGTTGATCCATTGTTGACCTATTTCTTCTGAATCCAGATTGGTATTCACTTATTGCAGTTTCTGCGAAAGGTTCCAGTCTGGTCTTAATTATATTGGTCATTATTTTATATACTGTGCTTAAAAGAGATATGCCTCTATATGTTTTCACAGTTGAATCTGTCCCCTTTCTTGTGTATTGGGCAGATAATGCTTTGCTCCCATTCTTCAGGCATTTTTTCATTCCTGCTGAGAGCGATTCGCCTCCTTGTTTGATCAACTCTGCTGGGATGTTATCAATTCCTGGAGATTTATTGTTTTTTAATGATCGTATGGCACTTTGTACTTCTTCCAGAGTGGGTACATTTGTTTCTCTGGTGTCATCGTTATGTTGTAGACGGGGTTATGGTACATGTCTGATGCTCTCGTTTGCGTTCAGCAGCTCGCTAAAAAATTCCTTCCATCTTTTCTTTACATCTTCGCTGCCTGTGACTATAGTGCCTTCTTTTGTTCTGCATATACCGGAGGAGGGTTTGAAGCCTTCCTTGAAGAAGTTTACTTCCCTGTATGCTTCCCGTGGTTTGTTTTGGGCAAAGTTTTCCTCTGTTCTCAGGATGTGATTGTTGAGGAATTGCCTTTTCTTCTTCCTGCAGATATTTTTGCAGATTTGGTTTGATCTTGTTTGGTTGCTCTAGATATATCCAAGGCTTTCGACAGAGTATGGCATCCCGCTCTGCTGCTTAAACTCCAAGCTATTTGTAGCGACTCAGTTCTAAGGAAGTGGATTGAGAGCTTTCTTTCCAGCCGTTCAATCATGGTAGTGTTGGATGGCGTCGAATCCATCCCTCATTCCATCTCGGCCGGCGTTCCCCAAGGCTCGATTCTCTCACCTGCCCTCTTTCTTATATTCATTAATGACCTGCTCTCAATCCCCTCCAACCCACTTCACAGTTTCCCCGATGACGGTACTCTGCGTTACTCGCACACCTTCGATAATATAGGACAAGCACGTGCCAGACCTTGTCCCGTAGACTGTGAACTCATGTCCAATTCTATTAACGGGGACATTGAACTTATTCTTGCTTGGGGCCGCAAGAGTCGTGTCGAATTCAACGCAACCAAAACTAAGTACTGTCTCATCTCTTCAAAAACGTGCACCACCCGTCCCTCTATCTCAGTGGACAAAAAGAATGTAATGGCTGACCCATCTCTTAACATCCTAGGCGTAACATTATCTTCAGATCTGCGATGGAATAATCACATATTCCAAATCGCCAAACAAGCTTCCCAATGCCTGGGTTTCCTCAAGAGATGCAAATTCCTTCTTCAGCCAACTGCTCTGGCTACAATCTACAAATCCTTCATTCGGCCCCGCCTTGAATACAACTCTTATATCTGGGCGGGTGCCCCAAAAACCACCTTGGCTTGGCTGGACAAGGTGCATAACCGCGCCATCAAACTCATTGTCGATAGCACCCTTTGCTCCTCCATCGACCCTTTCAGCCATCGCAGGAATGTAGCAGCCCTTATCAAATTTTACCGCTATTACCATAGCGGCTGTTCCACTGAAATCAGAAACCTCCTACCTACACGGCAAATTTTTTCCCGCAACACAAGACTAGCCAACTTGGCTCACCCCCATACGCTACAGCCCTCCTCTTCGCGCACATTACGTTTTAGTAGTTCGTTTATAAATAGAACAACTCGATTGTGGAACTCTCTTCCGTAGTCAGTGTTTCCGAACTCATATAATATCTTAGAGCTCAAACGCAAGGTCCATAGACATCTACTCACGCACCCTCCAGACCCGTAACCTATTCTTTCTCCTCTATCCTTCAAATCAAGCTTACTACTAGACACTGATCATGACTTGAACGACATGACAGACATACAAAGGGTGATTCCTAAGCTTGTATTTACCACATAAAAAAAGGGTTCCTGTTAATCCAGTTTAATTCCATTGAGGAAGTTTTGCAAAAATCGACACGTAATAGGCAGGGAGTTCTATGCTTGAACTATACGGTAAATGCATCAAAACTTCTCCCAATTTTTGCTGGGCGCTATCGTGATGGAAGACAGCCTCTCATATTATTCAGTTCGTACTGTTTGTCGTAATAGGATTTTCTGCCCTGGACTAAAAACGTGAAAAAAAAAATATCTGACCAACTAGAAGGACCTCATACTGGATGATTGGCTTTAAATCCCACTGCACACACAACATCCCCTTTTTCGACGTCAGTCTAGGTTTGGCGAACGCTAGTGGCGGTTTATAATGTCTTGCCCACGATATTTGAGGCTTCTGATTGCCGTATGTGAGTCATCGGACATCATGAGAAATTTCAGAAGGACGTAGATTTCATTGCGTTTCAACAGGGTATGTTAATTCGATCTATAATTCGTTTATAAAATCAGGTATCGCTGCCAATATCTGTCGGTCGAGGAAATTTGACCCATCTTAAAGGGCATAATAGTCAGACGAGGACAAATTTTATCGGCTCTGCTGGTTTCGGTGACTATCCCACGAGCCAATGAAACTGAAGTCCCATTTCAAAAATGTTTGTTTTAATTTTTTCAACATTCATAAACTTGACGCGAATTTTTCTTTTGTGGAGTGCCAATTTTCGTACTTTGTGGAACCCAAATATAACGTTATGGTGACCTAGGTCGTTATCAGATGCCGGAGTACACTTTAGCGCACAACCTCTAAGCGTACAGAGGCATAGCGATCTTAGTTAGAAATGACGTGACGTAATAGGAGGTCCTCAGATTTTATTTACCTATTATTATTATATTTTTCTGCTTCCTACGCCGAAGTCCTAACTTAAGTAACGAAGCTTCAAGCTCATCCACGGAACGACGAATCAACGACGTCTATATGAGTCTTCTTGGAAAACGACAGGCTTGAGAAATGCAGAATAAACAATGTGCAAAAAATATTTTCCTGTTCTTGAGAACCGAAAAACAGAGAATGTTGGCTATACAAGCTTGGCCGCCATTTTGTTTTGGCTATCATTTGTCAATTCACATTTCACAGATCCAGTAAAAATGTGCCATGCGCATTTGTTCACTATGCGTGCTAGTTGCGGGCGCCGCGCAGTGTAAGCTAGTAGATATGTGACTGCTGTGATGCATGCATATGTGACCATGGGCCTTACGACCGTCATATATAGCCAAAACATTAACCTAGGTTTGAGGCCCCAGGTTTTCCCTACAAATTGGCGGCAAACATGGTGAGATGTAATTGCCTTGGCAGTTACACTCTCAATTTGAGATTTCCAGTGGAGAGCTATTGATCCAGGATTATACCTAGATATTTAGGTTTGAGAAAACCAATTCTTTGCCGTCCAAAGAGGGAGCTTTTAAACTTAGCTTTCTTCTATTAGTAAATAGTATGATGACAGTTGTTTGTGGGTATTCTCAGGTTCTTACGACGGCACCAGCTATGCACATATGACAGAGCGGCTCTCATGAGATCTAAAACGGTGCTATCATGACCGCTGCTAATCGTTATGACGATATCGTCTGCATAGGCCTGTGCTTTAAATCCGCGGCTATTCAGGTCGGCAAGAAGTTCATCGATCACGATTGACCATAGGAGGGGTGATAGGATTCCCCTTTAGGACAGCCTTTAGCAGCCATTACAGTAATCGATTCACCATTCATCTTTGCAGTTATCAATCTTGTGCTGAGAAGCGACGTGATCCCTATCGCAGTGGGGGATGAATATCTTTTTAACTGTTGCTTCATTGATCGCGTCGAAGGTAACGTTGTCAAAGGTACCCTCTACTCGTATGTTTGAATTAGTGCAAAGAGAGATTTCCTTGGCCCTGAGGGACTTCTCAATATCCCTCACTAGAACATGAATGGCAGTCTCTGTAGATCTTCCCGGCCGGTAGGCAAATTGCAGGCCGTGAAGTGGGTTAGCTGTAAGACCCTCTGCCTGTCTAAAACTTTCTCCGTCGTTTTCAGAAGAAAGGAGGAGAGGATGATGGGTCAATAGGATTTTGTTTCCCTATATGAGTTTCTCCCCGATTTAGGGATAAAGACACCTTAGCCTCTCTCCAACACCTAGGAATATGGGCCAGCGCAAAGGTATCCCGAAATAGTCGTAGCAGGATTAGTAAGATCTCTTCCAAGCCTCACTGAAGGAGAGCTGGGAAGATGTGGTTCTTTCCAACAGCCTTGAAGGGGCTGAAGGTGCCAATGGCTCACTCAATCTTACCGGCAGTGAAAATCCTGTTTGCCAGGCCTTTGTTCCTATTGAAGGACCGGTGGGCCTACTACCTCCGATTCAATGTTAGGTGCAAAGGCCAATCCAGGGCTAATTACCTGAGAACCGGGAAAATTAGTGCTCATTAATAGCCCCATGGTATCCCTGGTGTTCTTCGTAAAGGACCCTTAAGAAGTTTTGAGAGAGTCAATGCCCTTACAACTTTATATATATTTACCAGATGCCATCTGCTCGGAAAAGGAGTAAGACGATGGAGGAAGCAGATGAAAGACTCTTGAAAGGATCGCTGTTCTAAAATCAGATAAAAAAGTCAGTAAATTCTAAGCTGAGGAATTACCTCTTCCGCGAAATTTTAATCAGATCATGTCTCAATATCAGATCGTAATCTTGGTGTGAAATAAAAAGCTTCAAACTTAAAACTTGACTTTGTGGAAGTTCGGAAATATGTACCAATTGCGGAACATTGTTCCATGACCGTAGAGTCCGCAAAAAGGATGTTGTTGCCGTAAAGGTAGGTTAGTTTTCATTTCGGGGTAAAAATCGTTCCTACGGATTAGTTCATCCTCATGTTTTTGTAAGTTATTTATCTACGCTGGAGTACTTTCTGAAGCCTCAAATACAAAAAATAAACTAGTTGGGATGTGGGTTCGACCCTTTCGGTCCACACGATCAACTTCCCAGTATGATGGATGTTGAATATTATGATTGGATATTTTAATAATAAATGAACAATAGGCAATATAGAATATATGAATAATACCGAGAATTTGTCACAATTGTTTATCAATATTTTCGCTAAAATGTCAAACTAAATGTGCGCACTTACAAGATTAGGATGACGAAAATGTATATAAAATTGATGTATTAATGTTTTTCGGCACCTCAATGAAGTCGATATAGTTTTTAGTTCGCGCGGTATCGTGCAGGTACAAAAATCACTTAAGTCATTTAAACCAAAAACCGCTGGACCGAATATTATAAAAATCTTTTCAGATTATATTGTCGCTAATACGCTTCGAACGGCACCTCAAGTAAGTCAATATCTTTCGTGGTTCGGGCGATATCGTGCAGGTACAAAAATCACTTACGTCGCTTAAACAAAAAAACGGCTGGACCGAATTTCATGAAAATCTTTTCAGATCATATTTCGGTTAATACGCTTCGAACGACACCTCAACGAAGTCGATATCAGTTTTGGTTCGCGCGATATCGTGCAGGAAAAAATGACCACATCCGTACGCACATACACACACACACACATACTTCCTCCCAATTTTTTGCTTAAAATGCTCCTGGGACCTTGAAAGATGAAAATACGTTGAAATTTTCGATTTCGATTTTCGGACCGATTACAATAACTTCCTGGGAAGTTAATAAATAATTGTTCACTAGGAGAGACTAAAGTGTTTGTATATTGTAGCCCAAGTCAATGGGTGAAGAAGCATTTTGCGTAATTTAATTAATAGCATTGCAGGCCTCAGTTAATGCTACTTCTAGGATTTTAACCATATTGTAACTTGTTTCACCAAAATGCCGACTTATGTACTTCCGCATAAGGTATGGGGAAAACGAAAGCCCGACGTCGTCGTCTACGAAACTATAATAAATCAATATGTACGTGTGGCTTGAACATAAAATGACACAATTGTGTAATAAAAATTCGCTCATAATTCCGAGATTGATGGCCAATAACTTCTTCAGCTTCTCATCTAATGACTACTAAGAAACGAGAGGAAACCATTACCAGGGGAACGACTTTATATACGGCAATTCGTTTACAGCCTGTTTAAACATTATTAACAATTTTGGGTGGGTCTTGAATTTTGGTTTATAAGTTAAGTATGCCTGAAACAATTCGAAGGGTGCGCGGAAGGTCTTGCATTTCAAGAATGAAACCGGCCAATGGCACCACCGGATTTGGGCCAGAGATTACCCAGGGTATTTGGAATTTTCCTTTATTTATTCTTCTCTGAGTGTCATACTAGTTTTGATTCAAGAAGTTATGCCTCTTACACAGATTGAAAAAAAAAAAAACTAATTTCTTTGTTTTCGATGAAATTCTATTTTTTTGACATCTACTAGGCTTCCTCGTAAATACTCCAAACACTTCACGCAATGCCGATTCTCTATATCGCATTAAACGCCTTTTATTTTGATATTGTCCTTAAGCAAAACACAATAGGAAGCCATCTAGCTCTCGATAGACGAAGTTAGGTTCTGTTGCGGTGGTATTGTCCAGACTAGGAATATATTCAATAGGAGTCCTTTTTATGTGTTGAACAAATATATCACCATGCATTGCCTTTGAATTTGAATGACAGGCCACAAAGAGGAAAATTTTTAAAAGATTTGTCCTTGGGGATGAAATATTGTTTGCAGGGTATTGTGTGAACCTTACCCTAACAACGTACAATCAGGTAGCCTTCGCACTAAGGCCATATTCTGCTCGGGGGATAGTCCAGCCGCTTCTGCCTGCCCAAGGAACAGACTACGGAGGACCTAGAGAGTACAAGTACATAGGGGTACCGTCAGTACCGTTTGCGTTGCGGGGACCTACCGTTTAGACCGCCAGCTAACGGATCAAAAAAGAAGACAAGTAGGTACATATCGTGAGTGAAGAGAAAGTTTAGGAAAACCATCGTATTACCACGATTCACTAAGGAGTCGTCCATTAATTACGTGAGACGTTTAGGGGGGGGGGGGTCCAGCCGAATCTCACCCAATCTCACGTGGGGAAGAAGGGGGTCTCGGCAAATATCACGCAATTTTTTCCACACAACACAGTGTAAAATTGCTAAAAAATTGGGTTAAAATAATTAAAAAATGTTTCTCCATTGAAGACTCCATTCATCTACAGGCCGCCGGCAGGCCAGGTCGGCAGACATGGCCCAATGAAGGCCACACAATACTCAGTCTAACTGAGGGATGAGACTTCAGATGACAGGCCAGGACATTCAGGTGACGTCATCATTCCCTACAGACACACAGGCGAAGACGACAGTTTATCATAGCAGGTTGTTATTTCAAGTGCAAAAATGTCCATAGCCTCAATGAAAACTTTTAAGGCACAAATAGATTGGTGACTGGAAAAACCTTTAAAATACACAGACCACCATATTTACCAACCGTAACAATAATGTTGTGTTACGAATGCACCAATATGTTTGTGCCTTAAGCCGCCTCCAGACTCCGTGAACGTTCGCACGGGTACGAGTGTGGATAATTTTCGCGCCTACTTCACGCCTTATGCTGTAAACATACTAAGGGCGAAAATAGTTTCCACAGCGACTGGCAAAAACGAATAGAACACACAGCTTTTCTATGAGTATGAAGGGTGCAGCACAATATGCAGACCACTCGACGACGAGGTCGCCGAGAGTGGCGACTCAATCAATCCAAGTTCTATTTCGTAGCCGTCGCCCCTCAAAATTGCCTGGGCGGTGTGACATGGGATTGTGTTGCTATTCTCGTATGTTCCTGTGCGCGTGTGTAGCATTCGGATGTCGAAGATGATTATTCTTGTGTGTGCTTTTTAATTTGTGTGCACCGTCGCCGTCGCCCTTAGTATGTTTACAGCATTACATTCAGGTCCGACTGGATACGACGTGAACTCGTGCCGTAACTGACAACAAATGCCCACACATAGATTTTTATCAGTTTTCTTGGACTGCAGGCCCCCTCCGATTGGCGGCGGGAGAGGTGTGTGGTGACATTTGGCATCAAGGCGAAAACTTTCAGGCCATGGCCTGCCGTCGAGGTGGGTGTGAAAGGAGGCCTTAATAGCGAACGCTAGAATGTACCATAGTAGTCCCTCGATTGTTTAGCCGCCACCGGCTAGCCAATCGCGCTACTCGACGAATGTTGCGGCGTACGAGCCAGGTAACACCGACCCGCGGAAATGCCATTAGAATATAGAACTACAGGAAAGGCCCTCGCCAAATTTTAGCGTAATGAAATTTTCGTGATTATGAGTGCTCACATTTTGGTAGTTGTGTGTCCTCTAGAGTGGAATAGAGAAAGGCAAGTAGGAGTTTGAATTATCAGTTATCTATAATTAAAGGTTGTGGGTGCAACCGTAATACGTATTTTTAGTGTTAAATACTAAAGATTTTTTTTAAATCTGAAAAACCTCACGTAAGATTAGGGGTAGGGGGTCGGGTCAAACCTCACGACATCTCACCAAGGGGGAGGCGGGGTCGCAAAATCGCAAAAATCGCTTCACGTAATTTATGGACAACCGATAAGATACATGGGACGATAAATGACTCCCAATTTTTGCTACGCCGGTTCCGTAGGCTAAAACGGTAGCTGATGGGAGCCGTTTTATTTAAACTGCAACATGACGGTTTTGCGTTAGCCCTATTTTCTTTTATTCTTCAAACCAAGTTTACTACTAGACATTGCAGCTTGACGATATGAAATATTGGTAGTTCAAAGGGTGATTCCTAAGCTGATTTTATCGCATAAGCTGCAAACAATAGTACTAAAGGTATGAATAGTACTGCGTATATATTACCTACCTACCAACGATGGACTCCGGATACGGTATTGCGGAACTTTGCCATGGTTGACTATCCTTTATAGCACCAATCGTGGGATTAATCTTTATCTGTATTCTGAGATGATTGAGAAAAGCGAGAGTTGCATTTTTTCCAGAAAGCAAAGAAAAATCATTTAAGGAAGTAAAACCATCTCCATCTTTCCCCTTGGAACTATGGAGAAGGCATTAGTCAACCATATTAGGGGGGTCTTCCAATGAACTCACTCCACCACCTAAAATTTTACATACTGTATTTTTAAGCAACACGGGGGCTGGTAATTGGTTGTAGCTTTGGTTCAGCAAAGCAGATTCCGAAACATCGGATCACTTGTTGTGCGATTGTCAGATTACAGCGAGGAGGAGGTTGAGTTGAATCCGCAAGCACCCCGTCGAGTCGGAAGACCTAGAACAACGTGGATGAGAACCCTACTAGCAGAGGCTGCAACAAAACAGAGTCCGCTAGAGGGAGACTGTTCCCTCCCATGAGGGATTAAATTAGCGTAAAGAAGATGATAGTTTCAGACTTTCGCGTTGACTTTGGGATGTAAACGCGGCTTAATGCTACGAAATTTGAATCAATCACGACTGTGCAATGACTATTAAGAAGCAACAATTCTAAAGGAAAATATTTGGCGGGAAAATGTTCCTTCCCCGCATTCCGTTGATTACAACCGATACACCTTTTGATTTCAAAAGATTACAATTTCCAGTCCGATTGTTATTCGTGTGGTGACCAACTGCTGCGGGCAAAACGGAGTTATGCCGGGTCCAGCAAGTATAAAACATATAATTCTAAACATAAAACACAATTTTTAAATTTTCATTTTATCTTTATTTTTCATAAAATCTTTTTTTTTGTATTTTTTTATTTATTTTTTTTGCATGATTTTTTGTGTTGGTTTTTTTTTTTCATTTTTGAAGATTAATTTAATAATAATTATGATTTCTTTAGTCCATGTTCATATAATAGTGTTTTACAAAGTTCTAAGTCAATGTACCTTTATTATTTCATTTCATTTTTTTTGTATTTTTTATTTTCATTAAAAATCTTCGTTATTATTTTTTTTTTTCTTTCTTGTCTTGATTAAAAACTGAAAAATTCTGATTAAATATATTTTTTGTCATCAATTTTATGTTTTTTTTTGTTTAAGTTGATTTTTTTTTCAATTTCCTGTTTGTGTTTTAAATATTTTTTTTGGTTAAATAAAAATTTATGAATTTGAGAAGAATTACAAAAAAATAAATAAAGTTGTTAAAGTAAATAAATTTTTGTATTTTTTTTTATATTTTTTTTATTATTTAATTTTTTTTAAACAACTATATACAAAACAAAGTGTAGAAAAAACAAATTCATAAACTTTTTAAGTGAGTTTTTACTTGTATAAAATATATATTATTTATTTGCAATTTTTTTTTTATTTTAATTTTTATTTTTATTTTAAATTTAATGTTAAATTTTAAGATATTTATTTTGGAATTTTTAGTTTTTTATTTGTATACCTAGAGTTTTGTTCCTTTGAAGTATTTTTCTGATTTTTATATTTTGTTTTTATTAAAGTTTTAAATCTCATTAGTGGCTATTTTGTGAGTGTGGTGTGTGATGTTCTTGTTCATTTAAATTTGATTAATATTAAAGTACATGTTCAGACATTATTCATATCAGTTAGTTTATTAATATTTGTTTGTTTTTTTTTCGGTTGTATTTTTATTTCAATATATCATTTCCTGGGAAAAAATTAATCATATTTTTTCAGTAAGTCTTTTTTTCATTTTAATTATTTATGAGATTTATTTTTTGTTTTATTTACTTATTTATTTTTTTTTTAATTATTTTCACTTATCCATTTCCAAAATTACTTTTCTGTATGTGTGAATACGATACACCTCCCTTTAGTTGAGAATTGTATGTTTGTTTTTCTTTTTTTTTAATTTAATATAATTTTTTTAGTCATTATTCTTAATATATTTTACTAAACTATTAATTATCATCTTTGTTTTGGTTTTTTTACATAAATTTACAATTATATATTAATTTTTTTTTTGTTTACACTAAAACATGATTTTTTGTTTGTTTAAGTCTTAAAATGAGGCAAAATTGAAATTCTTATCTTAGTATAAACTCCCTTGTATTAAGTGTTTTTTTTTTGTTCCTTATGAGTTCCTATATTCTATATTTAATTAATTTTAACAATTTATTTTTTGTTTGTTTTGTTCTTGTTGTTATTTTGTACCACACAATCGTAAGAAATTTTACATCAATGCAATAATTTAAGTGTATTTTCTTCGTAGTTTTATTTTTTATTTTAAAGTTCTTTTAAATTTTTAATATAAAAAAAAAAGAATTATATATATTTTTTTAAATTTTTCTTTTGTGGCTTTTTCACTTTTACACCTTTGATTTATTGCTTTTAGAAAAAGATTTCTGATGTTTTATTTTTCATATTTGCACCCTTGTATATTCATTTTTTAAATAAATATCAAAATAAGGACGAAAAAGAATTTGAAATAGTGCGAGACTTTTTTAAGGGGTATAACATATAAACTGTAGATGGAATATGAATTTTTCTGTAATTATGGTTGAAGATTTCCCCTATTTTATCCTGTTGAGGGAAAAATAATAGATCTGGTTGATATTTACCTTACCGATCATATCACAATACCAAAAGATCTAATCAGGCAAGTTGAAGTTGGGTGAAGGAAGGTATAATTAGGCGAAGGTATAATAGACACACTTGCAGGCGCATATTGCTGTTAACTTGTTAAAAGGAGAGGAATTGATGGCTATATTATACTTTTGTTTTGTGATGTCAAAAATAAATTCAATTTGTATGTACTGAAGGTTCTAATATGCTGTGCATGAACAAGGTCCAATCTGGCACCTTGGTGATTTACTCATTTCAGGGCTTATTGTGGTACTGGTTATGCTCCCATTCCCATTTGGGCAAAGGATACATTTGGCCTTATTATATTTTGTAACATGTCCTTTTTCTGACTTTTATGCTCCTCGATTGTGCTCTTCCTCGCTTGTATGTGCTTTTGAGCTCTGCGTACTTTGGACGTCCTCTACAATTAATGGGGTGTCCGTTGTTCTTTATCAAGTGTGCACTCTCCTGGCTTGTGTTCCTTATGGCACTTTACACACCCTGGATAGACCGTAAGCCCATAATGCCGGCACTGGGAGGAAGCTCAATTAAAATCGTGGTAATAAATGTCAACTCAATTATTAACCCTGAGAGGAGGGCAGACATTCATTCTCATTGTTGCAACATGAAGACCCTGATGTGCTCTTGGGCAGCGAAACAAAGCTGTCTGGAAAGAACAAACTGGAGTACAAAGAATACGAATTAGTCAGACGAGATGGTCTTGGAGCCGCCGTTCCGACTATCTTCATCAAAAACGGAATAAAATTTCGTGTCAGGCAAATGTCACGCGAGCCGATCGAGCTGGAACATTATGTTACAGAGCGCCCCTTTGCTTACCATTGGACAAACTGGTCATGTTTCTCCAGCACGATTGCCCGGGCCATACAGGCGGAGGGGCTACCACCACCGACAGACAGAAATTTGACTAACGACGAAATTGACTCCATATTGACGAATATGGATCGAACCATTGTACAAACGATGGATTGAACCATATCCAAGACAAAAACAAGACGGCATCGATTGCTACAGGAACTCCACAATTGACCCCTCAAAAAGATAGAAAAGACACTACACCGTCAATTCTGCGACCGCCAGAATCCCGAGATTGTAACATTAAAATCGGTTATCTGAAAGCTCCAATAATTAATCAAGTGGAATTCGTCCTATTAGCCTATAAACTTGTAAAGCCCAGTGGTCCAGGTATATATTTTTTTTATGTGGGAAAACCAAGCTTAGGAAACACGCTTTGTACTACCAGTCTGTCATGTCGCAGATAAATAAAATCTTTAGGACACATAATCGACTAGAGAAGTTGCGATTACCAAGGAATTTTTACAATGAGGAATTGCTGCGAAAAGAAAGCTTAGATCCGGATACACTATCCGAGATGCTGAGGATTGTTTTTTCGTAAAAGATGAGCAAGACAGAGTAAATTTAGTAGGGGAATCCGACCCGGAAGTCTATTCGATGAACACCGAAGCGAACGAACTTTTGCCTGGAGAACCAAGCACTATTAAATCATTCCGTCCTTCAAAGCGAAATCAGAGCACAGAGATCTGAGAATCCATAGCGGCTATACGAGCAAATTCAACTGCTTCGAATGCAAGTGAGAGCACCACGTGAGAACATCCACGCATTCAAGGAAATTCACAAGCGAAGTGCACTCAAGAAGAGTCACCGACGAAGGCACTAGACTCCCAACAGCGTAGACAACACGGTTTAGGCCCTCATCACTAAACACAATGTTCATGACCTTCTGTCTATTACTTTGGTTGTAACTAGAGGTAAAAGCGGAGAAAGACATATCTTACGGTGTTCTATAGATGCAGGATCACAATCCTTGTTTATAGCTCGCATTGCGTTCCAAAGATAAGGTGTTGTTGTACACCCATGTCGATATCTTGCATCGGTTTAAGTACGACTATAGCGGCCAATGCAAAGAGTCAAACTACATTGCAGTTAGAAGGGTCAAATTTTAAAGCCCATCAAATCAAGCAAGCGTTGTTGGTTATCCAGTTCCAATCCCATTGATCCAAGCCAATTCAACATTTTGATGCCTCGTTAGGAGCCAACGCATACTCAAAGATCCTACTAGAAGGCTTAGTAAAGGCTAAAAAAGGCATCCCAAAATATTTGGTTGGATCTTGTTAGGACCAAAAAATAGTGTACCACTTGACAATTCAATTGCACTGACAGTAACAAAGGAAAGATTAAGTCATAAAATTTCAAAATTTTGGGAAATTAAATAAGTCCAATGTTTACCAAGGAAGAAATATAGTGGATGTCTTCAGGCCTCTCATAATCGCTTAAGCAACGGTTAATATGAAGTGAAATTACACTTTGTTAACAACCAATCGTTGGGAAGTTTGACTTGACCACTACAGAAGTTATGAAAACAGCCCTCTGAGAAGTACAAAGATGGTGTACTACGGAGGGTGTGTCAATTAACCCAAATAAGGCTATCCTGGTACCTTTCTCTAAACACTATAAAATGGACCTAGGTCCTATCAGTATCCAGTTGAATACCCAGACTCAGTTAAATATTTGGGAGTAAAGTTAGGAACGCTCAACTGGACTACGTTATCAGTAAAGCCACAAGGCCCATATGGGCCTGCATAAGGCTTCTGGGTAAGACATGGGGTCTTACACCACAAATGATATACTGGATGCACAGTACGATCGGTGTTCACTTATACCGCTATAGTCTGCTGGCCCAAGACTAAACAGGTTACGTCGATCCTCCAGTGCATCAAACTGTATGCCTCTCCATTACCGGAGCTATTCGAACCTGCCCCACAACTGCGATGGAGGCAATCATTGGATTGACCTAATTGAATATTTTCATATGGAAATCCGTCACCATAAGTGTCTTGATATGGATATCCTTAACAATATTCCAAATATGTCCGACCATATGGTTGCTGAACTGCGGTTCCAAAGGAAATGCAGGGCGATTATCCCGGATCGTTCTGAGTGGGGAAACTTATTCTTCCTGAGGATCCAAAACATCTCCACTGGTTTACCGACGGGGCAAAGATGGACCATGGCACAAGGGTTGGTGCCGTCGGACCCAGCTCCAAGGTCTCGATTGCAATGGGTATGTGGCCGTATGTTTTCCAGACTGAAAACGGCGCTAGGCTCAACCTTGAGAAGAGAGGTTTGAAAGGCGCCAAGATTAAAATCATCTTTTCTGACAACTAAGCTGCCATCAAGGTACTATTAAAGTGGAAAAACTTCCAAAATAGTTGCAGGGTGTTTTGAAATACTCCAGAACCTGACCAGAAGAAAAGAGGTTTCGCTCTGCTGGGTCTTCGGACACGAAGATATTGAGGGTAATGAGGCGAGGGAGGGGCTGAGACGTTGGTCCAGTACCCATTACCCTTCTGTGGCATCTCTTGGTCCACCTCCAAGTTCCTGATAGAGAAGTGGATTAAGGGACTAAACCTAGCCTATTGGGAATCAGCCCCAGGTCTTAGACAGGCTAAAGTTCTTATAAGACCCTTTGCCTTAATCATGTAGGACTGCAGTATTGATTTTCCATAACCTAGGACTGTCTCAAGAGACAGAATGTCGACTCTGCTTGGAAGGCGGCGAGACTTCCTCGCATATTCTTTGTGAATGCCTTGCTCTGATCTGCTTTAGAAAAAGAACGTTTATCAGAGAGTTTATGAGTCCTGTTCAAGTCCGGTCTTCGTCAATTGAAGACCTTCCTGAACTCGACCGGAAGGCTGATAGTCTATTCCGCTAGTGGGGTACGTCCACAATAAATCGGTAAAAACTAAATTTTATAACCGATGTTGACGGAAGAGGATGGAATTCGATCAAACATTTTTTGTTTTTCTGCTATCCTTGCTGTCATTCTCAATTTTTGATTTCTTGCTAAGAAAATGCTTGGATTTTTGTCTTTCAACGAATATTGATCCCACAGGATTTTATAATTTAGTTTTTCAGGTGGTCGCGAATCTAAAAAGGTTGATTGATAAATCGATGGCCTACTGAATCACACTACAAACGTTTCGTTCTTCATTTCTATTTATAATATTATTAAAACAATTTGAAGGGTTTGTTTCACTGAACGTATACCCCCAAGAAAACCTCTCCCACTATTTCTAAACCAAAAATATAAAAAACTAAAACAAAGAAAACCTGAAAAATAACCAAAAAAAGGGGAAAAAATAAATAAAAAAAATAATATTAATGTTTTTTTTGAATTTTTTGTTTAATAAATAATCAATTTTCACTTTTATACTTTTTCACAATTGTTTTTCTTCTTTCTTTTTCTTTACTTCACATCCGACTAAGCAAATGTTTACAAAAATAAAGTTTACATTTTTTTTATTTCTAATTTTCTTTTTCTTATCTTTTCATTTTTCACATTTTCATTTTATTTTTCTCGATTTTTGGAAACATAAAAAAATCAGTGTTTGTTTTCATTTTTTTTATGTGTAATTTTTTTTTGTTTTTTAATTAAAATTAATGACTTAACTTACAAAACTAAAACAGAAAATAAAAAAATTATAATAAAGAATAAAATTGGACAGGAATTAGAAATTGGAAAAAAATATATGTATATATTTACAACAACAAAATTAAAATTATTTTATTTTTTTTTTATCCTTTCGCAATTACAATTATCCTTCTTTTTTTAATTTATGTTTTTACAATATTTTTTAACTTAAAATTCAATATCACTGGATTGTGTCTTTCTTTTTTTTTTCTTTTTAAATTTTAAGTTGGTTTTTGTTTCAGTTTTTTCTTTTTATTTAATTTTTTTAATTTAAAGAAGGATATTTAAACTTTCTTACATAAAAATAATAAAAAAAAACAAGAAAATTTGTTTTTTATTTTATGGAAATTTAATAAAGGTTTTTTTTTGTAATTAAAAGAAAATAAAAGAGTTTTGTATTTTTCTCAATAATATTTACAAATCACTAAATGTAAAAATATACAAATAAAAAAATTTAAGTTTTTTTATGAATTTTCGATTTTTTTTTACAATTATTAATTAAAAATTTACAAGCCATATTTTGTATGTTTTTTTTGTTTTGTTTTTTGATTGATTGAAAAGTAGGAATAAAGATAATTAGAATATAACACAAACTAAGTCTTTTTTTTAAATATTTTTAATTTTTACTACAGCATTCTCCATGTCTGCAAAAGAAAGTCTTTGTTTTTGTTTTTAAATCTGTGTTAACTTTTTGATTTTCAAAATCTATACAAAATTTTACATAAATTGTAAGTAACATAAACTATTTTTCAAATGAATTTACAATCTGGCACCACACGATCGTTCTTTAATAGAATTTTGTTCACATTTTCGTTTTTTTTTTTTTGTAATTTATTTAATTTTATCTTTTCAATTTATTTATTTATTTATTTTTTCTATTTTGTTTATATATATATATAATATAAAAAAATGAAAGAAAAAAAATAAATAAATTTTATTTTTAAATAGAATTATAATAAATTTCAATAATTATTATATAAAAAAAAACACATCTCAATTTTATTTCCTTACGATCAATGATAATGCCTTGAGGTGATCGATCTACGTCCAGTTGTACTACTACTATTTATGCTACCATTACGCATTGGTAAAGCTGGTGGTGGTGGTGTTGGTGTTGGAGATGGCTGATCATGATCAATTGGTACTGAATAATGACTATTACGATGTATATAATCGCTATGATTTATTGAATTACCAATAGTATGATGTTTACCATAATGATAATGATCATGATTTGTATTTGTAGTACCACCACCAGATCGTATCTGTCGATCAGTTGTTGAACTCTTATTGCTAACACTAACTGTCATTGGTTGACTATAGTGATTCTGATTTGAGCTGTTATTTTCTTGAGATTGTAACTTTATTGGCTGTTGTAGCTGTTGCTGTTGTTGTTGTTGTAATTGTTGCTGTTGCATCATTAAGTGATCTTGACTTAGTTGTAGGAATGTTGCTGTACCATTAGTACCATTCAATGCTGTTGATGTTGGTACTTGTAATTGTTGTAGTGTCGAGGCACCCCTCCCCCGTGGAGGAGGTGGTGGCGCTTCTAGCTATAGTTCCGTAACTGGTATTGGTCTTAAATTATTTGGGTGATGATGTGGATAAGTTGTTAAAGATGGATGAATACCAAGGCATGAATGCGGATGCCGTGACATATAATCTTCATCCGAGAATGTTTTTTGATATTCACGCTCTTTTCTACCTAAAGCGCTGTTACCCCAGCCGCCTTTTAGTACTTCACGAATTTTTCTTCTACATCTATATAAAATTAGCGCTAGCGCTGTTATTGTTGCTGCTGATCCAACTAACAATGCACCGATCATTGCCTGCTTTCGTGGATCACTATGTGCACAGCCTAACAATTCCGCGGTTAGAACTTTTAATGGTTCATCTCTTAAACGTTCTGGCTTTTGACATAAAATATTTATAACCTTATCATTAGTTGCATTTTTCGATATTAAAACATTTCTCAGCCATAATACTCTGCAATCACATGAAATTGGATTTTCAGACAAGTCCAACGTTTGTAAATCATTCCATGGAAACAGTCCTTCTGCTAATGTTGACAAATCATTACCCTTTAGTATAACATGCTGTAGTCGTGGTAACCCACTCAATGCGCCTTCTTGTACCTCAGACAAAACTTTATTCGATGACAGAATAAGCATTTCTAAATTTGTATTTGTCGAGAATGCACCATTTTCAATTTTCTTCAATTTCGGTGCTCCTGTTATGTCCAAACGCTTCAAGTTTGCCATGCCAACAAACGCGCCTTCGGGTACAACCTCAAAATCATTCTGTCCTAAGGACAGTTCTTCTAGTCGTATTAATGTACTTAATTCAACAGTTGGTATACGATTTAAGTGATTATCGCTAATATCTAAAATTCTAACACCTTCGAGTCCCTTCAGCGACTCATGCGATATGTTATATAACCCAGCTCCGCGCAGGTCTAATCGACTTAAACCCTTCAAGTCTTGGAATGCCCCCTTTGGGACAGTTGTAAAGCTGTTTATACCCAAAAATAATTCAGCTAGCGTTGGCATTGATTGAAATGTTGCTGATGGTATTGTTGTTAGAGTATTATCATCCAGGTATAACACTCTTAAATTAACTAAACCATTAAACGCATTCGGATCGATCTTGCTTATACGATTTTGTCCTAAATTCAATTCTTGCAGCTTTGTTAGTGGTGAAAATACACCACGTTCTAATTCATCCAGGAAATTACCTCTTAGATTAAGGATCGTTAGTGATCCTAAACCAAGGAATGTTTTGTTATTAACTAATCCAATTTTATTATGATTTAAGTGCAACACTTCGAGCTTCTTTTGGTAATAGAATGTGTTTTGTGGTATATTAAACAAATGATTATTACTCAAGTCCAAAAATGTTAGTTCAGCATAAAATTGTATTGATGAATCGATCGTTTTGATCTTATTATTTTTTATGACTAGCCTCTTTATTGAAGGATTTAGTGCAATTGGTAGAACGTCTAGATGTCCTTCACCGCATGTTACTTCTAGTGTATCATCGTTACATTTGCAGCTTGGTGGACAATTCGCTAGGCCGTTTGTTGGATATATAAGACTGCTGGCAAGAATTGTAATTGATAGGATGTAGGTGTATAAAATTGTTGATTCTTTTGTTGGGAGTGCCATTTTATATTGTTTGGGTTTGTTCTGCCTCTTCGGTATATGTGTGTTCTGGTATGAAAATCCTGGCTTTACCCTTATGTAATTTTAGGGTGGCGTGGTCTCCAAAGAATATTGTTTTTTTCTTTCTGAAAATAAAAAAAGGAAATTAATTAGTTTGATGTATATTTGTAAGTAGTATGTATGTTTGTAGTATTTAGATACACACTCTTGAAGTAATATAGAGAAATACCATTTTTTATGTGGCAGTGCTAAGCACGAAGATGTTTTTTGGTGACTTAAAATCCAACAATCGTATTGAATCGATGATCAACTATATATTCCGCTACCAGCAAAAGGCTAGCAACCCTTTCTGGCATTAAGTTATTGCTATGAGCGCTACTGTACAACCTCGGCTTGGGACTCTTAGGGCAAAGATATCTACAATAAAAGCAAGAAGAGGAGAGACGGAAAATGAATGTGCCAGAATTAAAGGAATAGCAAATTAGGGGACAATCTGAGAACCTACTGGACGTAAACCGTCCACTACACTACTTGCGGAGTTGCTTCGGCGAAGTACTTATCGAAGTTGCTCGAAGTCCGAAGTACCCCAGTGGAAAAAATTGGGAGCGATGCACAGGGGAGCTTATTTGGAGCCATCTCAAGGGAGCTTTACTGGAGTTTGCATAGAATTTATAGAAAAAAAGAAAACGGGAAATTATCTTTGTGACCATAAAATATGACATTAGCATACTCAATAGCCCGGCTTCGTTCGATACGGAGGACAATCAGCTTTGCAAGTGGTTAGCATTTAGTTGGGGGACTGATTTGGTAAAACCACTCTCGGGCTTGCAAACAAAAAAGCAATTCCAAAAGATGAACAAAATAAAAGCTTTCGATATCAGATCATATATCTACAGATGTACATGAATATTTCTTTTTTAAACATCTTTTTTATAATGCTCCTAGAACGCTTTTGAAGGAGCATGAAAAGGTATGCTCTCGTGCAATGACTTGCAATGTTAAAAAGTATATGGAACTGGTATGGGAACGGGAGCGCTGCAAGCTTTTTAAGAAGTGATCAAACATGGCTATTGGAGCACTCCATTTCCCGCTGGGACGTGACTACAAACACGTGCAATCTCGCGAGGACACCCCGCACACATCAAGTCCTTTGTCTCGGGGCCAAAAACCACCAAGGATACGAAATCAGTAAAGTGAATCGAAGTGCCTCTACATTCTCGACTTCGACCAACTTCGATGAACTTCGCGAGTAGTACAGTCCAGGCTTAAGAATAAATAAACTTAACAATGCGGAGCATACCAAATCATGCTAAGGCGGAAGTGGTGCCCCAGATTGATTGGTACATATGTGCGTTTTCCGGAAAATATTTCGGACTTCAACATGACCTACCGAAGTTTACTGCGAAGTTTACTTGGATGCGGATTACGAATCAGTTTTTAACTAAGATTTTGTTTAACTGATTGCTTATCATTCAATTGATCGGATCACCCTGTCACAAAAAATGCCCAAGTTTTACCCGGACATTTTTTAAAACCCCTCCCGGACGCCTTCCAAACTAGGACAAATCCGGGTAAACCCAGACGGATGATGGCAGCCCTAGTTACAGGGAATAATTTGGACGTATCTTGGGACTACGATATTCAATTTTGTTCATTTTTTCTTCAATATCCAAAAATAAAAATAAAACAATCCCAAAAACCGGTTATATACTAAAAAAATTAAATTCACTAGATATAAAAAAACAGCCTTAAAATATGGTGTTTTTTTATATACATATACAATACTCATACATATATATTTTGCTTTTCCTTATAAAGCATACGATATTTTATGCACATATATGAATATAAACAAGGATCTCAATATCCTATTTTTTTCCAAAATATCACATGTATATCCTTTCTCTCTTGTTTTACGTTAGGATATAAATGGTTTACTCCTGTTTTAATATTATGTTGGCGAAAAATTCTCTATCGTGAAAAAAACACCAAAAAACCCTTTTTACTTCCATGTTTTTCTGCTTTTTAAAAAGTCGAAAACAACGCACATGAAAATGAGAGAAGCATAACGATTCGATATACTCGTAGTATATATTTTTTTCTGTTCACTTTTTTCCGTATTTTATTTTGTGTCCTTGTTGTATTAGAGATTACTTTTATTGAAAGTACGTCCTGATGATGATGGTTGTACTATATATGGCAACGGTTCCTGGTGGATATCTCATACACTCATTTTGAATTCGATGCTCTTCTATCTACTCTTGTGGGATTTTTAGCAAGTGCAATTTGGTATTTGGTATCTACAGAATAGAAAAAGGATAAAATTCTTGGTGTCCTTGAAACGAATTTGTGTTTACATATATACATAAATATATACAAATAGGATACCAAAAAAACAAAAAAAAACATTTCGATACTATTTGCTCTACATATGTAAAAAGAAAATGGTTTTAGGATTAAAGGATTTTAAAGGATGTTCTGTCGTTCGTGCTTTTATTTTTTCCTTGTGTTCTTAATGCAGGTTTTTATTCTTATTTTTTTCGATATTTTATTTACCTTATGCTTTCGTTTTTTTTTTGTTCTTAAAGCGAGAGTGAAAAGAAAATGTTTTTAAAATTTTTATTGTATTCTAATTTAATTCTTATTTTCCACGAATATATTGGATTGTTTTTTAGATATTTTTTTTCTGTTTGTTTTGCGAGAATGGTACTTTGCTTTTATGTACTTATTTAACACCTACGTAGAGTTTGTGATAATTTTTTTTATTTGACGACAAAAGGAAGTAAGCTCAATCATCCATAGTCAATGCGGATGTTCTTAGAATCAAAAGTATATGAAATTCTATACTGTTGTTAAGTGGTTTGTGTAAGTAGTTAAAATCCTAGTTTTAATACTTATGTAATTTCAATTGAAATTTTGGCAGCGAAATTCCTACTACGGAATCGATGGAAGGCACTCAAGTTAGTATTCATGAGAATCCATGAGTATCTATATATTTGTATATTTGCCTTTTTGTGTTTTCGGATACATGGAACAATATGGTCAAATTTACTGTCCCTTGTGCAACGGATATTTGCAGATTGTGCACTTGCACTGGAAAATTAGCCGCAGCCTTCAATACCATTTACATTGCAGAGATGAAAGAAAAAATACGCGAAGCAAAAGAAAGAAGAGATCAGAAATATCAGGGATTACGGGCTTGGGTGTGAGCTTTATCCGCGACAAGAACCTATGTGATTTAGGTTCTGTACTTAAGGCACTGATGGGTTAGTGTGTCTGGCGTGGACTGTCATTCTGGACAAGAATCGGTGGGCTTAGGTGAGATCTTGTGGAGAAATTTGACCCAGGTTCCAATTCATGGCTGTACCTTGCATCAGCTTTGACGCGGAGGATCCAATATGCATTTCCATTTCGGTGGGTCTTGGTGGTGGGTCTTGCATGCGATCTTGTGAGGGAGTATATTTTCGCGCCCACCCAAGACATACTAACCCAACAACTTCAACTAAAGCCTGAAGCTCACCACGAAAAAAGCTCGCCATACACGTTCTTTTCGCGGATAAAGCTCACACCCGAGCTCACAACCGAAAACATCAGTGTCCTCGGAGCTATACTACTATGAATGAAATAAGAGAATAACAAAATGAAATGCACATTTGTCGAATTTCGCCGTTTTAGTAGTTTTTTTTTTGACAATGCTCTGTTGCTTTTGCATTCTTATTCTTTCCTTTTGGTAAGAAACTACCAGCTCTATTGACCTATTGTACTACTTGCTTTAGCATTACTGATAGAATCCACACCATAAAAGAAAGTAAATGAGCGCTCATGGTGGGAATATAAATGAGTAGGTATAGTTTGGACCCTTAAACAAACACAGTGATGTTGGTCGTTTGTGAGAGCTTGAGAGTTTCACTGTGCAAAGAAACAGCGATTTTTAAAATCCCTTCTTTTATGGTGCGGACCATATAAAATATCTCTTATACTTGCGATTTATTGAATGTATTACTCGATTAACGGCTGCGAAAGAATAAAAATACCTATGTAGCTTGCATGATATATAAATTCAATCTTATAAAGGCCCGATTACGTCCAAAACGACAAAGTAAAAACGCAAATTGGAGTTTATTTATCGCGCAGAAATTTGTATGCTTTTCTCTGTAGCAATCTCTGTATGCACGAATGTAGATTGCAAGTAGGTGAATAGAGAAAAGGAATTCAACGTAAACGGCCCTAAGCCCTCTTTAATTGGGGCAGAAAAGCACATATACATATGTGTTGATATGAAAAATATTCACAATTGAGTGAGCTTAAGCAGTTAGCTTCGATTCTGACTTGAATATAAATTGCACTAGAACTTGTTTCTAATTGAAATCTTTTCAAGTTATCTGCTCGCTCAGATTAAATTTGTATGCCCTCTAACTGATTTAAAAGACCATCGATCATCTTTATCTTTATTAGATAACAAATAATTAAAAAACTGTATGTGATTTAGCTGACTGTTTCATCTAGCTCTAACAGCTTCCAACAAAAAAACATTCAGACTAATTTAATAGAAGATTTCAATAACAGTTTGATTATAATCACACATTAAGAGGGCATTAACACATTAAAAAGTTTTTCATATAGCAGATCAATCTAGAAAGACAAATTGTTCTACATCCGACATATTTCCTTTATGTTATTTTCGGATCAGTTTTAAAATCTTAGTATACATTAAAATGACCGAAACTCAATCCTTCAACAGAATTAAAACAAAACACGAATCCTACTGACATAAATCTACTTCTTAATTCATTCCTTTACATTTTCATGAAATATTTTAAACAAAAGGAAATTTTTAACTTAATTTAAGTTCTGACAAATGACATTTAAGCCGACAACAAGTAAAAAAAAGCCTTTCATTTCATCATGAACATAAACGTAGACAAAAGTCTTCAAATAATATGAATTCTCACACAATAACCAAATAAAACGTAAACCACCTTTTTCTAAAAACGAAACCGAATTTCAAATAACCGGAAATCCTTTTTGTCTGTCAGTTAATTTTCAAAAAAAAAAATATGTTTTTGTTCAGGTAACAAAAAACACTCACCTAACAAATTTTTCTAAAAAGATTTGTGCCGTATTCGTTAGTCTTTGTGTGCTTTCAAAATAGTTTTTTTTCTTCTCTGAACTAAATCCTTAAATTAAAGCATATCCTTTTATGCTCACACAAGATTTTTTTCGCTCTTTTTTTATTTTATTCTGTTGTATGCAAGCAAGATAAAACTCTTAAACAAAAGGATAATAATAATAATAAAGAAAAAAAAATATAAGAAGAAGAAATTAAAACATCCTTCTTTCATGTCCTTACAAAATAAATAACTCCTTGTGAAATAAAATCAAGTAGAAAGATGTACCTACAATATTTTTTTTTTGTTTTGTTTTTCGTTATTTCACAAAACAACAACTCAGTGTACACAACACCAACAACAACCGAAAAGACACTTTGAATGATGTTGAAAAGATGGATGAGGTACAAAACGTGTAATAAGAATTATATGGTATATATGCAAAAAAGGATGCACAGCAATAAATTTAATTGTCAGATACTTGAAGAGTTGCTTGTGGATATGTAAAAGACGCCATAGTAACAAAATACAACATTTCTCATGTTCGCGCATTTAATATATATGGTGTGTGGAGATACTTCTTTTTTCGGTGCATATGTATGTATGGTAGGTTTTGGCGGAGAGGAGATTGATATTAAAAATAAAAAAAACAAAAAAAAACTATGCACCAGCATAGAGTATTAACAACAACAAAACAAAAAAAAAGAAAGAAAGAAATACACACGGGACCATGAATGAAGAGAATGCTTGACCATAGTAGGATTTTGCAGAAGAGATATCAAGATGACCAACAAAATATAAAACAACATAAAACTGGTCGTAACCAAAGTAGATATGTGTACAACATATAGTGTTCGTTTTGCATGTTGCGCATTGGTACAGCAAGGAAGCCCCAACAGCAGCAGCAGCAGCAGAACCACCACCAGAGTGTGCTGTGGAGGATTCTGCACATTGAGAGGGAGAAAAAGAACCAAGAAGGAAATGCCCTGTCGAAAAATATGCATTCAAAGTGGCGGTAATTTATAGCCTGCCGCTGTTACGGTTGCTGGACAGCATGCCATGTACTTGGACATCCGATGGTTTTTATTATTTTGTTGTTTAGTATAATCCTCAAGGTTTTTTTTATATATTCTTGTTTTTTTTGTGTCCGAGGGGGTAGAAAACAGCATGGAAAAGAAAATAAAACAGGCTCTATAAACTTCTGTGTTTATTTTCTGTGCTCTGGACAACAGAACCGAATAATGTAGGTATATATGAAAATGCATAAAAAACACTTCCCTATAGCCACAGAGAAAAAGGACAAAGAGTTTATCGTGCATATTTAAAAAAAAAAAAACTACCACCAAAACCCTTTTAAAAACTTCTATCCCCATAAGCTTGTTGCAATCACAGCATGATAAAAAGCCATTGGTACAGTTTTTCACCCAATGTTCACCATCGCGATTTTTTTAATTTTTTTTACTACAGAATAAACCAAAAGACGAAAAATTCGCAAACGATGCAGAAAAAAATTATAAATCTTTTCAATACCCCATAAAAATGTGCTTCCTTGCCATTCCTTTGCATCCTTCCCAATGGTACACATCGAAGAGCTTTTTCATCTCTCCTTCTAAAAAGACTCTACCGCTATATATTATACAGCATATACCGCCACAATATATTTTCGTTTCTCGTCTACCACACACAAAAACGCCGTCTAAAAAATCTTTCATCGATTCTTTTCACCAAGCAGTAAATTGTTTTCGACCGGTCGTTCTAAGGGCTATAGATGAACAAAAAAATATATACATATATGGGATATTTATGGACAGGTAAAGTAGTGAGTACCTGAGTGAAAAAATTTTTACAGACAAAAAATAAAATATTACGAATGGGGCGAAGATGGAGACTTTTCTTGAATTTATAGAATGTGTCAGTAAACGAAAATAGTAAAAGAATACGGGAGTATAGAGAACCAATAACAAATTACAAATAATAATAAAAATACAAGCAGGTGAATTTCAATTGTAGAAGAATAAAGGTGAGAAAATCCATTCTGTTTGTTTGTGAATTTTTCGTGTTTTGTGCGTTATAAATTTTTATGATGAAGTGTTTTCTCGTTTTGTAGAGCGGCGACGCTTTATTTATTATTATTTCTTTTTCGTTATATTTATTTTTTTATTTTTATTTTTTTATTTAACCGGGAGAACGGCAAAAAATAAGTTAGGAACTTTTTGATATTTATGACTTTATTGATCGGAAGATTGTGGAAAAATAATGCTTTATATTATCAATGAATGAGTTTATTATGTTTTTTTTCTAATCTCAATATGAATTGAAGTTTAAAGATGTAAATTTATGAATGTTTTAGTAGATGCAACAATAGATTTGATATGATATGATTGTCTGAAAGTGTTTTAGCATTCATGTCGAATTGAATGAACTAAAAAAAATTATCTTGATATTTACGAGGGTCGTTCAAGTTCTTAGAAAAAAAAACATAGAAAAACAAATCATTTTGGACAGATTTGTTTTCATTATTTTTTAACATTCAAAAATTTTGTGACTAGTCATAAGTCACAAAATTTGGGGGCTCGCGCTAACTTCTTACGAACTTCGTATTTTGGTTTCTATGTCCATGTTGGCAGAAGTTACGTCTACTTCCCTTCTACTTTGCTGCTACAATACTTTTTATTTCGTTTAGGCTGACTACACTTGTGATTGCGTTGTGACTCGGGACTGCTTAGAATACGGAGAATAATCTCCTTTTAGTTTATACACTTTACCCAGCATTATTCCAAGTTTTTTAAACCGTCCAGAAAGGTAGTATTTCAAAAGACATTAAAACTTAGCTTCTGCTGAGTGATGGCATTTTCGTTAGATATAAATATTTTTCTGTCGATCTATTTTTTTAAGTTTGGAAATAAAAAAAAAATCCCTGGGGGTCGCCAAATCTCATAAATACGTAATAATTTGAGATTTGATTTCATAATTTCCTTAATCGAAATTGCGCTGGTCGTCCTGATGCAAGAAGCACATTTTCTGTGACAAATTAGGACATTTATTCTCTTATTATTCGCTCAACTAATCACTGAAGATGATTCCGTTTGCCTACCAAAAAATGAGTTTGGTAAAAACCACACTTTAGAAGTAAAAGTTTTTTGACCAATAACTGCCGCAATTATTAATCCAGGGGCAGAATGAAAAAGTAGCCTAAACACGCCTAAGAAAATACTGAATCATCCCGTGAAAGCCCTAAAATTTCCACTCGCTTTCCGGGTCAAGTTTACCCTTTGATGCGAGTAAAAAAGTAGCCTAAAAGATACTGAATCATGTGTATGAATCCGTGAAAGTCGTAAAATCTAAGCTTTGATAAAAAAAAAATTTGTTGTCTGTAAAGAGGGTTTACGGACGATAGTTTAACGTGACAACGTCATGAGAAAACATTGATGAAATGATTGCATACTTTTATGAATAAAATTGAATCATTTATATTAAACTAGCAAAAACCCGCGTGCGTTGCAACGCCTTTCAATAAAATAAGATTATGAGGACACAGTCTGCGATAGGAAAAAGCTATAGTGAAAAAAGAACAAATCTGGGAAAATTGATTTCGGAAGATGACCGCTATGGACCAAACGATATATTGAGTATACTATATTGCATATGGTGTTCTACTTATCATACTCTCTCATTTGATACCCATCTCGAAGGGGTTGTGAAGAAAATGGTAATCCGCACTCTTGAGATGGCCGCCATGAATCTAAAGACATAGTCTATGGCATTCTTCTTATAATGCCTTTCATTTGATACCAATGTCGAGAGGGTAGTGAAGAAAATGATCATCCTCCCTCTTGAGATGACCGCCATGTACCAAACGATATATTGAGTATACTATATTGCTTATGGTGTTCTACTTATCATACCCTTTCATTTGAAATCCATATCGAGGGGTGTGAAGATAATGGTAATCCAACCTCTGGAGATGGCCGCTATGGACCAAACGATATATATTGAGTATACTATATTGCTTATGTGTTCTACTTATCATACTCTCTCATTTGATACCCATCTCGAAGGGGTTGTGAAGAAAATGGTAAACCGCCCTTTTGAGATGGCCGCCATGGACCAAATTATAAATTGAGTATACTATATTGCTTATGGTGTTCTACTTTTCATAGCCTTTCATTTGATACCCATTTCTCGGGTGTTGTGAAGAAAATGGTAATCCGCCCTCTTGAGATGGCCGCCATGAATCTAAAGACATAGTCTATGGCATTCTTCTTATAATGCCTTTCATTTGATACCAATGTCGAGAGGGTAGTGAAGAAAATGATCATCCTCCCTCTTGAGATGACCGCCATGTACCAAACGATATATTGAGTATACTATATTGCTTATGGTGTTCTACTTATCATACCCTTTCATTTGAAATCCATATCGAGGGGTGTGAAGATAATGGTAATCCAACCTCTGGAGATGGCCGCTATGGACCAAACGATATATATTGAGTATACTATATTGCTTATGTGTTCTACTTATCATACTCTCTCATTTGATACCCATCTCGAAGGGGTTGTGAAGAAAATGGTAATCCGCCCGCTTGAGATGATCGCCATGGACCAAACGATATATTGAATATACTTTATTGCCTATGGTGTTCTACTTATCATACTCTTTCATTTGATATCCATGTCGAAGGTGTTGTGAAGAAAATGGTAATCCGCATTCTTGAGGTGGCCGCTATGCTTTTTCGTTTGCATTTCACAATTTTCGTCAGTGTAATGTTCACTATTTTCTTATACACCGGCACCCAGTTAGGAGACAGAGTGTTTGGCTTGCTTTGCTTATTGTTGACAATTTGACAAATTTAATCTAATTAATATTGACAATTTTAATTAAATTTTTAAGATTACTACGATCAAATTTTTAAAATTACTTCGGGAGATAACGGGACATAACGGGACATAACGGGACAATGAGTCATCATTTTTCGTGCATGCAGCCGGCGTTCATCGTTTTAATAGACGTTGTCACGTCAAAACAATTGGAATGATAGAAAAAGTTGCCACTCCCTTTACACCGACTATCGGATCAAGTTTTTTGTCTGAACCAATAGCCGGATCCGAGTGTAAAAGCAGCATATGACATGTCCAAGAAAATACTGAATCTTGGCGTAAAAGACCCATCACAATCGGATTAGCCGTTTCCGAGATTAATCTGGTCATACAGACAGACAGACAAACGCGGACATACCGACAAAATTTGTAAAAATACTTGAATTTGTTTTCATATCTAGTTTGTTACACTTTCTATGAAGTATTATGTCCAGGTTATCACATTTTTGATGTACCAATAGCACAGAGACTTCATTTGTAGTCGGTTCATTATGGCGATTTCTGTGCTCTGCAGTAAATCGCCCGTCTGCATCTTTAACTATCCATGGTTGCCGGAGTAAATATAAATCTTAATATATGTAAATCCTAACAAAAACCACGAAAATCGACCCAAAAGTGACTACCGGTCCATCATGTGTCCATTAAAAAACGTACGCCTTGGAAAAGACATAGCTTTGGCACTGTTTTATTCTGTCTTGAACCGACTATTAGGGCAACCGTCAGTTTCGTGAAAATGCCCCTATATGGCCTCTGATAGTATACATACATCGAATACTAGGAGTCCATGCCTAGCTTCATTAATTCTAACCCACACTATAATTCAAGCTCACTACTAGACTTTGCACCATGCCATATTTCCACAAACAAAGCATTTAACGTCATTTCTTTATTATTTCTTATGATCTTTCAAGAGAAAAGAGAAAAATAATCAATCTTCTTTTTAGCTTACTAGTAAGGCATAAGTAAGATTAATCGCCCGTGTCAGAATGTTCCCAATGTTACTGAGGCGCAACAGACAGAATATCAAGACATTTGTTTAGTCTAGTCGGGTACTTGGCCCTGATTTACCACTATTCACTATTGGGAAGGCCGAAAGACTCCATCTGCATTCCTTGAGTCGATTAAAACTAGGCTAGCCCTCGTGTTCTCTGTCACTGTCGTATGATATCGGTGAGACCAACATTGAAAGCAAAAAATCCTTAGGCAAAATCCTATGCCTGTACAAGTTATTTGGCCTACAGGATGTAAGTTAAAAGGTCTGATAAAAGTACAATAGTTCCAATTTGCGGTCACACTACGCATTCAATCCGAAACATCACTAAAAATCAAAATCTTGACTTTGAAAGTCACACTATTAATGCTAAAAATAACCTAAACTCTCAATACGAATCACAAATAGCCCTCGCTCTCCATTCTGCATCATCATTAAATCATCCTAAAAATAAGTTTCCCCGATACGAAATCGAACCACATCGCACTCTGCAACCCACAGAAATAAATTTTCGCATCCTACAATGCGCTCGACAAAAATAGATATATCGTTCAACCACATACGAAAATCGTATTCCATTCTAGTGGATGCTTAATGCAATTTTGTTAGGTAGCACAACCTCATCGTCGATATCTCTAACCAAATTCCGAAAAATCTCTATCTCTAGCTACCTTAACTATACCTATCCACCTGAACGACCAAAATCACAGCTAAAATTGCTTAATCCTTGTCGTCATAGCTCCATCGCTTTTTGAAAACTTGTAATTTTCAACATTCAGCATGTATCCCTATCCCCATGTGTCCAAATGGTATACAACCCCCGAGAAAAAACATAGGAGAACAGGGACATGAACAACGTAATTGAACGTTTTGGCACAATTCACGTCATATTTGTAGAGAAACGTGCCAATGTGATCTTTTGTAGGGATTATTTCGTCCTGTCAAGGCTCGATTAAATGTCGTTCCGGTTTTGCCCCCCGGCCCAACCGCAATCGGCCAGGCAGAAACCACGTAACTTTCCTTTCTAATGGCATAGTTTGTATGTAGTTTATTCGTCAGGATACGGCCAGAATTCTGAGCATAGTGAGAGAGGTGGTGGATAGGATGGATAGAGCAAAAAAAGGGAGCAATTATCAAGTTATTCTTGTTTTTTAATAGTTCCGCCCTCCGGATGCCAGGCTTACCATACCAGAGCTACCGATGTGTAGAGGACGAATTGTACAAAAGATATCCTAGAGATCGTGCCCACTATACACTACTGGTCACGAAGGGTATCATCCTGCAATAAAGTCACATACACGATTTATGACCAGCATCGCTGTGTAATTGGTTCGAGGATAGTATGGAAGCATAAAAAAAACCCGGGGAGTCCTTGTTCCTTAGAGGTATTTTTAGTCCTTGTGTTTTTCACAGAGCCGGGGCGCACACGACTCAAGGCGACAGATAGGATGATGATGATAATGTCCGTCTCTAATAATAAAAACGAAAAGAAAAAGGACGAACAAAAAAAAGAAGCTGAAGGACATCTGTTGAATTCCTCTGTGGCAATCCAATTTTATGGCTCTCTACATACATATACTCTCTATACTCGAGGGCAACACCCCAATAGCCAAGTCGTTGCCGCCGCCGCCGCTTTTGTAAAATGTGCATGACAACTGCCCATTTATGTGGTTGACGGTCTTTTTATTAAACGCATACAGGAAGGGCGGTACGGGGATAAAGAAATCGGGTTTTTTTATGTGCTCGCTTTTCCCCCTTTCTTAGATTATAGCATAATTGGATATGACCCCATGTGTGCCGTGCGGGCTTTGCGTGCTTTTTTTTATTAGAAACTCTTTTTTTTATACATACATATATTGTTTGGGGGGAAAAATTACAAATTCTGTTGTATATGGTCACGATGCGGCACTGGTGTGGATTTAGACTCTGGACTATGCGGCTGGACGAGTGGAGAATGTGTCTAGCCCTGAGACATTCGTGATGTTATTTAATGTTATGTTGAAATGTGCTGGGATGACACTTTTAATTAGGTGTTTATGATAGTAGTTTTTTTAGCATATTTAAGCCTTTTGAGGATTTAATAATAGATAAAATGGAAGGAATGACATAGACAACAGCTATTATACCGCCATTAATTGCGGAAGAGGACTGAAAAGAACCTTATGTCATCGTTGGATTTTTATGATATGTTAAAGTCCACAGGAACAAATTTCCGTCAGCTGGTTGCGGTTAGTTAAGCGACTCCGATGCAAAACGTTTCATGTTCAGACGATATCGAATCAGATCACTGGGCATGACCACAGCTTGAGGTGTTATCAAGCGGTCCTCCATGAAAGTATTAACAACGCCAAATGCTGCTTGACTCTTACTATGATGACTAAGCCATATTAGTCACATCATTGCCCAATCGTTTAATAACTTTTTTGAGACAGATTTATCAAACTATGGTTTTAATTTTTCACCATATAAGTAAAAAAAGTAGTTATATTATATTTTGATGGAACGTATGTACATCTTCAGTTTGGTTAGACCAGCAAAGGTTTATGGTCGAAGGCAGCCTGTTGCAAGAAAAGAAGCCATAAACGCAATAAGTCCAGTTGAGCATACCATATATGAATCTTCAATTATGATTTATGCACGTATTCTAAAAGCAGTCACAAGTCACAACGCAATCACAAGTGTTGTATCTGAGTGAGATTGGGTATCAATAGGTCACATGGATCCATCTTCTATAGAAGACTGCAACGTTGATATAACCAATGATTTTGGTCCCATTTGTACTTCGCAATGAATATACTGTAACTTCGGGATGACATGCCAGAAAAACTCGGAATCTCGTTACAGGCACCTAATACTGACAGGGACACCACTCTCAAATAAGCCATTCACTTTTTCGTTAAGCTAGAACATACATATACATGCGTGCGTGCGGTGCGTGCAATGGTTCCACACTATACGTCGAATTTTAACTTTCATATAATCGCTGGTTTTCCGTCTCATCTTTTAAACATTACCAAAAAATCTAAGTAAAGAGTGCATGTTTTTGTTGTAAGAGCTCGTGTTTGCGCTTTTGATGCAATTGAGTACGCCAATGCGGAAAAATAGAAAGAGAACAACTTTTGCGATGCGTAACACGTGTTCATGGAACTATATGTCAGGTGACCACACGAACTCAGGTATCCAGTTTCCAGCTTTCGATATTTCGTCTTTAGCAAACGGGCGGTGATTTGAACAGTCGTAAACGAGAGCAGAAAGAGTTTTCTGTGGAAGGGGTCGTTTCTCATTTGCTCGTATCTTAATATTGGCAAGGCTATAGCTTGAGGCAACCAAAGGAGGCTCTTAAAAGATGTGGTTATGAGCGTAAAAATATCACATCTAACGGGAGAGAAAAAAAAAGTCCCGTCTTATCGAAGTAAAAGGAAAGAGGAAAATAAGTAGACGTGAAGTCGTCTATCAGTGAAGAAGTTTTGGGATAATGTATGTTAGATGAGGTTACGGCTGAGCCTATGTCCGGTGCGGATTTCCGTTTGGCCTTGCAGACTGGGCCCGGTTTCTCTGATATACGGGCCTAACTACTGGTGATCTACCTTAAATCAGAACAATTTTGCATGTCACCAAGTGGCAGTCCATGAAAGCATGGCTGTTGTTGGCAATACCAAAATTGTCATTTTCGCCGGTTTCTGATAGAGTGGACGGTTGAATCTCATTCACCGTGAAAGGAACTTAGTCTTAAGATAAGAGGACGTTGGAATATTGAGAACATAACTCAGTCTCAGGTCTCCTTTCCTGCTTCTTTTGCATAAGCCAACGCTAGAAAGGCAGACTACTTCGCGCAGCTGTTGCAGAGCGTGCCAACTATCAGCTTTATCTTGTCTAACTGGTCGGTGACTGACCCATCCTGAATCACGGCCTCGTTATATGCGGTGACCTGTGGTGTTTTTCCGACTTCTCAGGTCAGTCAATGCAAAAAGCCCAAATACCTTTACGGAGTTATCCAAGATACTTGTGGACGCCTGATAACAATTACCCGATTGCGTCTTAGGCTATTCAATGCCTTCCCCTGATAGCAAAATTTCTTTAGGTATTTAGCAGTTTTCTAACACTCTTTTGTTACAATATCCTTGGATAATGAATCAACTTCTGACTATTGAAAACAAAGCTATTTTAACTTTTCCTAAAACCGCTTCTCTTCTAAAACAGCAGATTATAGTGTCTATTGCGATAGATGCCAGAGAAAAGATGATCCTCTTAAATAATGACACTTTAGACTTGTCAGTATTCCAATGAAACTGGATAAAAACAGATCCATAGTCTAAAGGTAGCTTGGAAGAAGACTTGCAATTTCTTTCGCGGCCTTGTGAAGGTGACGAGCAACTACAGTCTCGAGTCTACAAAATTTCTGTAGCCCAGTCGCCGAGTATCCCGTGAGAACAGCGCCTAAAGCTTGATTCTTATTCAAATACGGGCCTCGGTAGTCTAGGGGTAAGGCGCCTGACTACTATCCCAGAGGTCCCGGGTTCGATTCCCGGTGGTGCCACGGTCCTAGCCTTTCCCAATTTCCCACCTACATAACTTTCCTTCTTTCTTCTTCCCTCTTTGCATTCCTGATTCCTCCTGTCATAGCCTTCACTAGTGGTTCCCCGATCCACCAAGCGCATGTCATTGGTTGGTTGATGAGATTCAACTCGTTTCAGGAGGCATAACACTCCAGCGAGTTGTTCTCGATACCCCGATGTCAGAGTCGCAAATGGTTGGGAGTAGGTGAAAATAAAAAAATAAAAATACCGCAGCTAGGTTGTGACAGTTCTTTCCTTCACTTCTCTCTCTATCTTCCGACTAGAGCTGCTGTTCGACATTTCAAAAAATAAATACATGGTCGACAGTACAAAGGGGCCTTCCCTAAGTCTCTAGTGTGTCACATAAAAAAAAAATACGAAAACATTCCTTTGCAACAGGTTTTTTTTTTATATTCTTGTACATTCTGAACTACAAAAACGAAGCTGATCTACTTAGAATCATAAAAACGAAATTATTAAAAAAAACAACAGAAAATTCTAAATTCTTTTCCCACAATATACCTACAGAAGCACACCCGAATTCCTAAATCGCATGACATTAAAGTCAAGTTCAATTTCACAAACACACACTTAAAAATTTCATTTTAAATTCAACAACTACAACTACAAGTTCTTTAAAATATTTCAATGTTATTATCACTCAACTTAACAACTTGAACTTGACCCTTTGAACCCCTTTTCAAAATAAATACGAAAACATATTTAAATTTTATTATACACACAAAAGCTAACACAAAAGGTTTTAACAACTACCGAACGAATGCGCAGCAACAGCAGCAGTTTTCTACATAATAAATTGAATAATATTAATTTACACAATAATAGAAGAAAACCCCTTCCGGAAATGATTGTTAAATTTTAGTTAATAAAATATAAAATTGAATGAAAAAGATTATTATTGTTAAGTTTTGTTAAAAGAAATAATAAAGTGACAAAGCACAAACAGAAAGATACTTTCTCTGGTTTTTTTTTAAATATTCACTTCCTTAATTTCATAATAAAATAAAAATATGAAAAAAAAAAAAAATTGGGTACGAAAATTTATTCATATTTTTGGTTATCTTTTTTTGTATATCTTTCAACAGATTTAAATAGTAATAATAATAATATTTGAAACAACTTTCGAAAATCTCTGAAGAACTATAATCATAACTCAAATCTATTCCCTCATTTTTTTAGATCTTATCAAACTTTTGGAGCCCCTTCGAAAACAGATACAATATGAAATTCCTAAACCTCTAAAAATATGAATATCAACAACGAAGAAAAAAAATTATTGCAAACAAAATTCGATAAATTTCATCATTTCGATAATATTTCACGATAAAAATCGACTTTTGCTAATTAAAAACAGTAAGGGACCCAATTAACAGCCTTATGGTACCCCACAAGACAAAATTTCCGTTTCCCACGTCTATAAAATATTTAAGAAAAAATTGAGGTTTTTAATTTATAGATTGTCTAAATCCTAGAGTCTAGGTCTAGAGACTGTTTTATACCTAGATTCTAGATCTAGAGAGCGATGGACGACTATTCTATCATAAATGCTGTCGCCAGTCTTTTATCTTGTTTCATCACGACTTTAACCATAATTTCCAGAGCACAGAACCACCGTCATCTTTTGTTCTTATCTAACTGACTTTTCTATTCTAAAAAAAAAAGAAGGCTAACCAAAGAATTTTTGTCAATTTAATTCTAGATTGAATGAAACCCAAGAAACTTTCACAGATCGTTAAATACCAGCAATATTTTCGTGATAGACGCGGCGACAACCTCTATGCTGGTGGTGTTTCTGGATATCATCTACCGGGGCCTGTGTAACTACTCATTAACTTTTACGACACCAAAAATCTTCTATGATTTTTATGACTTTGTTGTCTTTTCGATTTTTATGTGTTTTTGAGAGAGAGAAGAACGCGATGATATTAAAAAAAAAATATACTAAGAAAAATATGTTTTCTTGTGGGTAATGATCTGTAGAAAATATGTTACAAAAGTGTGTTTATTGCCTTCTATTAATGATGATGTAATTAAGGTGTTTTTTCCCTATCAGTAGTCAGAGTAACAAAATTGCTTTTTAAAAAGAGTTATTAAAAAAAGTGTTGTTGCATAACCCCCGTCCGTCCAAGGTATGATGTAGTCAGTATATGTATATGTTATTTCTGAAGGTGCACACTTTTTATTAGTCTTAAGAGGAAATTGAATCACCGGATGTATGTAAGTTATAGATGTTAAATAAGTTATTTTGATTTTTACCTTTATTTTTTTTAAAAATTCTCCTAGTAGTTAAGTCTTAGTCTCGTTCAGTTTGCATAAACTTTGGTGATTGGCACTTTGGACCCATTACTGAGCGGCATCATCTCATTTTTGTTGGTTATATCGTTTGTTTGTGGCTGGGGTTTGCTTTTTTGTTCTGTAATAAAGAAATTTAAAATTTAGTTTTTTGTTGTTTATAATGATAGATTTGATAAGTATTAGATGTATCAATTTGACTGTACAAATTTATAGCATTTTTTGGGAAAAGTGAGAGTATTTTAAGAGTCAGATTGTTATGAGACTTCATCTTCAATCAGTAGCAATTTAATATTAGATATTTTTTACTTCCACTGGCAGTAAGATTTTGCTTTGAAAGTCACAATAAAAGTCACAAGCTCTCAATGAAAAGCACAAGTCACAAAACCTTGTGATTTATGACTGGCTACAATTTAGAAATGGGGTGTAATGGGGAGTCTGGCGGAGGTATGAGAAGCAGGAAACTGCATTTGAGCTATTGGATGTTGTGTGAGTTTGGGAATGGTCAATATAGAAATAGATATAGAAGGTTATTCAACAGTCGCGTTGTTTTAACTATAAACGATTTTTTAGGCTGGAGCGCAAAAATAACGCCTGTAGACTGTGTGATAGTGACCTAAGTGAGCTAGTGTAGTTATGTATGCCTGTGTAGATTTGTGCTACGGATGTCGAAAAGCTTTTTTATGTTTTTTCGTCTTTTCCAAGCATGAGTGTCGATTTTTCAAGCGGTTCCCGTACTAAGTACTGACCACGGTTCATGCTGCTTAACTTTTATAATCGAACAAGTATCAGTCTACTGAGTATGCTAGTCGCACGATTTATGGTTATTAAGATAATTGCCAGTTTTGCTCTGCACTTCTGAAGACTCCAGCAATGCTCCCTTGAGAGCGCCTAAAATAAGTTCCCCTGACAGCGCTCCCAATTTTTCCTACTGGGTCGCAAGTTGGTTGGGACGGCTCTTGCCCACCACTGTCTCAAAGGGACTTTTTTAAGGGTCACGTTAATGACAATAGGGCGAAGTTATATCTTTAAAGGTCGTACCGGCCTGGATTCCAAAATAATGCAAAAGAGCTGGTGAGTTCTGAGTGTAGTCAGTAAGAGTCTGGCACTACCGTCTGAGTGCGAACCCCAGCGGTATCTCCTGTCTTAGGCATGGGCATTTCTTAGATATATTCTTACCACCACCTCGTAGAAAAGCTCGTTAAGTTTAATGATATAGTATTCCAGGACAATGAAAATATCCTTTTCCTTCATGTGTTCCTCGTTTAGGTGATGCAACGTGTGCAATAGTTCCAGTATCTCTACTTGCTAAGCTGTGGTGTAAATTTCCGACTCAGAGATTAGGCTAGGTTTATATATTTAGAAAAAAACGCTAGCACCAGTTCTGTCGACAACAGTGGATCGAAGTACAAGTAACTAACATTCACGACTAAATTGTCCGAAAAATTATTTATCCTTACAAATTTGTATGACAATTATGGTTACTTGTAAACGAAGCAGGATTTTGCATGTCTTCTATGTCAATCATTATAATTTTCAATCAATCTGTTTATCTTCGAAAAAAAAAAACAAAAGGCAAATTCGAAGAGTGAAGAGTGTGAAATTTTAACTTCATTCAAACCATGAATCACACTGATAAGCATCACCGTTCTTAACCTTGCTACCTTTACATTCTACTGTGAAAAATTGTTTATTTTATCTAAAAAAAAGAACGAAATGTAACTGAATCATCTAGAAACTAGTTATTTATTGTTATTACTCACACAAAAATTCACAACACGATATGAGAATTATTCCCAAAACGACAATGCCACATACTGTAATCAGTCAACCTATTAAAACTGTTAATTCCTGTCTATGATCTCAAAAACCTAATGACTATATAACACACAATGTTAATTAAGTCCGTGTTACTTAAGATTATATGAAGAAATTACTTCTACACGTTCATAAACAATGTCAAAACTTTCAAATAAATTCAACTATAATCTCCAGCAAAATCTCTAGTCTAGATCCAGCTCTGGAAAAAAACCTTATGACATTTGCATAAGTTTCATTATTATAGACAATACAGACCGGAAAACATGATTTCTTAATTAACATTTTCCAAAGAATTATGAGAAACTTTTAACCTCAACGAAATAACAGCAATGAACATACAAAAACAAAAAAAAAACACTAATAATAATAAGAACCAGACCATATTCAGTTCCGCTTAATTCACTCTACCTTTCAAATAATAACAACATATCACAGACAATAGACACATATACATATATGTATGTGATGATGATGACTTTATGAATTATTATTATTATTTCAAGTCATTTTCAATTGAAAAAGTGTCGTTCACTTTGCTAGCACTAAAATAAAAAAATAAATGTCTCGTATACATATCCTAAACAAGTCCACCAGAAAATTACTATAACAATCCACAAGAGTGAGAGACAATCAGGAAAACAAAAATGCATTGTATGCGATACATTGAGGAGAGACCTCCAAGCATAAATTATGAGTGTCGTCAAACTAGTCAAACAATTTATCTTGTCTCGTCTCTACACTACACATCTGTCCCCCTATATGTGGGGATAGTACTGGTATATGATGCATGGAGCCAGGATAGGAGATGTATGAACCACCAACAATTTTTAACTATTGAAGTGCTGTTGTTGCTCGTGTGTCGCTAACACCGATCTGGATGTACTACAAGCTTATATCTATCTATCTATCTACAAAGGTATTCTCCACTATACGATATGATGATGAACGCGACCGACCAACAACGACAGGAGAAAAAAAATGTAATTTCCAGAGTAATTCATGGTAATAAAAAGCGCCGCCTGAGAGCATATATATGTCCATATATATGATATATATTTACCACATAAATACGACGTGAGTAAGACGCAGCAACGATAGCGTATATTAAATGGCTCAAAAGATATGGAAAAGAGCAAGAGCTTAAAAGAAAGCTGAGAAATGATACCAAAGATGGATCGACCTTTTTTTCCTTCTTATACACTTAATACTAGACCCATCTTTCAAGGGATTTATGTTGGGCATAAATAAAGGGATTTATATGTCCAATGAGCAACACCCCTAGTGAGATGTTACTCCAACTCTTAACCCTTCAAGATTCATAACGTCATCTTAATCTAATTGTCGCAATAACGTTTTGAACAATTTAATAATTGCCCAGATAGACTCTAGCTCTAGATCATGAAGAAAGACATATTACAGTGCAATGAACTTGAACTAGACTGACTAGACAACAGCGGAATGGTGACTATACGTGAGTTTTATTTTTTTTTTTATTTTTTTTTTAAGCCGACTTGCATTTCTGGTTTGAGGTGTGAGGAAATTGTGTTGAGGGCAATATAATGGCATAAATATGGAAGAGTACCAAGAGGAATGAAAGGTCTTCTTTTTTTTCATATTACATACATAGGTGATAGCTTTATCAAATCTATGCATATTTATAATGTTACGCTGCTTTAGATAGGATGTACATATATATACATATGTGAAAAGTAGCTGGATATAATAAATTAATATTCATGTGGTATAGAGAGACCAAACAAAAAATATATTTATGTTTAAGCATAAAAAATTGCATGTAAGGTATTGTAGAGGTTGGCTGTGATTTTTTAATTAGTTACGGTGATGTAGGGCGCTACCAGGCGTTTATGTTGCAACTTAGTATTTGTTGAATGATAGCGGGTTATTAGTGTGATTGAATGATTTTCTATTAAAATGTTATAAAGACGGCGATGATTTGATTGTTAATTTATATATTTTTTTGTTTTGTATTAGACAACCGCTGTAAATCAATGGGTTAATTAAATACAATCTTTACACAAGTATTTTATATTTTCGAATCGTGATGTATCTTCTTAATGTGTTATATGTGATCGCAATGTTAATTGTTATACAATTATTCTATTGTTTTTAGATTTTTTTTAAATAGTTAAGACTGTGAATTGGTTCAAATAATTTCGGTCTTCGTTAGATACCTACATATGTATGTACATGCGTCGAAAAATGCGGTTAGTTGTATTGGATTTTCGAAAAATATATTTGTTTTTAATATACTCTTTAAGTTTTTAATACATAACTTCCTTTTCTTTATACTGTTGGTCTGGGTAAACATCTAATACGGTTTCAAACAATCTAACCACTATTGTTTTAGAACAGGTACTTGTTGTGTGAAGGGTATACAGAATCAAATATCATTTGAATTATAATAGGATAGGCAAAACAGGCCAATTTAACATATAAGAAATCACCACAGTCATAAAAGTATGATTAGTCATAGTTGTGACAATTTCGTATTCTCGTGCTCCAGTCACAAGTTGTGATAATCATCGACTAATGACAAATAATAATAATTGAAGATTTTTTTTATTAATATTTGTTTTGTTGAAAGTAAGAATTTGAACAAAAAATTGTAGGGGGGTGAATAAGTCCTTAGGAAATCTAACAGATGGCGCTCGTAGCATCGCTAATGGTCTATTTTTAGTAAGCAAGCATCAATCTTTACTAGGTATCTGCCAAGGTTTCAGCTATATTTATATAGAGGTCTCGTTTTTATCGTCAGTTGAAGTGAACAACTTTTGTTTATTGAAAAAAAAAAAAGAAATAAAGTGAATTTCGAGGGGTAATTAAGCATATCTATTTAAAAGGCTTAACATTGATTCAAAGCTGAGTTGGATGCAGTTCATGGCCCATTCCCTGTGTTGATGCCATAAGCGTGTCAAAAGGTACTGTCGATTCAATTTTACATCATAATTTGGCTATGAAAAAAATATCTGCAAGATGGGTTTGCCCGCAGTTGGTCTCCTCTAAGAATCTTTTGGAGCGCATGCGTCGTAATCGGGATGATATTCTGCGTAGCATTGAATTCTTGTGATGAATTTTGTGATTTTTCACTGATTATTAACGGAAACAACTGATCAGTCACAAGATTCGTCACAATATTAATTTTGTCATACTTCCTTATGACTTGTGACAGGTCACAATTAAGAATTAGCTTATTACTGTCTGAGGTATACATATTTACCCTTGTATTCTAAAAGCAGTCACAGGTCACAACGCAATCATAGCTGCCAAGTCAACTTGAGACAATTTTGTAGTAGCAAATTTGACAATCCATAAACAGTCACAGTGATTCTTAAAATTATGCATGGCAGGTCACAGGCTCGTTTTTAGCATATTTTCATAATTTCTTATAGGCTCAACACAGCCAATGTCGATGAGAGGTGTTCGGACGTTGACATGCACTTTGCGTTACTAGTTGGCTACGTGGTCACCAAGACTTTACTTAACCTAATTATAGGAATATAAATGCAAAATTAAAGGTGAATTTGTTTTCTTTTTCTTGTGACCGTGTTCTTAGAATACTAAAATTCAGTCACAAGAATAGTGTCTCAAGGTTTCAATAACAAGCATATGTCCCAAACGATTGTGACTTATGACTGGTAATATGTAGTTTTGAATAGTGGGGTTAATTGCAATTTTTAATCACTAAAGCATCGCACTTAATCACTTAATTTTGGGAAACGACTTATTTTCAACCATTTCGACGCTTAATTACACTTCGACTAGCGCCATCTGTTGAACGTTGAAGCAACACACACTGTACTATATATTTTACGGCAATGGAGGCGCCATCTGTTGAACGTAGCAGCAACACACGCAATACTGAAAGTTGCTGATGTCGGATTGCGTGTTTCATGACAGCTGCTGTCAGGTAACATGTTCATTTTCCCGGTTGCATTGTTAAACTGAATTATTTTCATTTTGAATTAATGAATAAACAGAAATTTTGTAGCATGTACGACTGTTTTAGATACTGAAGATTTAAGTGTATTAAAATGAAAGTCCTACAGACTTACTTCTTCGTTAAAATTCTTAGTAAAATCTTTAAAATATTAAAACAAAAAAAAATTGAATTTAAAACGGCTTACATCAACCCATTTTAAAGATATTATCACCAACTTTTCCTCAACAGAATTCTCCACCCAACCCCCACCTCCAACAAAATAAAGAAAAACTTCACATAAACTGTTCCCAAGAAAAACATTTTTTATATCGATTTGTACCTCAATCAAATTCTCTTCAAAAACCTGGTGTTCCGCCTCTCTTTCTTAGCTTTCTCAATGTTATCAGTTCCACCATAGCATCCGTTCTTCTGCCCTTTTTGGCCCAGGAACCCAAGTCCTTATCAGCACAACGAAAATGCGAAACCGCTTTTTCCATGGCAATTCCTAATAAAATTAAATGCCGATAAAATATCCAAGAAGGTTATGATCTTCGTTGATTTAAATTGAGTTTATTTTATCCCAAAGACGAAGATAATTGTATCACACAACGTAGCAGAACAGCAGCAGCAGCAACAAGAGGATATCATTGCTTTTGTAAACTGACCTAAAACGAAATGCCAATGATAATAATGAGCCTAAAAGGAAGGTGAGTAAGGCAGAAAAATATACATATATCTAAGGAGGAGAACGGCACGATAAAAGATATACATATATTCAAGAAAGAAGATTCCTTTTCTTTTGGCTTGGTTAACTGCTATCTCATCTCTTGTTGTTGTATAGTAGATGTGTTGTGAGATTGTTGAATCTGTGTATATCTTTAGCGTGTCTTACTCATCGAATGGAATCCAATATCTTAGATCTGATTTGATAAAATCTTTGTATGATATAAAGGTAAAAGGAAGAGACAGATTTACCTTTTATACTGCATATACATATAGATTATGTGTGTTATCATGAGGTATAGAAAATTGAGAAAAGGAGAAACAACAACAAAAAAAATAGCTGCAGAACAATGATAAATAAGAATATAGTAAAAGCAACAAAAACAACAACAAAAAAGAGTCTCATCATCATCATTTAAGATTTCTTGTATGTGATACAGTTAAGTAAGAATGAACGAACATATTCCATAAGAAGTGGATTGACTTCCATGTCAATTAGTTGGGTACCTGGGATGGGTATCCATGAATCTCTCTTCTTCTACTCTTTACCTCCCCAATCAACAACAATATCAAGATAAGATCACAAATTAAATTTTTCATCTGTCGGTAGTTGTTAACAAAAATTCCAAAAGAGAGTAGATGAAATTAAGTGGAAGGGGGGGGAGGGGGGAGTAGTGGAACGAGATTCATTTTTCTCTAGATATTGTTGCTCTTGTTATCTTTCCGTGTTTCATTTTTATATAGATATCACATTATGAGTTTCCGTACTACAAAAGCATTGGATAGGAAAAATAGCAAAGGCCCACGGATGGTTTCCTGTGGAACATTGGTCTTTTATGATATTTTTTTGTTTTTTTTTCTTTTTTGGTTTTGATTAAAAATTGAGTTTAATTTAGAGGTAAAGTGAAGAATAATTGCAACAAAAAAAAACATAATTGGTAGATATTATCGGAAGGAATCTTTGTCGAAAGGAGTTGGAATGAAAATAAACGAGATTTTCTTTTTTGAAAGTAGAGGCTATTGTCAAATATTCTTATTCAAGTATAGTTCCTAGAAGCTATTACTTCAGCAAAAAAAATTTAGAATGCAAAATAATAGTTTAAGAATCAATGGAGTAGAGCAGACGAATCAATAAGGCACTATAGCTAAGCCAATCATGCATAGAATATTGGACCTAAACTGCAATTAGCACTTCAACTCTCTGACTACTGTTCTGAAAATCGTAATACAACTGAAACGACGTCACTTTCTTCAATTCAAAACGACTTGCCACGACAAACGACTCGAATTTCAGCACAGGGACCTATATCTGCCAAGAATGCGAAGTAATATTACGTTTTAGGTGCCTGAATGACAATCTATTATAGAGGAATGAGCCGTTCTGCAAGATAGTTCCCAATTTGGGTTTAAAGGTGCAAAAACCGGTTACTAACTTGGAATTAATGATCCAACTTGATCCTTCGATTGAGGTAGACCACAAAGGCTTAACCATAATTAGTCGATAACGGTTAGAGTGCAATGACACCTTAATTCGACCTTTTACATTATTTATCGCGAAGGTACGCTAACTAAGTACGGTTGTGAGCAGCCCTTGTAATGGATCTCGCCGGTTTAGATATGATCTGATGACTTCAGGAAACCCTACAAAAATAAGTCTGGAACGGTTAAATCTTACGATCTTGCCGGTCAGTGCAAATTACCATAACGAGAGATAAGGCGATCCGGAAGTGCAGCCCTCCGAATTTCGGCCGTGGCTCGTGTAGTATGCGCTTTTGCTCCATCCTATTAGAATCATATTCCAATTCCAATTCATCCATTTGAGGAAGAAGAAATTCGTTGAGCATGGCTCTGTAGCGCTCGTCGTCCGCAGTAGTGATTTGGCTTGGGGCGGTTTCGACAAAATAAAGCCTGATGACGCCTCCAGCGTAAGCAGTACACTATAAAGTAGCTTTAAGCGGGTGTAATACTTTTCGTGGATTATGCGAGGATTTCAGTGCCCCAGAAGGAGATCGACAGAGATGGAAATAGGTGTCATCGCTCAAGATGATTTTCGATTAATAGGTTGTCTTCGTCGCGATCGAGTTTCAGGATGGCTTAGGTAGGTTACGCGCGCTTCTTGGACAACGGCTGATGCACTAGCTGCATTTTGTAATCTTCAAGTCTTTCAAGTCTTTTTCTGTAAAGACCGCCGGTTGATGCCTTATTCCGTCGCACGTCATCTGGTCGATTCTCCGGGGTCCTCTGCGACTGCGTCAGCCAGAGCTGAGTGACTACTCCGGGGCGGGCCAAACCAGGCATCATCTCGTGTTGCCGCATACTTTTCTAGGCGGGCGACTAAACGGCGTAGTGTTTGCCCAGTTAGTTTCGAACAACCGGGAAATCTGCGGCTAAATTCAGGCTTCGCCAACATCACCGACGAATTATTCCGCGAAGAAGTCGAAACAACAAATCCGCATTCTTGAGGAGTATAGCGATTCATGCCTTTGTTGACGTGTATTTTATATCTGTTTACTTCACAAATGACATTTACCGCCACTTGCATATGTACATACGTACAATTTATGATTATTTTTGTCATAAGGATACACGACTAATAATTATAATGTTTGAAGATCACTGATGTAGAATAGCAAAGCCTCCAATTTTTATTTAAACAACTTTTTCTACACGGCCTATTCCTGAGCTCAATAACAACTAAACAATTTAAACTACAGACAGAAACAAATACCATTTAAGAGTTAAGTTGATTTTTAATCAAATGCAATTACCACAAAATATTAGTGAGAATAATTATATTTTATTTGAAAATCCTAAAATCGAAGCTTATTTTAAATACTTTAATGAAAAAATCCGAATAATTATTAATTAGCTTTCAATAAAATCAAAAATGTTTGGTTTGATTATAATTAGGTCACACATAAAATTTGCGGTATTGTTTAACAACAATTACTATCACCAATTATATGGAAAAAACCTACCGATTCACCCCCCTAAAAACTAATGTAAAATACAAAAACAAGTATTACTTAGTTAAAAAACAAAAATTTCCATATGGTAACAAATATAGTGTGTCCACATCCCTCACATACAATAATAATATCGACCAACCCCCCGGTCTTTATTTAGTTTTCGTCCACTTAACAATTTTAAATTGTCCCCTTGTTACCCTAATTGAACAATTTGCGGGGATGATTGTTGTGCACTTTATATGAACACCCCCGAGCCACCCCCTGGTTGCCAAAAATATAAGCGAAATATTATTGCTGAAAAGTAAACAACAAACAAGCCGCAATCAAAGGTTACATAAAATAATAAGGGCCCATCCCCAATAATTTCTCATTAACTATCCTGACCGCACGCCCAGGTACACCAAAAACACACGCACACAAATTTTGGTATGTCCTCTCATTATTAATTACAATCATACTTTTGCATATGTAGTAGAGATGTGCTGAGGGAAACGTACAGATCTGTTTGGGGAGTAAAATTAATGAGAGTTGAGGAGCATTTTGACCCCCTTTTTTTAGTTTGGGGGATACATGTCGCATTATGGCAGCATTATTGTCCTTGTTTTTGGGGATGAGGGGGTGTCGGTACAGAATGGGCATGAATGTTTTCATTCATTTTATTCACTCAATCAAATGCAGGTGAATATCCTTTTTTATATCCATATGTATGTATAGAGAGAGAGAAAAGGTACCCATAGTATGGGGGTCATACATATAGTATAGGGTGAGGAAGATTGACCGCAATAATTTATTAATGATGTCAGAGAAATAAATGTTTAAGGGGGGGTCCGTAAATAATGGTGGTTCAAGCCCAGTGAGAGAGAGAAGCGAGTGAATGATTGGTGATGAATTATATTTTTTTTTAGTAATAAATTTGTGGATTTTGAAGAGGGTGATGCAGGTGAACGTCCATACATTATAGTATGTTGAATAGAGCATTGAGAGGAGATAGCATGATAGATTTAAAAACGTGTCATACAATAATGGGGTTTTAATGTTAACAAAACAAACCTACATACATAAAGGGTGTCAATTTGAAAATTATATTTTTAATGCGGGGGAATAATGCAGTGATTTAACTATAAAAAGCCAATATTTGATTTATTATAACACAATGCAGGAATGTGAAAATATATATATGAGTTGTTGATATATCGAAACAAATAAAACCTCCATATCTCACCCCATTAGAAATCACTAGGATATATTGGCTCGTCCATAATGTTATTTATTTTATATATGTTCATGGAACACAATCGTACGTATACAATATCTCACATAAATGACTTGAAATATGGTGCATTTGTGGCTGTTTATTATGACACCATTGTATATGACCCAATTTAAGTATATATCATTGAAAGCTAATTTAATAGACTGTTTTGTATCAATATCATAACTTTATATTATATGGGGGAAATTTGCAAGGAATTGGGGATGTTTGTGTGTTTACATTCTTGAAATTATAAAATTTGGTGAGATATGAGTAAAAGAAAAACATATGCGAGATTTAAGTATTTTTTTTTATTGAAATATAAAATTTTAATTTAGTCGGAATTCATACAATTTTGAGTGAATTTAGCATAGCAGCATTAGTATTTATGTCTACCATACATAAGCTTGAGTTTAACGTTAAACATATCTTATCACTCCTTGGTATGACGAGCCATTTCAACGGGGTAGTCTTAATTACAGCTTGGTTGTTGAAAGTCTCGAAATATCCAAGTTTAGGTCAATTCACGCATATCCGTGATGGCACGGCACCAATGCTTTCCGTGTCAGTGGCTTCAGTGATGAATTTTTCACTGTCATTCACACAGCACTGCCTTTTCCGTATCAATGTTGAATGTTCAATGGAATCTGGGATTACTTTTTAGTTTTGAAATTTAAATACAGTGATCTCAAGTGCATTTTGGAATTAAGCGTGTGGGCGATGGTCTCTGATTTACTTCAGACACTGACCGTTCAGTACTACTTTGTTAAAATGACCGAAACTGAAATTCTCAATCTCTTTCTTTAAAACTAAGTCAATATAGAAATATTTGGGAATCTATTGAAGTTTAATTAATGAAGCGCGATGTATTACTCTACTATATTAAACAAGATCCTACTACCCCTAGAAGTGTAGCACCTAGCTTTATTTGAAGTGTTCTGTTCGCCTAACGAGAAAAGGTTATCAATAGACACCGACTGTATCAAGCCGTAATAATATATAGAGTCAAGATATTCTATAAAATTTTTATTGATTCCACAGATCAATTTTTTGAAGCCATTGTTGATTCTTGAAAAACTTTGCTTTTGCACCGTAAACAGAGATTAATATAATATTTAAAATTTTGTACGAGCATTTAAGCAAGTGTTGTTGGCCCCTATTTATCCCGTTTAAGACTGGATTCAACCCAGGTTAATCTAGGTTCAACCCAGCTATAAAAGGTAGTCGAGTCTTGAAACTGGGTTCACTCAACTCAACTTAGTTCTCCTCCCTTGGTCGAGTTGATATTTCGTCTCATGATATTTCGTCTCATATACACGGGTTGAGTTGTAATTGGATTGAAGTGACATTTCTTTTGTTTGTTTTCAATCAGTGAAGTCTCATTTCGGCGTAGCTTGTACAGGAATATAAAATTATTTCGTTCTGACTATCTTGTTTACGTATGTATCTATAAATGAAAACATCACACAAAATTTTGAGGTTATGTTTTGATGTCAGTTTAACTCTATTTCAATCCAAAGTGGACTTGATGTCATATATGGTAATCGAAATTTCAACTCAACCTCGAATCAAATTTTTAACCTAGTCATAAACGGGGTAGTTCTGAAGGAAGACGATTCGATACCCTATAAGGACAAGATCTAGGAGTACTAGTAATATAGCTATGTCGGCTCTGGCGCGGTGAAGTCATCGGTTGGAGTCTCAGGGGTGGATGTGGGCTTAGCTTGAAGCTTATGTTTTGGTTTGAGGGTTAAATGTAAGATTTATCATGGACAACATCCTTTGTGGTGAGTTTTGGGCGGAAATGAAAAGCTTTCGGTGAGCTTTAATATTTTTGGGATATTGCCACTAGTTTTGATATTCTTGACTTCAACTTTAGTGATTTGGAAAGTGTGATTGAGAGGTATATTACAGTTAACACTTTTTGGCATTGGCTGAAAGCTTGTTTCCAAGAACCTAGATAAACTCCGGAATATTGAAATACAAAATTTGCTTTGTGGTGGCCAAAGAAGGGGCTATTTATTGATGGCCAGGGGGTATATTATCAGGCCCGGTGGTTGTCATCAATGATCATTGATATATGTTCTTGAATAAAATTCAAAGCAATAATTTTGATGTTCATGACAAAGACGCGTGTTTTTTTTTTCTTCAAAAAGTGAAGGCTTCTTACAGATTTATTAATTAATCATGTGTAATAGTAGGAGGCTTTTCAATAGACAATGCACAAAGGCATTTTTCGGGGTTGCTTTGGTCAACGAAGGATTACTACACCATAGAGTGGATTCGAACCTTGGACCTCTGGAATGGCAGCCGGGCGGGCGCCTTAACCCCAAGGTTACCTTAGTACAAAATCGTTTTACATTTGACCGGTTGTACTTGAAGAACTTTTCCCAGACAATAGGCAATTGAAATATAGTCATAATTGGTTGTAGTGTTAATGCACAGTTTCAACTACCAAAGGTGAATCATATGACCAAACTTAAATTCAATATAAATTTTATTTCTTACCAAAATGAGAAATGTTTATCCTTGCTAAGGACAATTTACCTAAATTAACACTAATTCAGGTTTATACACAATCTAAAGAGATGTTTTAAATTAAGGTGCTACAAGGCGGAAAAGCAAACACAAAAACAAATGCGAACAGGTAAAAAAAATCCTCCTTAAATATTTTTTTTCTGCTAAATCTTAGATTTTATACAAGTAAGTACTAAAGGAACAAGCGACATTAAGTGATTTATCTTGTGTGCTGCTGGCTATAAATTTTAATTTTCCGGCATAAAGTGCCATTTTTCAGCTTCAGCGCTTAGGTGCTCTCCAGAGTAAGAGAGAGTCTACCTTATACACACACCCATGCCCTGGGAATATATCTATTATTTCTTCCTGTGCCAAGTCAAAGATATTTTATAGGGTAGCTTCAGCATCGTCAGATGTTCTTAACTACCTTAAACAAGCTGGAATAAAGGTACAACGAGTTTCACATATATATAAGTACATAGAACAATAAAAAAATATATAAATACACAAAAAATAAAATAAAAATAAAATCATAATAATATAAGACACTTCTTCCCTATGGATTTCCCCTCGTCATCATTGGTGCATATATATCTGCTTTATGGGCAGGTTAAGGTGCTTTAAATACGTGATAAAGGTGAACAACAAAAAAAATGTGAAGAAAATTTCAAATTCAACCTCTTTGGAAAGAGAATTGAAGATGATTTTTTCTGTTGTTGTTGCTGTTGTACTCTACTGAAACACACCTTGATTGAGTGCTTTTACAATTGATTAAGTGGGCAGGTGAGTGTAGATCTGTCGTAGGTGTTAAAGTTTCGATTTTTTTTTTATTATGCTCAATGATTTTTATCACTATCGGTGTTTTGTTTACAGTTAAACTGTTCATAAGATATTCATGTGTTCTCCCTATATCTATATTTTTTTGGTAGACAACATGATGGTGGTCTATAAAAAAAATAAGAAAAACTTCTCTCTATCTAGTTTTTTCTTTTTTTTTTCATTGGTATGATTTTAATGAAGATAAGTTTCATAAGAATCATGCAGTATTGTAATCATAGTTTTTTTTTTGTCGTTCTCTCTCAATCAAGTCAAGCTTTAAGATTTTTATCAAATTGTAATTGATAACTTTAAGAGGAAATGAGACTTGTAATAGAGTGTTTCGTGGAGTGTCTGTCAAGATTTTTGTAGGTGGTAGGTGGAAGGTAGAATAAAAAATAATTATTAATGAAGAAAGTGAATGAGATGATGTATTAAATCACTTCATGATAAAAGGGTTTTTTTTTCATGTAGCAAAGTGGGTGTTGAAGTAACAATAGTGTGTAGTCATCGTTGTGTCTAGGGCGTACTTACCCGTAGTAAAGATATTACTAGTGCTTTTACAGATGTAAAATAATAAGCATATGGGCTTGAATATGAGATAGTCAAATTAATTTCATTATTTTTGGCCTAGTTTGAGGTCTAGTCATGTGTGGGGGGATTTGCTTCATTATAAAAATAATAGTTTCTTACTTGAATAATTTAACCTAAATATCTTACAGCTAAATCATAATAGACCGTTTTTAGGGATATCGGATCGGAGTACTTTTTGATGTGTTACTTTTTGTCCCTCTAAACGTATTCGTGTTTACAACACGAAGGTCTTAGGCTGGTCGTCCACTGGAAGCGTATTCAAGCGGCTACACGCTTCGGCGACATGAGCGGTTACAGGCGGCTACAAGCGGCTTTGAGATACGCGGCTACACGCTACAGGGGTCGTCCACTGCAAGCTTTTCATGCTGCTCAGTTTGAAGTGAATTTGACATAATAGTTTTTATTCTAGGAGATATAATTGAGTGAATTATAGGGAGTGTAATTATCATAGAACCTTGTGTCAAGGATTAAATTGTGGCTTCTGATGGTGCCTACCTACAGTAAAAATTTAATGAAAAAATAATGAAAACTTTTCGAGTAAATCTCAAAAATGAAAAACGCCTGTTTCACGATATTGAACAAGGCCCACAGTGATCCTAGAATTTTTTTTATAAGCCGAATTTATTCGCAGAGTTTCTCTACAACTCCATTTTCATGAAATGTATTTAGGTTTGATTTAACAACTTAAAAACTCGTTGAAAACCGAAACTCGAAAAGTTACCATTATTTTTTCATGAAATTTTTACTGTAGGTGGGCACCATCAGAAGCCACAATTTAATCCTTGACACTAGGTTCTACGATAATTACACTCCCTTAAATGTCAAAAAATTGTCATTTTTAACAGTTTTTGAATTTTTCTGCAAAAAGCTGTTGACCGATTTCAATGGTGCAAAACTCATATTTTTCGTTTTTTTAAGCACTATTATGTAGTATTTTTTGTTTTCCAAAACAACAATTTTTTCGTACCTAAAAAGTGAAAAAACTTGTTTTCGCTACTATTATTAACTTTTTTCCACCTTTTCCCCTCGACCTTTTTATCCAAAACACATTCATTGAATTCCTACGATTTTTCTCTTAATTATAGCGTCAAGAAATCGCAGGGTAGATTTATTTTATTTTAAATATAGAAAGCTTTGGAGAAAATTATTTCCTGATTCGAGCGGCTACGCGCGACCGATCCAAAATAATTTGGATTCGCGCGGCACGCTCGAATACGCCTATAGCCGCCCGCTCAAGGCCGCTTGCAGTGGACGATGTTTGTATGAAATTCTTTATGTTGGATCTGTAGCGCATAGCCGCGTGTAGCCGCTCATGTAGCCGAAGCGCGTAGCCGCTCGAATACGCTTCCAGTGGACGACCAGCCTTAAGTGACCATTCTAGCAGCCCTAATAAGGCATCTCGCCGGCTTAACTGATTAATAATTTGGTAGTGAGCTTTTGTATTGGTGGTCAGTCACCAGCGAGCAACATGTAGTGTGGTTTAATATTTCAATATGCACGTGCTGTAACTATCACGCTCTGGTGGAAGTGCCATCAATGCAGGGAGAGCCGAAGTGGAATTGGGGAGACCCAAGGGCACACCCGCGCCATGCTTTCGTGAACTCCTTCCCTACAATCCCAAGGCAGGACAGTGGCCTGGAACCCGGCTAACCAAGCAGATTTGGACAGCCGCCTCTATGCCCAACGTTTTTGGACCCGCCAGAAACTTGGCAGCACCAGTTGCCATTTAATCTAGGAAGGACATCCTCATTATCCAAGGGACCAGCGACCCCAGAAATGATGACTGAAGGATGACTGAAGTGGAATTGTGCTGCCAATGGAACATACTCGAACCCGCTTTCCGAACAGACTGAAAGCAGAACTGCGATTGGGAACACGGGAAGCTTGAAAGTATAAGCGACAAGCCACAAGGCAGACTGCTGAGCTAGTACCAACTGTCTGGCCGACAAATAAAAGCTGTAGAGGTGTAGTACAATAGGTCAATAGAAAGGTCGTGCTACTTCCGGACCCAATAACTCAAGAAAAAACTACTGTATACGTCGGTCTTCAACTAACGTAGCCCTCCTTGTTCGCCTGGTTAGCGGTATTGAGGTATTTCAGCAGACATTACACTCCGACGAGGCTGTCGAAATCGCAAAATCGAATCCCGGCTCCAAAAATTTAGTAGCCAGTAGCCAGCTAAGTAGAAAACCCGCTGATGATATCTCGAGTCACTTGTTTCAGTTTATCGGCTGCATACAGTAGGTATATAATAGGCTCTATAACCCTGCCTTGCGATATTTTGCCTCATTTCGTCAACCTCCCCTCAAGACAAATCTGCACCAACTGAGCCCCTATCAAATAAATTCCTTTATTGATAATATTTCGTAACCACCCCCTAAACGTATCACATTCACGAAAAACAGTTCACCCATTTCACATCACCCACTCCAAAACACTTCGTATTATTTTATTTTTATTGCAAATAGAATTTCACTTGTGCCGAATACTCTTCAATCAATCAACATTTCACCAATAATAATCTGTTTCCACCACCCTCACTTCCAGAATAAAAAACAAGTACGTCTACAACACCAACAAAAAAGACGCACAAACCGTCTCTCCAGTAAAGGCCATTACAAATGTCAGAAGCATACCGCCAATAAAAAAGCGAAGCCTCGATTAAAATCACCAAATTCGTATTCTCTTTAGATTCTGCCCAAAAAAAAAAATTTCTTCATCGTATAATTGGCGAGTGATGACCTGGATATTGGGTAGCAGAGAGTAGATGGAATGGCAGCCAACCAACCAACCAGCGTGTAATTGACCATAAAATCTCGTTTTATGTTTTTTTGTTATTACTTTTCGTTTTTTTTTTTCGATTTCGTTTTTGAACATAGGACCAATTCTTTTTTTGAGCCTAAATAGTCATAAAAAACAAATAGAATCACCATCACCAATTTTTATCTACTTATACATATTCTATATACGCAGAGGTATGGTGGATTTTTTGGAATGTGTATAGCCTTTTTTTTGGACAGCGGAAGCATTTCTATGTACCATATATGTTTTTTTGTTTCTACTGGTTTGGTCTACCAGACCATTCCTTTTATATTATTTTCGAAAAGATCTGATTGACAAGTACATACAATATTTTTTTCTTCTAATGCTCATTGTTTTCTAGTGTTGTTGTTAACGTGTCGTCGCTGTATGTCATATACAGAAAACGTTATAGCAAGGACGTACTAAAATATTGTAGAAGAAGGATATACATATGTTCAAGAAATATATCCTATAATGCTTATATTATGTATATGCTGGTACACATCCGGAAACTAGAGAAATGAAAATGCGGTGGTGATAGAAACTGTACGTGCACTGAACTTTTAATACATATCCCTCCTACACCCCCAACATACGACACCAGTTTATGCTGTTCATTTTGTCGAAAGCATAACGCCTGATTGTCGCCATTTTATCTGTCTTTCAAGTTCTGTTTGTAGCCTGGTATGTATTTTTTTTTGTTATCCTCGAAACATTTTTATATTAATGGAAAACTGGAATATTGAGTGTGGAATACTTGAGTTCTTGTGGAATATATTAAAAAAAAATATTTCTATAGAGAGAAGAAAGTTTTTCTCTACGTTATTTTTTCTCTCGGTTTGTTTGTTTGTTTGTTTATGGATTTCTTTTCCGCACTTGTCTACAGAGTTTTAGAGTATGGCATATAGAACGAGTGAAAAAGTCGGCGTTGATTTCTTCCTTTACGTATACAATTCCGTAGATTTGTTCTGATATATTCTGTTGTTTGTTGTACTAGTTTGTTTGCGCGTCCTTGCACACATGGTGGTGTAGTTGCTATACACCGGGTGGTTAGGAAGAATAAAAAATAAATATAGAACGCATATCAATAGATTCCAATGTTTTCTGTTGTCTATTATTTTTCAGTACTCTAGTATGTGCTACTAATGTATAGCTTCGATCTCCTACGGATGTACATAGATGCTGAATTTGATATAGAGACGATATTCCAGTATCATCGGGTGCTGGTTGCTACTCCTTTAAGTCATATCTTGGACTTTCATTAAAGCTTCGTTTTTTTCCACATAAACAAGAAATTCGATGGAGCGCAATAACACAGTTACTTTGAAGAAAAGTTGGTCTAGTTTCATTCTCTCTCTCTAGACGTTTTTTCCTTATTGTTGTTGCTATATTGTTGTTGCTATTATTATAGTTGGTCTATATCTATATATTATAGAGCTGTTGTGCTTTCCCTACTTTAATTCCAGTCATTCTTTAGCTTTAGGGGGCTTCACATACCACATACACACAGTACAAGTAAGAAGTAGTGCGTATGGTTTGCTTATAATCTTGTCGGCATCTCTCTACTTTTTCTGGTCTTTCTGGCTGTTCTGTTGTTGTTGTTGTTGTTTATATCTTTATTGTGAAGTTGTTTCTATAGTCTGGAACCTATTATAAAAGGCATGCTCTCTCTCTTTACACACAACAGCACATCTAGTATAAAAAAAATATAACCATAGAAGAAAAAAAAAACGTAGAAAATGCTTTATAGAAAGAGGCGTTTCTGGTTCAAGAAGAAAGTTTTCCAGATCAATTGACTCCGGGGGTCATACTTGGGGGGCTTTTGTTATTGCTGCTACTCTGTGGTGATTGTATACTAAACCGGCAGCTTTTGGACTATCTACAAAGGCCCTAGAAAACCCAAGTTTTTTTTTGATCGTTGTTCCTCTCTATATGGATTCCACCTCCTCCTCTATTTCTTTTTTTTAAGAAATTTCTGCATGAGAATTTAGATCATTGTTGATTGCAGGTAGATCGATTGTGTTGTTGTTAGTTGGCTTTTGTTGTTGCTACTTTGTCCTAGGTTATATTGTGTAGAGCTGATGATATTTTAAGGTGGTTACTGTTGATTAGGATGCTCTCAATTTCATTTGAAAGTTTAGAAAACTACCTTTAATAAGTTTCTGATGATGATGATAGGTGAGGTGTGGATGATTGAATTTCCGGTACTTTTTCATGTTAGTACGTTTCTTTCTTGGATTTTTTTTTATTATTTTTTTTTTTTTTTTTGGCTTTTCATCACGTTATATTTTTCTGTCTGGTCTGGTTCTGGTCGAATTGTTTCAATGTGAATTTTGTTTTTTTCGTTTTCGTATTTGTAATTTCTGTGCTATTTTGTATTCATTCATTTTGTATGTATTGTATAAGTTCGTGCAGTTTCACTTTATCAGAAGGTTTATGCTTATTTGGCGTTTTAGGTGAAACGGATATGATGGTATTTAGTGCAGAAAGAGAGAATGATGACATTTTAATGTGTAGTTGGGAGATAATATAAGCGCTATTTTATAGAGTTTTTTTTTTGTTGAAAAGAATGAATTAAAAAGATATTAACAAATTTTTTAATGATATTTAGTATATATAGTGGGTAGTAATGTGAACACAATAATCATTTCGTGTGATGGTTACAGGCTATGCATAAAAAACCACATTTACGATTTTTGGGGCTCTTTTTTCTTATTATGATTATGGAATTTTAGTATTGCTGCTGTAACACATTTTGAAACAGAATTTACCTGTTTTTTGACAAAGTACTTTGGTTCAATGACTTCGATAATCACTTCATTACATGTATGGATTAAGTAATAGCACAATAATTGCAAAATTTAAGTAATACAACAAAAAAGTTTAATTTTTATGCTTGGTTTGAAGCAGTCATGCGATAACTTTTGGAGAATTTAGAAGGTTAGCTACGATTACATTAAATTGCCGCATTGTGGACGTGTGGTGAAGTATAATTAATAGAAATTTTAGTTATATTTTTTCATGTGGAAAACAAGAGCTTAGAAAAAGAAGCGTTTTTAATACTTTTATAGAATAACCCAAATGCTGGTTGAAACATAGTAATGGAATAATACGAATTGAAAAATTCTAGGGTTAGTCTCGACATGTGATTATTCATTATTACCCACGATAGATAATCTATCTTTGGTTTCAATAATCTATCTCCACTGTATGTCGGGTAGAATTTCGCAATATAGACTGCGACTATAATATAACACCTTAAGGCCGAATTCCAATAACAGTATCGCACCGGGTGCTAGCACTCAAAAAGGTGCTTGTTTTATCAGAGCCTCAGTAGATATATGGAACAATATCCAATGAGAGCATCACATCGATTTTCGAACAAGAATGCGGTGCTCAAATATTTGATGCCGGTGCTCATTTCAAAAAATGTTTGATATTCTGCGCGGTAATGAAAATTAATGTTTTCCTTTTAAGGTTCCTTTTAAGAAAGTATTCGTTTACAGAAAATGGAGGAAACTGATATGCGCTGATTACGAAAATTGAGGTTGTCACTCTTAAAAATGCAAAAACCTCTAGTGTGGAGGTAAATTCACGGCTTGAGACTGAATAGAAGTTCAGATCTTCAGGTATGAACTGACGATAAATGCCCACACACATAAAGAGTTTTGTCAGTTTTCTTGGAAAGCAGGCCCCATTCAGTTGGCGACCGGTGAGTGGTGACACTTGGCCTTAACGCGAAAACTTTCAGACCTGCGGCGATGTGAATGTGATTGGAGCTCTAAAAATATGGCTAAATCCTACACCAAAAATTTTACGCGGTTATGCGAACGCCAGAGTAGCCCCTCGCCAAATTTTAGCGTAATGAAATTCTTGCTGAATGTCAAATCTGCCAAAAAAATATGCTCGTATGTTCTCTTCGTCCGATGGCACCGGCCAGATTGTGCTCAGTTTCAGTTTCGACAATGTTAATTTTTGGATATTCTTTTTTAATTTGGATATTCTTTTTATGACTTAAGTGTCTTTTTAAGTGTGTTTTTCCGGAACGATTCGCCAAACAAATAATAATATCGACTTTATGAGCTGCAAGAATTTTTTATTGCAATCAGTCCAGCAGTTTTTTTTCGTAGTTACAAAACTATCTGAAAAAAATCCGATTTTAGGAAGATAGAGATTTATCGAATAAAATTTATGCTTTGTGGCAATCGATACATAGTTGAACAATAGATTTGTTGTTCTCGTAATATTTTATACTTAACTCTATTAATTTGTTATACACGGTATCCCAGCTAAGATACTAAAGTTCAGCCGGAATTACACGAGGCAGTACATTTGCTCTTACATCATGGTAACTTGTACTGAGGTCTCATTTTTTTAAATGTCCCGGTTCAAAAATAATGTCGTATGAGTGTGTATTGAGATAAATAAAGCAAGGTGTGATTGTAAATTACGTGGAGACACATTTCTTACTTTTAGAACTGCGGTGTGGTAAGACATAAACACGAAATGGAGAGACTTTTTTCTTACATTTTTTGAGGGACTGATATTTTGTACAGAAAAGAGATTTATAGCATTTTTGAGGTAGTGAAGATTTGTACTAGAGAGGCATTTGTTACATTTATCGAGGAAGTGAAATTTTGTACTGGAGAGACATCTCTTACATTTTTCGAGGGAGTGAAGTTTTGTTCTAGGGACACATTTCTTACATTTTTCAAGGGAGTGAAATTTTGTACTGGAGGCATTTCTTACTTCTTTTTCGGCAGAAAAATTTTAAACTCGAAATCAGGCGAGGTGGGATTGCAAAATATGACATTGGCTCAAAAGAGAAAAACCCAACACTGCAGGTACATTTATTTATTTATTAGAAATCGCTTATATGTAGCTTCTCAAACAATACTGATGGTAAGGTATCGTTGAAATATGTAAAAAAAATGCGGCCTTTAATAGAATAAGTTTACAAATGTCGGCGAATTCAAAGTGATACTTGCAACATTAATTCCAGAAATTCTTTAATGTAAGTTGACACGTATAGGCAAAAAATACTTGAAAATCTAAATCAGTAACTCCCAACAATAATTTACTTCCTGTAGAGCTAACTAATCCCCAATGCAAAAAAAACTAGAACAAAAACACAACTCTGATTTAAAAATCAATTTAAAATCAGATTAAGCACACAAAATATTTACGCTAATAAATTCAGCCCCGAAAATCACCTGAAATATAACACTAATCTTGCGAGTATAGCCCATAAACAAAATTTTACTTTCTAAGAGCAATGACTTAGCGCAAAATATCATAGGTACTTAAAAATTGTTCAATCAAAAATAAAATTGTTTCACACTATACACAGCACTTTACCATTACGCAAAAAAACAGCTTTAATAATTGTCATATTTGTTCCTAACACATAATTACTCACTTATCATTTGTAAAAGGTGCCAAATGTATCTCTAATAACACTAGCCTTGATAGTTTAATTTGGGTTTTTTTGCGCTTGCTTAATAGGTACAGGTTTAAGGTCAACACGGAAAGGTGGCTGTGTGATTTTTGTGTAAAGGTAGATTTGGGTTTAGAAAAAAATATATAAATAGAATTAACATTCACTTCGCGCAATAATATTAAGGAAGGATTTTTTTTGAGCTGTGACATAAATGTTTTTCTACAAGAATGAAGAATACCTGGGAAGATTATGTCATTATTTCTAGAAAAATTTACATTTTTGTTTTTATAAAAATATCTTAACTAAAACGTAATTCAATACTGTCTTTTTATTTTGTAGAAAACACAAAAAACAACGAGAAATCTCCATCACCACAGCCCACAACAAAAAATTAAACTTGCTAGCTATTTATATTGCCTATTCCAGCATCAGTTAACTATATTCCAGTTTTTACTCCAAACCAACTCACCGCGAGACCAGTATCATAAATACCAACTCAATACCGCGGACTAAGATTTAAATTTACTTGATTTAAAATTCCATACCAGTAAGAGTCTGACACCAATAAATCAATCCTGGTTACTACACACACAAACACCGCAGAAGGAGAAAAAACACAAATTTTTTAAATAAAAAGAAAACTATAGAAGCCAAATCCCTCGACGCATTCACAACGTTTATTCCACAAATGTCAAATTATACAATTAATAGGATCACCTGAAGCGAATGAGTAATAATAATAAAAAAACATGCCTTTAAGAACCTGTCCAGAGGTAACTACCTTAGCGCAGCTCTGCCTATATGCACTATGAATATAAAGTATCCAACTATCTCGGGTATATCCAGTTACGCTAACGACTGGCTATCCCCATGCCCAGATGTTTTCCCGAACACATTCCTCTCTACTTGCCATAAGTTCTGCTGCACTTGTTTTATGCGCGATATATATTAAATAGGTAACTTCTTTACTCTACTTCTTCTTGCATACACTCCTAAGGACGTGCATAACCTTTTCATATAAAAACCGATACTAAAATCGCATATAAATATGGCGTTAAAAATCTTGATCACGAAAAAACGTGGAACAAAAAAAATCTGTTTTATTTTTCCCGCACTGCTCGGTCGAGATAGAAAACCTTGACAGCTTTACGCGATGTCATCATACTTTGAATACGAAAACGAAAACTATACATAAAGAGGCACACTATACTATTTTTTTGCATAATCCGAAAGCGCGCTTTAAGAACTGCGCATGTTCCGATGACTTTACGCTGATAAATTACACAGTAGAGACTAGATCCATAGATCTACACAACAGTCTAACAACAGAGAGTCTAGAAGCTCGATCGTTGCTAGTTCGGGGTGTGTTAGTAGGAGATTACTTAACCAAGCAGAGTTAATTTGAGAGTTTGTTTGGAAGGTTACCTTTCGGCGAGCTTAGTTAAGTAGTTACGAACGATTGTTGACTATATAGAAAATTCAACACAAAAAGAGACGAAACGATCCGAAATATATAATAAATAAAGGAAAGATACCGAACCCAGGTGCATTATTATCGTAGTAGTATTTTTTTAGATAGTATGGGAACGTTTGCAATCGGGACGGGCTTAAAGGCATGCAAAACGATGTGACATCACCTGACTTGTGACTGACTTCTTCTTCGTTGTTATACCTTTTTTTTTCACCGGTGATGTTTAGTTAAGAATCGTCGCATAATAATTTATACTTAATTTCCATACGAAATGCTGTTTGCGGTGTGTGTGCTTTTGTTGGATGCGGATTGATTGTTGGCTTAATATCTTTGTTGTAAATTAAATTATTTTATTGCTAATTTAATTTGCATAGATTTTTTTTGCTATTAATTTTATATAAGCTCATTTGCATAGTAATATAATGGCATACTAGCAAATTTTATAATATCGATAATGCAGTTTTTAGTTTAAATTATTTCTTACCAATGGAAAGTTCCTATTCTTCAATTATAAAGGTGATTTATATAATTGTACGAAAGCGCGCCATCTTCACCTACCTCAGTTCAAAAAAGTTCAGTTCAACCCGCATAAGTGGCGTCACCAACTGGCACGTTCAGTTCGTGCTTGAAGTTGTTTTTGCTTTTGCGCCAGAAGTTAAAAATGCGAAAGCTCACTGAAATGATATTTCATTATTCCAGTTGATTACTCTTTTTTTAGCGAGCTTTAACGTTTAACCTCAATTGCGTGTTTTGTTGGGCGAGCTCAGGCCTGATTTTTCCTGAGTTTAAAATGTACAATGCATAGGAGCTGAGGCTACAAATGAAGTTCAGTACACCAAGTTGCTCGAATTTGCGCAATTCGGCCAGTGAAGTCGAGGTTTAAGGCCTACAACCAAATTTGGTAGTGTCGATAATGCAGTTTGTTACTTTAAATTATTTCCTACCGATGGAAAAGTTCATATCCTTCAATTACAAAACTGATCTGACTTTTACAAGAACGCATAATAATATACCTAAGGCAAACTACCAAATTTGGTGATGTCGATAATGCAGTTCTTAGCTAAAATCACATTCCAGAACGAAAGAAAAAAGCTGTGAAAGTTAAGCCTGCAAATGTGTTTAAAGGCAATTTGTGAACAAATTGCTGCTATTTTAATACTGTATAATTTTAATATAACTGAAGCTTAGCTTAATGTTTACACTCTATTAAAACTTGAATATACATTACTTGAATTTTATAGTCCACCGATTGCAGCTACGAAATCAGTTTTATAATATCTATACTAGAAGCTTAGATATTTAATTGTTTACATCACATAAATTTCCATGTAAACAATTTCATAACTTTTTACCTAGTAATATTATTTTCAAAATTCTTTCACATTTAGTTAGAAAAGAGTGTAATGGTTGAAGCATTGAAACTGTATGAGGCTAAAGAAGCCTAGTCTAGTCAACAATTTGAACGACAGTTCCTACATTAATAAAATTGGTATTTATCATTCTTCATTTCTTTGCAGGTTACCGATATAGACTACAAAGATCAAGGCTCCAAAGTTTGCAACGCTTGGGTTGGTAAAATGACTAATTGGCTCAAGCTAATCAAGGCGTTTTGTTCGTTGTACCATCTTGACCCATTACCTGAGTTACGCACCAGGCTCTGAAGGGTTTTAGGTGATTTAGGATAAGAATCTTTAGAGGTACTTAAGACTAAAAAATAGATAATTCATCGATAATTAATGATGGGACTTGTGTTCAACAAAACTATAAAAATTAGCATTATTACTGCACAAATATAGCTTGAATGGTTTGGGTGTCTGTCTGCCCGATCTTTTCAACATCTCATCAAACCAAATAGTGAATCTTAATAAATTTTAATAAATCATAATAAATCAAAGTCTAAATTTATAAATATCAACCATAAATATTGTAGCGCCAGTCCAGAATCTTCATTAATAGCTTCTTAACGATACCATTCTAAATTTGAAATATTTTCTCGATAAAAAATAATTAATCTCCAGCTATACTATAAAACTAAATCCCTTTGAACTATTTTAAATAGGCTTTTAAAACCATTTGACACATTCCCACCATTAATTTCTCCCATCAGTATCCAGGTGGGATTTATATCATTATATTTTTTTTTCTCTTCAGACATTCCAAATAGACATAAAAATCTCTTTAAAAAAAAATAAAAGAAACTCCTTAGAATTTTTTCAAATAACACAATTCGATCAGCACACGAGACAAATTGCCTTTTATCACATATACAAAAGGCGCAAAGAGAAAAAAAAAATAAATTACAAATCTAAAACCACTTAGTGATTTATTTCGTAAAACTAGTAAAGGATCTAAAAGTCTACCTTGCGGCATTCCACAGCAATATATTGTTTTTTTTCCGGTGTATGTATTAAAGATAAAAGATTTAATGAATTAAAGAAAAACCAGAAAATCACTAAAAAGCGATAAATTTAAACCAGTTAAGCAGCTCCATTCTTCTACACATCATAAAATTCCACCGTTTAAGAAATAAATATGGTGACTCTGTATTTTGGGTGATTCTTTTAAACCGAAGTCGAAACTCTAGAAGAAAAAAACTCAACATACTTGACTCTTTCCATATAGCTAGAGAGAATTTGAACATCTGTTCGGTTGGATTTGATTGACTTTGAAGGAGTAATCTTTTGAGTTCAGTTCATATAATCCCTGGGACTGAAAATAGTGTTGGGCTCTATACAGTTGATGATCGGTGACTTTTTGTAGATAAATTTAGATTGGAATTGAAGAAAAAACAAGTAAAAAAAATTGAAAGACTAAATTTGAAATAAAATGGGATTTAAAAACGAAGTAAAAGTGTAAAAATCTGGTGTGTAACGAACGAGGCAGTAATGAGAGACATTTGGTCAGATCTTGAGGCTTGTGCAGCAGCAGCAGCAGTGGATGTCTTCATTTTTCGGTCGGTATTTAAGATACCCAGCTGTTGAGAGTCTTTCAAATATCGAGAAGCAATGATGTGATTACATATATGTAGAAGAGACGGCGACATCTAGAACATCTTAAGGATGGATAAAAGAGAGATGAGAGCTGATAAAAAAAGTGGAAAGAAATTCATTATACAAGAAAATCCTCTTTTTTGTGTCTGTATATATAAATTTTTTTTGCTGCTAAAGGGACATAATTTTGTTGACTTTTTTCCCTTTTTTAAATTTGTCTGACAGGAGATAACTTAGTCGTTCTTAAAAGGGTCGTTACACCCATAAATGGTACTTAGGACAAATTCTCACCCTTAAAGGATATTATAACCAGAATAGTGTTTCTATTTTACTTGACTTTTTCCTTTCACAATTTTTTTTTCTTTTCCATTTAAAATCCCTTTAATACCATGGAAGTCTCCTAACTTTCTCCTTGTCTTATTTGCATATATTCAAATAATTCTACCAAAAAAAAAACTTTTATATTTGGTGTCCGATTTTCTTCTCGTCATTTTTACTTATATTCATTTTTTTATGAAATATAATCTTAGGCCCATTTTATATTGTGAATATTTTCTTTTTTCTTTTTTGATATTGCGACTTCTCTTCCTCTTGTATGAACACAAAAAAAAAAAACAGAAATTTTATTGTGTATTGAAAATTTTCTAGCCAGAAAAAGAAGTCTAGGAAATTCCTGTTTACATTTCAGCATGGGCTTAGGCGAGCATAGAGAAACTTTTGAATATTTATGAAATTCTATGACTTTTTAGGAAAGTATACAACCCGTACATGTATAGTAGACGTGTACAAAAACAGGAAGTGAAAATATGAATACATATATTCCTTACTGTGAAGCCTTTTCTTGTACATCACAAAGTTAAATCTTGATGGTACATTGATGTTGTTGTTACCTTTTTATAGGTTTCAAAGGAGATTATATTTATGTGGGAAAGGGAACATGCTGTATTTGTGTTTTTTGCTTTACTTGACTTTTTCAGTTTGATTTAAGTGGTTTTATGCGAATTATATTTTTATTTTTTTTTTTTTATGTGATAGACTAGAGCAGGGGTCGGCAAGCTGTTTGTCCTTAAGGGCGCAATACTAAATTTGAAAATCACCGAGGGCGCATATTTCACAGATAATCAACAGGTATAAATAGGCATTAAAAAACAGATATTATGAAGCCCGAAATACACTGAAACTATTTCAAGGACATCATCTTCAGTAACATTGAATGGATTTATGAAAAATCTTAGAACGGGTTCTAATGCTGCAAAATCTTCAAACCTAGAAGAAAACTCTTCTATTAGCTTATCTATAATTTCTAAATATGATGTGGCAGTCAAATTTTCATTATTCAAATTTAAACTCTCAACAGTATATTTTATATTTGGGAAATGTGATAATTATTTTTTCAATAGATGGGATTTCAACAACACTAACTTGCATTTGAATGCATTTACTGCACTAATCATGTCAGCGATATGCTGATTTTTCCCTTGTATTTTTAAATTTAATTCATTCAACTTTGCCGTTATATCTGTCAGAAATCCGAAGTTGATTAGCCAATCCTTATTTTATAATTGCTCGTAAAATTCACCTTTTGATGCAATAAATTCCTTTATTTGTGGCAAAAGCATGATAAACCGCTTAAGTATTTTACCTCTGCTCAACCACCTCACTTCAGTATGTAAAAGAAGATCTGTGAATTGAACGTCCTCATTTTCTAAAAGTAATTTAAACAATCTGTGTTGCATAGCCCCCGATGTTATGGAATTAATAATTTTTGCTAGTATCGTAAATACGTGTTGAAAAACCGATTGTTTTTGCGCATAACATTTCCTGATATATGAGGCAATGATAAGAAATAAATTTAGGGAATAAGGAATCCTGTCTACATAAGGCAATAAATCCTTTTTTCTTACCAGTCATCGCTGGTGCCCCGTCTGTTGTAATTGGCGATAACTTTTGTACAGGTAATTTTACATCTGTTATATACTTTTTAAAATTAGAAGAGATATCTTCTCCTCTGGTGCTTCCCTTTACTGGCAGAACTTTAAGGAATTCTTCTTTTGTTGTAAAATCAGAAAATACCATCTTCACGCAAATTGCTAATTGTGATATATTTGTCATGTCTGTCGATTCATCCATCTGTAGCGAAAAGAAAATACAATTTTCCATATCATTTGCTAATTTTGCCTCCAAATTCTCCGCAATTCTTGTAGTAACAGTTCGTGCTGATAATTGCAAGGTGTTTACAGCTGAAACGATTTCCTTTTTATTTTTAAATCAGCAGCTTGTAGCATGGCTTCTTTCAACTAATTCTCCATCTGTAAATGGTTTTTTATTCTTAGCTAGCAAATGCGATATTTTATATGACGCGATCGTTGCTGCTTTATGTTGTTGCAGTGGTTTAGTAAAAAAACTTTGCTGGTTAGTTATTGAAGATTTTAAAGAAATAATTTTTTTTTCTTCTAATTTCAGAGTTCATTGGATAGTCACTATCAAAATTGGTATGAACGGTCTTAAAATGTCGTTCAATATTACTTTTGTTGGGAATCGCAACACTATTATTACACAACAAACAAATACACTTCCCTTTGTAATCAACGAAACAATATAGATGTTCCCATTCATCGTTAAAATAATATGTTCTTTTTCTTTTACATTTATCCATGAAGGGTTTTGAAAGAAAAGAATTATTTCGGACTACTTGGTAGTTTTAAATGCACCGTCTACGCGTGGTCTATTCGATGCGTGTTATTAGATACGCTCAAGCTTAGCAAACTGCTAATCTATGTACAATCCTACTACTTGCTGTATATCGCCGTTTGACAAGAGTAAGTAAATCGTTCTGGCTATCATACATTTACATTAGTCCAGCGAGGGCGCATTCAAAATCGATCGGGGGCGCCATAGCGCCCGCGGGCGCCGCGTTGCCTACCACTGGACTAGAGGCTTAGGGAAAGCCCCTTTGTACTGTTCGACAATCTATTTTTTTCGTATAGAATGTCGAACAGTAGCTCTAGCCGGAAGATAGAGAGTAGAAAGAGACAGAGAAGTAGGAAGGAGCTGCCACAACCTAGCCGCGATATTTTTTTTTATTCCACCTACTTCCAACCATTCCGCGACTCTGGCATCGGGGCATTTGAGAAACAACTCGCTGGAGTGTTATGCCTCCTGAAACGAGTTGAATCTCATCAACCAACCGATGACATGCGCTTGGTGGAGCGGGGAAAGACTAGCGAAAGCTATGACAGGAGGAATCAGGAATGTAAAGAGGGGAGAAGAAAGAAGGGAAGTTATGTGGGTGGGAAAGTGGAAAAGGCGAAGAACCGTGGGGCTGGCCGGGATTCGAACCCGGGACCTCTGGGATAGTAGTCAGGCGCCTTACTTCTAGACCACCGAGGCCCCCTAAGAGAGAGAGAAGAGTTTTTGTGGAATAATTTAATTTTATTAACAAATATAAAATTAAAAATATAAAGCAGTGTAAACAAACAGGTAGAACATAGTAGGTTAACTCATTATCTTTTTATATTGATTTTAGAAAGAAATTTACGTTTACGTGTGATTTAATTTTTCTTTAAATTAGTTGCAGTGTAGGTGACTGTTTACTCAGAGCTAGGATATATGGATATGTGAGGAAATAAAATATATCATTAAAAATTTTACCAATCTTCAGACTATAAAATAAAAAACCTGTTAAAATACTCGTATTAATAGTTCAAGCCAATCTACACCATTGAAAACTTTCATAGCTATATAAATTAGTGTTTACCTAATGTTTACATGACAACAAATGTTGTATTTAAACAATCCCTTATTTATATTTAAAAAAAGAGTGCTTTTGTTGATGTGAAAGGTAAAAAAGTAAGGTTTACCTAATGTTTACATGACAAAAATTGATATCTGTAAGCAAATATCTTATTTGTATTAAAACAACCTCCATGCTTGATAAGTGAAATCTAAAAAGAGGAAGATACTTTAGCACTAACTCAAAAGTATGAAAAATGAAATGAAAAATAAGCAGATGATTATTTACATTAAAATACAAAATGTTAATGACAATTTTTGATAGATGACATTTTTTTTGATATATGTACCATATAGAAATAAAACAAGAATAAAGAAGAAACAAGATTCAATGAATAGAAATTTCCTTTAGGCTAATTTAACAGTATAACAGTACTAATGTTTACACTCTATTTAAGCTTAAATATGCATAGCTTGAATTTCATAGTACACCCATTGAAACTACGAAATCAATTTTAAAATATCTATGCCAGAAGCTAGGTTATTTAATTGTTTACATGACATAAATTTTCATGTAAACTATATCATAAGTTGTTTCCTAGTATTCTTAAAATTCTTTTAGATTATTGAAGCCTATTGCCTATTGGACGTTCAAACAATACATTTCGCGTTCATCTTCATAATTCACCTCAATTGAGGTAGTAAAGGCGTCCAACCCAGAGATTCATGGTTCTATTCCGCAGAGCGAAATATTTCTTCGTTTTTCCTTCTTTCTCAATTAAATAGTATTTCTACTTGCCTTTCTTCTTTACAGAAATTCACGGTTGTCTTTTGTACTATCGCATGTAAACACAATAATCAAAGAAGCCATGTTCTAAGCAGCGTTCTGCCGTATTAGTATTGCATGGGTGAAGTGTACCATGTTGGTGTAATGTCTACTACTTAGTTTTAAACTTAGAAGAGTATCGAATAAATTACGAGGAGTATGAAAGTAAGTGATGATCGAGTTGATCCGATCAATCCGTTTTGTACGAGATCGAAAATAATATTGAATGCCAATCGAGTTGTTCTATTTATAAACGAAAATTTGATCGATCCTATGGAGGACAAAAAGGACTGTAGCGTGAATGTTTTAGGCAAGTGAGCTAATCTTGCATTGGATCTGTGAAAAATATTGCGGTACATTCCAGTCACGAGTAAAAATAAAAAACTGGAATTAAAACGGGTGAACACCGGCCACTTTTGTTTTTAAGGGACATATGATGGCCGTCGAGTTTTTAACCATTTTTAATGTAAGCAGTTATGGACCAGGACAGCCAAACTTGACCAAAAGATTTAAATGGTCGAATACCGAGCTTTACACACGGGCATACGACGGCCATATAATACAGTTGGCCCGCTGTAAGGCCATTATTTATCAACGCCACATTGCTGCGTCGATAGATTAATAAAATTTACTTTGACACAGTTACCCTAACATTATTCTAGTCACACACAAAAATCATGACTGAAAAATAATAACCAAAACAAACTCCTTTTGTGAGAGTACTTCAACAGTCACCAACTTTCCCAATACATTAATCAAGCGCTGATAAAAACCTATAATTCATTGTAGTAGCATTAAGCATCGGCTTAAACATGTTTCAATATCTCTGTTCCTCACCCCAAACCTTATCTCTACCTATCTACTCATTAACCTTGATAAATAATTAAAATCTCTCTACAATATAACAAAAACAAATAGCATATAGCAATTAACCTTAAACAGAAACTGTACTAAACAACAGCGATTTCAAAAGAGCGCTTTCGATGATATTATTGTCACCATTAGGTCGGACCTTCAAGAGTCTCCAGTTTCCGTACTTAATCGGCTTAAGTTGGAAAGAGACTTATCGATGGCTCTCTATATAGCTTGCCCCAAATTTGTTTTTTTATTCCCGTGTTGTTTTTTTTGGTGTTTAAATATTGATTTTAAGCCTATGATTACCTGTGAAACACTAGACGAAATCCAAAATAGAAAAAAAGAAAATTAATTATTAGGTTACAAGACAATTATCATGCAGCGCCACTTTTGTGCTTCTATATCTCACACAGTTCATTTTCTGTGTGAAGTTTCAATGCTAAGCCACAGACAGAGACCCAAGATCGATTTTGAATTTGTGTGTGCTGTTGTTGATTTATTAGATTTATGTAGACTTTAAGGCTTTTCTTGATAGATAGATACTACTAAGACCGAGGCCCCAAAATCTTTGGCTAATATTGGAAATGAGTAAAATGTTTGTTGGGGAGAAGAAGATTGTGCGAAGTGTGTTATCGTCTATCACAATACAGAAGGGGTTATCAAACAGAATTTCTAGGTCACATACACAAGATAAGATAAGACCGACAGACACAAGACGACGACGACAACGACGACGAATACTTCTGGGATCTTAAGAATCCGGGTTTATATTTTACGATCGATCCCTATGCCAAGAAATTTGATGACTGTCGTCTGTCTTGTCAGCAAAGTTAACCCCATGTAATTGGTGTCATATCAGTACGGGGGAAAGGGTTTTTGAATGAAGTGTTCCTGTGTTACATTTTTTTTTTGTTTTGCTATTCTTGTTTGGATAAAGAAGATTATCCAAATCTCAAGTTACAAGGCAAATAATTAGTACACGACAAATTCTAATTATCGATGAAATTGATGAGTTTTAAACAAGTCGACGACGGGGGCATCGAAGGGGCTTCTTTTTCAGACATTGACTGAACTGACAAGTAATACAAAACCATTGGTGATGGTGTTAGTTAAGTTCTGTGCTGGTACCGAGCATAATAACATGGGGGAGTCAAACCCTCCCTATCCATTTATACATTTATCATCGGCATGCTTTATCAGCCACAAACAATATTTTCTGTTCAAACTAAGTGGAAGAAGTTCAATACACGCGAATAAAGGCATAATAAATCGATTATCATTGTTCAAAGCACACACTGAGTGGTTTCCTTCATGAGTACTGCTGAATCAGGTATGTTTAGCATACACACCAAGGGGGGTGTAAAGGTAAAAAAAAATATTTATGTACAGAAAGAAGAAAAAAAAATATAAAACGATAATAATATAAGTATGTAGAGCACGGTGTGTAACTCACGACAGACGGTATTTCATGCAATCTTCAACTCCGACAGCAAAACATATCAAAGAAAAAGTGAAATATTAAAAGGAATATGAATTCGAGCTTTATGTTAAAGTTTACACATTTTCTGATTGCTTTTGCCAAGAAGTTTAGCTATACTTAAGGAACATACATATACCTACCCTATATATAATTGTATGTTTGCTCAAATGTGTATATACATATATGTATCAACCAACAGTAGGGGGACAAGGATTTTAAGTAGGGTTTGTTTACTTGTTTGATATGTAAATTATAACACCTCATGGAAGGTTCTGATAACAAAGTTTTCGTTCTGGTCTTTTTGGTTTTGGTGTTTATGTTTTTGAACATATACATGTTTGAAGCTTCAATTTATACATTATATGCATATATACATGTATGTAAGTAAAAAAGGTGACTAAGTAAAGAGGTAAAGTATAACAACGTTATCTGGAAACAGTAAGATAAGATTTTGTATAATATTGCAGACTTATACACTCTTTTTGATATATTGAGTAATATAAAACGATATTTCCTGATGACTGGACAAAATAAACATAAATATAAATTTGTTGTTTTGTTAATGAATGCACTTTTTTTTCGTTTGGTATGGTTTATGAATCATATAATGGTTTTTTATGCTTTCTTTAATGTAATCAGATTAGAGTTTTGATAAATTTAAAGTTTATCGGAAATTTATACTCGTGGTAACAGAGAAAAGGGAGCTACAGTTGAGTTACGTGATCAATACTATAGGTGAACCACAATGATATTGGTAGTTTAGTGGTTAGGTGTCTGGTTGCAATGGCAGAAATCGAAGGTATGAGTTATACTTCTTCGCCTTTTATTTTTTCTCACCTAGATGTAATCTTTTCGTGCTTCGTCTATGTGTTTCCATCGTCTGTCGCAGAAGTTTCTACAGTGAAAAAATGCTTTGTAGTAGTTTAGTCGTACAAGATCTGGAAAAAGTAGATTTCAAAGTTCGAAATGCATTACCAGTGCAATTCGTTTCAAAGTAATAGCAAACGAAGGTTTTCCACGATGCGATAAGAATCTGGTTTGGAAATTATCGAACTGAAGTAATATAAATCAAAGCCAGGATATTATTTATAGAATATGGTTCTTTATAGTTTTAGTATTCCGAATATATAATTGAAACCTAGTTTAATGCGTACACCATATTTAAGCTTAAATATGCCTAACGTAAAGTCTAGAGTCCGAATATTGAAACTGCGAAATCAGTTTTAAAATATCTATACTATAAGCTGAGATATTTAATTGTTTACATGACAAAAAAATTTCATGTAAACAATTTCATAACTTTTTTCCAAGCAATGCAATTTTCAAATTTCTTTTAGATTTATTTAGAGAAGACTCTGAGGTTTTGCAGTGGGGAATTTGTTGATGCTAGAAGGCATAGAGAAGTGCATCCAGCAAGAAAACCATAGTATAGTAGCCGCACAAGATGCAAAGTCATAAACAGCTACATTCCTATGATGGTTCGAGGAATCAATGGTGGAGCAAACGGTGTCGTCATCGATTATTTTAAAGGCCCTTGTTGTACTTTATCTAACCACGCCATTGTGATTTTCGAAGCGTCGCCCCAAACGAGGGAGTTGTATTCGAGAAGAGGCCAAATGTAAGATTTATACATAGCAGATGGCTGGAGGACGAACTTGCACCTCTTAAGAAAGCCCAAGCACTGGGATGATTGTTAGGCGATTTAAAATATGTGGCCATTCCAACGCAAGTCTTTGGCTAATGTTACGCCTAAAATGTGTAGGGATGGATCGGCCCTTAGTTCAACTTCACCCACTGTAACGTATGGGGAGGTGTGGCCCTTTTTATTGGAGATACGGCAGAATTGGTTTTGAAAGCATTGAATTCGACACGATTATTATTATTGCCACGGTTATTATTCTTGTTTTTTTTTTTAAATATAGTAAGTACTAGAAGCTGAGATATTTAATTGTTTACATTTTCATGTAAACAATTTCATAACTTTTTTTCTATTATATTATTATATTTATTATATTTTCAAAATTCTTTAAGATTTAGATAGAGGAGAGTGCATTGTTTGGCATAAGTACTACAACGGATCGACAAAGTTATAGAATAGTAACTGTTTAATTGTTTACATCATGTTTTAGTAGAGTAAATATTGTCATGCTTTATTTATATGGTAGATTCACCTAACTTAACCCTTAATAAAAGTAAAGAAGACTTGGTTTTTGCAGAAGAAAGTTTGCGTCCGTGCACAAATCTACCTAAAAACGAATTTGCTTGTTATATGAAAATATAATGTTCCAAGTACAGAAATCGTTAAAAGGAATGACTCTTTTGTGATTTCGTTATTTCATAATTACACTGACTGCTTGTAAGATGTTCGAAAGAGTATTTATTATAAAAAATTTGAAGATTTAAGGATAATAGACAAAAACTGGTTTGCTATTCAAATACAGACCGCCTCAAGGCTTCCTATCTTTAGTACTATCTTTAGTTATCGATTGGTTTCTGATAATAGGGCTATACTATACAAGCACGAACTTATTTTTCTTCAATAAAAATGTTTGGCCACACCCAATTTCTAAGAATTTTACTCAATTCTTATTAAAAATCAAAAGAATATCTTGAAATGCAATTTTTGATCAAGTATAATCCCCTCAATGACTCTTGTACAATGAACTTTACGAGTTTATTTCATTTAATATCTAAAAATAAACAGATCACACAAAACAAACAGAAATAGGTGTATTTATCTAATCCAGATAAACGTGTGAATACATACTTACGTACGTGTTTAATCAATTGAGTCATTTTTGTGAGTTTTATTTTTATCTTGAATCTATTGTAAAAGCAGTGAATCAGATCAAAGTTTTGAAGTAATAAAAATTTATATACATAGATATCAAAATTCTAGTGAAATTTTTAGTTTTTACTCTACCACAAAACCTTCATCATTCTTCATTATTATTAATTAAAAAAGTTCATAAAAAAAATCTATATACCATAGATAAATATTTGAAGGAAAAAGAAGACAAAAACATCGACCCATTGACTCCAGAAAAGTTCAAGGTCTTCGTTGAGGATGAGTTTTACTTAATAATAAAAAAAAAACTTCTACTATGGAAGAATATAAAAATCAATTTCCTAACAACAACGGGGAAGAAAAATTCTAATCGATTTTCAAAAACCCCGAAACCACTTGAAACCGTATTATGGCTTCATGATCTCAGATATCCTCCTGCAGATGTTTTTTTTTTATCACAATTAAGCATAAATTTCACTTTTCTTAAGAAAATAAATTGGCAAAGATTTTAAGGATAAAATCATAACGAAGCCATGGTTGTGTTAAAATAGAAATTAACAGTAGACTCCTTGTGGAGGGAGAGTAAATCCTTAAATACTGCTGGTTTTGTGGGTTTTTTGTTATGATATAAGGGGTTGTTTGGGTGGTATATTGATAAGGTTTTCCTTTTTTTTTGAATAGGTAAAAACATTATCCTCTCGTTGTAAACACCTACGCCTTAAAAAATAATAATATGAAGTGATTTTTTTACTTTTGATCTACCTACTCCTGAACGATCATACTTTTGGGCATATTTCACCAACAAAAGCTGTCTACCCTTAAGTAATAGCCCTTGTCCTAACTTTTTTGACAATTTCCGTAATTATTTTTAGATTGAAGCCTTAAAATTTTTGACTTAAGCACTTTCCAATTTGTTATTTTTTCTTGTACCATACCTACTTATTTTTGCCAACCACACAGGATCTCGAGCTTCTTACCATCCCACACACACGACACGCACACATCAATCCAAAAACAAAAAAAAAAACATTATCAAAAAAATCTATTTTTGAAACATTTTCCTTAAAGTACTATTGAACTTGAAGAGAATGATTCAAGTCTCTCCTCTAGAGGAAAGGAATTTTGTTTTGTGGCAAACACACGCACACAATTTCTTTTCGCTCTTTTGACTTTCTTTAAGTTTAAATAAAGCTTCTTAAGTGTCATCAAAAAAAAATCGGAAGGGAAAAAAAGAATTTATTTCATTTCTATCATTGTGGTTGTTATATGTCAGAGGAAATAAATAAATCACCGATGATGCAATAAATTTTATTTAAAGTTAAACGAAAAGATTTTAAAGATTTTTTTTTGGTGCAGCATTAGTTGGTGGTTGAATTTCTCTACGATTTTTTTGTTGTTGAAATTATTGATTGCTCTGAGAAAAGTGATTTCTTATGTTTTGATTTAAGTCAGATTCTTTATTTATGGAGTTTAGAAGAAATAAAACACACGATATGCAAAAGGAGATAAGCTATTATTTAAGTAATATTTTCTTTTATAACTTTCTTTTGCTGATTTACACATCGTCTTTGTGTATTATCGGCACAATTCTATTCTGGAGCTTTTGTTATTATGTGAATATGATCATCCTACGTGGGTAAACATTGTTAGTTTATAACATAGTAAAAGTTGTTTGCATTTTGTCACTGAACTTTTTAGAGGTTGGACTCCTTACACGATATGTCGTCTTGATACTTCTGTAATACAGAGAGCATACATCGTTCACTCTATATAGCGATTCTCTTTACCACTCTGTTTAATTGCTTACTCTAAGCATAACTTGAAGCCTATAGTACGTACATTATAACTACGAAATAAGTTTTAAAATATCTATACCAGAAGCTGAGATATTTAATTGTTTACATGGCTGAAAATTTTCATGTAAACAATTTCATAATTTTTCCCTAGTAATGCTATGTTCAAAATTCTTTTAGATCTTAGATGAAAAAGATTTTAGCTGCTATCTTAGGCATTAGTTATACAACGGCATAACCTGAAAATAAGTTAATTGTTTACATGACATAAATTTCCATGTAAACAATTTCATAACTTTTTCTATATTAATACAAATTTGAAAATTCTTTTAGATTTACTTAGAAAATAGTGTAATATTTGAAACTTGTAGAAATTTAATAATAGGGACATCAACAAAACATTCAGCTAAGGCAATCTATCATCAAAGGGGTTAAATTTTAATAGTGTAAAGGCGATTGTAGGTAATTTGTGATCATTTCATGTACCAACCAATTTTTTTACATTTGAGGGCTTATTCCGTCGTACTGAATCTATTGTAACTGGATACAGCATGTATCATGTAGGGACCATCAAACTTAGTTAAATGCCGTAGAGAAGGCCACAATTATATGTGGGCTGTATGGATGCTTGGATGGAATTTATTTACGAATCAATCGTTTTCTTCTTTACCAAAGGTTGTGATCTTGGGGCATTTTAAATGGTACATAGACAAAGAATTCTTTAACCATATATGAAGACTTTGTTTTCAACTAACGAATAGATAAGCCAGACCAATTTTTATGTATCAATAATATCACACAAAACTTCGACTGACTCTTGGTTATTTTCTTATAACTATTACATTTTTATTTTTAACTTTTATCATGGCTGAAGTAAATTTTGGACGAAAGATTGCTATCTTCTTGTGGACTATAATTTACGACTTTTTTCTTGCTCATTTAGATAAGAATATATCATCATGTCAGAACCATCACCGTCTATCTTATAAATTTATTATAAGCTACGACAATTTACGATTTTTTTTTTATATTTTTGATTTAGGAGCTTCTTGTTAACTTAGAAGCCGCGGAGCTAATATATGGAGCTAATTTAACGTAAGACATGCGGATTTAATTTTAAAAAATTCACTCCGTCTAAATGTGTTCCGTCGCGGCGTCCACACTCGCGGAATTTTTCGACTGTATTTTGAGTTTGAGGAATCGCATTCACTTCGCTCTCAATATTTTCTTTTAATGTCGATGATGTGCTATCGGATTGATATCATACACTTTTGACTTAAGGTCCCCTGATAGAAAAGACCATGGGGGTTAGACCCAGTGATCTTGAAGGCCATGGGATGTCGCCAAAGCGACTTCTAAATTTTCTAAGGAATAGTTCCCGAAGGATGCTGTATGAGGTGTGGCACCATCCTGCACCAGTTGAATCTTAAAAGGATGAAGTTAACGTCAGAGCTCAAAATTTAGTGCACCAACGTTTTTTAGAAGTCCCAAAGATGCGGATTTTCTGGCGCGCTGGTTTCAACAAATTCAATGTTTTCTTCAGTCCATAATGCTCGACTGGGGCGTGGACTTGGATATTAATGGTTAAACCTGTTGCACGAACGTCTCTCAGTCGACTAATATTGTAGTGAGAACAAAATCTTCTAGATCCTCATTTTCACGTACTGGATCATAGTTCCTATATTTCAAGCTTCCAAATTTCTTCAAATTCCTTAAAAAAAGCTTTAAAATGCACGAAGTTTGATCTTTATCACAGCTAAACAGCTACGGAGATAATGTTCAGTTGTCTTTCTGGCTTGTTCTTTGCTTTGCTTTGTATGGCGCATATTCCTTAATGATCTTGTGGTGATCGACACGATCCTCGAAGAGTGCCTAATCGAAAAAAGCAGAATAGAGTTGGGCATTGCAATATAAGGGGATGATTTACTCCTTCGCCTCTGTTTAAGGGAAAGAAACGATTAGAAGCATATAAACATTACATAAAAAAATACAACCTCCAAACGGGTATTTGTTGGCACTGATCGTGTTAGCAAATTAAAATTTACGATCTTGCCAAATCAGAATTTGCTAAAACCGTGACCAGATCAGTTACAGCATGCATGTTTACAATATCCAGTGGGGATAGTCTATTTAGAAAGAAAAACTCCAAGAAAAATCTCACCGCTTTGATGGCCTTGATTGTATATGGGATCAGAATATATCTCAAAGTGCAAATTATGATTTATACTGATACCCTCCACTACAGTTCACCCATAATTGTTTTTCAATAACTGATAACACAAATTACCCGGAAAAACTATCTGATTTACAAAACGCAATAGATTGTATACTCATAATATCAAATCAAATTAATTAATTCATAATTATATATACATTTTTACAAACTACATTTATGACCTCATAAAATTTATTTTTAATTTTTTCTCATTTTAATTGTCAACAATTAACTAACCTCGAAAAATGAAAAACCTCATTTCATAGGTCTTAGTGTTAATAAACTTAAAGAGTTTTTTTGTTTAATGTCAATATTACTCATAAAAATTTACGTTTGAACTTTAAAATAAGGTTATCTACTAGCATATATGTTTTTCTTTGTAACCAATTTATGATAAGAGCCTAGACTTTACGTATTCTATGCCACTGGTGAAATGGGGAAAATATGTTAGACAAATATTATTAATATAAAATAAAAAATAATATTTCAACAGTGGTTTAAAAAACATTTTTTTTTTATATTATTTGTGTTGATACAATATAAAATAATAAAAACTTCTCTACAGTAAAAAAAAGGAAATAATACAAATACAAAATGTTTTTCTTTCTGATAACATCAAGAGAATTTTATTGAGATATTTTTTCTGTGTTTATGGTATGACTTTTTAGTTGAATAAATTTCATAACAAGACGCAATGTGTTATCATTACAAAGAAAAATAATACGTAGATGTTTAATATAAAAACAAAAACAAGATTGTTTTATGCAAAATACTTGTGAAAGCAATGTGCGAGTAAAAAAAATTGTGAAAGGGTTAAATTTTTGTTGTAGAAAAAACATAGGAATAAAGTAAATCCAATCTTTATTCGTATTTTATGATAAACGTGGAAATTTAAACCATATGTTTTGTTTTATATACGTACATTTGCTTCAAAATTAATCAGCAACTATTAATCCTGCATATAGATTACCCTTGGCTATACTGTCATAGATAGTTAGATGACACCTAGATATTTGGTGATATCGTTTTAGAATACTTTGGCATTACGTTTAACATGTTTAGGATATAAGCACTTTAGGATATAAGCAGTTTAGAGCATAAGGATGAAAATGGAGAGGTTCCCGAATTTGGTGCTAATTTGAAAACAAGACAAAAACAAGAGTGAAACTTCGGAAGAAATTATCTAGTTTTATGATTGAACATAAATCGAAATGCAGTACCAATCGCTAGAAGAACAGCAGCTATAGCATTAAATATTAATAAAACTTTAAACATAAAACGAAGCCATTTTACTATGGAGAGTTGTTGTACGTTTTTTTTTTTCGGAAATAACACTGTACATTGTTTTGGAGCCACCATTCTTGCAGCCACAAACTAGAATGAATTAAATGTCCCTGTTGATTGATTCAGTTACGAGTCCGTGATCGTCAGAACAGTTTCTGACACATACTTGTCTTACAATATCTAAGGGATATGTGCAGAATATCGCTATCAACGTAATTGTGAAGTACATATATTGCAAGGTGCAGGAGTACGTCATTTATGAAGACTAAAAAAGAGTTTACCTCTGGGGACTCTGGCATATTAGAATTTGGATTTAAAGCTAACTAGTACTATCTTGATTGAACGAACGGAAAGGAAACTCTCAATCAAGTTCTCTAGATCTAACTCAACTTAGTGTCATGCTCTTTCGAAAGCTTTGGAGATAACTAGAGCAATCAAAACAGACTCACCAAATCTATTTAACGATTGGTAGAGGTGTTCTGTAAGCGGGGGAAGGGTTGTTGAAGTAACCTTTCTTCGGTGTAAGCTGCGAGTTTCTAAGAGTATAGATGAACTCCGGAGATCTCGGATAGGGCAAAAAGTTTCGCAGATTCTTAGCCACGAACTAACATTCCAATGACATCTTTTTGTTCTGAGACAAGGAAAATCTGATTAAAGTACGGTAGTCTATCCTATCCTTTTACATTCTTTTAATTAAGTTTACTAAGTACTATCTACTTAGTCGTTAGGCAATGTCCTGAAATACATGAATGAACTTCGTGGAACAAAGCACTTTCTAAGCTTGATTTAATTCTAATTAATGAAAAATAAATACAAATCAACTAAATTCGTTAAATAGATCGTGTAGGGGCAATTTTCCTCATTTCATTCCCTATAGACGCACGAAACACTGGCCAAAACGAATAGTGAATAATATTAAGAAAACAATAGGTGAGGATTTTTGTTTTTCACCCTACTTAGTTTTTGTTTGTTCTCTCACAAATAAAATACACAAAATAAATTTACATGAACGAAGCGGCTTAATCTCACCCGGCTGAGAGTTCGACCGGACTTAATACTTAAGTAGCAAATTCTAAAAGTTTTTGAAGATAAGTTATAAATAATAATTTAATTAGTTTGAACTACACGATATGGTGGCGAAATGTACATCTCACAATATAAATAAAATAATTATGTTGCGAAAAAACTATTGAATTCAGGAGAGGAGAATCTAGACAATAGCCCAAATAAAATAAGTCCCAGTACCCGCTAAGATGCTTTTTATTGAATGAAATAATGGAGGAGAGTCTCGAAAGTAAAATAAAAATTTGAATAAGTATATGATTCTAGTAAAATATTACTGAAAATAATACTGTCCAGAAGAATGTAAGTTTACTACATTTTAAAACAGTTTGATATCTACTTAGTACATACACACTTGCAGATAGAATAATTATTATATTGTTAAATACTTTTGACAAAAATCTAAAGACTACAAAACCTCGTGTTAAATTTGTTGTAATTTTATAAACATTGATTTTTATTATTAAAAAAAATAATAATAATAATTAAAATGTTAGTTCATGTACAAAATTTTTTTTATTACACCTTAAATATATTTAAAGAAGAGAATGTTAGTTAGTTGAGAAAGATAATTTTCACAAGTAGGTATATGGCAATTTAATGTAAATTTTATATTTATCACAAACAACCTTTATTTTACTTAGTAGATATTATTTGAAAGTGTTTTCTTTCATCAAGCCCGTTTATTGTTCATGTTAACTACATGTATAATCTAGGTTCAAAAATTTCGCCGGAATTTTTTTTTCTAGCTAGAAATAAACGATTGGGCAGCATACTGTCTAATAGTTAATTATAAAACCTACTATTTATTTAAAAAAAAACTCTAAAATAATCAAATTTTATCACCACACAAAGTTAATAAAAATATAAATTCGCTGCATGCGAAAATACCAAATGTCCTAGGCCATCCTTTTGCATGGAACCATTTTAGGTAATGGTCTGGTATATCAGAAACATAATTAAAAATAGAAAGAAAAATGTTAAAAAATTAAAATTAATTTTGGATGTTATATCGATATAAACTTACACATCTCTTATAAAGCGAAGTAATTCAAGTTTCTGTTCTTTATATACACCAAGAACGAAAGAATACTAATTTAAATAAAAATTTATCCTAATATATCCAGGGATCAATCAACCCCTTAAAGGATATATTAGTCAAAAAACCATCTGTACCTCAAAAATTATAAATAAAACACCTTTTAAAATAATACATAGAACAAAATAAATCTCAACTCGTTTTTAAATTCTTCTCAGGGCTTGTGCGAATTGTGACTAAATTGATGACTAAACAAAATTTTGCAGTATTTGTCCTTTATGTAGGGAATTCCTATGTGAATTCTTTTGATGACTAAAATAAATCGACAGAACCGTCAGGTATTCGAATGTTTGGAAGGCATTCATTTTTACTTTTTTAAATTATTAGTATACGGTTTTTATTCAGTAAAGCTAAGTTCTAAAAATAAAAATAGCAGAAAATGTCATTATTGACCACAGGCTATTGTTGGCAACATTTTAATGTATTTTAATGTTATAATGTCCTACTCAAAATACTTATATCTCATTGAAAACAAAAATAAAAATGCGGAATTTTATTTGATCGTTGTTATTTTTTTCAAACATCAATTTAGTCAACTGTCACAAAAATTTCGTCTCCTCGCCAAAAGACTAAATACTGTATTATCGACACTAAATTTTAGTCAGAGAATTCACACAGGTCCTAAATATTTTGATTTGAACATAAACTATACCTAAAAGTGCACTAATTTTATTTCAAAATGTGTTTAAAGAATGTCTAGCACAACAAACATATTTTGCATTTACATAGTTGTCAAACCTTATACATATTTGATTTAGGCAATCACTCTTCGAAATTAGAGAGATTCAGCTAATCTATACTTCTTAGAACTATACATTTAAGGACACTAGGTAAAATGGAATGGACACACTTTTCCTTTTAAAAAAAAACTCCTTATTTTCTTTTAGTAAACACTGCCAGAATTTTTTCGGTACGGCTAAAAAGCCGGGGAGACTGTTTGGCATGCAATAATATAAAAATTCTAAAAGCAAGTAAATGAGTGATTTCTATTTTTGAATGGTAAATAAATAGCAAACAAAAAATCGTCAGTTAGAGTGTCGTAGGAGCGTAGTATCTTTTTGAAGATTTTTGGAGATGGTAAAAAAGACATTCTTTATATTGTACTGTGGAAACAAAATTATTTTTATTTCATATTTTTCTACAAATAACCCCTTTTTATTTTTCTGTATGAAAATGGAATCCGATGATTACTTGATAACAAAGAAACCTCCCCAATTCTGTAAATAGATCGGCGTTTCCTTACCCTTATATCCTAATTCATTAAAATATATTTTTTACACAAAAATAAAATTCATAAAGCTCCTTATCTCAAAAACTAGGAGTGCACAAGGGTAATCTGACAGATAAACCTATAAGTACCTCCACTTTTCTGTATATATATTTTTTTTTTGCTAATAATACTTTGTGTACACCTACCATTTTTTGTATTTTTTTTACCGATAATATTTTGTATACTATTTAACATAAACGATTGTAGTACAATCTGTGTCATTACACCCTCTGTAATGCATCAAATAAATCAAAATAATAATAACACCAAAATCTACCTCTTAGATCAATATAATAAACGCATAACGTATTAAAATTTTGTTATATCCCCTTTCAACATCACTTTATAATTGTTTAACAATTAAGGGATGTTTTGTCTTCTCCTAATCTCCTTACCCTTCAACCACACAAATTGTGTATCCCATATCCCATCTTGAGGTAATATGTACAACCTAAGGTATAATTACTCATATAATTCCCATGTTTGAGTTTCATCAAAATACATCGAGACAAAATCACAACTCCCACCTGTAATAATTTTATTCAACCCCTTAAAATCTGTAGTTGTAGTAACAAATCAAAACATATGTACCTTATCACTTAAAATGTATCTAAACTACATCTTCTATCTGACTTTTTATAATTTTTTATCTTCCATAAATATAAATATAAAAGTTTTTTTTAAACTAAACGATGTTAGGCGTTAAAGGACACCCCTTAAGGACACTAGCATAAAGTTTCGATTACATATCGTTCCGATATGACATCACACAAAATCCTTTAAAATAACAACCCCTATATTTTTAAAGCTTTAAAGTAAGGTGAAACAAAATAAAACAGTTCTTTTAAATATAAAAAAAAAATTTAAAAGAAATTGGGTGGGGTGTAGATAATATTTCCATATTTTTTTTACTCCTTTTCACTATATCAAAAAACAAATTTTTCTATCTTCTACGGTATTTGCGTATCTATATTACCCACAACAGGATGGTTGGTATATATGGTAATATAGGGGTGGGGAAAAAAATATTTATATAAGTTAAAGGTATCAACAAAAAAAAACACTAAAATTTTTACCTTAAAGCTCCGTTTTTTTTATATGTTTTTATATGTTTCCTTCTTCGTTAGAGAAACATTTTCGAACAGCCTTGGAAAAATGTTTTGCTTGTTGGTTGAAAATATATAGGTACATATATATCTGTATATATGTATAAGGAATGGGGTTGGTATCCAAAAAATATATGTTTCGTAGAACGCGTGTCAAGAAGAGTAAAGAGGGAACAAAAATATATGGTCTTTTGTGATAAATTATTATAATTTTTTTATAGATATTTATATATTATGTTATTCACTCTTTCACTCGTTTTTTTTAATTTATTATTTTTATATTATATTTTAAGAGAAAATATATGTATTTTTCACATAAATATTTTCCCTCATTTTTTTTTAAATAAATTGGTGCTGATGATCATTAAAAAAAACACCGGAATGTTTTATATCTATATATATTTTATCTTTCACTTTTATTTTTAATTAAAAAAAATTTTATAACTTTAACACAAAAAGGCCGGGGTTTGAAATTTTTGTTTTAATCCATTATTTTTTTTTGTTATTTTAATTAATAAAATAAACAATAAATAACTAATAATAATACAAATAAAACTTTTCTTTTTTTTTAATCTGATAAATATTTTCGCACTTTTGTCATTATCATCCCCTTTTTTTTATATTTTAATATTTAATTTTTATTTAAAAACACTTTAAAACACTTTGATCGTTAAAAAATTATATTAATAATAAATATAAAAATTAAACTTAAATATTTTTCGATGATAACTAAAAAAAAAATTCCCGTCAACAAAAATATATTGTTTAGGGGATGGTTTTCGAGGGGTTTTGTATCTAAATAGCAAAGACTCAAAAATGTTGTGTGTAAACTCTTTGCCCTTTGCTTGTACTACGCGAATTTTTCTATGTCACACGTTTTCTATCATTCCTCAAAAACAAAACATAAATAATAATGATAACACAAAAACATAAGTCGTCACACCTGACACCATATAAGGAAAACACACCGGTAAATAGTCTCTCTACTATCTTTCGTTTTTGATAACTCACTCAGGGAAAAAATTATTTTTAATTTAATCGCGAATTGTATATTTATATTTTTTCGATAGTTAAAAAACTGTGGAAATTCTTCTTATTTTTATATATTTTTAATAAAAAAAGTTTTTCCTCCTACTTAAGAGAAAAATTTTCTTCTTGCAAAAACAAAAACTGTGCCACACAACACACAGCACAGATGAATTATATTTTTACGGGAGGAAAAATCTTTATAATCCACGTCCGCTTCGTTAATCGTCAGATTCTCAACTAAACTGACAAGAAACGTCGCGGCTCGAAATCGACTCGGTTTCATTGAAACTTGGTATGTGTACAGTACATGCCTCGTTTGAGTAGTTGGATAGCCTAAAAGCATGCCTTTTTTCAACCTCTCTAGATACTCTCCCATTGCGATAAGGGAGATAGAAGAAAAACACCTGCCATTTACCTATATAGGAAAGACTGAGATAGACTTATAATAAATACTCAGAAATTCTCTGAATTTCTCATCTGAAAAAGAGTGGGGGAACTTGGTATAAGAGCTTGAAACTTAGCTAAAAAATCTCAACAACAGATGGCGATAGTTGTATTAAAAACAGTACAATATCTTAACTCTGAAAATCCCAACCCCCAATATACTCTACATCTTTACCCCCAAAACCCAACGACCAACAAAATCAACATTTTCTGCCTCGAATAATATCTGAGTGACCACACATGTGTGATATGCAAAATCACAAAAATAAAAAAAAAACAGAAATATCCTTTAAGGATTTTAAAAGATGATTCTATTAAACTGCGGCAGCATCTTTTCTTTCTCTTTTATTTTTTTATTTTTAATTTAGGGGGTTCGTTTTTTGGGTACCTTATTTGTTATAGTATCAAGTTACTGTCTTGCACAGAAGTGACATATGCAGATTATCTAGAGTCCTGCCTCCTTTTGGCGGTTGATTTTTATCCTTTTTTTTGTGTGTAGTAGGTAGTGGTTGTTGCTTAAGGGTTTTTGTAAAGTGTTGCGGTTGCTTTTTTGTTTTTGGTCCATTATTATACTTATAGTTACTTAATGGAGTTGAAGAAGTCTCTCAGTTTTTTTCCGGGGTATTATTAGAGGGTATTTAAAAGCAAGTCTTGTGTTAAGTGCCAAGTGGTGGAAGGAGCAACATGGGAACATCTTGTTACTTCTTATAACTTCTGGGCATGATCTTATGTGATTTTTTTATAGTTGGTTGGTTGGTGGTGGACGACAACAGCCGGGATTTTTAAATTGTTGGTGATGGTGGTGGATTTGGCTTTTTATACTAGTCCAGAATTTAAATAAAAAAATATTCAGATATTCAACGGCTGATGGATTTAATTGGAGTGCTTGGAGAGGTGAAAAGATTTGCTAATGATCTTGTCCTGATCGATTATAATTTTTTTATGTGAGAAACTAAGCTTAGGAATCATGCTTTGTTCTACCAGTCAATAACTCATATCAACTAGTATGATAAGTTTAGATGGAGATATACACAATAGGAGAGGTTATTGGGAGTCTGGAGGGTACAGAATGAGAAGGCGATCTTGGTACGATCTTGGAGCAGTTTTTGGATTTTTTAAGAGGTTTTAAATATTGACTGCGAAAGATAGTTTAATGGGCTCTCTGAATAAATTCATATACTGTATTAAAAGGAGAGGTAACAGCTGTGGATTTGTACCGAATCGGTCTAGTGTTATGTTGTGGGAAAAATATTTCCGTTGAGGTTGAAGAGTGTGAATTTAATTTTGGTACTTAGCGGTTAAACTTTGTAAGTACATAGTGTGACATTCTTAAAATGGTTTAATGTGTCTAAGGAGGAGCAAATGAAGTCGATAAGTTTGAGAGAAAGTTTTTGCGCCTAATCTGGAAATGAGTAGGCCCGCTACATAACCTTGCGGGATAAGGAACTAATATATGATTATCTATCTGAAAAAATTTCGAATACGAAAATAAAATTTAAAATAGAGGGAAAATAGGACTAAATTATTAAATTAATGAATAAATAAATATCTTAACTGAAATTTACGAAGTGGTGTATGAAATATGGGAGCTTGTGGCCCATAATGATTTTGGCGCGTGTTGACATAACGCTCTTCATAATTGGCCTGTATAGAGGTATACCTAAGGGTGTTCATCTAATAGCCGTTGGTTCTGATCACCTTTCACCTAACTTCTTAAAAATCATCGCAACGTTTATATCAAATGTGCTCCCGCATATTTTCATCTACTGTCTTACGTGTTCCCAGTTTCTACTACAATGGAAGCTGGTGTAGGAGGTACCTTTTCCATAAACATTTTCCCCTTTGCAACACTCTGATTGATATCCGTCCGCTTAGTTTTCTATGTTTCTTGTCAAAAGTATTCCAAAAAAATATTTTTAAGCAGCTTATTTTGCATATTGAAGAAAACTGTCTTCTTTCTAAATGGCAATCTGGACACAATGGTAAAACTGCAATCTCTTCTGATAGCTATAACTTTCTTGACTTTACTGGACTACTCGAAAGCATTTGATTCAGTTGATCATGTAAAGCTCTTGCAAAAATTTGGTAGTAATTTCTTGGTTCTACATTAATAAAGGTGAAATTAATTCTAAGCTACTTATCTGATCGTTCTCAAATCGTTAAAACCTAGGATAAATTCTCCGAGCCAGATTTCTACGCTATGGTGTTCCACAAGGCTCTATTCTAAATCCCTTGCTGTTCAGCATTTACATTAATGGCCTTCCTCTTCTAATTTAGAATACATCTATTCACTTGTATGTTGATGATGTTCAAATCTACATAAGTATGGATATCAATTCAACCGTTGAGTGTATTCGTAGAGTTAACGATGATTTAAGGAGTATCTTCCATTGGACAGCATCCTAGGAAATCTTCATGTCTGGTGGCTAGTAAGACTCCTATTGTATTAAGTACTCTCGCACCAATTGTAATAAATGATGTCATCTTGCCTTATGTTGACTGAATCAGAAACCGAAAAAAACAACTGAAAATTTTCCAATTCGCATAGCTTCCAATTTCTACAAAGAAATACTGCTTTGCATCTCTCAAGCAATTCTACTAGGTATATGTAGTAACGCCATCGCAGATCCTAGGTTAATGTTATGTCTAGAGTGATAAGCTATCGATCAAGTACTAGTTCCACACATTTACCAAGGCAGAAAGAATTGTGCAAATCATGTTAGATACAATAGACTTTCTTTTGGGAGAGATTGAACTTGAAATCCCGGATCGCTCTGAGTGGGAGGAAATTATTCTTCCTAGGGATCCAAACCATCTCCACTGGTTTACTGACGGGTCAAAGATGGAACATGGTACAGGGGCTGGTGTCGCAGGACCCAACTCCAAGGTCTCGATTGCAATGGGTAAGTGGCCCTCTGTTTTCCAGACTGAAATACATGCCATTGCGACCTGCGCTAGGCTCAACCTTGAGAAAGGTCTGAAAGGCGCCAACATTAAAATCTTTTCTGACAGCCAAGCTGCCATCAAGGCACTCTCAACGTGGAAGTTTTCTTCCAAAATAGTAGCAGGGTGTTTTGACGTACTCCAGAGCCTGACCAGAAGAAACGAGGTCTCGCTCTGCTGGGTCCCCGGACACTGGGGTATCGAGGGAAATGAGGCTGCAGACAGCCTCGCGAGGGAGGGGTCTGAGACGTTGTTCCAGGGCCCAGAACCCTTCTGTGGCATCTCTTGGTCCACCTTCAAGTCCTTGATAGAAGAGTGGATTAAGAAAATAAACCTAGCCTATTGGGAGTCAGTCCCAGGTCTTAGACAGGCTAAAGATCTTATAAGACCCTTTGCCTTAAGGGGCACTATTACTCTAAACAGAGCGGACCTAAGGCTGCTGGTGGGCTATCTCACTGGCCATGTAGGACTGCGGTACCACCTCCACAACCTAGGACTGTCTCAAGAGACAGAATGCCGACTCTGCTTGGAAGGCGATGAAACTTCCACACATATTCTTTGTGAATGTCCTGCTCTGATCTGGCTTAGAAGAAGAACGTTTATCAGAGAGTTCTTGAGCCCTGCCCAAGTCCGATCTTCATCAACTAAAGACCTTCTTGCCTTCATTCGGAAGGCCGATAGTCTGTTCCGCTAGTGGGGTACGTACACAATAGGCCTAACTTGGCCGCAGTGTTCACCATATGGGTTGCCCCCCTCATTCCTTATAATAATAATAATAATAAACCCTCTAGTCTAGTCTACCATATAAAAAAAAAAAAGATCAGAAGCACAAAGGAGAATGACGAATGTGTTATCATTCCATTAACAATGATCAAGTTCCTAAAGGTCTAGTTAATCTCAGGAGAATTATTATAGGACAAAAAGTTTTCACAAAGGTTTAGGCAAAGGTGATTTACCTGGTGGCTTATTTACTTAAGACGAAAGGGGTATGTTGTCTTGTCCATTAGATTTCTTTATGTACGTCGTGCTCTTCGACGCATCTATATACTTCGCGAGTCCTGAAGAAGATATTTTCCAATGAGTATGTGGAACACTTGAGGGCACAAAGTGGAAATAAGAGCTGGTCAAAGAAGAATTTGAGGCGAAGAGAGATGCTAGTAAATCGGCCTTCGATTTGAAGTCTGTTATCATCTCCTATTGTAGATAAAGGTAAATATTGCATATTTCTTCTTGATGCAACTTACTAAGGTCCAGACGTTTTTTTTATCAGCGGCAACGTTAAGGAGTTTACTTTTTAACTTATTGTTTTTGCTTTCCTTATTGTGCATTTGACGAAATTTCTTTTCTTTTTGTACATGTAGGGACATCGTCCTACTACTTCCGGTTTTACTTAGTCAAGGAGACTAGTGATGAAAACACAGTCGACGGTGGCTAAGTTTTAAAAAACAGAAATAGATTTTTTCCAAATAAAAATTTTGACAGTTGCAATTAAAAATAATAATAAAAACTCGCATAATATTTACGTGATAAATATAATAATTAAAAATCAACTATTATTGACTCTAACAAATAATTGATAAATAATAAAACTGTATAGATTGATAAGTGATAAAAATAAAATATTGTCAATTATAATAAGTGTAAATAAAAGATTGTTCTGGACAGTGTAAAGCGTGTATTTGATATCGATTCCTGACTAGAGCCCCACACGATATATGCTGTAGAGGAACTACATTGGTGACCCCGCATTAAAACAGGGATGCCATCATCACCAGGCATGGCTTGCCCAAACAGCTGCACCAAGAACAGCTGCAACACCAACCCCTCAACATCAGCTGGAACTGCAACCGATACCAGGCCAAAGAGGACATCTCTTCTTTCCGGTGAGGAAACATCCAGCGAGAATCCAAAGAAGACATCTTTTCTTTCCGCCGCGGAGGCGAAATCCAGCAGCCAAACAAAGAAGACATCTCTTCTTTCCGCGGAGGCAGCACCCAGCAACATCGCAAGAAGACATCTCTTCATTCCACAAAGCGACGCCTAGCTGGAAGGGGGGTAATATGGGACCCAGGTGGGCTATCATAGAAACTACCTGGTGTCCCATAGTAAATAGTGTAATAGCAGGCTGGAAATATTTCCTTGTCTACTTTTTAGTAGGCGATGGAATATCTCCAGCCCTATATAAAGCGAACAATTAGGATTTAAGTTCAGTTGCAATTAGCAACTCATTCCTTGTATATATGTACATATATTAAAATAAATAAAATGTAAATATTATACAATTTTTGGCTAGTGGCCAACCAGGCCACTACGATCCTGGTGATATGGATAGCAGCGGACTTAACAAGTTTGCTTCGGAAACCTTGATCCCAGTCAGCAGGTTTGAAAAAATGAGTGAACCATATACAATCGGTCCTCCCATAATGGCGCACAGTCCTTTTTCTGGTTCGGAAGGGTTGGGACATTGTTATGAGAAGTTAGCGCTGACTATTATTATTATTATTCTTGTTGAGGGGCGCTTTAGCGGGCACTGCGACCTATTTTGTTTGGTCTATTGTGCCATCCCCTTCTTTAAAAACCATCAAGGTTAAGGCTTCTTAGGTAGCCTAAAACTGATTTAGGGTTGCTGTCCCAAATCTCCCTGGGAGTAGGGAAATCACGATGGAGAAGGCTCAGTCTTTTCCTCGCTGTAGCCTCACAGTCGCACATCAAGTGCTCCGCGGTTTCGGGAGCTGTCCCGCAGAATCGACAGCCAGAGTCGGCCACCAGTCCTATTTTGTTTAGGTGATAGTTAAGCGAACAGTGGCCCGTCAGGAGCTCTGTTATTATTTTTAGCTCCCACCTCTTGAGATTTAAAAGTTTGCCCGCCTTAGCTTTATCGATTTGGATGAATCTTTTAGCTTGACGAGCACCCTGGGTCCTAGACCAGCTTTGAAGAAACATCTGGTCAACCCAATTCTTTAAGGCCATTTTTACGTGGCAGCTTGCTAAGCTACAGAAAGGTTCCGGACCAATAGGTAATGAGTTTGCGCCTGCTCTAGCCAGGCTATCGGCAATCTCATTACCAATGTGACCTTCGTGGCCCGGAATCCACATCAGCGTGACACTATTGTTCCTGCTGAGGAATTTCAGGGATTGAAGACAATCCAGGACAGTCTTTGATGACACTCTGTGCGATTTAATGGCCAGCAGTGCAGCTTGACTGTCCGAGAAAATAACAATGTTAGAGCTATTTGGATCTCTATTAATACAAGTCTGAGCACACACCTCAGCCTGAAAAACAGTGGGGGTAGTGCCCAGAGCCATAGATATTTTGCTCCTTGGGCCATAAACACCCAGCCCTACCCCTTTATCGGTTTTGGAACCGGTTAGCGCTGACTAGCAAATGGCCAGAATTGTGTGGAAAGGTGAACTTAATTTCATTTTTATACATTGTACAATTCGCAGAACACTTATATGTTGTATGATATCCATTAACTCTTCGAAACACATGGTGATTATAGCGTTATTAGCTTTTGACTTTTGTAATTTTCAACGCAGCATATGCACATTCAAATGAAAGAGGAATCCGCTTATACGACCAAATGAAACTTGCATAGCTAGTGCTAGCCATAAATATGATGTTGAAACACGATAAAAATATTTAAGGGCAATAAACAAAATTTTCTTTAAATAAAAATAACAAAAAAAAAACATTCAAATAATATTTCTTATCTCCACAAAATCAATCCCATTCCCCCGTTTGTCAAAAACGCCATGAGTTATAACATCATAAAAGCTCACCCTTTCGGGCTAATTTTGTTCCGGTAATAAATTAACAATTTTATATCAACTTAGCAATAAACAAAATTCCGAAACCCTTTGATAAAAATTCGTCATCGGCAATAATTTTTCTCATCCTCATAAAACAAGGACAAAGGACACAATGTATGCACCCCCATGGATCGTCAAGTCAAAACTTCTTCCTTAACGAAAGCAAGAATGAATGAGGACGCGAACGTCAAGAACAATTTACAAGAGCGCCATGCCAGAGGAGGTCAGAAGAGATCCCAAGACACGCACGCAGTAATTTCCATCAAAAATTAATGATGAGCCGTGACAAGGATCGACACTTACTTTTTTTCTGCCGTTCTAAATGATCATCGGTAGTTTTTATGAAGGACACAGAATGGAACCAGCATTTTCCCTTAATTCTAGCCCTCATCCACGCGGGAATCTATAGCCGCGATATAAATGACCAGCGGCCCCTGGATTCTAGTAATTTTACCTTTAAACATGGTCCTCCACTCTTGAAGGTAACAAACCGAGGCGGACACCATGATCCTCAAGTGATCTTATCTTGTACGATATTTAACATCCTTGAGCAGCGCTCTCCTGAACTGCGATCGGTTTGCTCGAGTCGAACTTCTTCTTGCCAGGTCCTGATACTGGTGGTGGCGGTTGCCGTCTTTCATGATTCCTCCTCAAAACCGATCGCTCTTTGATACCTTCTGAACCTGGCCTTTGGTCTGCTTTACTGACTTCACTCGTACCCAATCTGTAGGTTCTGCTGGTCTTAAAGACTGTTTTCTTCCAGGGCTAAGGGTATAAGAGTGAACGAATAAAAAAACAACTATAAAGGTAGACTTCAGTAAAAGGTTACCTGTGGCCTGGCGGTATGTGCATTTCGCTTACTATGGACATAAACGCGTGAGAAACACACCTGCCGGACCTCTGGCTGTGTGCCTTGTCTTCGAGATGGGAAAAAGTGGATAAAAAAGCAAACCGGGAAAAAAACCGAGTAGAGACCTAAGGTAAGGAGTAAAAAAACCAAGGACAGGTCAAGTTGTTGGGACTTGCATAAGTGCGGGACTTGTGAGATGTAGTGTATCCCCAGTCCCCCAATGCAAGGAATGCTGCTGCTGCTGTGGCTGATGCTGATGTTGCTGCACAATCCATTGCAGTTGCAGTTGCAGCGTGTCCACCGTAAATCGAAAGAGTTTTGCTTGCGCCTCATTCTTGCACAATTTGTTTTTTTTTTGTTTTCATTTTTCTCGCAAAAGGAGTTGAAGGAATAGGGGCAGAACAATTTGTGGTAAATCTTCACTCTGGTGGAATAATGAGGGCCTCACGCGGCCGAGGTGCTTGAATATCATTGGAGCTAATAAGGTTTAGATGCTGGAGATTGCAGATGGCTGAGGTTTCTTTTGCTAGCTCAGCTCAGCGCAGATTTGCATTTTAAAGTGCAGCGTTTTTATTGCTGTTGTTTGTGACGGATGCGAGAGAGACGAGGCTTGATGGTTATTATTTCCACGGGTTTTTTTAGACTGTTCAACAAGTAGATTGCAATTGAATAAGGTAACAATGGATGGTGGATTTAAATTAGATTTGTAGAATATTTATCTACGGAAATTAATTTTTTTGTTGTCGCAATTTTAACTCGCTTTAGAAAAAGTTTCTTTGGCTTCACAGAGTATGTGTAATGAGACGTATCCAATTTAAATTTAATTCTGTAAAATACCTTTTCCTGTCCTGATTTGATATATTTAAAAAAATAGAATCCTGAATTTTTATCCATATTATTATGAGAAGGCTAGAACTGCATCTTATATAAAACTGAATCTGTAAAAATGCTTATTATTAGTCCGACAAAGAAGCTGGAGGTATTAGCAAAATACCTAGAGTCCAAAGTAGCAACCAATAATAACATGGAACCAGAACTTGCTAAAAGTCAACGCAGCTTCCTATAGTCTGCAAAACTCTTAAAATCTAAGCATCTACCCATAACATCCAAACCGCTACTTTTTAAGAAGATTGGTTTTACCGGTAGTCACATTATGCATCTTAGACTTCAGTGCTTAGTAAAAGCCACTCTAGTCTCTTATTCTTGCTCAAGAAGAAAGTTCTTCGGAGGATTGCTGGCCGGTTATGAGAAGGAGCACGATTCTGAAGGCTCTATAATGGCAAGATCGCATAGATATTGGGATGAACATAAAGCTCGGTGGGCTTCTATAGGCAAGGCTGGGTCAATTAAGAAAATAAATTACTTCTTCTCACACAGTATAGACAAGAGACCTTGGAGAAGCCCCTATTTTTAGAGTGACCAAAGCTGTCTGGCCAGAAGCAAACATCGTGTTCTATCGCAAAGCTATTAGGGTAGTGATTAGATAGTTGAAATTATAAAAGTCACTTGGAGCTGAAAAAATTTATTCGTTCTGCTACATGAGTGCTGCGACCTAACCACTCCCTGGCTATGTAAAATGTTAAGGGCCTCCTTCACACATGGTTATGTCTTATCTGCCTAGAGAAATGTCAGGACGTTCAGATTACACCTTGGCTAAATCTTTCAATCATACTTTCACGCCTTCTGCTTTAAAAACAATGGAAAAATTTGTCAGTAATAACGGAAACTTATCAGTCGGTAAATTCCACATAGACACAATATCTCGCAAACTGATGGTCTCTCAACTTGAGGGGTCTCTGTAGAGACCTAAGGCCCGAGGATGTCCACAAGGAGGAGTATTATATCCACTCCTGTGGTGCCATTTTGTAGATGAACTCCTTCGAACGACTCAATGTTCAAAATTCTTCGTTTAAAAAACTCTGAAACCATCGCAGGCAGAAGTTTAGGCTTTATACATTAATCCAAATGCTAGGTAGTGACGATAGATTCCAAGCTCAACTGGAACCAGGAAAGGAGACGCAGCTGTCTCTGAAACTACTGCAGATGTTATCAGACTTCGTGCAAATACAAGAGAGGCTAACCTGGGGCCAGTTCACGCAATTCGACGTCGACTGAAAACGACACTAAGTGCGTTCAAAAACCTTGGTTTGGTTAACTATGGGAATTTTTGAACGTCAAAAACTTATGCTAGTGGTTATGTTGTAGCTACCCACGGAGTTTTTGAACAACAAAAGTTTACCACAGTTAAACATAGTAAGGTTTTAGAACGCGCTTCGTGTCGTTTTCAGTCGACGTCGAATTGCCTGAACTGGCCCCAGGACTTTTCTTAAAGTACCAGAGGGAGAACTAGTATTGGACCAAAACAATGACTGGTTTCACACGAGATCATTTTGTTTTTTTTCAAAACGACCTCCACCTCATGAAACGTATTGTAACTGGTTATGGATGGATCAGACGTGGATGTACGAGTACGAAATGCAAACTAGTTTTCGAAATGGCGCTATAATGGCGTGTAAATGAGGTGAAACTCATAAAACCGCATCGAATTCTTTTGTTTTTTTGATTACCGTGATGCGAATTAGATTATCCTTTCCAAAGTTACAAACGGTCAATATACGGAATAATGTTTGTGCGTCATGAAGCGTTTGCCTGATAATGTGAGACAAAAACGAGCATTTTCCCGAAGCTAAAATTACTACTTACCGAGTCCATTGAAATCTTCAAAGCAATTACGCTGAAAAAAAATTACGCAGTTTTAGAGCTTTGTCTGAATTGCCCTCCAAGTGCGCTTTGAAGTTTAGCTTGAGGTCGATCATCACTCTCAGGTATAGTTGTTTTCAAACGTCGTGACATCCCGCGCATGTTCCCCAGCTAAGCTCTTAAAAATGTTTAAAAGCTCAGACAAAAGCTTCATTTAATTCCTCCTATCAAATCACTTGCTGCCATGTAATCAGTCGCGACTGCGTATTGCCAGAGGGAGGTGTATCTTTCTGGGACTTCAATGATTATTTAAAAAATTTAGAAATTAAGACTGAAAAACACCCGTTTTTATATATTTTTTTTATTTTAAGGTTTTTGTATTTTACACATATGCTACAGAAATAATTTGTAGCAATTTCTACTAAAAAATACGAAATTTGTATTTTTATCACTTTGATTACTTGATTGTTGACATTTTGCGCGAGTCGCATACGCGCTTCTGCTTGGGGAGGTTGTGTTGCTTGCGGCTGCGGAGAACTCTCAATTTATGGATGAAAATGCTCATATCTTTAAAAGAAATTTTTCCAGCAATTCTTTTAATTTATTTTAAATTTAGGGATGAGAAATATTTAGCATAATTATAGTAAAATTATGCTTATTATGATGGATAAATTGACTTGGTTGAGCAGGAGTTTTACATGTATTTAAAAGCTCTGCTCCACACATATAAAGATTAATTAACTTTATTCATTCGGCATGCGCGCATCCCTTCCCAAATTAGTTGAGTTTTTTCTGCGTTTGTTGCCGTTTTAACTAAAAATCGGGGAAATGATAGAACAATATTTATAAAATTTGGCAATGAGGTGCGCAGAACTGTTCAAATTTTTTGTGTCACGGAGTTTGAAAAAATCTATACATCGGGCTATAAGTAGATGATCTGTTACGGATACTAGTTTTCTTCGCACTCGCACTCTTGACCTCTGACATAACCATTTTATTGGCTCCGCCCCAAGGTCCAAGTCTGCTTCTCTGTACAACCTTTTGAAGTGCTCGGATCTTCTTCTAGCGATGGCCTTGTTCAGCATTTTCCTCGCTTCCTTAAGTAGTTCATCGAAATCCGGGCGGTCCCAATTTCTCTGAGTTCCCCTTTTCGCTTTCAGGCAGGTCGTTCGGCGATAGTCGATCTCGGAGTTTCACCAGAAGTTTGGTGAATGTCGACGGTTGCCGGCTTGTTTCACTGCATCTTCAATTCGTTCTGCCCTTTCCCTGGCAGACGCCGACCTCGCACCATGCAGGAACACTTTCTCGAACACCGCTGCGTCGAGTTTCGTAACGGCCCACCCTCTAGCAGTTTCGTACCTAGTGTTCCTTAGGGGTCGTCCATAAATTACGTGAGGTGATTTTTGTGATTTTTCGACCCCCCCTCCCCCCTTGGTGAGATATCGTGAGATTTGTCCCGACCCCCTCCCTCCCCCCTAGTATCACGTGAGATTTTTCAAATTTTATAAAATCCATAGTATTTACATTAAAAATACAAAATTACGCACGTAACCACAGAGTTTGAATGTAGAACTGCAGGAAAGGCCCTCGCGTATAAAATCCGTATACGTAACCGTAGTGAAATCTAGTGAAAGGTGTGTAAAAAGTTCATTTGTGTGAATGGAGGGAGGGTTTGGCTGCAAGATTTTATTTGAGATAACTGATAATTCGGACTGCTTGCCCTCCTCACTTTTCCGCTTGTGGTGGACACACAACTACCAAAACGTGAGCACTCACCCAACATTTCATTACGCTAAAATTCGGCATGTACTTTCTTGTAGCACTAAATTCTAATGGCCTTTTCGCGGTTCAGTGTTACTTTTTGTTTTATGTGATAGACTAGAGGCTTAGGGAAAGCCCCTTTGTACTGTTCGACAATCATTTTTTTTTTCGTATAGAATGTCGAACAGCAGCTCTAGCCGGAAGATAGAGAGTAGAAAGAGAGAGTGAAGCAGGAAGGAGCTGCCACAACCTAGCCGCGATATTTTATTCCACGTACTTCCAACCATTTCGCGACTGTGGTATCGGCGCATTTGGCGCATTTCTGAAACGAGTTGGCTCGTACTCTGCAGCATTCGACGAGTCGCGCGAAACAATCGAGTAATTTTTTGGTGTAGAACTTACCCACATCTTAAGGGTCCAATTTACACACAGTTCGGCGGCAGGCCGTGGCCTGAAAGTTTTAGCCTTGAGGCCAAGTATTACCATACACTCACCGGCCTCACCGGCTCAAGAAAGCTGACAAAAATCGAATTTATCGTCAGTTCGGGCCTGAAGATCTGAGCTTCTATTCACTCTCGAGCCGTGAATTGACGGGAAGAATTCACGCTGTATCCACTCATAACAGAAAGCAAGGGGCGAGCTAAGCGTGAAAACTATCCGCACTGGCGTTCGCGCTTGTTTGCGGGTGTTCACGGCGCGGCGTGAGGCTCGAGACGCCTTGAAGCTTTCGTTGAGGCCATGAACATTGTTGCGCTTGAATTAATAACCTGCTATGCTAAGCAGTCGTTTTCACCTGTGTGTCTGTAGAGAATCATGATTTCATCTGCATGCCACGGCCTGTCTGGCGGGTACCTGACCTGAAGTATCATCCCTCAGCTAGACTGAGTCAAGCTTAGTCGTGCTGATCGACCTGGTCTGACAGGCCACTGCCTACCGGCGGCCTGTAAGTGAATGGAGGTCTTTAGTGAATAAACATATTTTACTTAATTTAACCCAGCGGCATTTTACACTGTTTCTTTAAAAAAAATTTACGTGATATTTGCCGAGACCCCCCCTCTCCCCCACGTGAGATTTGGTGAGATTTCTCTCGACTCCCTCCCTCCCCTAAACGCCTCACGTAATTTATGGACGACCCCTTACTCCTATACCTTGACGCACCTCGAAAATGGCGGCATTGTGGTCGCTTTACGTGTACACATCGCTCACCCTCCACTGCAGATCCTGCGCCATGGAATCAGAAGTTACAGATGTTCTCTCACCCCTTTGGAAAGTGTTTTCGCGCCCGGTGTTGACTATCACCATGTTCAATCGCGAGAATACTTCTAGGATATGCGCCCTCTTGCATTCTTTTGTCGACTGCCCCATTCGACACCCAAGCCTTGAAATCGCCCGCTATTATTTTTGGGCAATGGCAACTCGCTTCGGCGGTGAACCTTTTCAACATCTACTCATACTCGTCCAGTGTCAGACTTGGTGCGGCATAGCAGCTCTAGGGTATATTACGCTTCCTTTTGACTGCTTTAAGCCGTTCAGTGGGCTTCTCAAGGAATCACCAATGTCTCGTCTTCCGCAGGTCCATATCGCTGACGTGCCGCTGCTATCCGCTATCCAGGCGCCGCTGTGCAGGTTTTTATGCAGCTCGCAGACGATTTATGGAAGACAGTCTGTGCCAGCACTGTCTTAGATCGAAGTTCTTTGAGTCGATTTAGGTCGGTGCCATATGAACATGGATGCGGTATGACACGTCATGGTTTAGGCTTAAGACTAGGCGATCCGGTAATCAGAATGGATGACAATCGTATTCCAGAAGGGCTCACGGTAGCCGAAATTTACCAGTAGGCAGACTTGGAAGGAAATGTATATACTGTGAAGTCTACGCAATGCTTAATGAATCTGGAAGCATACTGCAAAGGAGGGTCAAACTTATAGAAATACCCTAAATGAGGCGAAGGGTCGATTTGGGGTGTAGACTCCATTAGATGAATGGTGTTTTTTAAAAGGCATCATCGAGAACCTCAACCTCAATAGGTTTTCTTATACTATCTGAAAAATTTTTGAGACTCCCGCCCAATCATGAGGAGTTGTATCAAAAGTCCTATCAGAGTACACTAATAAAGACATTTAAAGTAAACCAATCAACTCTGCAGTAAGTACCTGGGTGGGTGTACTGTCAAAAAAACTTATTGAAACCTGATATCTTTGCCCTTGCATCAAAGCCAATTTATAACTTAATAAAAAAATTCTTTGTTTCTAGAGATATGCAGCAGCAATAAATAATGTCAATAAAAATAAGAATGCACTTGTTGAAAGTTAACAAAACAAAATTCCGAAAAAATCTGCATATGGAATCAATCGTAAAGGTCTTCTTGGATGCTGTAGAAAACACTTTTTTGGGCAAGGCGTGAATTTATGACTTTAGAAACACACAAGAAACCAAGATGAACAACCCGCAAAATAAATATCACCACTCAGACACTCTCTTGTTGTGTTGTGTTGTTTCATTTCATCCATAATCTTAGCTCAAACTTTTACCCAAAAATTTTCGTTAGTCTAGTCATCTTTGTGGTGTTGCGGTTTCTCTTTCACATTTTTTTTTTAGGTTTTTCGGTTGGTTGTGCTATAACACCTGCTTTAGTCGTTGGTTGGTAGAAGATATCATCATATTTAAGATGTATATACAGGTCTGTCGTCGCCCCCATCATTCTATCGGAATAAACAAAAGCTTCGGAGACTGTCACATCACACACAAGACTGCAAGGTAGATATAAATTTCTGGATAGTATCGCTTGTATGATGGAAAAAAATTGATCCAAGACAGAATTTCTGTAATTTTTACTCTTCGTGAAAAAAGGTGAACCCAATAATTTTTTTCTGGCGGTTTTTGGGATGTCTTAAGACGTGACCAAACAACATTGTCGTACTAGGGCACCTTGACAATTCTAGTCAATAAATCGCAGCAGAATGAGAATGTCATTAGGATTGTAATTTATTGAAATCGTTTGGTGGAAATGTATTTTTTTTTGTTTTCGTGAGGTTCAATTTGCACAAAGATCCGCTTCTTGATCCACCGAGATGCGTTATTTATTGTGACAATCACTAGTCTTTTTATCATTACTTATGGCCCACCTTAGATTACCTGGAGGTCGGTTACATTAGATCTCGTTCTCAAGTATAATAGCTCAAAGTGTAAGACACACAGAGAGAGAAAGAAAATATATTTATACCGAAAAGAAAATGTGTTCCAGCCTTAAGTTTTATTTAAGAAGTTTCACAGCCGAGGAGAAGAAGAAGGTGTCAACCTAAGATAAAAATCTCCTCAGGGGTCCCCATTTGGATTCAATGAAGGATGGTTGGAGACCAGGCAGACAGAAAAAATATATATATAAGATAAGACACCAAATAGGGCGTCTTGCATGATTTTGGGTGAAACTGCTTCATTTGGATTGTAAATGATCTCATCAACAAATTGAAGAAAATTTGAATTGCGTTGAACAAATTTTCGTGGCTGTTTTTAGTTTTTTTTTGTACTCTGAATTTTATTTTATCTTTTCTTGAATTAATTTTTCAATTTGTGTGTGAAGATGCATTTTGGATCAACTGGTGTAGAGGAGAGATTCATTTTAAAGTCGCCTTGTTTTTTTTTTTGTATATAACTTGTGTTGTGGTTGGATTTAAAATTAAAATAAAAAGCCGCGCACACACAAAAAAAAAACACCTATATATATTTTTGATGACACCTTAACAGCACAACAACAACAAGGGGGGAAAAAATATTGTACCTGATTACATGAAGACGTTTAACCTGTAAATAAAAAAGCGCCAGGGTAGAGTTTCCTAATGAGCTATAAATCAAAAAGAAAAACGAAAAAAAAAAATTGTACGGAAAAAGCTTTATGTGTTTTTACGCATTTTCTTCTGGTGAATAATTTACTTTATTTTTTTTATAGCCCAATTTTTTTATGGCAAATACCGCTAGCACGTTATTATTTATAGGACAAAAAAGAAAACATTCCTTCTTACAAGGTATCGGACTACCTGTTCATATATGTGCTTCTTTTTTCTTTTGGGGAGGGATATACATATAATTTTTCGGGGATTTTTATAGCCTTATCGTTAAAAAATATTTTCCCTAGACCCTGGGCCTGAAGTGAATATGAATTTTTAATTGAGTTTTCTATTTGCGCTAAAAAGGTGCACATATTTTCACGGGAAGAAAAAAGTTATTTTTATGGCATTTCAAAATTTTACGGCATTTACAGTAAATCGAATTATACTTTAATCCACTTCTTATCCCATTAACGACTATTGGGTTGTTTAATGTCCAATAATAATAAAGCTATATTTGATAAAATCTAGCTAGATCCCCAGGTAAGAGGTATTGCAAATTGAATATAGGCAGGTAGAAGAAAGATAGGACTGCTAAAAAATAATTTGGTGGTCTTATATTAGATCCAGGGAAAAGTTCGTAGCGTTTTACCTGATAGATTTCATGAGCTACAAAGAAGTCACGAGGCACTGATGATGATATGATAGTGACACCACTTAATACTGGTTTTAAATGTGACAGTTAACATAGCGTTACTTTGAGTGTATAAATGTATTTGTTATAGTCCTTATGCGGCTTCTCGCCAGCATAACCTGTGAATAAAAAAACCCCTTATTTTCTCTTAGGTGGGATGTTTACCTAGGCGACGCTACGCCTTCTTCATCTGGTATTCTGGTACTGTCGGCATCACAGCCCGTGTCAGCTGGTTAGCAGAATTCATTTGTTTTAGGAGGCATAACACTGCGGCAATTAAGCCAACAAGTGTCTTTAGATAATTTCTATACTTCCCCGAGTAACAATAAAAAATGGCCTTACAAACGGGCAAACACAGGCCACTTGGCTTTTTAACGGGAATATGACGGCCGTAGAGTTTTAACCATTTTTAATGGGAGTACATACTGCCTCACGACGGCCAAACTTAACCAAAAGATTTAAATGGCCAAGTACTGAGTCGTATAAACGGGCATACGACCACTAATTTGAGTCAAAAAACGAATCTGCACCAAATGTGTTGTTGAATGTGTTTTATGGGAACTTTCGTTATTTTTTTTATAATTTTTTTTCTTTAGCAACATTTTTTGAATTCATTCTAGTAGTCTGACAAAAATATAATAAAAAGTAATAAATAAGAAAACATTTTATCAGTGTGTGTGTGTATGGTGTTCGGCCGTACAGTCCTGCAAACATTCTTTTGATGCCCGGCCATATGCCCTGCAAAACTATATTAAAATTACGGTGGGTGTTCGCCCGTTGTAAGACCATTTGTTAAAGTCTGATCAGCAACGACACTCTTCAGCAAGTTGCTATTGCTTCAATATCCGATTCCGGGCCGATTAATGCAATGTCAGAGCCCTGCATCTGCTATTTCATAGCCTTTGAAGCAACCCAGATATGGTTAAATGGATTGGTTAATACCAATAGCACTTCTGCAATTATAAAACTGACTTGGTCCTACTAGACGTTATCTCCCTGATTCCTTCTCGGCTTTTAGAGAAGATTTTGATACGTTTGTTTCAGTGAGCCCTTCTAAGATTCTCATGAGTATATGGCAGTATAACTACACTTCTGCTTAAAAGAGAGTTTCTAAGGCGCCTAGGCTTATCGCTCTACTGAATATAAAGATTTCACTCAAGCTTCCAGCGCCCACACCTGTCTCTGTTTTGGAGCGATTCGTGTACCATACTTGCCCACAGGTTAGCCTGTCTGGTATGTGCACGGAAAGTTGCTCAAATTTACCCATCCGCTTTCAGCCTCAGCGCCGCGTTTATAGTGGATTCTTCTTCCTTTAACTGGAGGTGTATCAGAATAAGGAAAGTGTCCTGCAAGCGGGCGGGGAAGTGCGGGCGGATAAAAAGGAAGGCCATTCCTAGTATTTTGATTAGCCTTCGTTATTACAATTCAGATTCTTACATGGTACAGAGGCTAATGTCGCAGGACCCAACTCCAAGTAGTGATGTGCAAACGTAAAAACAAGACAAGACTAATCTAGTCTTGTTCTTGTCTTGTTCTTGTAAAGTCTGTCCTCTTCTTGTTCTTGCAAGTATAACTAAGTCTTGTTCTTGATCTTTTTCTTGCTAAATGTGCAAGAACAAGACAAGACTGCAAGAACAAGACGATTTTTGCTCATCACTAACTACAAGGTCTAGATTGCAATAGGACTGAAACACACGTAATTAAGACTTGCTCTAGGGTAAATCTTAAGAAAGGATTGAAGGATACTAACATTAGAATCTTTTCGAACAGTCTAAAATGTCAAAATAATTCCAGGGTGCTTTAACATATACTCGAGAGGCTAGTCAGATAAAATATTGTCTCGCTCTCGAGGTATCTAGGGCAATGAGGACAGACAAGCTTTCGATTGAGGGGTTTGAGACGCTGCGCTGTTCCAGAGCCCAGAACCACAGAATAGGTCTTAAAGCCCGTCCATATGACACACTCTTTGGTTGAGAATTCTATAATACAAATTTCATGTATTTCACACTCTATCTTTTTAGCGCCGGGTTTTGGTTGTGCAACTACGATTATACTATCAAAATTGCATAAAATGCTATGGCGAAAAAGGAGTGTTTTGTGTAGATGGACCATTAGGTTAAGGTTAGGCTAAGGACTAATAATATCATTTGTCTTAAAGACCTATATTACTCTGACCAGGGTGGAACGCTAGTCTGATGGTAGGATATCTGTCTGGCCATGTAAGGCTTCGATATAACCTTAGCAACAACTGTGATATAGCCCCCGTCTCTCAGGAGACATAATGTCGACTCTGCATGGTAGGCGACAAAATTTTAACATATCTTCTCTGAGAATGTCCTGCTCAGATTTGACTTAGTAAAAAAAAACACTTATCAAAGAGCTTTTGAGCACCGCTTATCTCCGGTCTTCCTCAACTAAAGACCTACTTACTTTCGTCCGGTCTTTTCCGTTAGTAGGATATTTACCGAATAGATCAGGTGCTCACCATAGGGATTGCCCCATACTCACATATGTGCTTGATGCTTCTAAACGAAAGTTTTGGATGGCGTCCTTTTGGCATGGTGCAGGTTTACCTGGAGTGATCTTTGACGCTAATTTTTTTCCCAAGGAGTGTTTGACAAACCTTGTCGTCTTAGCTTGTCTAGGATCCTTTATCCTATTACATTTGAGGCTTTAGAACACTTATTTGGCCTTGCTCCACTTCCAGGACCGTCAGGAGTGCTCTTTCTCTACCCTGCTGCTCGCTTTGATACAGGTTACTTGATACAGCTGCGGCTCGGGATCTGGAACTTCGTCAGATGGTCCTAGCACTGGTGCGAGCTTAGCTCGGTCGGTAGATGGCCTTATGACCGAATTGTCATCATTCCTGCAGTGCTCGACACTCAAAGAAGTACTGGAGTGGTGCTGTTTTAGGCTCTGAGGTCTGCCCGTCGCCAAAGATCCTTGTACTTCTGTTCCAGCAGAGTGACATCAAGAGCGTTTTACCTTCGATGTAAAATACGTTACTCCTCACCCATTCTGCTGTGGCAGGGTTCGAGCAGACCAGCGACAGTCAGCCTATTCTTGGGAAGCTTTCTTTAAAAACCGGCTTGCTTTCTCCGCCTGTCTTTTCAATTACGACTTCAATAATCGCCTCCTGCAGATGTACAAATTACTCAAGTATAAGGAGGTGGTTGATTATCCTCTGAGGGAGCTCTTTTCAGCTTCAATTTTCCTGAGGGCTTTGTGAAAGCTTTTTCCAGCACCTTTTTCCCTGGCTTGGGTTTGACGAGAGGTTAACGTGACAAGTCTGGACATAACCAAGCACAAACTGTAGTGTAGCCCCCTGCTGACGCTTTCTGCGTGTAAAGGCTCATCTTCAGGGGTTTACAGCTCGTCTGCACAATGACTCTGCTAGTTACAGCTGTTGCTTTCTCTGGTGATGATTTCTTGGAATGGTCAACGACATTCTGCTCCAACAATAGAGCGCTACTTGCCAAAAAAAAAAATCAGTGAAATCATGGGTTTATTGCGAGATTTTGGTGACCAGTCTGGACTGGTGAATTTTCCGTCTAGATCATGTGATATCACACTTCTGGGTTTTTTCCTTTGAGACTACGTAAAGTTCAAAATCGATAAGTCAGCTACGATTGAGGATCTAGATTCTAGAAATTTGAATTGCCAAATTCTACTCGGAGCATTTCGCGCTTCATCGAAAATTGGAACTTCAGAATGAATGGATGGTTTTTTTCTTTTATTTTTTAAAAAAGTACCTCTAAATGAATCACAGAATACATCAATAGGTTAAATCTAGTGGAATCAACAATTGGGCCCACACCATATTTATTAACATTATCGAATCTACTTATAACCTAAATTTCTTAACCTCGGTTGCATTAAGTTAAGATCTTTATTGTCAACCAAATTAAGTAAAAATGGAAGTCAAAACATCATAATCTCCGCCATAACTTCTGCACCCTCTTTCCCGACCGACCATTCATTTCCGAATCGAGAATAACAAATTCATACATATTCTATTCTAAAAAGCAGATTGCATTTCTCCCTACCTTTATTTTTTATTCCGTTGACAACCGAAACTTATGAAAATTTATGTATGAATTTGTACAACTGGCACAAGTATCTCTTCCAGTTGCATGCAAAAGACCAATTCTTTTCTATTTGTGCCGCGGGTATTTTTTTATATATATTTTTTTTTTGAAAGTCATATATTTCCACTCCCATTTTCACCACCCTACCTGAAACAATAATGGGAAAGAGCCAAACAAAAGCAATACCAGGTAACAGTAACACAGCAGACCGAGGAAGCTCAGATGGGATACTTTGTTGCCAATCAAAAATAATTTAGTCAAATCCGCTCTGTAGTTCCTGCCCTTAGAGCTATTTGCATAAATTTTTCTCTGTCTCTATATAGAATACATTTGCAGTGGAAATTAGGAAGGGATGGTGAAGTATCGGGCGGGGGGAATAAACGATCGTGTATTTTTAGGGGCAGTTTCCGACCTTAAAACCAATGGCAAAGTGCCACCATTCCCGCTTCAGTTAGTTACCCTATGAAAATGAGCAATTAACCAAGAGACCATGAAGCCTCGAAGGCATCCAGAATAATTATTCCTCGCGGGTAATCCGATTAATTAAATCAACAGCTAATTAATGTTAACGTATTCATAATTTTTTTTATTACTCTGCTACCCGCCCTCCACCGTTCAGGTTTCTCGTTTTCCCATAGAACATGTGTCATGATATGATAAGCATCTATAGGAGGGCTCTAGCCACTTTCTAGAACTGGAACTTGCATAGTTGTGCCTAAAGATCTGGAAAAGACATTTGAGAAGATGTTCCCGTGGCCTGCACGGGAGGCCTCTCATGTGATCTAGTTGAAGGGCCAAGCATAAAACCACAAGTTAATTACAACGGTGGTGCGGGGGGAGAGATATCACTATCATTTCGGCAGCTTGTATACTATAAAGTGTACATAAAAATTATGCTTTAAATTTAAGATGCAAATTACTGGGGGGAATTATGCTGCACGTCGTTAGTATGCTATTGTTTCACCAATTTCAAGCACTACGAAATTTGGATGGAAAATGGATGTGTGCGCGGCTGCTGACTTTTATTATAAAATATGACGCTGTTTTTGAGAAGTACCGCAATGATAAAATTTAAATATTTTTTAGGGTTTTTATTCTAAAAGAAGGACAATTTTGCCCTTCGTTGGTACGTATATACATATAAGAGATTTTATCAAACAACATTGTCTTACATTCGGTATAGTTACATAAACCAGTCATACCTAACATCTTAATCTTTTTATATTTTTTAACCGTATGGAAATATTAAACATAATATATATCCTTACTTATATTATAAATGCGAAAGTATAGATGTTTTCAGACTCCGTGACACACAAAATTTGAACAATGCAACTGAATTTTGACCCACTATCATATAACCGATCAACTTAAAATTTTGCACATACGTATGGTTTGCGTGACAATGCAATCTGATTATTTTGTAAAAATATCAAGATGGCGGCTCCAATATGGTGGCCAGCTTTTGCAATTGTGTTCCCGGCAAGCCGACATTGGTATCAAATGAAGGGGCGTGACAGGAAGATTACAATTAGCTGTGTCTTGTCATTTAAAATTCAAAAAGGCGGACAATACTAAATGGCGGAAGACATATACATAATAGAGAAAAAAATAACCCATCAACTTAAAATATTGGATACATCCGTAGTTCGCATGGCAAAGTAATCGCACCATTTTGTTAGCAAATCTTCTTCAATACCCCCCCGTTCCTTTTAACCCTTAACCTATACCCCCCTCCCCTCCCCGTACTAAGCTTACTGCTAGACATTGCACCATGACGTGACAAATGACATGACGGACTGGTAGTACAAAGGGTGACTCCTGAGCTTAGCACTGTCACATAAAAAAAAAAAAAAAAAAAAAAAATCAAGATAGCGGTTACTAGATTTTTGCAATTATGTTCTCCAATTGTGTGAAATGTAAGCCCCAGAGGGGATGAAAAGGGGGTTCAAAATTTGTGAAACTCGAAGTGATATGTACCACATTTAGGATTTGGTCTTGATTGCTTGATAATTTCTTGCATCCACCTAAATGGACGAACAAACTTAACGAACGTTAAATCCTATAATGTTACTTCTAAATATATCTTAGGCTTCGTTATGTGTCAATGTATAGAACCAATTTCTGCTTCAAAACTTGCAGATTATTGAGCAGAGGTGATACACGCAGCTATTTGTTTACTATATTTAATTACAAAAATATAATATATTATACCTTTTCGTGAGATGATAACAGCTGACTTTTTTGTTGTTTTGAATTTCCTCACAGATTCTTGAGGGTTGGGTTGAAGACATTCTTCTTTAAAAGGTCTACAACCGGGATCCGGCCCTGGCCTCTCGCAACAAAAGTGTCGCTCAATGCAAAAGCAGTACAGCGCTACACTTTAAAACACTAAAGGTTGACCAGCTTTGGAGTCACGTTCCGTCCTATCCCCGCTACAAAACCAAAGGAACTCCAGAAGTGCACTATAATTGCAAATTTAGTGCACTTCTGGAGCCGCTCTACCCACACAGCGAAAGATACGACAAAATGCGTTTCTAAAGCACATCAACCTGCAATACTCTAAAATACCGAGAAACCTATCCTCTCTCATAGGCTCTCAGTGGCCACCGCTAGGAGGTTATGATCACACTTCCATCAGCCCGAAATATTTGCGGCAAGTGCATAACATACAATCCTCTCTATTTCGCTGATGACTGATCACCGTAGAAGATATTACATAGCATAAAAATTGTCAGCCAGTTGCTTTATAAACTTAACGGGTACACCTTCTATAAAAATGCATGTCTGTTGGTTTGTAATGCGACTCTAAAGCTCAAAACCTAGATGGCCGACTGAGCTGAGCTGTTTGACCAAATCTCGGTAAACAACATAGAGCGAATTTGGCCCGAAGGGTCAGGCCCAAGAAAAATAGAAAAAAGAGAATATCAAAAGACAGATTCGCAGCAAAAAAAGCGAAACGCGATCCTGCAGTACAAACAAAACCAAAAACAAAACAGCTTTAGATGAAAATACTGTTGTGGCCTCGGTAGCCTAGGGAGTAAGGTATCTTGCTACCATCCCAGAGGTCCCGGGTTCGAATCCCGGAAGCGCCAAGGTCCTTCGCCTTTTCTACTTATATAAATTTCCTTCTTTCTTTTTCCCACTTTACATTCCTGATTCCTTCAAATCGTCTCAGGAGGCGTAACACTCCAGGGAGTTGTTTCTCGATGCCCCGATGTCAGAGTCGCGATAGTAATGGTTGGGAGTAGGTGAAATAAAAATATCGCGGGTAGGTTGTGGCAGTTCTTTCCTTCCCGACTAAAGCTGCTGTTCGACAAGAAAATAGATTGTCGACAGTATAAAGGGCCTTTCCTGAGACTCTAGTCTTTCACATAAAAAAAAGAAAAAGTTAATTTTTACCAGTCAGATGATTACACTCAATTAATGCCAGGTCCAAAAGACTACATCTGTGTTAAATAGGATGGAAAAAGAATCCAAATGCAGAAACGGAAATGGTTTGGTGCATCAGAAACTTAAGAAAAAAGTACTGTTAAACACTGAAGTAAAAGGTGGTCTGCCAGGTACTTGACACCAGCACAGCTCCGGCAGAACTGTGTCTTCTAGCACAAAAATGTTCAAACTTTAATTTGGTTGTAGTTTGAAACTCTTACTCGATAGGTCGGTCAATTGCGGCCCCAAAACAACAACAAAAAAGTGGTCTGCCTAGGCATTAGTACCAGATTTGATCAGACAAACCAACATTTTTCTAACTCCGTAAGTACTACATTTTAAGAGTAATTCCAAGCTCTTACTGGATTTTCCGGAAAAAGCACATTCCAAACTTTGGCACCACTTCCGCCCAGGCAGAGCAGATATTGCTCATGGTCACTGTGAGGACTAACATTTCATCCTCTTCCTCGATAGGTCACGTTTTTTGCAGCCAGCTCTTGGATTGCAAGACAAGACTGCAAGACCAAGACCTTTTTTGTTCATTACTACTCCTCATGCAGTCTCCAGATCACTTTCACCCATTCTATCTGTTTTCTATCTTTCGAGATAAGCTAGCTACTGCACATTGCACGATGACCTGAAATACATGACAGACTGGTAGTACAAAAGGTTATTGTTAAGCTTGGGTTTTCTCCATAAAAAATTTGAGCTTGTTAAAGTAAAGAATCGAAATTCAAGTCAGAGTTAAAAAAAGCATAAACATCTTGCAACCAGGAAATGTGACTTCTGTACTACAGCTAGAAATTTCAGAGGCAACAGTTTTCGTAATAAAATGAAAAATAACCAACAACGCACGCTTCTATCAACTATAATTATTCATCTTTACACTAAAACTTCACTTCTGGACAACAATATTCAAAAAAGAAAAAGAAAAAATAAATAAACGAAACGAAACAAACAAATGCCACCCATAAAATCCCACTTCAATATCATTGCAATCAACTATACAAAAGTGGAATTTAAGGATATAAAGGAAGATAAATCCCTAGTTCATCGCATAAAGTGCCTTGACACACATAATCTTTCCAGGTCCTGTCGAGGACAATACAGATAGACGAACGACCTTTCCAATCGAGATAACTCAATTGTGGCCATCGTTCTGACCATTCTCGGATATAAATCTTCCACAGATCTTTTAGTCTTGTCTACTTTTTGAACAATCACGTATGAAAGTGCGGAGAAATTTATGATATAAATCACATGAAGGGCGAAACTATTTTGGATGGCAGTTTATTGTTCCAAAAGTCCTTTTCAATTCGACGCTGAATGCAATTTGAAAATTCTCCAAGATTTCATAAGTATGTATATGAACTTTTGTTCAAGTTCGGGGTGAAAAAGTTGAATTATATGAAAAGTAGTTTTGTTTGAAAATTTTGTCATAAAGGGAAATGATTTTAAAAGAAGTGCGAATTACTATGGGAGCTAATGTATATGAAAAAGCTGCTTGTAAATGAATATAGTGATTCTTTAAATTCGAGACAAGTATTAATATATAAAGGTATAAAGACTGCCAGAACATACCAGTCACAAATAAAGGATCGTGTTTGTCTGTTTAGTATGTGTCTAAAGTAAATAGGTAGTCGTTTTTTAGCAAAGAAACTTAAAAGCTGATGTAAGTACTCACATGGTTCCAATTCATCGAGTTTGGTTTTCATTGTCACGTCGCAAGTTTTAAACAAATCAATTCTATTTCATTCGACTAATTTTTTGGTCTATCCTTGCTTGGCCAGCACGTTGTCATAGTTCTTCATTTCTAATTGTATGATGCCAGAGGACTTTTAAAATGTGACGAATTCATCTGTTGACGAAACCTTTAAGTCGCCTTGTGATGAATTTGGTGCCCTTCCACGTTCCACGAAATTGATCACCGGCAAATGATACTGAGATCTTTGTTGATTTCTATATAACATTTGTGAGAACTCATCTTAATCTATCCCACCATATTTAGTGATAACACTATGGGGATAAAGTATTTTTAAACTAGCTCTACGTCATGGTAATGGCGTTTACATTTATCTGCATTTCTTCAGTTTTTATGGAGTTTAGTTTGAAACCTAACCTAATCTGGACGGTGTCTATATTCCTGTTTCTAATAATCATTTTTTAAAGGTAATCTAATTGCTATATGGATTGAAATAAAGTCCTAAATGCTGGATTTAATCAGTAAATTACATCACTTGATTTAAAAAGTTCATATGCCGATTATTGTCTCTATGTGAATAATTTCTAATGAAAGTCGCACTTTCTTAATTTTATATGTAGATGAAATTCTGATATGAGGAGACAATGAATTGGTTATTAATGATGTCAGGATAATAGTAGCATCATAGTTTGGTATGAAAGATTTAGGAGCTGTAAAATCCTTCATGGGCATGGACGTAAGGTGCAAACAAACTAAAAGAATAATGAAAATCGATCAGAAGGATTACATCCAGCGTATTCCTGAGCGTCTCGATATGTAAAATTGTAATGCAATTAACACACCAATCTACATCAAGCAAATCGACCTCAGGTTTCTTGTTTCAAGTAAATGCGGGGGCTCGGTAGTCTAGAGGTTAGGCGCCTGACTGCTATCCCCAGAGGTCCCGGGTTCGAATCCCGGTGGCGCCACGGTCCTTCGCCTTTCCCACCTAACTTTCCTTCTTTCTTCTTCCCTCTTTGCATTCCTGATTCCCCTGTCATAGCCTTCCCTGGTAAACCAGTGATGTGGTGTAGTATAAAACGGGGTCTTGTTTCGACATCTACAACAGAAGCCGAATATGTTGCGATATGAATTTCGACCCAAAACTGCCTATAAAGATGTATGAGGTGCTGTTTATGGAGGCGTTTAACTAACAGATTGACAAAGCGGTGATCTTTTGGCAGCAGTGTCGCATGTTGTATGATTTTGTCGTCTTCTATGAAGCGTGTGAGAGAGCGTAATCTGCTGGAGGCAACTGGTAGTTGTTTCTTCAAACATTGAAGTTCATCATGAAAAGAGTTCGCTTGAGTACAACGGATGCATATTTTCTTTGATTGGTTTAATTCATCTGCAGTAAGCCATGGTGTTGATATCACAGAAGACTCTCGCCTGCAGTTTTGATAAAAACGCATGCTTCATGTAATAATACATGATTGTTGTTCGTTTATCATTTGCAGAGATGATAAAGATCTTTCGAACAGGTGAGACAATGAATCACTTGTTATGTTCGTAGCGTAGGTAACGTATCTCTTTTTTCTAGATTCGCGGTCTCTAAATGAAATGATTTTACTGCGACTTTCTTTGACCAATTATCTTAAAGCCAGGCTGGATCTCTCCATGTCAGCTCTAAATTCTGAGGTAACACACCTCTGGAGGCTATATCTGCCGGATTCCCCTTTAAAGGGACATAGCTTCAGAATGATCTTGGTAGTTCTGTTAAAATTTCGGAAGTTCTGTTTCCGGCAAAACATTTCCATTTCTTTGGATGTTATGACAACCAAACTAGTACTATCTTGGAATTTATCCAAGCAAAAAATTTGGCTTACCAAAAGAAATCCTTGACGGATGGGATAAGTTATGTTACTAGCAATGCACCGCATAGTTCCAAATTGAAAATCTTCATATCCTCCGCATAAAGGACTACTGAAGCATGCTTAAAGAGAGTTGAAACAGAATTTACAAATTGGATGAATAGAAGAGGCCCCAAAGTTGCTCCCTGGGAAACCCCAGAAGGTGCCTCGAAATATGACTAGACTGGGTTAAGACGGGCCTGTTAACGATTTCTCAAATATTAATCCAACCATAGTAGTATACTGCCATGATAACCGTATGCTTCTAATGTAGCCACTAGAGAATCATGATTTACTTTATCGAACGCTTTCGAGAAATCCATTATGATAGCATCGACCCGACTACCATTTTTTATATACCATAACTGGATTTTTAAATAAAACCAAGTTTGTGACAGTAAATTGACCACTAACAAAACCATGCTGCCTATCAGCAACAACATGCTTAACACAAAAGTAAATATCGTTTACAATTGATTCAAATAATTTGCGACTATATATGAACTATTGGCTTGTGGGGCTGTTTGACTATCTGACAGTATCTAGAAAGCTGTAACATTTGTTTGCCAGTTTTCGATGAAGACGTTGAATTGGTTGGAATTGGATGCTGAACAGGGACTCATCTTGAAACTGTACTTGAATGAATGTACTTAGATCTCTAAGCTTAAACTTATTTGGAACTGATAGTCTAGGTGGAGTAGACGCAAATTTAGCATTACCACTAATTCTTCAATAAGACACGTATTTAACTTTCCCGTGATTCTTAAACCGTGTCCACACATAACAAATATTTAACAAACATTTAACGAACCTTTGAATAGTGTTTGTTATGTGTGGACGCGAGTCTTGGAGTTTTTGGATTTTTAAAAATATTTAAATAGGGACTTTTTTTCTTCTGAGCCAGTAAAATGTTGTACTTCAAATGAGGCGAAGTCCCATTGTTGTGCCAAAATGACAAAAATAAGCAAACTAACAGCAATACCAATGAAGAGCTTTTTCCACAAGTCTAATGCTAATATGCATTGAGCTGCCTCAGAGTAAGAGAGTACGAAGCCTTTGCCTTCCCGATATATATATTTTACATTTTACATTCCTTTTATATTGATTTTTGAAACCATTTTGATAATTGGAACAAACTTGTGACAATCATAAATAAAAAAATTAAATTCACCACACATTTTCAATCTTTGTTTGAACATCTTGCTCCCTATCCACACCTCGCCTCATTTCAAATTGGATATTATACTACGTATTTACAGTCCACCACCGTTCATTTCAAGTTGAATTTTACTGTCCCAAAATAAATCTATTTCTCTCCACTACGTACTTACAATCACACCTCGCCTCGTTTTTTTTTTTATGTGATAGTCTAAGCTCAGGTGTCACCCTTTGTACTACTAGTACGTCATGTCGTTTAGGTCATGGTGCAATGTCTAGTAGTAAGCTTAGCTCGAAAGATAGAGAGAAGGACATAATAGGTTAGGGGGAGTCAAGGGGGTGTTGCAGAAAGTGGCGATGAACCTTGCGTTTGAACTCTTGGATGTTGTATGAGTTCGGGAATACTGTCTTTGGAAGGTTGTTCCACAGACGAGTGGTTCTTGTTATAAACGAATTTCTAGATCGGAGTGTGCGCGAAGTTAAGGGCTGTAAACTGTGGGTTTGAGCCGAGCGGGCAAGTCTTGTGTTGCGGGAAAAATGTTGCGTGGAGGCATGAGGTTACTTATTTCAGTGGAGCAATCATTATGAAAAAAGCGATAAAATTTTGCAAGAGCTGCTACATTCCTACGGTGGCGTAATGAGTCAATTGAAGAGCAAATGGCCCTGTCACCAATAAGTTTGAGAGCGCGGTTTTGCACCTTGTCCAGCCAAGCTAAGATGATTCTTGGGGCCCCGGCCCAGATATACGAGTTGTATTCAAGACGGGGACGAATGTAGGACTTGTAAATTATAGCCCTGGCAGACGGCTGAAGGAGAAATTTGCACCTTTTGAGGAATCCTAGACACTGGGATGCTTGTTTAGCACTTTGGAATATGTGGTTATTCCAGCGCAGATCTTCAGCTAATGTTACGCCTAGGATGTTTAGAGAGGGTTCTGCCGTTACGGTCTTGTTGTCCACTGAAATAGAAGGCGGTTCGGTGCAAGTTTTATTGGAGATGAGAGTGTACTTGGTTTTTGATGCATTAAATTCGACACGGTTCTTGTGGCCCCAATCAAGAATTCGTTCGATGTCCCTGTTGATTGAATTGGACAACAGTTGGCGATGATGTAGACAAGGTCTGGCACGCGTTTGTGTTACATTATCAAAACCATAGGAGTAACGTAGAGTACCGTCATCAGCAAAGCTGTGGAGTGAGTTGGAAGGGACTGAGAGCAGGTCATTTATAAAAACTAGGAAGAGAGCTGGTGATAGAATTGAGCCCTGGGGAACACCTGCGGAGATGTGGTGGGGGTCGGATTTGACGCCATCCAATACTATACCTTGATTGAACGGCCTGAAAGGAAGCTCTCAATCCAGTTCTTCAGAACAGAGTCAATACCAATAGCTTGGAGTTTAGCCAACAAAGCGGGATGCCATACTCTGTCAAAAGCCTTGGAGATATCCAGAGCAACCAGACCAGATTCACCAAATCGGTGTATACTTCGGCTGAGGTGCTCCGTTAGGCAAACGAGGAGGTCGCCAGTAGATCTTTTCGATCTAAAGCCGTTTTGTTTGTCGTTCAATATTTGGTTGTATTCAAGATATTCCATAAGCTTTCTTTTTATTATTGTCTCCATAACTTTGGAGAGAATAGAAGTAATTGCTATTGGGCGGTAGTTAGTAGGGTCACTAGCTTCACCTTTTTTCGGTATGGGCTGAACATGAGCCAGTTTCCAGGAGTCAGGATAAACTCCGGAGAAGTATGAAAGTGCAAAAGTTTGCGCAGAGGTTTAGCCAAAGGTGAGGCACATTTTTTAAGAACTATAGGGGGAATTTTGTCGGGGCCAGTGGCTTTGTTGGAGTCCAGCTCTTTGAGACACTTATATACTTCACGCGTCCTGAAGAAAACTCTATCCATTGAGGAACACTCGATGGTGGGGGGTTGCATGTCAGCATCGGGTAAGGAAGAATTCTCGGCGAACAGAAGTGCAAGTAGATCTGCCTTGGGTTTGCTTTCTGTTATCACCTGTTTGTTATAAATGAATGGAGGCGTTGAATGTGAAGTGAAATTCTTCCTGATGGAGGTTACCAAGGACCAGAAGTTTTTACTGCCAGCAGTGGAGTTTATGAGTTTACCTCTCATTGTCATCGAATAATTCTTTGACTCTCTTGATGGTGGATTTACAAGAGTTTCTCAACCTGATGTACTCACGTCGAGATGTTTCGCTCGGAGAATTTTTGTACTGTCTGTAGGCGGCTTCTTTGGTTTTGATTGCGTTCATACACTCTCGATTGAACCATCCATATTGCCTCGATACACGCTCATATACCAGTAGGATATTATTTTTGAACCGGGACATTTAACAAATTGATGGTTCAGTACAATTTACCTCCGTGTATGGGACAAAAATGTACTGCCTCGTGTAGGTCCGGCTCAACTCTAGATGACACTGACAAAAATCCAAACAAAGGAGTATATTAAATAACAATGACTTCTGAGAGAGAGAGATCAGGAAAAAAATCCGTACGAAATTATGGTAGATATAGGAAATAACAAACATTTCGGAAAACATTTTTTCGCAAAAACTTGTCAAACATTTGTCAACCCCCCAGACAAATGTTTTTCTGCAAATGTTTGTTATGTGTGGATACGCCTTTAAAAAAAGCATGCGATTTTCTTTTTCCAAGATCGTAGGGTTCTCCTCCTTTTGGATTTCAACCCTTCAAGCTAATTCTACGAAGGTGATTAGCCTGTCGATTCCCTATTTCTTCTTTTGAACCGAGCTTATTACTAGAATTTTGCATCGTAATAAGTATGACATGACGGATTGGTAGGAGAAAGGGTAACTACTAAGCTTGAAATTTCACATGAAAAAAGTACCTAGGGCAAGTAATAATGGAGTAACTCTAGGGTCGGTAGTTTGGTTGTGAAGCGCAAGATGGGCCGAAGGTGTGCATGCCAACATACGGCGCTCCACAAGGATCAAAGCTTGGCTTGCTGGGGTCCTACTCCCAGTCGTCGCTTCCTGTTAGTGAGGGTGTGGGCGGCTAGCCAAGTCCTACTGTTCGCAGCGCTAATGTGGACGACTAACAGCAGAAAATGGAGGGCTGCATATAAACTAGGCACCACTCGCGCGTGCTGCACATACAGGTGGCGTGCTTGATAGCAGCGACGATTCCTGCAGACAAACCGGCGAAAGAAGATATTCGTCTGTGAATATGTTATAATAGCATATTTTATAACACGATTCGGTGGCAAGTGAAGGGCTGAGAGCCCGAAATGACATGGCATAGGAATGATTGTGGAGTCCTTCCAAATTCATTCACTGGACCAAATAAAAAACACAAACTCTAAAACTTCACTGGAGTTCAAGTTATTGAATGTTCGTGTATAACAATGGATTAAGAAATGCCTTAGTGCTTTTGTAATATTCCAACAATATCCAAACAAAATTTTCTGACTTCTGTTTGCAATAAAACTCGTCAATCAATTCCCTTCGGCCGCGCGTTGTATGTTATGGGAATTTTTTACTTCATCAGTCCATTCTGGCGTCACTCCATCCACCATCGACCAATAAATATAATTAGAGTCTAGTGATGGAAGCTATGTCGTAATATGATGGAATTTTATTATCGTTAATGACGACCAAATGTTTCGTTAAATTATGTCCAAACATCCATCCATATTCTAATCTCGATAAACGAACGGAGCCAAAGAAAAATGGTACACAAAACTTTCATGATGCCATTAAACAAGAAGTCCAGATTGGCGCTTCAAGAAGGTATCTAATATCGTGTTTTGATAGAAAATGCACTTTTATGCTCAAATTTTATGATTGGCCATTGTGTCAAGGTATGCTAAGCAGTCGTAATTTAGAGATTTTCTATCATAAAAATGCCAAATTGGATGTTTCGAAACGTATGGTGGCATAAATGGCAGCTGTTATAGAAAATACGGTTAAGAATTTCTAATGGGCTTCTTATTGGCTGATGGTTGGGCTGTAAATTCCTTAAGGTATTTCTACGGAAGAAGGTTTGTTTTAAAATATGGATAAAAAAGTAGGTTTTAGTGTCATGCGTGACTTTTTATAATTAAAAAATTTTGTATGTATGTTTTCGTTTTTTGTTTTTTGGGTGAAGAGATGTAGATCGTGTGGAGGTTAAGCTTTTCGGTTCAGATTTTTCTTAGGTAGTACTAATTGGTAATGATTTTGAAGATTTTCGGTTCGAGGATAATAAAGTTGTAAATTTTTGTGTAGCAAATACAAAAAGATTGATTGATTATATAAAACATATATAAAAAGTTTTATTTAGTTGGAACGGAAGTTTAAGGGGCTATTAGGGTGTCATAAAAGCTAATTTCCTTTCGAATCGATCGGTTTTTGTTAATTTTCTTAAAAGTATACAACCTACACCGTTAACTTAATGGATAATCAAACTTATGTAGCTAAAACTTAATCCCACGCTGATTAATGGCCTAACCATTTTTTAAACGTTACTGCACATCCATTTTAAGAACAATACTCTTTTATCACCCCTATTTTTACCTTATAAATAATTCATAGCTCACCTATAAGGATTAGGATGAAATATTAGCAACCTACTTATCACTTTCTGCAAAAGGTGCCAAGATCCCTGCTGTGACTTCAGTCATTAATTTCCCCTCAAAACTAGCGCAAATGCCTTATAATCCGTGAAAATTCGATCCTTTGAATTTTGTATAAAAAAAAGGATGTGTAAAAGGATCCTCTTCACTAACACCATATAATGCAACAAAGTAACGCCGCTATTGCTCATACACTGTACACCGGTCCGAATCGAATTGCGCAGCATCACCGGTTACTCATTAAGGAACCCTCAAAATCAATCAAGGATACCCGAATTAAAATAACCTAGAAATGTGGTTGGGGGTATGCCAGATATATTTTTTTTCCATCACAAGGCGTGAAGTCCTGATTTTAGTAGGGATTTTTTGCAGGATTTTGTTACATTTTTTTCTGTTACACCAAGGAGCTAAAAGGATGCCGATTTTTTTTTTTTTTTTGGTTAAAGTATTTCCAATAAGGATTTATTTGGTAGGTTTGAGCTCTGGAATGAATCCTTAAAGATGTTAAGGACTCGTTAAAATTTCATTTCCTGTGAATTAGGATTTTTGTGTAATCGAAAAGTTTTATGGGTGGGTTTGGGGGTTAGTTATGGTTTCGGCTACTTTTTTGACGGTTGGTTAAGTGTACTGAAGGGAACTAATTTTGATTTTATGTCGATCATATGGAAGGGAGTGAAGGACCTCATTTTTTTTGGTGTTAGAAATCTAAAAAGAAAGAAATATAAATTAACAAATGCACAACCTGCGGTAAATTCAACTTGTGAGGTTTAAAGGTTTGGTAAGTATCTAACATAACAATTCTGGATGGTGCGAAATATCGTACTCTTTGATAATGTAGCGAAGCACCAGAAATGAAATAATACAAGTCATGTAAACTACTGTAAATCACTGTAAGGTGTCATTGCAGCATATCACTGTAGCACTGTTTACAAATAAAGAGAAAAAAAGTACGCAAGCACTTTAAACTGTACCGACAGAGGCAAACGTTTTAACCAGTTTCAGGTTTGGATGCCAGAAGGACGACGCAGCATCTGCAAAGTGGTTACCACTACGTGATTAAGAGGATTATGCAGGAAGAGAAGGAGAGCAGTTAGCTGAAGCCACGTTACCTGGCAAAAAAGGAGTCTGAGGCGAAAGAGCGTTTGTAGTGAAGGACTAACTAAACCCCAAATTCTTCGCCAAGCTAACGGGCGAACCTGAACGAAGCCCTCATTGGACAGAAGTCTTGCTAAACTAAGCTCCCAGCAGTTTAAATGAATATGTTTTTGCTTTTGATTTATTATGGAGTTGAGTTACAAATATTTAGTAATTTTTCATACAAACAAAACACAAACACTAACACGAAGTTTTTAAAGTTAGTACGTTCATTTACGAGTCGCGAAGGGGAAGCCTCAACAGACGTAGCTGGCAAAATGTTCATGCTGTGCCGAATTTTTAGAAAAGAAGTCCGGATTTGTGGTTCATTTAATTAGAGGCACAGTTTCATACAAGTTCAATAACACAGGATAATACCCAGTGGGCAATTTAATACTCTGGTGGGCAATTTAGACGCAGACGTCCTTACAGAGGTGCAAAGCATCATTCGTAGCCCCCAGAAGTAGGAAAATATGTGAGCTTAAGGTATCACCATTCGCAGCAAAGATGATTTTTTTATGTGGCATGGTCAGTCAAGTTCAGCAATCACCCTTTGTACCACTAGACCATCATGTCGTTCAGCTCATGGTGCCATGTCTAGTAGCAAGCTTGACCTGAAAATAGAAAAAGAATAGGAAAGGTTAAGGGTAGTCTGGTGGATGCATAAGGAGGAGGCAGTGACCCTCGCGTTTGAAATACTGGATGTTATATGAGTTCATTAATTTTTTTAGCAGCCGGGTTAGTCACAACCATCAGGGCTAGTGGGATACAGTCTTGTTGGAGGGTTATGCCTCCTGAAACATGTGAATCCCACTAACTAGCCGACAAAGGTTGTGACGCCAACAGTACCACACTACCAGATGAACAAGGAGGTGCACCGACCGCTAGATGAAGACCCGAACTAAGGGGAAATTGTTGCCTATTGTTAACCGGTTAAGCCCGCAGGATGCCTTATTAGGGCTATCTACCAATTGCCGAAACTACTAGGCGACATCTGCTTAGAAGGAAGGAAGATAACCAACGTGGATAAGGACATCGGTAGGCTTGCAGAGATGGCGAACAAGATAGCAGAGGTAGTCTGGTACTTGCGGTCGCGGTCTGTTCTTCACTCGAAACTCCCGTCACCCAACTGAGCGAAGAAAAGCGGCATTGAGGAAGCGGGTAGAGCAGGTTAATTAGGGACGAAGTTTTTCCGGGCGTCGTGATTCCAGTAATATTCGTTACCGAGAAGACAGAACAGGCGATATATTGTTTTGCTTTTATCATCGTAGATATGGTAGTTACTTTAGGCGATGCCGGCAGCCATGTTAATAAGAAGCAAAAAACTAGGTAGAGGGCGGCGAGAGGCAACTAGCCAGTCATCGGATTTATTGGTCACCTATACCTTTCAGAAAATACAACAAGTAAGCGATTCCTGATTGACACTGGAAACACAAGAGTTAATCTTCAGCACGACTATTGTATGCAGCCAAGGGTACGGAGATTTCCACGAAAGGATAACATTTGATTCGACTCGACTTGGAACTCTATAGGACTTTCACCTGGCTTTATATTGTTGCTCAACTAACGGAGACCATAATTGCATCACACTTCCTCGCGAATTATGACGTGCAGCCCAACCCAGTCGCAGAGTGACGACTTTCACTGGAGCAGCTGAAGATCGCAAAGCAAGAATTCCAACATATGCTCAGATTAGGTATCTGCCGTGTCAACGAGTAATTGGGCCAGCCCGTTACACATGGTAAAGATGGGTGACTGGAGACTATGTGGAGACTATAGGAGGTTGAATGCGGTCACTATTCCAGTGCGCTATCCAATCCATCATGTCCAGGATTTTGCGTAGCAGCTGAGTGGGAAAAGGGTGTTAAGCAAAGAGTTATTTCTACGAATTTAACGGCATCAGACTTTCTTGTGTGGGGTTATTTAAAAAATAAAGTTTATGCCGCCATGCCGAACACCATTGACGAGATCAAAGCTAACATACGAGTCGAAAGAGTTGCTTTTTGCATATCGAATGGAGATGGTCATTTAATCGACACTTTATTCAAAACCTGATTAAGAATAAATGGTAGAAAACATTCTAAATAAATCTTGCCTATTTTTCATAATCCGCTAAAATCCATCAGAGTTATTCAATGTTGAAATACCGAAGGTCTAGATGGTGCACCCCATAGACTGCTTTTGCTTTAGACATTGAGGTCTCTATTGCATAACCCTTCTTCTGGAACGCTGCAAAGGATGCTCCTGGTGTTACTGTTGATCGATCGGGGCCGTAAACGCTGGTGTTCATTTGGTTCCATTGCTCCTTCTTCGATTTAGGATCCGTCTGAGGATCACAGTGTAGAACCTGTTAGCGAGGTTAATTTCTCAACGTGTGACTTTTGACGGCCCTTGATCGACACTTTGATTTGGCAATAAAAGTTGTATACGTATAAACCCGGCTTAAAGACCGCAATTCTAAACAAGGTCTCATCATGAAAGTCTTTTAACGTACTTAAGTATCCTGTTAGATCTCCAAGTTTAAACTTATTTGCTGTTGCTACTAAAAAGTCTCGGATAAGCCCCTCTCTCTTTAGCTTAAAAGGTAGCATTGCCCAAACGCTGTAGTAGGGAAGGTATTCATCACTCCTGTGATCTCTAGGAAGGCTATTCGAGTTACTTTTTTGAATGTCCTCTGGGTGTTCTTCAGTTAGGTCTTTTGCCAATCAGTTAAGGCTGCATAGGCGTTCTAGCGGTTGGTGATTGTAAAGCATGATAAGTACGTCATTTTGGGGCTTTCCCGATCTAGTGATATGATTAGTGATGAGCAAGACTGGTCTTGCACATTTAGCAAGACCAAAGCAAGGCCAAGGCAAGCCAGGACAAGGACAAGACAAGACTGCAGGATCAAGATAGCAAGACTTTTTGCTCATCACTAAGTGCCAAAAGTCTTGCAGTGATAAGCAAAAAGTATTGTCTTGTACATTTAGGAGGGCCAAGACAACACTGCAAAACTTTCTGCAAGACGTTTTGCAGGCCTTTTTTCTCACTACTGCAAGACTTTTGGCATTTAGTGATGAGCAAAAAGTCTTGCTGTCTTGATCTTGAACTCTTTTCTTGCGCTGACTTGTCTTGGTCTTGCTTTGGTTTTGCTAAATGTGCAAGAAAAGGCAAAACTGCAAAACCACTCTTGCTCATCATTACCTCTGACAGGCAAATAATGATCTGCAGGCTTATTGGTATCACTGTCAGTGTGTAAAATTCAGATCAGCCTTTTCCGTTGGTCCAGCATCTAATATTAACTCCAAGCATGAAACTAAACTTAACCAAGGCATCCTTACGTCTTCTTTTGATGACGAGGTCGCTGATGTCTCCCAACATCAAATCCAAAGGATGAAAATTTCGTGATAAGATCGTCAGGAAATAGTGATCACAGAAGAGTTGATACCACTCTTCTCTGCATTCATCCGTTCGATGTGGTCACTTCTGTTTACAATTCTCTTGTTACTACTTTGATTCTCAGTATCAGAGGCAATCTCTTTTATCACTGGGGGATACTTTTCTGCTGGTTTCCTGAACTATGTATTCATAGAAGGGATTGTCAAAGGCACTTTCTATATCTATGAATGTATATAGAAGCACCTGTTTTGCTCTAAGACAACTCAATTCTGGTTGTTTCTGTACAATTTCTTTCTCGATAATCATGTTGGTTTAAACTCTAAGAAGATGATTTGTTTTTACATTCTTTTGACATATCAATGTCGAATGTTTTCTTTAGTTTTTTCGGAAAACGGAAATTGACCATGCTCGGTGTGCATGGTCAATTTTTTTTTTTATGTGTTAGTGCTAAGCTCAGGAGTCACCCTTTGTACTACTAGTCCGTCATGTCATTTGTCACGTCATGGTGCAATGTCTAGCAGTAAGCTTAGTACGGGGGAGGGGTGGGGGGAATAGGTTAAGGATTATAAAGGTACGGGGGGGTATTGAAGAAGGTGGTGAACCCTGCGTTTGAACTCTTGGATGTTGTAGGAGCTCGGAAATACCGACTGCGAGAGATTATTCCACAGTCGAGTTGTTCTATTTACAAACGAATTCATATCTTGTTGAGTGCGTGAAAGAGGGAGTTGCAGGTGCAGGGAATGGGACGAGTGGGCTAATCTGGTGTTGCGGGTATAAGATTGCCGTGGAGGCAGCAGAGCGTTTAACTCGGAGGAACAGTCACTATGATAGTAGCGATAAAATTTTGTCAGTTAATAAGAAGCAAAAGAAAGCATATTAACATTCCTACGGTGGCTTATGGGGTCGATGTTGGGGCAAGCGGTATCGTCATTAATTAAATTAAGGGCCTTTTTTTGGACCTTATCTAACCATGCTAAGGTTGTTATTGGAGCGCCGCCCCAAATGAGGGAGTTGTATTCGAGAAGAGGCCGAATGTAGGATTTATAAATAACAGCACGGGCCGATGGCTGGAGGAGGAACCTGCACCTCTTAAGAAATTCCAAGCACTGGGATGCTTGTTTGGCGATTTTGAATATATGGTCATTCCATCGCAAGTCTTTGGCTAATGTCACGCCTAAGATGTGTAGGGATGGGTCGGCCTTTATTTCCACGTCATCCACTGTCAAGGATGGTGAGGTGTTGATCTTTTTCTTTGAAATAAGACAGTACTTGGTTTTGGAGGGGTTGAATTCGACACGATTCTTTTTTCCCCACTCTATAATAAGTTCAATGTCGTTCTTAATAGAGTTGAACATTAGTTCACGATCATCAAGACAGGATCTGGCATGTGTCTGTCTTGTATCGAAGCTGTACGAGTAACGTAGAGTACCGTCGTCAGCGAAGCTGAGAAGTGGGTTGGAGGGGATTGAAAGAAGGTCATTTATAAAGATGAGAAATAGGGCTGGTGATAAAATTGACCCCTGGGGGACCCCCGCTGAGATGGGGTGAGATTCAGATTTGACGCCATCCAAAACTACCTTAATTGAACGGCCGGAAAGGAAACTCTCAACCCACTTATACAGAAGCGAGTCTATTCCAATAGCTTTTAGTTTAGCTAACAAGGCTGAGTGCCATACTCTATCAAAAGCTTTGGAGATATCTAAAGCAACCAAACTAGATTCACCAGATCCATGCAAACTTCGGTTGAGGTGTTCTGTAAGGCAAACTAAAAGATCACCAGTGGATCTTTTTTGTCGGAAGCAGTATTGTTTGTCGTTTATAAGTTGGTTGGATTCTAGATATCCCATAAGCTTTTTGTTAATTATCGTCTCCATGGTTTTGGAGAGGATAGAAGTGATTGCTATTGGGCAGTAGTTAGAGGGGTCGCTGGAGTCACCTTTTTTCGGTATTGGCTGTACATGGGCAAGTTTCCAGGAGTCTGGATAGACTCCGGAAGAGTATGATAGGGCAAAAAGTTTGCGCAGAGGAAAGGTGAGGCGCATTGTTTTAAGACGATAGGGGGTATATTATCGGGTCCAGTGGATTTGTTGACATCGAGCTCCTTGAGGCACCTGTACACCTCGCGAGTCCTGAAGAAAACCCTGTCCATTAAATGAGCGCTGTGCTCGAGGACCGGGGGTAGCGTATCATTTTGAGGTAGAGAAGAATTTGAAGCAAACAGAGATGCTAATAAATCGGCCTTGGATTTTCTGTCTGTTATCACCTTTTCATCGTGGATGAATGAAGGAGTTGTGGAGGTGGTGAAATTCTTCTTGATGGAACTTACCAAGGACCAGAAGTTTTTGCTACCAGAGGTTGCATTAAGGAGTTTACTTCTCAACTTGCTGTCAAATGAATTTTTGACATTCCTGATGGTGACTTTACAGGAATTTCTTAGTTTGATATATTCTGCACGGAGCGATTCACTCAGGAAGCTCTTGTAGGCTCGAAAGGCGGCTTCTTTATTTCTGATTGCATTCATACACTCCTGATTAAACCATCTGTTGGGCCTAGCCTTCACAGATTTAGTAGAATGAGGAATGAACAAATGCATTCCTGCCTGTATGATTCTAGTGATACGGATAGCGGCAGAGTTGACGTTTTTATTACGGAAACACTGGTTCCAGTCAGTAGATTGGAAAAAATTAGTAAGCCCCAGCCAATTGGCCTTCCCATAATGCCATACAGTTCTTCTGACTGGTTTGGGAGGGGTGGGAAATTTGAATGGGAAGCTAGCGCTAACTAAGCAGTGGTCCGAATTGCCGAGAGATGAATCAACTGTGACGGTATATCGTGCTGGATGAGAAGTAAGGAAAAGATCAAGGAGATATCTTCCTTGATCAGCAACATCAGGGACTCTTGTGGGATGATCCACAATTTGATGCAAGTTATTGATGTCTGCAAAGAGTTCGACGTCCTTGCCAGAAACACTGGTGTCATTTGAGTAAGTCAGCCAGTTTACATTGTGAACATTGAAATCACCCGCAACGATGATTTCACACTCAGGATTGGACGATAAAAATCCCGAGATTTGTTCGGAAATAGTGTCAAATGATGAAGTGGAGGCTTCGTTACTTATGTTAGGGCTTCTGTATAGGAAGCAAAAGAATATGACGTGGTTTCGGATGATGATTTTAATCCAAAGTGAGTTAAAATCTGAAGAAGTGCTTTTGCATATTTTATAATGAGCCACGTCATCCCTAACGTAGATGGCAATGCCCCTATGGGGAGAGAGATTATGCACTAAAGTGTACCCCGATATCTGATATTGACTTAAGTCATTATCGGGTGATATTTGGGTTTCACTAAGTGCGAGGATTGGGGGTTTAAAGTTTAATAAGTGGCACTCAACAAAAGAGAAGTTCGCATGAAGTCCACGAATGTTACAGAGGTCAATAACAAAGCTTGACTTGTAACGGGACTTCGGTTGCGCGGGTTCAATCGCCACATCTTTTATACAGGTCAACAGACCTGATGTATCATGCAATGTAGAAAACAATTTAAATCAAAAAGGTTTTGCTGAATGTAATCCCAAGAGTACGTATTTTTCTTAAACGATTTAAAATTGTGTGTACCTTAATAGTAAATATCACCAAACTCCGTCTACCTTGTTCTAATGAATCCTGCTGCTTTCCTGTCCACCGGGAATTGCTAAACAGTCCCATTTTCATTGGCATTTACAACAACAACAAAAAACTCTTGCATTAGCTACCAACAATGGCCAGTAATTATCTTTTCCCATATGCCTTTTATTTGCTCGTTTTCTAATGAAAGACATCGTCGATGAGAAGAGGAGGTTAATAATTAAAGAAAAAGGGCGACTCCGCTTATTAATTACAACGTTCTTCTCGATACTACTCCGTGCCACCACAAGAAGTGGTTTCATCTTAATTCGCCCGCATGGTATCCGTATGACTCCCTAGTATTGGGTCCCACACTGTGGTAGAAATCATGAATTCCTTAAGCTTTGTATATAGGTATAGTTCTTTCCTCCACTGGTGTATAGTATCTCCAGTCCAGAGGAACGAAAAGGTTTCCTCCATTCACTCTGTCCGTTTGTCGTGTACTTCTCAGCAGCTTGTTACACCCTGGTATATCCAAGAAGCTAACCAATCGTTCTGAGCATGATAAATTTCGAATCTTATGTTGTGGTGTTTTTTTTTGTTCTCATTCTCAGGGCGCCAATGAGGAAAACAAAAGAAACGACATGGAAAATATTCTTTTTGTTTTTCTTATGGTAATTTTGGTTTTTCTTCAAGTTTCTTGAAGTATATAGTCTTGTGGTTTTAACTCTTTTCCTTCACGATCCATCTGGAGAGCTCGTGCTCCTCCTTTAAGTTGTGAACAAGGCCTTTTAGAGATCAAACCTCTGAGATGTCGGTATCAGAGCACAGCAGCAGCACCAGCAGCAGCAAAGCAACAACAACATAGCAAAGAAGCAAGGCGAGCCCCCGGTCTCCTTCAAGGAAAGCCTCAAAGTACAAGTGCTGGAGTGTTGTTGTGTAGAACACAGTTAATTAGCAATTAATGAAATGATAATGAACGAAAGATAAAGAAAGTTGGTTTCTGGAGCGAGACTCAAAGCGCAAAGCAGCGAATAAATAAAAATCAACAGAAGGAACACAAACGATCCAGAGAAAACCCAGTCTGACACAGAGTGGTTGGGAGGGCAAAGAAAACAGCAGGGTAGAAGAGGACTCAGTTTCTTCTAGAACAATACAAGATATCCGTGGGCAAAATTATCAGAAAAGGTTTAAAGTACAAACAAAGTGGAAGATGAGTCGGTATTTATCGTTAGCTTGGTTCTTTTTTCCAAAAGCAACAGGATGGAGGCAAACAAGCAGCAAGTAATTTCCCTACAGTAGCCGGAGGAGATCCGATGTTCTTCCCCATATTACTTAAGGCGGAAATGCCATTTAAGAAGGAAACAAAAAATTACCAACAGGATAATAAAAAATCGCTATTAGAAAATTGGTTTAGAAGCAACTTATTACTGCTGTGTTAGTTTGGGCTGTTCATCGTTCTCAAAAACTCAGAAATGAGTGACCCTTCGTTCCTCCTCTAAGCCAATAACTCCAGCAAACGAAAAGTAAATCCACAAGCCCCAAATCATTGTCTATCATTTCCAGGTATTTGTGCTACTCAATGAACAAGGACTCGTTTCTGTTGCTGCTGCTGTTGTTGTTGTTGTTATTACAGAATTTTGATGAAGGAATTGATTGATTTTAAGTCCTGGGGGTATACTTTCATGAAATATTTCCCAACTTTTAGAACAATACTGGGGCATAATAAGACCAATATTTTCCCTTTGTCTGAGGGGTGAAAACTCAATGAACACCGGCTCGATTCAGAGCTTCTGGCTAGAAATCGGAGAGTAGCTTGGTCCTTTTTGGATATACTTTTTGGGCGGGTGGGAGGTTGCACCCAAAAGCTTGTACACTTGTAACGTTGTATTCGTTATCGTTTGTCCGTCAGCCTTAAAAAAAAATATTCCATAAGCACGCCTTGATCAAGTACTATTTCGTACTTTAAAAAGTTCTTCAATTTGTACTTTGAAAATATTCGGACACTCGTTGAAGAAATGGAAGAACACTTCTTATTTTTTTTTTGATAATTAATTTCACAAACTACAACCCAAAAAAATAATGAAATTTAATCCGATGATATCCAATAATTCAACCAACAATCTATCATAGGATTTGTACGCAATACTCTGGCAGCGATGGCCTGGTTTTGAGGGTTGTTGATCCTGTGTATATCCGAAAATAGAAGAAATTCAACCTGTTTGCACCTTTCATCTTTTATTAGGTACAAATGTGCGTTTTCTTTGTTGCTATTGTTGGGCTCTATGTATTTATAGCGAAATCGGATTCTAATTATAACTTTTCGTAGGGAAATTAATGAATATGAATTGTTTATGCGATAGAAGTTGTTAAAGGTATTTAATTGGAGTATTAGACATAGAACAATGTTTCTGTCATAGAGGTAGATTAAGTTGAACGTTTTTGTTGAAGATGAAGGTTAAGACGTCTTTTGAATTGACTTGTAGATCAGAAGATATTAAATGGTCTTATATGTTTAGGTTCTTTTTGCCATTGTTTTAAAACAGGAATAGACTATATTATTTTGATGCAAAACAAATAAAATGGAAATAGCCACAGACTTAACTGGAGCTCAAGTACGCCTCTTTGTACTATTTACGGTTCTTTCGTATCATATAGTCCAATGTCGAACCGTAATACGGCTCAAAACAGACATATCGAGGGCCAGTGTTCACCTCGAGGTTCAAATATTTAGGATCATTGGTTGAGGAAACGAAAGTAGCATCGACGTCCGGTGTTAACAGTCGCATCGGCCAGGCAACAGCAACCTTCGCCTCGCTCAAGTCGTGCATATGGAAACGAACAAATATTTCCATCAAAACAAAAGTACGCCTTTACCGGACATTGATCTTTCCGATTCTTCTTTATGGATCTGAAACGTAGACCTTGCTCAAACTGGGCGTTAAGAAGCTCGAGGTCTTCCAAATGCGATGCTTGGACATATTTGCCGAATGGATGATGACCGCTTGACACTTAACTTCTCCAGTGATCAGCGTCTGGCCTGGCTAAAGAATATCGAGGGCCTAAGCTCAGGTGTCACCCTTTGTACTTCTAGTTCGTCATGTCATATAAGGCATAGTGCAATGCCCAGTAGTAAGCCTAGCTCGAAGGATAGAGAGAAGGATAGGATAGATTAGGGGAATCAGGGGGGTGTTGTTGGAGATGGCGATGAACTTTGCTTTTGAGCTCTTGGGTGTTGTATGAGTTCGGGAATTCTGACTTTGGAAGATTGTTCCATAGTCGAATTTCTGAATCGGAGTGTGCGCGAAGATAAGGGCTGCAAAACTGTGGGGGTTAGCCGAGCGGGCATGTCTTGTGTTGCGGGAGAAAGCTTGCCGTGAGGCATGAGGTTACTTATTCCATTGGAGCAGTCATTGTTATAAAAGCGATAAAATTTTGCAAGAACTGCTACATTCCTACTGTGGCTTAGTGAATCTATTGAAAATAGCGCTATCACCAATAAGTTTGAGAGTGTGCTTTTTCACCTTGTCCAGCCGGCCCATATACACTAGTTGTATTCGAGACGGGGACGAATGTACGACTTGTGGACTATAGCCCTGGGGGAAGGCTGAAGGAGGAATTTGCAGCTTTTGCGGAATAGCAGGCACTGTAAATAGATGGACGGTCGGCGCAAGTGTTATTGGAGATGAGACAATACTTCGTTTTTAATGCATTAAATTCGACACGTTTCTTGAGACCCAATCAAGAATTAGTTTGATGTCCCTGTTGATGGGCACAAGGCGCGTGCTTGTCTTACATAATCAAAGACATGGGAGTAAAGTAGAGTACTGCAGTCGGCAAACTGTGGAGTGAATTGAAGGGGATTGAGAGCAGGTCATTTATAAAAACTATGAAGAGAGCTGGTGATAGAATTGAGCCTTGGGGAACACATGGAAAAATTGTGGGGGGGTTGGAGATCCAACGCTATCCAATACTACCTTGATTAAACGGCCAAAAAAGAAGCTCTTACTCCAGTTCATTAGAACATAGTCAATACCAATAGCTTAAAGTTTAGCTAACAGAGCGGGATGCCATACTCTGTCAAAAGCCTTGGAGTTATCCAGAGCAAACAGGGCAGATTCACCAAATCGGTGTATTCTTTGGAAGAGGTCAACAAACAAACAAAACAAGGAGGTCACCAGTAGATCTTTTCGATCTAAAGCCATATTCCTTGTCGTCAAATATCTGGTTGCATTCAAGATATTCCATAGCTTTCTGTGTATTATTATCTCATAATTTTGAATAGAATAGAAATAATTGCTATTGGGCAGTAGTTAGCGGGGTGACTAGCTTCACATTTTATGGGTATAGGATGAACCTGAGCCCATTTCAAAGCTCAGGTTAAACTCCGGAGAAATATGAAAGTACGAAAACTTTGGGAAGAGGTTTAATCAAAGGTGAGGCACATTTTAAATAAACATAGGGGGAATTTTGTCAGGGCCAGTGGATTTGTTGGAGTCAAGCTCTTTAAGACACCTATACACTTCACGGGTCCGGAAGAAAACTCTATCCAGTGAGTTGACAGAACAGTTGCTGGCGAGGGCTACATGCAGTATCGGGTAAGGAAGAATTTTCGACGAACAGAGATGCAAGTAGGTCGGCTTTGGGTTTGCTTTGTGTTAGTATCTGTTTGTTGAAAACGAATGAAGGCGTTGTATATGAAGTGAAATTCTTCCTGATGGAGGTTACCGAGACCAGAAGTTTTTACTGCCAGCAGTGAAGTTAATGAGTTTACTTCTCAGTCTGTCATCGAACAATTCTTTGACTTTTCTGATGATAGATTTACAAGAGTTTCTCAACCTGATGTACTCACATCAAGATGATACGCTCGGAGAATGTTTGTTATCTCTGTAGACGGCTTCTTTCGTTTTAAGTGCGTTCATACACTCTCGATTAACTTGCTGGCTAGGCTTTCTGAATTTGGGGGAATGAGGAATGAATAAACACATTCCTGTCAATATTATTATGATAATACAGAAGGAAGCAAAATCGACATCGCGGTTGTGGAGACACAGATCCTAGTTAGCAGTTTGGAAAAAACGAATCAGTCCCACCAGTTGGTTTGCGCAAAATACCAAACAATTGTCCTGGGAGCTGGCGTAGTTGGGGTTGGAGATATGTAAATATTGGAAGTAAGCACTGACTAGGGTCGCCAGCCAACCGTTACACAGGTGGACTAACACGCTGCTTTGTTATCCGTGCCGGAACTGTGCTACACTGTTGAAAGTTCGCCTACACCCTCCCTGTGAGGCGACTGGAAACAGACTCCTGGCATCGCCATGTCTCTACCAGGAATGCTGGCTAATGGTAGTCGAGTGGAGAGAAGAACACTCTTTTAAAAACCATCCCAAGGTGAAACAGGATACACTGATAGACTTGTGGCCAAGGGGGTGCTTGGTCTCTAATATCCGAACTCTGGATACTTGGCGTCCTCCAGTTTCAATTTCCCTTCCACAGTATACGGGGTCGCTGTGGGTGACTTACCTTTCCGAATACTCGTGGGTCCATTTATGGAAATTAATAAAAATATTAATGAGCTTGATGCAGCTACGACAGCATCATTCTCGCCAATTGTGACGACGGCCACATCTCAAGTGTTCTAAGGGACACAAGAGATAGCAATTGCCTGAACTAGCGAAGCCATTGGGCACGCAGGTTTGAAATCAACTGTCTCGACCGGTGAAGCCATTGGGCCCACTGGTTCTGCAGATGGGTTCTCAGTCACTGAAGATGAGTCTTTAGACGCAGACAGAATCTGTCTGCAGTGCAAACTCGGACAATGTTCACATTTCACATTAAGCCTAAAGATATTGAAGAAAATCCTTACACTATACCAACAATTCAAACATCTTCCAACTACAGCACAACAATTCTTCAATTGCACACATTAAACACTTTCTGTTTATTTTCTCTGAGGTACACAACTAGAGATTTTGATCATGTTATTTCGGTGAATTGAATGAAAGCAACTAAATGAAAGCCTACTAAAAATAAATTTTTAATACCTTTACGAAATTCTCTCTTCTTGTAATTAAAGATTTCAAAAATAACAAGAAACCCATTTTATTATCGTACGATATGAAAGATATCACAAAGAATGTTTACAAAATTTCATCTAATTTCGGATCAGCGTAATTGTTTTTTTCTGTTTAATTATTTACAAACAAACACATTCGATCACAGTCAGTTCCATTTCAAATCCAAGAAAATCAAACAACGAAACTTTCATCCTCAACTTCGTACCTACATCATCCGACCATGGAAAGTGCTAGAGGATAGTGTGTGTAAATCACAACTAGATTTACAGCCGGTCAGTATAGTTGATGTTGATAGGGTTTTCATCATAACCTCGACTTCTTGACCAAAATAATACGTAAACACGAATAGTGTAACAAAAACTCTCTAGCCATGAATCCTATGGACGGCCAGCACACCAGCTGAAGTGTTCTGGAAGCCCATTATATGGGGCCCCACTTTGAAGGGAACTGCATATAAGTAAGTTTTGTTGACAAATGCAATGCAATTGAATAGTCTCTCCTCTACTAGTTGATGCCCAGCATCGTAAACACGAAAACCACTTAAGTACTTGGAATCAAAACAAACAATCCCATTTCTTCGCTCCCCCAAAATAATACTATTCCCGCATCAAAGTGTGTTTGGATACCGGGGGCCAAGTACCTCAGTGTGGATACTAGACAGAGCCCCCAACACACATGATCCCCACTTATGATGACATAGGATCCAACTGCAGCCAGAAAATTATGATGGAAGGAAAGCGAAGTCGTCATCATCGTGCACAGTGAACTTTATTTAATGGAGGAATTTCCTCGTGAAATTTTTCTTATATATTTATTTATGCGACTGCAGAGGGTTGAAGCAGAAAGTCTTCTCCCCAATATGCAAATGCATAAGATAGGTGGATAGAGGTCGCAGGGTTGAGGATAATTTGGTAACTTTGATGGTGCACTTGAGAATTAATGGAGGACCACAGGGTTCGGTTTTGGTATGTCAACTATTTTGGGTGCATTACTAATTTCTGCGGTATTTTAGATAAATGTGTGTGGTTGGCTTATTCATAGCCCTGTTGGAGCAATGTGAGAATAGTTTTCGAAATGAATACATGACACTGACCTGAAATTCGTTTTATTTATTTTTGAGTTATTAGTATTATGAGATAAAGTTTTGAAGCTTTCCAAACTGTTAGCTCTTTTAATATATGTACCATTGTTATCATGAAAATCCCACGTTACATTATTACAAGTACCATGCGCACTAGACTGCACAATAATATAATTATTCATAACTTTGAGAATGAGAAGAGCTTGAAATATGGAATTTTTGTACCAGTTTTAAATTAAGGAAGAGTGAAAATGAACTTGATTTTATGTTATAACGTTTCAACGTTTCGTAGATTTTACAACACCACTAAATCATGGATTGTCGAACTATGATAGTTTTTAAATTATTTCAGGATTCTGTGATGAAATGATATAATGCGATTCCAAAGGAAATGGAAAATTATGGCGAAATAGTTTGAAGACTAAAACGCCTGAAGTATCCTAAAACTCTTGAAAACCCAAACCGGTCTAAGATTCCTGAAAGGAAAGGCTATGTGGGATTTTTAGATAGATATGATTGAAGTTCTATTGAGTAGAATGAATGATAGAGAGATGAGATACATTGAGAGTTATTCTTATGGTGTGTCTTCTTCATCTTTTTTAGGAAGGTATAGAGTACCGCGGTGGCTTTGCTTATTATATTACACCCCTATACCTTTTGTTTCTAAACTGTAACAGGCACAGCCCTTCTTATTCTAGAGAAAAGGCAATTCACGGCGCGGTGTCCGGTAAACAAGGCCAACAAGTGCCCTGACATCAAGCCAACAAGTAGGCTGACAACCTTTCTATCGCGTCCCAACAATTCCTTAGACGCGTTAAGCAACGCCACAGGAAGGAACCGTTCTTAACAGGAAGGATAGATCGACCAGTATGCTCTCAATACTGTGACTAGCCTTGCAAGGGCCTCAATGGATATGAATAAGAATTGCCTTGATAGTCGTTGACGTGAAAAAGCTTTCAACACTGCAAGGTTGTCGAGGCATTGTTAAAACATGATATACCGCAGCATCTTGTGCGAATTGTGATAGAAATCCTTATAGATAGTAGTGTCCTGCGAGTGAGACGAGGGAGTATAGGAATACAGGACAACTTGCCTAGTCCCCCAACGCTCGGTCCTAGGCCCTCTGCTGTGGATCATCATGTATGATGAAGTACTTTCGTTACTCCTTCCGCAAGAGCGAATACTATTGGGTTCGCCAATGACAGGTGAAAGAGCCGATAAGGGAAATAAAGGCGTGGCTCGAGAACGCTAGTCTAGCTAGCTGAGCACAAAATAGAAGTAGTCCTAATCACCAAGCGGAAAAAGGTGAAGACCATAGCGGTGAAAGTACGTGAGCAGGTCAGACAATAAAGAGGACGCGGCGCATGTCTTCTTTAAATGCCCGAGGTTTGCTGCGTTGAATGCAGTTGCTGAAGTGCAATTAACTCCTGAAAAAATCTTTGACCATGTGATAATGTCGAAGGATGTGTGGAGAACGGTGTAAGTAGCTGTAAAGGCCATCCAACAGAAGCTTAAGCATTATGATACCCAAAGAAACAGAGAAATCAGCGAGGTAGCTAGATGGTTATACTCTTGACACACTGCAAAAACGAATGAGCATTCTTCCAACTTCATTGGCTTTCAATGATCATTCATTTTAGAAGCGACACACTGCATTTCTCAATGTTCATTGGAACTGTCAAAATAGAAACTTTACACAAACTGCTAAATATATGAACTGAAAGTGATTACATAGTGATTTATACTTTTAAATTTAATAAAAACTAGCAAAAACCCGCGTGCGTTGCAACGCCTGTCAATAAAATAAGATTATGGGGACACAGTCTGCGATAGGAAAAAGCTATAGTGAAAAAAGAACAAATCTGGGAAAATTGATTTTGGGAGATGACCGCCATGGACCAAATTATATATTGAGTATACTATATTGCCTATGGTGTTCTACTTATCATACTCTTTCATTTGATACCCAGGTCGAAGGGGTTGTGAAGAAAATATTAATCCGCCCTCTTGATATGGCCGCTATGGACCAAACGATATATTGAGTATACTATATTGCATATGGTGTTCTCCTTATCATACTCTCTCATTTGATACCCATCACGTAGGGGTTGTGAAGAAAATGGTAATCCGCCCTCTTGAGATGACCGCCATTTACCAAACGATATATTGAGTATACTATATTGCTTATGGTGTTCTACTTATCATACTCTTTCATTTGATACCCACGTCGTAGCGGTTGTAAAGAAAATGGTAATCCTCCTTCTCGAGATGGCCGCTATGGACCAAACGATATATTGAGTATACTATATTGCTTATATTGTTCTACTTATCATACTCTTTCATTTTATACCCATCTAAAGTGGGTTGTGAAGTAAATGGTAAACCGCCCTTTTGAGATGGCCGCCATGGACCAAATTATAAATTGAGTATACTATATTGCTTATGGTGTTCTACTTTTCATAGCCTTTCATTTGATACCCATGTCTCGGGTGTTGTGAAGAAAATGGTAACCCGCCCTCTTGAGATGGCCGCCATGAATCTAAAGACATAGTCTATGGCATTCTTCTTATAATGCCCTTTCATTTGATACCAATGTCGAGGGGGTAGTGAAGAAAATGATCATCCGCCCTCTTGAGATGACCGCCATGGACCAAACTATATATTGAGTATACTATATTGCTTATGGTGTTCTACTTATCATACCCTTTCATTTGAAATCCATGTCGAGGGGTGTGAAGATAATGGTAAACCAACCTCTGGAGATGGCCGCTATGGACCAAACGATATATTGAGTATACTATTTTGCTTATGTGTTCTACTTATCATACTCTCTCATTTGATACCCATCTCGAAGGGGTTGTGAAGAAAATGGTAATCCGCCCGCTTGAGATTATCGCCATGGACCAAACGATATATTGAGTATACTATATTGCCTATGGTGTTCTACTTATCATACTCTTTCATTTGATATCCATGTCGAAGGTGTTGTGAAGAAAATGGTAATCCGCATTCTTGAGGTGGCTGCTATGGACCAAGCGACATATTGAGTATACTATATTGCTTATATTGTTCTACTTATAATACTCTTTCATTGGATACCCATTTCGAAGGGGTTGTGAAGAAAATGGTCATCTGCTATCTTGAGATGACTGCCATGGACCAAACGATATATTGAGTATACTATATTGCCTTTGGTGTTCTACTTACCATACTCTTTCATTTGATATCCATGTCGAGGGGTTGTAAAGAAAATGGTAATCCGCTCTCTTGAGATGGCTGCTATGGACCAAACGCCTGCTTTTCTGTTGCATTTTTTTGCTATAAACCTCACGGAGCCCGAGACCTTTCCAACGAATGCAAAACCGTGGAAATCGGATCGTGCGTTCTGGAATTATACCGTCAGGAAGGAAAACCCGACTTATTTTTATATTATAGATTATTAATTGAGGCCCAGCAACGGTTATTTACAATGGAACGTTAGTACAGTCAAATTAAGCCGAAAAAAGCGAAATAGCGGAAATGGTCGGGTACAGGCTGAAAATTGGCACGGAGCTTCCTTTTAGGGTTCTTAATAAGGGGTTATAAAGTCTACCGATTTTCTACCCCGGGAACCTTTCTTTTTAGGGGGTTTTAGGGTCAAAATATCTGTTTTTTGCAAATGCATCTGAAACCGTAAGTCCTATCATAAAAAAATGTTCACAAAGTTTGTAGCTCATACGATTTTCTACAAAAAATGTTATTATACATTTTCCCGTACGTATTGCTATTCATGAGATATCATCGTTTTAAAGATTTAAAATATTCATATGAACTCATTCACGACTTATATAGGTTTTCCGACGTTCAAGTTGGACTACTTTTCTAATTTTTTCAGGGGTCATTCCTGGATGTATTTGGAGGAAAAATGTGTTCTAGATAGGGGGCTAACCACTAAGATACAGGGTGTTCGCGAAAAAACAATGTCTTTTTTTGTCATTTATTTAGAGTTGAATAACTCCTAGACCAATTATCGTAAACCAATATACTTAGACTCATCTTTTAGGTCAAAGTGTATTCTTTTATTTGATATAAAGATCAGGAACTTGACTTGCTCCGTTTAGAAGATATGTAGGTTCAAAGCATGAGCGAAATGTTTAAAAGCCTAATGATATTTTTTATTCAATTAAAAATATATTTTCTGTTTTTTTTACCAAATGGTCCAAATTGGAACAATAATACAAAATTACATCTAAATTATGTCAGATAGTAGACAAAACATGATCAACAAAAAACACAAAAAGAGGGGGCTATCTGCTGTGACTATTAAGGTCGATTGTACTTTAAATTGAATAAAAAAATATCATCAGGCTTTTAAACATTGCGCTCATGCTTTGAACCTACATATCTTCTAAACGGAGCAAGTCAAGTTCCTGATCTTTATATCAAATAAAAGAATACACTTTGACCTAAAAGATGAGTCTAAGTATATTGGTTTACGATAATTGGTCTAGGAGTTATTCAACTCTAAATAAATGACAAAAAAAGACATTGTTTTTTCGCGAACACCCTGTATCTTAGTGGTTAGCCCCCTATCTAGAACACATTTTTCCTCCAAATACATCCAGGAATGACCCCTGAAAAAATTAGAAAAGTAGTCCAACTTGAACGTCGGAAAACCTATATAAGTCGTGAATGAGTTCATATGAATATTTTAAATCTTTAAAACGGTGATATCTCATGAATGGCAATACGTACGGGAAAATGTATAATAACATTTTTTGTAGAAAATCGAATGAGCTACAAACTTTGTGAAAATTTTTTTATGATAGGACTTACGGTTTCAGATGCATTTGCAAAAAACAGATATTTTGACCCTAAAACCCCCTAAAAAGAAAGGTTCCCGGGGTAGAAAATCGGTAGACTTTATAACCCCTTATTAAGAACCCTAAAAGGAAGCTCCGTGCCAATTTTCAGCCTGTACCCAATCATTTCCGCTATTTTTGCTATTTTTCCTGTACTACGTACTACTTTTTAAAAAATTCTGAAATCTGAATGACAGTTTGACAGTTAGGTATTTCAGTTGGAAATTTTACTGGAAATTTCATGGAAAGTTGTTCGATAATTTCCCAATTTCACTTCCATCTTCATTGAATGAAGTTATTTTGACTTCATTCGATTGAATGACGAATGAAGCTGTTGAATGAACATTGGACATGACATACTGGGCGCGAATGATCATTCATAGCCGAATGATACTGCAATGTTCATTCGATGCTGCAGTGTGTCAAGGGTATTAGACTGTTCCGGCTCTGGTGAGCACCTTTAAGGGTTTTTAAGGGCCATGCTGATGACCACAGATTGAAATACTGCCTTCACGGCTCGTATTGGTCTGGACTTGAACATCATATAAAAACGGGTGGGTGAGTTTAGTCGGAGAAATTTTACTCTACCGTCTGAGTGCGCACGCCCAGCGGTGTCTCCTGTCATAGGTATGGAAGCCTCACACCTGAACCAAATATATCAAGCTGTACCGTAGCCGTAGATACCCTAACAATCGAATATATTCAAGATCATTAAATTAATTTAGGTTGGTGCCATATGAACACCCGTGTTCATACCTTAGGTTACATATGGCTACGATATGGAACGACATATTTGGTTCAAGCTTTAGACTGGCGGTGGCACACAATCTCTGTTGCTACACCGGTGTACGATTCTCATCTGCCCCTCGTAAAACAAAAAAAAAACATACTATGTACCTTGTCATGTTGTAATTCCTAGTAGTATGACGATATAAAAAGGAAAGGAGAGGTTAAGAGGAGTCTAAGCGATGGGCGAAGTGTAGGCAACGAACTTTGCGTTTGACCTCCCGAAAAAAGGGCTGTAAGCTATGCTAGTGAGCCAAGCGGCCTAGTTTATGTTGCACTAAAAACTTTGCAAAGAGACGAAAGGTTTCTTATTTCAACGCAATAGTTTTTTTTATGTGACAGACTAGAGTCTCAGGAAACGTATTTATAATGTTGACAATCTATTTTCTTCGTATAGAGTGCAATGTCGAACAGCAGTTCTAGTCGAGGAGGAAGGAACTGCCACAACCGACCGGCGATATTTTCAGTCCACCTACTCCCAATCGCGACTTTGACATCGGGGCATCGAGAAACAACTCGTTGGAGTGTTATGCCTCCCGAAACGAGTTGAATCTCATCAACCAACCGATTACATGCGCTTTGGCTAAGACAAGAGGAATCAAGAAAGTAAAGAGCGATGAAGAAAAAAGGAAAGTTATGTATGAAAGTGGAAAAGCCGAAGGACCGTGGTGCTGCCCGGGATTTGAGCCCGAGGCCCCTGGGATGGTAGCCAGATGCCTTACTCCCTAAGCTACCTCGGCCCCCCGTAGAACCCAAATTGGGGTAAAAAGTGTAAAATTTTTCCAGAGCTGCTACATTCCTGTATTGACTCCACGAGTCAATTTAAGAACAAATGGCGACATTTCCCCGAAAATATCAATCGCATACTGTGTTTTGGAAAATATTCTTTGGACCCTAAAATAATTGAAAACTTCTTGTTTAAAAGGGACTAATTTCGCATAAGGTGGTCCAACTTCTTCTTTTTCTTTTTTGATCCTTTAACTGTCGGTCCGAGCGGGAAGTGACCGCAACGGATACGCCGCTGTCAGTGCCGCTGGGTCTCGAATTCTATTCCCGATTCGTTTCCATTCTTAACGATTTTTGGCCACGTCTCGTGCCTTGATTACTGATATTCGCTGATTCTTTAAGTCGCCCTCGATATTCTTTAGCCAGGTTTCCTCCGGTGCCGATCCTCGGTGCCGATTGCCTCGATCCTCAAACTATGATCCCAAATATTTGAACATCGGAACCTGTTCGATTTGTTTTCCATCTAGAGGTGAACACTGGTCCTTGATCCGTCCGTTGTGAGCACTTTGGTCTTTTCCGCATGGATTTTTAACCCATATGACTGGGCGATGCGGGAAATGTCGTATAAAATGTTCGTTGCTTCGGCATCCGTGTCGGCGAAGTTGGTGCTATCGTCGGCGAACATCAAGCCGGTTACGAAATTGTTGTAGTCTTATTGAACTCCGAGTCGCCCATCGAATGTTTCACGCATAATCGCGTCTATCACAACTTTGAAGAGGAGTGGCGAAGCGACGTCTTCCTGTCGGACACCCGGTTGAACACTGAACTTCTCGGATAAGTCGCTTCGAATTCGAACACTGCTGGTTGACCCATCGTACGATGCTTGGAGAAGGTGAATGATTTTCAATGACACGTGTTCGGCTTCCAATTCTCTCCACTGTTCCAATCGATGCAATCGAAAGCGGATTTGAAATCGTGAAAACGACGACAGTTCGCTTGCCGTAACTTATTCTTTCTTCTTTCTTAGCTGACTGAGTGCGAATATTTGATCAATGCATCTTCAATATGATCTAAATCCCGCCTATTTCCTATATACAAGTGAAACGATTAATAAATAAGAGAGTAGGAGCTTCATAGAAGACATAAAATAAGCACTTTTACATATTCAACTGCGTATAGCAATTTTGCATTCATATTTGCAGTATTAATTGGTCAAATATCAAATATTTGGGATCATTGGTTGAGGAAACGAAAGTAGCATCGACGGCCGACGTTCACAGCCGTATCGGCCAGGCAACAGCAACATTCGCCTCGCTCAAGTGGTGCATATGGAAATGAGCAAATATCTCCATCAAAACAAAACTACGTCTTTACCGAAGGTTGATTCTTCCGATTCTTCTTTATGGATCTGAAACTTGGATACTGCTCAAACCGGACGTTAAGAAGCTCGAGGTCTTCCAAATGCGATGTTTGAGGCAGATCCTCCGTGTCTCACTCCGTGATCGCCTTCGAAACGAGGTTGTTAGACAAAGATGCGATCAGCAAACACTGATCGAAGAAGAAATGCAAAAACGTCGACTACGGTGGTTTGGACATGTTTGCCGAATGGATGATAACCGCTTGCCACGTAAACTTCTCTGGCGAGACCGTCCTGCAGACTGGAGAATACAGCGATCGGCACCGAAGAAAACCTGGTTGAAGAATATCGAGGGTGACTTAAAGAATCAACGATTATCAGTTACCGAGGCTCGAGACACCGCCAAAAACCGAGAAGAATGGAAGCGAATCGTGAAGAGAGTTCGGGACCCAGCGGCACCGACAGCAGCGTATCCGTTGCGGGGACGTCCCGCTCGGACCGCCAGCTAACGGATCAAAGAAGAAGAAAGAAGAAGAATTGGTCTATCAAAACCTGGTTTAAGGACTTACTAAATTTCAATCATAAATTCGACAGTTATTTATTTACCAATATAAAAGAGCTTCGATAAAATTTTCGATTAATTCATTAAGTCGGATAACAAACATCGGCGATGAAACTAGTCAATTAAGGATTGAGTTGAGAAGATCTCATCCAAGGTCTCGGGCTTCCTCACTTCATTTTAAACATATGTGAAAAAAAAAGTTCAACACATTTCTCATTCTTATTCATACTAAACTATAAATAAACCTTGACTGATAAAAACAAGTAATCGAATTTCCTAAGTTAAACTAATCAAGATAACAACCATCAATAATATCAAAAACCTTCTCACATCTATCCGAATCGGACAAATCTTTCGTGTACCAAGATAAAAATGAAAATTTCCATTATTTAATACGATATCGAACCTGTTTAATGCAAATTTTCTTAATTAAAAAATTATAAATTAAGATAACCATTAACGGGATCACCTCTATCTCTTAAGATTAGGTAGACTTCGGCTGAATGAAACACAGACCATCCAGCCGCGACCACTAGCAACAAAATATTTTACTTAACAGACAGACCAGACGGAGATGGTTGAAACGAGAAATATTTGTCAATTAACCACAAAAACCTCAAACAACGAAATGCCGAAACTGGTTTCATCGCAATAAGAGTTTCAAGTTTGTCCGTCATCATAGTATGGCTATATGGCAATTACAATTATCCCATAGTGTCAACCTTCAGTAATTAACTGCTGCCGAAATGGTGGAAATGTCAATTTGTATTAATTCCACCGGAATCCCATTAAGGAGGCGACCGATATGAAATGGCCAAAGACTCGTATGCAAACGACCAGGAATCAACTCTGTTGTGGTCCATGGGTCCGAATCCCGAGCTGGATGGATAGTGCAGTTTGGATGGTATACTATAGTCTCTGTTACGTTTCCTGAGTTAACGGGCAATTTAATGAATTCATAACGAAAACTTTTAAGTCGGAGGGAACACAGTGGATGACCACAGTCGTTGATGAAGATGATGATGATGATGATGATGATGACCAAAGACGGGCACACGCTGACACTACACAGAACAAAACGCGACTTGATTTCCCAGAAGCGTTAAGGAATTCCTCCTCTTCCTCTAGTTCTTCCACTGTCTGTCCAGTAGTTGCTTGCTTGGGTATATTCCTCCACTGGGGATCCGACCAAGCGGCTCGGCTGGGCCAAAACCGCATCACTAAACATCGTGGCCGTCTTAAGACGTTCTTCTTCGGATTATTTCCATGGTTTTTATTAACTTTATTTAATTAATGCAATTTATGCAGACAATCGAGAATTTTAATTAGCACATTGATGTGTACGTTGGTATATATGTATATACCAAGGGGTCTACCAGAGGCGCGAGAATGATTAGATGACGGTGAACTCCGCGGCAGGGGGTATAAGTGTATAAGGGTACGTGTCTATCAGATATGATTCTTATTCCATTGGCGGCGATGGTACCGGCAGCGCCAACGACGACTATGAGATGAATATGAATACAGCAACAATTTTACTGATTATGATGCGACGACGCTGGCTCAAAAAAGAGTTGAGAAGTGCTGAAAAGTTAACTTTTGATGAAAAAGATATTTTTAATGCTACTTTGTACTTAGCTCCTTCTCAAGTTATAATTTCTATTTGAGTAACGAGATGACTTGAAGTTTTCAGTTTTCTTGGGCGTAAACTTTCTCTCCTCTCGCCCTTCTCATGCTTTACTTATGGCAGAGTAGAGGGTGTACTTACGTTCCTGGAGCAACCCTGCCTTAAGAACTTATCATTCAATTCTTTGGCTATTGTTACCCCGAGAGCTTGTTATCAACTTTTCAAATTTATTCTGCTGGGGTGCTTTGTACAAACACACATATACTCCCATAAAAATATATATATATTTTAGTAAAAAGATTTTCTTGCTCTACATAAGCTGTATTCAATTGGAATTGTTTGAGAAATTCATACACATTAAGAGGAAAAGAAAATCTTCGTTCTTTCATATTTTTTTTGTGCATAATGAATTTCACTGAAGACGAGCAGACACCTTTGTCTGTCAAAAAGAGTAATCTTTGTCTGCCATCAGGTTTTGGATGAATTGAGTTTAACAGAAGAGATCTAGATGTTAAGGAGAACTAGAGAGGTGGGATCCACTCTTCTTTAGTGCCCTTGAATTATTTTGGATTAAGAAAGTTTTTACAGCAAATACGACAAACCACTTATCCTACAAATTTTAGTAAGGCTCTGGGATTTGGGAGATTTTTGATCACAATAAATTCGTTCCTTTGTAGCAATTAAGAAGAAGATAGCTATTAAGGGATGGAAAAGAAATACATTATTCCATATTAAAGTCCTTTCAATTTATTCAAAAAACTACACACCTCTAAAAAATGCCAGTTGAAGATTTTCCGCCGGTTACTATAAAATTTATTCATGAGATAAATCTCCAAAAAAGAGGTCTTATACAAAATTTACGTAGAACTAATAGCTTTCTATATATAGGGATGAAAAAAATTCAGACATGTTGCTGCATTCGCCACGACGGCACCACCTTCCACCTGACCTATACATCAGGCAATAGGTGCCAGACAGGCCATACACGCCCTGAGGGTATGAAAAGTAGGTTGTTGGATGGAGCAGATGCTTGGGCGCTCTCTACCTCTGGGCATGATGGAGAGTGAACACTATCAAGGCTCAATTCCAACCCAAGTTTAGATGTTGATGTTGGGAAAACTTCCAGTCAAAATAGATCTATGGCCTACTGCTATATTATATGTAGATGGCTCCAAATTGGGGTAAGGTATAGACGCTGGAGTCTCCCCTCGTTAAACCACTAAAAACCTAATGCTGACAGTCCCTTTAAGTCGAAACGAACAACACGAATACAAGCCTAAGAAGCACGAAAACACTGTTATCCCGATTAAAAATCAAAAAATTGCCTTACAACGGGCGAACACTTACCACTAGAATTTTAAGGCGGCATATGCTGACCGAAGAGTTTTTAACCTACAAACAATCTTCTGATGTCGGTCACATAAACGAGGAATATTTTTCTACCACGGTCTGTTTTTACTCGGGATTTGATAGCCAAGTGGCTATCAAGGCAAAGGCACAAGATCCATGTAACGTTCAAGCTGGTAAATTTTTGCCAAAAGAAGCTTTCTTTCTTCGATGGGAGGTACACAATCGCCCTAAAGTGGGTACCGGGGGCACAGGATTATTCATCTATGCCTTTTCGTTACCTTCAAAATTGAAGAGACTAGGAGCAAATTACCATGGGGTTGATTTCAATGGTAGGCGCTAGAGAGGGGAGTTTAACATAATGTGATCACCTCAGGTAGAACAGCTCTAGAATCGAGTATCTGTATCATAACAGGACATTGCTCGGTTGGGGAATAGGTAAAAATATTGTAAAAATGAACAACCTAGACAAATACCCCATAGTTTTCTTTGCAGTTGTCCGTGCAACCCTTTTCTTAAAAGTCTTGGTACAGATTTCGAATATTTTATTAAAGTGAGAGATATAACCCGATGACAGGCTGGGCACTCCAAGCCCCCTCTCATATTATTGGCAGACCCAACATAAAATCGAACCCATATGACTCTTAGACGCCGCCTAGCGAATAAAATATTATTAAAGATTATAATAACCCAAAATTAAGTTAAATGTGCGTTGCAACGCCTTTAAATAAAAAAAAAAATGCGCGCACTGTCCGCAGTAGAAAAAACTTATAATGATAAATACAACGACATTGCAGTCTATACAAAGAAAATAGAATGTCGACAGTAAAAAGGGCCTCTCCTCTATTTTCGAAACCTGTAACCTAGAGTTAGGTTAGGTTAGGTTGAAATGGCTGCCCCCACCTAGAGTTACTTATAAAAAATATTGTAATATTTCTTCTCAAGCGTTCTCGTATTTGTCAAGGATTAATTGGAACAATTTGTTTCTTTTTAACAATTTTAATTTAAAAAAAAAACTTTTTGCACACATGTTTTCCACCTTCCACTTATTCTTCTCCTTTTTTCCAATCTTCTCGGTGGTTTAGTTAGAACAATCGTACTACATTGAGATGTGACATTGAGTTATATATGTATTCAAGTAGATGCCTCTGAATATGTAACCTCTCGGTGAATTGGAATTTTAACGTTACACTGCCTCCTTCTTACGTAGCTTTCGCCCCGTACACAGCTTCCTTCAGGTCCCGTTCTTACCGATCGAATTTTTTGGAAGAGATATATGACATCGTTCAACCTCGTGAATTTACTACATTTCAGAATGTGGCTTGGCAAAATTCTTGGGTCATATTCGACCCGTAATTTAGAATTTATAAGTTTGATCATAAATTCGTTGCCTTAAGACCTTAAAATCACCCACATTTCGATTTTCATTGAACTGGGAACACAATTGGCAAACTCATCAGCCATATTGAATGAATTTTTTAGCTCCATTTCGACTAACTTAATTTTGATAAATCGTTGAAATGGGTAAAATTCAGCTAACGCCCAAAAATGAACTAGAAGTTTAGTTTCTACTACCCATCCATTTCCGGTTATTTTCCCCATAAGAGTTTTAGCTCCTTGTATAGCCTCCATGGATCATACATTCGTTATTTGCAACCTTAAAAATCCCTAGATATCCACTTTCATTGGAATTGGAATAAAAATTAATTAAATTAAGGAATAATTTATAGCTTCTGATCATAAATTCGTTTGTTGCTACCTCAAAAAACCCCAGATACCGATTTTCATTGGAATCGGAACACAATTGGCAAATTCGTCGGCCATATTGGCGCGGCCATTTTGAATTTATAAGTTTTGACCACAAATTCGTTATGAGCGACCTTAAAAACCTCTATATACCAACTTTCATTCAAATCGGAACACAATTTGCGGATTCATATTTGGGTGGCCATTTTGAATTTCGGTCATTTTTCGGCGGCCATGCTGAATTTCGAAAATCGGGCTTCGAGGTGTTTCATGGAAGACCCCCACGGATGTCTTATTTAGAAGCTCTGCCATGAATGGCCCGCTATAGAGAACACATCCAAACATACATACATACATACATACAAACACACATATGCATACATACACACATACAAACAGAAACTTTCTTTTATTAATATAAAGATTATTGAAAACTCATTTAAAAAAACGGACAAGTTTATTTTCACCTCTATTTAAACTCTATCCTAAATGATTTAAATTAATTTTTTCGGGTTTAATTGCAGATCAATGACTAGGATGCATTTAAAAATGGGGCTTACAATATTGTGTTTCTTTTTAATAAGTCTACCAAGATCTGGTTCGATCAAAATACTCAGGCTATTCAATTCAGTATGTATGACAAATTGGATTGACCCAAAATTCAATTGAAATTAGTTAAACGAAAAATCATTATATTGACTTTTATAGTCGCCGTGAAGTCAATGGACGAGGTGCAATATTTTTCTCCAATTTTCATCTTGTATCACAGCTCAGAAACTACTATAAGGTTTCAGTTGTAGTATTTTCAAATGTAATAAACCAATCATTTTATAAAAGAACTAGTTGGGATGTGGGTTTGACCCCTTCGGTCCACACGATTAACTTCCCAGTATGATGAACGAAGATGGAATAAACTGACGTATTGAAGATGGAATAAACTATCGTATTGAGCGTGCTGAAGCGCCGTTGACAAACTGAGAAGCGAAATTCCAAAGCTTTCCGGAGATATTAGCAAAACTGTAACTGTTAAGTACTTGTCAGACTTGTCCAAAAAGAACAAATTTTGTGGTAACTACTGGAAATCCCGGGATAAACCGCAATTTCCTGAAACTGTATCACGCGTAGAAAACAATTCCCCGTCAAAAAGTGCTAAGCCAAGGTTTGAAAAATTCACACTGTTTGTAAAGGGTAACGAAATTTTGAAAGGTTGTCGGATTTTGACAAGTGATGTTTTTTTCGAAAGCTATCGCTGTGCAGAACTCAAAAAAGATCACTTCGTTAAGAATGGGTCTCATTGCATCGAGTTTATTAGATATTAGCAAAACTTGTCAATTTAAGGTCTTTCTGACAATTAGCCGACCGAATATTATGAAATTTTTTTCAGATCATTTCTTCGTTAATATTTTCTTTTTGGAACCTCAATGAAGTCGATATAGTTTTTAGTTCGCGCGGTATCGTGCAGGTGCAAAAATTATAAACGTCGTTTAAACAAAAAAAAAAACGGTTCGACCGAATTTTATGAAAATCTTTTCAGATCATATTTTGGTTAATATTCTTCGAACGGCACGTCAACTAAGTCGATATCTTTTATAGTTCGCGCGATATCGTGCATCTACAAAAATCACTTATGTCATTTAAACGAAAAAACCGCTCGACCGAATATTATAAAAATCTTTTGAGATTATATTGTCGCTAATACGCTTCGAACGGCACCTCAAGTAAGTCAATATCCTTCGTGGTTCGGGAGATATCGTGCAGGTACAAAAATCACTTACGCCGCTTAAACAAAAAGACGGCTCGACCGAATTTTATGAAAATCTTTTCAGATAATATTTCGGTTAATACGCTTCGAACGACACCTCAACGAAGTCGATATCTTTTTTGGTTCGCGCGATATCGTGCAGGAAAAAATGACCACATACGTACGCACACACACACACACACACATACTTCCTCCCAATTTTTTGGCTTAAAATGCTCCTGGGACCTTGAAAGATGAAAATACGTCGAAATTTTCGATTTTCGGACCGATTACAATAACTTCCTATACTGCGAAGTTAAAAAATCACTTACGTCGCTTAAACAAAAAAACGGCTAGACCGAATTTCATGAAAAAATTTTCAGATCATATTTTGGTTAATACGCTTCGAACGACACCTCAATGAAGTCAATATCATTTTTGGTTTGTGTTCTATAGAGCATGTACAAAAATCACTTACGGCCCTTTAAACATATATACCGCCCGATCGAATTTTATGAAAATCTTTTCAAACTGTACTTTCGGTAATACGCTACGATCGGCACCTCAAAGAAGTCGGTATCATGGTTGGTTCGTGCTATATCGTGCAGGTACAAAAATCACTTACGTCGCTTAAACAAAAAAAACGGCTCGACCGAATTTCATGAAAATCTTTTCAGATCATATTTCGGTTAATACGCTTCGAACGACACCTCAACGAAGTCGATATCTTTTTTGGTTCGTGCGATATCGTGCAGGAAAAAATGACCACATCCGTACGCACATACACACACACACATACTTCCTCCCAATTTTTTGGCTTAAAATGCTCCTGGGACCTTGAAATATGAAAATACGTTGAAATTTTCGATTTCGATTTTCGGACCGATTACAATAACTTCCTATACTGGGAAGTTAAAAAAATTAATTAAAAACTCACAAATATAAACTATCTTATTTCTGTAAATGCAATCACGATTTCCACAAATGTGTTGCATAAAACAATTCACCTTTGATGATTCATTGCATTCTCCAGAATTTCCTGACGGTGGGTGTTTATTACGAGAATACTGTTTACGGTGTTTATATCTTCTTCATTTATCCCCCTGCAAAGGATATTCATTGTCTAGCAGCCATCGTTTAGTGCTTCCTGTACATTTGATTCTTAGAATAGTTACATCCCCCGAAACAGTAGCTTATATCCATTCCCGTAGATGATGAATAGCAATTCATGTAGTTAATATGTACTTGAATGGTTTTGTAAAGGATTTCTAATTCATTTGCTACTTCCATAGCGATGAGTGTGGGTTAAATAGAAGGTCCTAAATATGCCCTATGTGTTTCAGTATTAACTTTTAGTTAGGGATATGTTTTGTAAGGATGTAACATTCTGAAATTCTAGCTGTTATATTTCCAGGATAAATCTTAATAACAGAATTTCTTGTTCGGAGAAATTGTATTTAGGGAATATGCGATTAATGCTTTTCTTTGCCTTAAAGGGTCCCTGGACTATCAATAATATTATTCAATATTTTGATTTAAAATTATTAATATTATTTACGGTCTGGTGGTGATATTGAAAGATTGTGCAATATATTGAGCAGATCAAAATGGATTTGATATTTATTGTGCACTAATAAAACCATTGAGTTCAGTTTCAGATCAAGAAGAATTTGAAGCGAACAGAGGTGTTAATTCGGCATTGGATTTGCTTTCTGGTATCGCCTAACCATTTAAAATCCTAGAAGGTCTTGTGGAAGAGATAAAATTCTTCTTGATGGAAGTTACCAATAACCCACGGGCGAAGCGATCGTAGAATCATTGACTCGATTCCCTGTGTATATTATTGGCAAACGAATCAGAGTGGTGACCGATTATGCTGCTATAAGCTGACCAAGCTATTACCTCCACGGATAAGCTGTGAAGAATACGTTCACCGCTTCGATCTAAAAGTTAACAAAGCGATAACAAGTTACATTTGGATTACCGAAAATTGTGTTGACAAATCGATGGACTGCGTTACCTCAAAGGCGTTCGAGACATATTGCATAGAGCACCAAGTCAGGCACATAAAGACAGCTGTTCGAACTCCTAGAGCAAATGGGCACGTGAAGCGTGTACACCAAATAATTAGCACTTTAATTACAGCTAGTATAGAAGAGAACGATAAGGATTGGTATAAAGCATATCACAATGATACAATGGACGATCGATTTGACGATAAATGCAACGACAAAACGGTCGCCTCACGAACTAATATTTGGTTATCGGTCAAGAGACTTATTGGCCAATGAAATAATTTTAGCCCCGCATGATGACGGCGTATGCTTTGATGATACAACGGTAACGCTTGAAAAGTGCAGTAGTGGAAAGAATAACAGTCGCACTTAGCGAAATGGAAGCAGCGGTTCGACGGCAACCCACGTGCACCGACTACTTACCAAGCTGGCGATAGGGTTCACCATAACCCGCAGCCTCAGGGCAAATCGAAGAACTTGGAACCGAAGTTCAGAGAGCCTTATGTAGTGACAAAGGTGATTCCGATTGATAAGTATGTTTTCGAGGATCTGCGGGAAACACAGAGGATTAAGAGCTATATGTCGTGTGTTCGCATCAAGCGTTATTGTTGCCTGCAATCAGATATGATATGGATTAAGATTCGGACGACGAAGTCCAGGAACAGGATGTCGGAGCTGTCAATCCTACTAAAGAAGGAACACTAACTCAATGAAAAATAAACACATCAAGACAGGCGCGTACTGAGGGGGGGGGGGGTTACTGGGGGTTAAACCCCCCCATGATTCCAATAATAATAGAAAAAATTATAATTAATAAATATATCAACTTATTAAACAATTAAAAAAAATTCCGAATATATGTATCTTGGTCTATTAAATTAACCAAAGTAAGTATCAAATCATATTATTTCAAGATTACTCAGTTTGCATTAAAATATTTGCAGGATCTAGCAGGCATCTGTGCCTTTTTTTTAAAAACTTCGATTGTGCTTACTTTGTTCAGTCTACTTTGTTGTTGATTTTCCTAGAACTTGAAAGTGCAATTTTTGTTTTCTACTGTTCATTTTAAAATTTGTTTTCTCTTGAGAAAGTCTCATTTTTGTTTACGGTCCATTTTAAAATTTGTTAATTCTAAATAATATTTTGTGAAAATGAATAACGAGAAGAGAAAATTAAAAAATAGTAGGTACTTTAACAAATTATTTTGTTAAAAAAACTAAAAAAAGTGATTTAGAAAAAGAAGACTGTGTTGATCAAATTGCTGTTGTTCCTGGTATAAATGAAAGTGCTGCAGCTTTAGTAAGTGGATGTGAATCTCCATCAGATTTAGATGTTAATGATATTAGTAATTTTATTGGAGGAGAGCAATACAATGATGAAAAAAGGTTATTTTTGTTAAAAAACGTTTGGTATCCTGACGACAAATTTATATTCCCACTTAGTGGAAAACGTAATTTGAAATTCCAATACAGCTGGTTTGGCAGGTGGAAATGGTTAGTATACTCAAAACGTTTAGATGGTGCTTTTTGCAAGCTTTGTGTATTATTTTCTGCCAATTATGGTGGTGTTGGTCATCAGCCGCTAGGAAAACTTGCCAAAACTGCTTTTTCAAACTGGAAAGACGCTATAGAAAGTTTCAACAAACATCAAGAAACTGAGTATACCATAAAACAGCCGTTCTTCACGCACAAAATCGTAAAGCAATTTCTGAGAATAGAATGGAACCTGTAGTGTGCGCATTGGACTCCGCTCTAAAAAAACAAATAGTAGAAAATCGGAGCAGATTAACTCCAATCATAGAGACTATAATTTTTTGCGGTCGTCAGGGTTTGCCTTTAAGAGGACATAGAGACTCTGGTAATTTAACATTAGATAATCCAGAGGAAAATGATGGAAATTTTCGAGCACTTTTACGTTTTAGAGTCCATTGTGGAGATGAAGTACTTAAAAATCATCTAGAGGTCTCGGGAAAAAATGCAACTTATTTGAGCCCAAGAATTCACAATGAAATTATAAGTGCTTGCAACATAATAGTTGTTCGTTCAATTGTTGCCAAAATAAATAGTGCGAGATCATTTTCGGTTTTGGATGACGAGACAAGTGATATAGCTGGTATTGAACAATTTTCATTATGTATTCGATATGTAGATACTGATTCGTATAACATCAGAGAAGATTTTTTACAGTTTGTACCTGTTACTGATGTAACTGGCAAGGGTCTTTCAAATGTCTTAATGCAAACTATGCGTAATCTTGAAATAGATTCAAAATTCCTGATTGGACAGGGTTATGATGGAGCTTCAGCAATGAGTGGTCGATTTCATGGGGCACAAAAATATGTCAGCGATGAAAATAAGCTAGCTTTATATGTACACTGTGCATCGCATAGTTTAAATCTCGCTATTTCTGATGCTTGTGAAATTTCATTTATACGAAATTGCATAGGATCACTTGGAAGTGTATACAATTTCTTTAACACCCCAAAGCGCCAAACCGTGCTAAAAAATTGTATAGATGAAAACGCACCTGAATCAACAGCAACGCGATTAAAACAATTATGTCCCACACGATGGATTCAACGCCACGAGTCTGTCCTAGTATTTTTGGAGCTGCAAAAATCTGTAAAATCTGCGATGGAAATTATTTCTGATTGGGATGACAAAACAACTTCTTCTTCTGCAATTCAGCTTCTATCTGTTATTATGAGTTCAGAATTTCAAGTAATCCTTCATGTTCTTGCCAAGGTTTTTTCCATAACCCTGCCGCTAAGTCGATTACTACAAACAGTAAATTTGGATCTGGCGTCTGCAATCGGACTGGCCCAAAATGTTGAAGATTTGCTAGAAGAAGCTCGACGTGAACCAGAAAAGCAATTTAATACAATTTTCAATGATGTCAGGAAAATATGTGAGGAGCTTAATGTAGAAATACGAATTCCTCGTCTAACCGGAAAACAAGCTCATCGCTGCAACACCGCAGTAAAAAATCCAGAAGAGTATTATCGTATTGCCATATTCATTCCGTTTTTAGATTCTACAAAGATGCAGGTTCACGATCGATTTCTGAAACATAAAAATATATTGCAAAGTTTTATGTGTCTTTTGCCAAATGAACAAAAATTTTCATCAGAAGACGAAAATTCTGCAAAAATCCTTTTGGAAAAATATGAAAGTATTACGAACTGTAGCATAGTTGAGGGCATTGGTGAACTGAAACTATGGTGGCGCCATGTTTTAAATTCTTCTAATATACCAAAAAATGCTCATAACGCATTTTTGGCTTGCGACGAATTAATGTTCCCAACTGTTCGAAAATTACTTCAAATATTTGCTACACTACCGGTTACAACATCAAGCAGCGAACGATCATTTTCAACATTGAGACGACTTAAATCGTATTTACGCAACACAAGGAGTGAAGATAGGTTAAATGGTTTAGCATTACTTAATATTCATCGCAATATTGCGGTTTCTGCAGATGCGGTTCTAAATGAACTAGCGAAAAGTTCACGAAAATTAGAAATACGCTTGTAGTAGGTAATTATGAAAAGAAAAATCTTTGAACTTAATTTTTAACTAATATCGTATTTTAATTTTTTCAGAAAATAGTCCTTTCTGCCATTTATTCTATTTTATAAGAAAAATATTTATAATTTTTAATAAGTACCTATCTATATTAATTTTTCTTAAACAAAAATTCTTGTTGATTTTTTTTTAATTTTTCTTATATAATTTTTATTAATTTTTCTTGGTGATCTATTTATTAATTTTTCTTATACATATAATTTTTAATATATTGTATAACATCTATTCATTTTATATAACTTCTAGTAATTTTTCTTATACATTTATAATTACTATTCATATTTCTTATTGAATTTTTATTTTTGTTTCTACATAATTTTCAATAAAAAAATTGCGATAAAATATACCTATAGGTAATTGATTTTATAGTGAAATAACATAAAATATAATATAGTACCTAGTCCTATTATATGAGAAAATTTCTTTTATGCAATATATGTACAAAATATGTTTTGTGAAACCCCCCCCCCCATGGTTTCATCCTGCGTACGCTACTGCATCAAGGAAGCCACGGAATGGCAGTTTAGGAAATTTTTAATTAGTTGCGTTAAAAGTGGGCGACGAGAAGACGATTTTTTCATTGTTGATGTCGAATAATTGCTTTCATCATTTTAGTCATTTGAGGTGTCCTGGCCTAACTGACAAAAACAAGAAGTGGTATCATTCTAGTGCCAACCACTTTGAACCCTTCTGGCACATTTCTTGTAAAATGTAAAAAGGCTCCAGTGCTAGGGTTGTGTGATACCGTTCAGCCCCGACAGCGAGAGAGCATTGACATAGACTATAATCTGTATAGCAGTCTCTCCCATTTCTGGCTACTCTCCTGAAACATTGCCAAAGGGATTAAAATAATAAATGTGGATTGGTCTTGTTAAACGAGGTCCGAAGCAGAACCCGGTAAAGATGGTGCTGCGGAAGGTACCAACAGGCAAAGGAGGACCAGGACGACCTAAGAGAAAATATATTAGATGGCGTCGAGGAAGACAATCGCGAATAAGAAATTGAAAAAGGCGGGGCAGAGATCGACAATCATGGAAGCGAAAGGCTCGAGGAAGTCAAGGCCAACAAAAGGCTGTGAAGCTCCTGATGATGATGAAAGCTAAGAAGGCAAGAGTACTCTGATGCTTCAATTCCTGTTAGTGTCGCGCTACCCATTTGGCGGACTGCAGAAAATTTAAATGGCGGCGACGATAAACTAAAACAAGACAAACATTAAGCACAAGAATATGCGTAATCCGAGACCATTTTGTAGATGTGCCGAAGCGCCGACGCCGTACGATTTGCTATATGCAAAAACTAGTTGCTATATCCAAAAAAATGGGAATTCCGATAGATCAAGTACTACGACGACGACACTCTCAGCATTTCAGCTCCGAGGACACGATGAGCCTATTTTGCCGATCTGGCGATAATTTTCGAATCGAATTTTAGTATTTCGTGCGGGAGGTCACCATGAATGCTCTCGACGAACGTTTTAAAACACTTAAATCCGTTGCAACGCGTTTCGGTTTCTTATACTGCATCAATGATACAGGTTACAAGCCAACCGAAGAGCAATGCCATTTACTCGAGGAAACGCTACGCGATCCCGCCACTAATGTATCGGACATTAGTGGCAATGAGCTTAAGGATAAAATATCTATGTATTTATCCACTCGGTCAGATGGATTTTTAAATTTACTGGGCTCGTGTACGGAGTTATTTCCCATTCTCATAATCACCTTACGCGTATTATGCACAATTGTAGTTGGAGTAGCTTCCTCCGAACGACGCTTCTCAAAATTAAAAACTATCTTCGTACTAATATATGCGATGCCCAGCTGTCACATATGGCGATGATTTCAATCGAAAGACGATTGTCTCGACAATGTGACGCAGGCCGACGTTGCAAATCGCTTTTCTGCCATGCATGACAGACTAGTTGATCTATCGACTACAACGAAAATCTTGTGGTTGCCGTTTTTGGTTTTTTATAATTTAAAACGCACTTGTATTTAAAACTTGATTTTATTTAGAACTTTCAACGATTTAGATAATTCCTCACACACGTCACTTAAATCTCTTACATATATGGTACTTAGTTATAATGTAACCTAAATACATAATACATAACTATTGGTCCTTTTTAATGCAAATTACTTTCTTGACGCCGGCGCAGTCAGAGAATACGAGGAGAGAGATCGAATGGAGATGCCGGAAATTGGCTGTCCCGATATGAACGGGGGAAAACAGCAAGATCACTGAACTTTGCGTTCGGTGATCGATTGAGTGTTCCGACTGATCGTTTTGATCGTGTCGGAAGTTGTTGTGTGACATTGCGTAAAGTTTGGTAATTAAACTTTACGCGGTCACTACAATCCCTAAATATGAATCGCGAAGCGGTGCTTTTCAGGACCAAAAACCGGACTAATCGATAAATCATAAACGAATGATGAAATGATAAGCAGAAACGGTCTTTTTCAGCAGCAAATCAGCAAACGGCTCCCTGTATATACTGTATTGTCAACTGCTGCATCTAAGCTAGTAGATGCTAACTCCCTTTCAACCTCCATCACTATTAGTTTATCTAAGTGGTCACTGAGCTCATCATCGGAATCAGCGTCTTCGTTAGATGAACCCGTTCTGAAAACCTTTATCCATGACGGCCTTAGTCCAAAATGGACTTTATAGTCAACTCCTTCGAGACCCTCTAAGGTCTAAGCATTCGTCGTTGATTAGCAGTACTAGGGTTCTACTATTTCGCTAGGGCTCCTCGGTCTTGAGCACCTTCCAGTTGTCGATAGGGGTGTCCCTGTTGTGGCGCCGACAATATTCGAGCAATTTGCCCCATTACGAACTCCATGACCATCTCTGATATTTTGGGCTTGATGCCGGCCCAGAGAGGGTTCGGAAGTCTGCCGGTACTAGAATTGGCATCGGTTAGTGCAACTAGAAAGTCGTCCTTCACTACTTCGCTCATTGGCCTGTTACTCTTTGAGCCTGATTGTTGGGCTCCTGAAGTAGAAGCTTCCCCGACTATGGTTGCTCTTGAGAGCTTTTTTCTTTTTGGTCATTATTTGTAGGCGCTGATCTATCTCTTTTAGTGCGGGAGGTTACCGCTCCGTTCTGGAGCGTTTTCTACTCCTCAACGATTACTTGAAATTTTGCTTTGTTGGTTTTGCCCTTCTTGAAGATGGTACCGTCGGCCTCATTCTCTGGAATTCTGCCGAGAACGACGAGGGCGCGATTGTACCTTCTCTTGCAAATGGACGCTCATGATGACTGTTTTTGGGTGTGCCATTGTCACTGTGGCTGGTGACTCCTGGCAGGCTTGTGGTTATTTTGCCTGACCTTGAAGCACTGTGACTGGTATTGGCAAAGCCAGAGCTGGCAATTGCACCACTTGGAGCAGGCAAAGACCGCCCAGAGGGAGAAAAGTTCTTGGTCCTTGTACGTTGCTGTGTCGGGTCGTCTAGATATCTGTTTGTTTTGGTTTCTTTTCATTATTATTTTTGTAATTTTTGTTCATGCTGCTCCCACGAGTGAAGCTGGAAATGAAGTTCGCCTTGGCAGAGTCGCATACCAGAGAAAGGCACTTTGCCTGGTTATACCAGCCTGGTTATACCCACTGGTTGGATAAAAGTCGCGACTCAGATTACGGATATTCGTTGCCAACGGCACCGCTTTTGCTGTTTGTGGTAATGTCCTCCAAAGACAAGCGTTCTGTAGTGAACGAAGATATAGTTTCGTGAATTAAGAAAGGTATGTTAAGATTGTTTCCACATTTACAGAAGATGATCGAAAAGAGATAGACAAATAAGTATACAAGACGGGTGCGAATGGGAAAGTGAACATACTTCAATTATATTGAGGACGTTATTAGCAAAGGCCAGCTTAAGAGTACCTATCTTAATTAACTTAGCAATGCACCTACCTATATAGTAAATGTTAAAAAAGTGTAGAACTTAGAACTAGAACTTTCTGAATACCCTACTTTAGAGACCACTGACATGGAGAAGCCCGAAAAGGTTCCCAGTAAAAATATGACTCGCTCTTCTTAGTCTAAAACAGCGGACAGGGTCAAAACGCATGCAGGGCACGGTGCCAATGACTAAAAGTTCTACTTTTACAAAAGTAGCCCGACTCAAGCATGGAAGACGCACGGAATAGTCCAAACAAACCACCATAACTTGCACTTTTTCTAGACAAAAGCCAACAAAATTGGACCTTAAGGAAGTTGTATGTAGGACGAAAAAAGGGGGATATACATATCTTGGTGACCACAAAGTGTACTACTAGCATACTCAGGAGACCGGTTCTCGTTCAATTACGAAAATCAAGCAGCATTGGACGAGGTTAGTAGTTAGTTGGGGGATTGCTAGGTGAAACAACAGTCGCACTTGGAATGATCGATTACTATTAAATTCACAACTGGATCAGGGGCGTACATATAGATACTGATATTTTATCTTGGTATTAGTGTTATAGCGTTACCGTTAATTCATATTTATACCTCTCAGGTCAATTTTGAAACAAACATCGCATTAACTGACAATTCAAGTATACAATATAATGCAAACAGCAATAAATTCAGAGTTCACAAGAACTTCAGTAAATATTGAATTCCCTTGAAATGTTAAAGATAAAAGCATATAAAAGTAAAGCTTGCGTTCAATCTCCGGAATGTATGCTATAAAACTTCCTGGAAATCCACGAAACTCTACTCTCTTCCATCAAATATTCAATAAATTAAATCATCACTCACTCCAAATCCCCGTTGATAAAAAAAACCAAAAAAACCTGCTTCAAATTTTACATACCATCCGTAAAATGTCAAAATATTAACAGATTTACCACCAGAAAACAAATTTTGATCAATTACAAAAAAAATATACCTGCGCCGTGTGTCTGCTGAAAATCAGATAAAACCATTTTTACTGATTAAAAGTCGCTAAATTAAATCGGTGCTGGGAACGAACTTGACGAAATGCGATTTTAATCCGGACATGCACAACCCTTTTCCATGTCTCAAATTCGGGGATGGAGGCTGGGGCTCGAATGGGGAAATTGCATTTTCATGTTGTATCAAAATCCTGTGATGTCATGCTTAAAAATCCATGTGTGGTCTAGAAAGTGGCAGCCGCCGCACACACACGGTATTTATCCGACGTGTAAAGGGGTAAAAAATCAATTAATTCGAAACGAATTGAAATCAATCGATCGATCAACTTCAGATGTCAGAAAGCGATACCCCCTCGGAAGAGAGAGGGTTTTTTGTTGGTGCTTTTGTTGCTGTAGTTGTCGATAGATACCCGACGGAATGGGGAGGAGACACAGGCAAGACGACACAACACACAGGGGATCTCAGAATGGGGTTGTGTCCGGATATCTTCATCAGAGCGGATCCTCTTTTTGGAACTGTCTTAAGTCATTAAGGCGTAATTTCATCAATAGCTGGTATTTGTGGCCGTAATTTGCTGAAGGCATGAAATCATTGGTTGAGAATTTCATACTGGTCAATAAAGAGCCAAGGTCAGTGGCCAGGTGCAAAGTAGATGTGCGTGCGTCGACAGCTCCCTCTTTACATTTTGATCGTATTTAAAAAAAAACAGCAACCGGCAAACTTAAGTCATCACAGACGAAAGTGGTATTTGGAACCTATACTCTTCAAGAAATCACCTTCGATGTCTGTTTACCTCCTGATCTCTCTTCCTCTCTTTCTGTATATACCTACATTCACATACCCTGAAAGCAATTGCAAAAATCCACGACTGTATTTAGTCTGTGCGCGCGCAGCTTCTTTTTAACGCTAACGGCTCTGACCTCGAACGGGCAGGTGCTTCGATGAATCTTTCCGTCTGGAACCTGGTCATTAAAAGGCACTCGAGGCAGTGCAAGGTGGACTCTCAAAGTCTACATCGATTTTTTTTTCGTTATTATCTTACCGTGTGTATCTTACTTCTTGTATCAGATTAGAGTAAGACGTGTATAATTAAAAGCATCGTCCCATATTATTTCCTCTGTTCTTACCTTTATGGTTATTACTCGTTCAGGTTGCATCAGATCAGCTAAGGATGCATCATTCTCCTCAATCTGTACTCTGGATCGAAATCATCCAATGCTGAGTGTTTTGCATGTTCCTTTCTGGATTTCACCCGACGTTTTAACGCTTCATCTTGACGTTCCTTCAATATCATTGCCGCGGATCGATAGGGTTATGATGAAGGATCTCATTCCTTTTTAATTGTTCCTCTCCATGTCTCGCTGTTCGAAATTTATTGCCTCAAACTTTAAGATAAGTTTCTCAACAAAAAAGTTTGTTTTTATTGTTATTATTATTATTTTTTTCTTTCTCTCTCTTTGTATTTTGTCATTCCTTTAACGAAACTAAAAGTTGTAAAATTTTATGATTTCTTGGAAGGAATTGTACAGAGGCAGTTTTCACAAAACGTTAAAATAAAATGATTTTTGTTGAGGGATTTCTTATGAAATCAAAAACTCTTGGAATTGTCGGAAATTTTTGATTGAAAGGATTTTACTCCGGGGATCAATAAAATTAATTGGTTTATTGGCAATTTATTTTTAAGAATTGATTCAATAACAACAGACGAATAGTAACAATTTAACAACTGGGCGATATCGATCGATTCTCGGGATTTTCTTATATGGAGTTAATAAAAACGAGTTTATTGTTGAAACAGAATTAAATTAAATAAAGCGATTTCATTCGAATGGATATTGATAATAATCTTTTGAGGGCTTCTGGCATAGGCTTATTGATTGGATTTAAGATGTGGTTATACGAGAAAGCCATTGCCTAAACCAGGAGAGATCCATATGTGGCAGGGGTGTTGCTAATCTATCGAGAGTAGTGCTGAGCAAACGCAAGAACAAGACAAGACTAGTCTAGTCTTATTCTTGTCTTGTTCTTGTTCAGTCTGTCTTGTTCTTGTTCTTGCAAGTATAACTAAGTCTTGTTCTTATTGTTGGTCTTGCTAAATGTGCAAGAACAAGACAAGACTGCAAGAACAAGACCATTTTTGCTCATCACTAATCGAGAGCTAAGGAGACCGCAAGACTATGCAGGATTCTCTCCAAACAACACTCGAGCCCGTCCTTGATAAAGAAGGGAAATGAGCGGACAAGTTTAAAGTATAAATGAAAATCTCATTGCGCATGGAAACAGCGATTCACATATCCATAGGCCTCCATGAATATTACTTAACAAACTTTTTAATAATGCAGCCACAACGCTTTGGCAATGTTAAAAAGTACAGGATTCGGTATGGGAACGGGAGTGCCGTAAGCTTTTTAAGGAGTGCTCAGTGGTGACTATTTCACCAATAAATTTCCCGCTGGGAAGATACGCCAACAGAGGAACAACACAAAGCAGACTGATCTCACTAACGATAAATATCATGCCTCAAAAGTTAGACAGAAGTAGAGTTAAGGTCGTAGCATACCTACCCTAGTCATGCTTTTGTCAGAAATGTTTCCAACCGTGATTAGTATATCTATGCCTGAAAAGGGTTTGCAGCTGGACAGCAGACTGTGGTCTGGAAGTACACTCGGGAAAAATCGACTAAATTATTCACGACGAGAATGAAAATTCCCACCATCAACATCCCTAGGTTGGATGGTTACACCCACTTGATCATCCAGGGTAAAATTGGCTAATATTTAACTAAAAATTAAACTGGTAGTAGATATCGAGGAGAGGCTATAGAAAATCTGTATATCTTCCTACGCCTACAAAAAGGCTTTCGGCAAGAGAAGGGGTTAAAAACCAAACAGCGACTGTGAATGTTCACAGCTTTGGCACGCCCACCCCTGATATGTGAATCGGTGATAACGATGCATTAACTATTGTCAGGAAGGGTCAAGACTCCCAGGCTTCCACAGGTCAGCAAGACCTATGTAGCTTACATCACGAGTAAAAGCACGTGTAGTGCACAGTTGCGCTTACCTGCCAGAGAGGCAGGCAGGCCTCGGTTTCAGAATGATGAATGTAGTCGTAATTGATAACAAATGCGAGTGTCGTTTTGCCAAGCGGTCACCCAACTAAGTACTAACCGCGTCTAATGATGCTTGACCTGCGCAATCGAACCAGAACCTTTTATTTTTTAAACTCTCAATTTTGCTCCCTTTAGTAAAAAAGGTGTGAGCGAACCGTGCTTCGTGTTGACTACTCCGCTCGTGCCTGTAGCGGGCTGCATTTAGAAAAGTGGAATTTTTGCTCAGCCGAACCGTGCTTGTTGCGGGTGTCAGCGTTTTGATGCAGTCCGTGCCAGCTGCAGGCTAAAAAAGGGAGAGTTTTTGACTCTGGATGGGATATAAATTCAAACCTAAAAAAGCCCGTTTACAGCCCAAAACGCAAGGACCGGAGAAATTGAGACTTCCTGAAGAAGTTTGATATACGTTAGAGGGCGTCGGGCAGGGATCTATCTAAACACCACTAAAAGTTCACTGCCCTATCTGTTCACTGTAGGCATCTTTCAAGCGTAGGTGCTGGATAACCTGAAGGTCTATCAGACAATGAACCTGAAGCCTACACAAAGATGTCGCATTAGAATTTTCATAGATAGCCAATCTCTATAAAAGCTCTAGATTCACTGATGAGCTTCCAAGCTAGTAGAGCGATTACGATTACGTATGGTGTTTTTTTGTTAAATTTGGACCTCTGCCACCCTCTTGGGAAAAACTGCCAGGGGGGATCCAACCTCACACTGTCTGTATTTCTGAACTACTACAAAATGTACCTAACAGTTGAAATGCAGTGTCCTTCGCCCCTTTCTTCGGTAGTACACATGGTGATTCCTGAAATTGTAACGGTTACATAAAAATAACAGAAAATATAATAGTTTCAAATAAAAAGTGATCTTGGTATTTTATCGTGACGTGATACAAAAACCAAGACTTTTCTGCCATACTAATAGCCTTATGACACTGGCTTTATCGTAGGCTGAAAATACTGCCTTGGCTAGGCTGAAAACTGAAATAAAAAATTCAAAGGAGATTTTCCCATATGTAAGAGTGAGAGGAATATACTCAAACTTTTCTCGGCTGAATTTTAAGTGTTATAAAAAGTCTAGAAAACTGTTATAAAAAGCATAGGAAAAGAATGAAATTCATGTTCTTTTTTCTATGCTTTTTATAACAGTTTGCTACCTCTAGACTTTTTATAACAGTGAGTGGGAATCAAAATAAATTGAAGTAATAAATTGAAATAATTATAATTGAAGTGGCAGCAAAGATAATTGAAGTGAGAATTAAATAATATTTTATTGAAGGGTAAATTTTTAGAATTGGGGCTCCGGAGTAAAATCGCTCCAAACAATTTTTGATGTGTTTAGTGTGATTTTTAATTGCCTCAAAGTAATTTCAAATCGTGGGAGACATATTTTTGTTACTATATCGGGCGGGTGCGCGTTGCGAATTGGGGGAGTATAAAAGAAAAAATTTTTTTTTTATTTTTTTATATATGTATTTATGTAGTTGTTGAAGTATTTTTGAAAATATTTGAAGCTCTTGTTTTACTCTGGAGACAAGATTTTTTAATGAGGAAGTAGCAAATTGAAAGGAAGAGAACAAAGAATAAAATAAATTTAAATTAATTTAATTTTAATCATAATAAATGATTGAATATTTCAAATATTTCCAACGGATTTCTTCTCCCCTTAACAACTATCTGTTATAATAATCAGATAATCGTTCTTACTCTCACATGCTATCTCTGTCCCACAGTAAAACAGATTTCGTCATTTTCAGCCTAGCCAAGGCAGCATTTTCAGCCTACGATAAAGCCAGTGTCATAAGGCTATTAGATTCATGCAAACGATGTATAACGCTCAAATAATTGTCCTTGTTAAGAGTTTTGCCCGGTGGAAGGAATTCATAATGCACCACACCACGGTAATCCCTTCTTATCACTTTGATACACGTTGTAATGATTGCGAATTCCAAATTTTAATGATTTCTTAAAAGATGCAAGAAGGCTAATCAATTCTTAACCTAATCCAGATGCCAGCAATGAAGCTAAGAGCGATGCAGTGCTTACAGAATTCTGAGGACAGACGCCTTGACCAGAGAATCTATGTAGGTATCTACTATTTAAAGAAATCCTTCTGCCATATCCAGAGTCGCCTTGCCTGAAGCAGGAGCAGCATTGAAAAATCGAACGAAAAACTTCAGCTGTGTTAAACCGCAGATCTAAAAATATTAAAAAATCATTACCAAATCTTAAAAAAATGCTCATATTTTACACGGTTTGATGTTATAGAAAATATGGTAAAAATATCTCAAATTACGGATAAAGGAAATCCTTGATTTCAGATACTAATACTAATTGATGTTTACGACTAGGGAATCCAATCCCGCATCAAAATCGCAATCCCGCAATCCCGCGGGATTGAGGTCAACAACCCCGCGAATCCGCGGGATTTGCGGGACTACAAAAAAAATCATAGATTTTTTTTCTAAAAGGTTATGTTCATGATTTCATGAAGTATTATATGAAATAAGATCGTAACAAACTACAGTCAAACAAGGCCAATTCAGAACTACTCTGGAATTTTCTTACATAGAAGCATAAATTTTAATTTCGAAAATGACCTCCGTTACAGCACAGTTTATTCTCCCACCGATGTTAGAAAATTCCAGCGGAAGCAATTCCAGCGTAGTTAATAAATGGCCTGAATACTTTGTTTGACTGACTCAGTTGCTCGTTTGAAATACAACACAATTAGCCGCGAGGGTAATCCCCTTACGCTCGCTACTGTGTTTTTATGTATAATGTTTACCCTGGGTTTTCTCAAATTAGGCGACCATGGAAACGGAGGTTGATTAAAGTTTCGTTAACCAATCCGTTTCAGTCGGGTTTTGCATATGTGTGCGATTGAGTATGCCTTACTGCACATATACTAACGGTGACGCAATGTAATATTACTTGTCGGTCACTTCCGCCCGAAGCCGTCATGGAAACAGCATCGAATTAACTTGACGGAAAAAGGTTGCTGTTTACTCAACGAAAACTCTACCTTCATTCATAGAAAAACAGTAATGCTCGTGGGGATTCCTCAGTCGTAGGCGTAGGGTAACTTTACATTTAGACTTACACTTAAGCAAACACATATGGAAAACCTGGATTAGTCCGACGTGTTTCGTGGAGTTTTCTTAGATTTAACGAAACTTTACTCAACCCCCGTTTCCATGGCTAGCCGATTTTGTGTTATCGCGTAATAGACAAATATCTTCAACTAACGAATTTAAATTTTGTGGAGTATAAGGCTCTCCGCTCACCAGTCGACTGATTTGCAATCCCGATTTCAAACTGGTTTCACAATAATCACAAGCACAACCAGCTTGCAATTAAAATGAAATATTTGGCCACACGCCATCAGAACATGTTTTAGATCAATCGGTGTTAGGTGAGGTGAGGTTTTGGCAAAATGTCAAGTGGTTCAGATGAATTGCAACTACGCAACTAAAATTGCTTCCGATCGGCAAGAGCAGTCGCACGCGAGCAGTTTAAACTAGTTTCAAATGGGGTTCGTTTCCGTCGACCCATGTATGGATTCCCACCTCTGTACACAGGCAAGATGAAGCGATGAGTCGTGTTCGGGGGGCCTCAAGCTATTTTTATTAACTAATATTACTTTGCAATATGGTTAGTATTTCTCTATTAAGTCCCAGTTCTTATAACAGGTGATTCCACTGCCCAAATCCCGCGAATCCCGCGGATCCCGCCGCATGTCTAGTCCCGCATGACTGATCCCGCAAAAAAAGGTGCGGGATCCCGCATTTACGGGATCCCGCGTTCGCGAAATTGGATTCCCTATTTACGACTCTTAGTGTGATAGAGCTGAACTTGTCACACTAAAGTCCATGCCATTACTGATGATGGTAGTAATTGCCAATTAATAATCAATAAATGATCAAATAGTGATTAATTTTCCGGAATTAGTTTAACCAGTACAAACTGCCATTATACAACCGTAAAAGAACAACACTAATAAACGAAAACGATCATTTTATATCTCATAAATAAAAACAGACATATTTTTAATAATACATAATTTCGAATGATTACTTCAAAATTTATCCGCTTATAAAATTTCTTCATTATATATTTTCAACAAGTCTATTTTACGACTAGATAACAATTAGTCACGCCTTTAATAAACTCCAAATTGATAATCCATTTCACCTTAACAAAAGCCATATAAAATAAGAACTTGATATGAATAGGAGGAAAGTTAAATGCCATGCAGAAATATTCTAGAAGAAAGAAATATTCTTTAGAAAATGAAAAAACCGGAAGCATCAGTGACCAGCCATAACTTCTAGTGGTAGCGCATTCTGTATAGTGGAATCTATGTGAAAGATAGTTGATCCGATGTAGTAATGAATACCTGGCTTTTAACTAATTCCCCAGATATCAATTTCCCAAATTAAAATGCAAACGAAGTGAGTGAGAACAAAAACGATTGCCTTCTACAATTCCTTAATCCTAAAAATTAATGCCATCATAAAATTTGAAATGAATCTTGACTTTCGACAAGGAAAAAAAAGAACAAATTGTGTGTGCCTCTTCCAATTTGGTGGTTAACCAAACCGGTAAAGAAAATCCAAAATTACAATATCAACGTGTCCAGATAAGGGCTCGACCATATAAAATCCATCATACTTATCCCGACTTTAGAACACCACTGGAAGAAAGATCAAGTGGTATGTTAAAGAGGCCCACTAGACACAATCTGGATAAAGGGCCAAGCGGGGAGATCCAGAGAGAGAATCTAGCCGGAGATGACCAAGGGCCAGGGCAAGCTACATGGAGCAAGGAAAAGCGCTACATGGCCGGAGATTTCTCATTGAGTGCGACCTAATGGACTTATTGTGTCCACGTTATCATATCAATACCTGGGTTATCGGTAACTGCACGCACAACTACGTCTACGCGATATTGCTGAGGCGGTGAGATATACATTGGAACGTTCACACCTTCGATAGGTAGATATTGTTCACAGTCTTAAAACAGGAAATTTATCTTTTAATGCTCCCCACTAAATCGTGCCACTATCTTCGGCCCTAGCACATGTTAAGGAGGAGGTTAGTGAGCTCAGATAACCTTCATCCCAAAGGCGAGGCAAAAAAAAAAGACGACGATGATATCCATCCACTTGTGCTGGCTGTTGTTGGTGGGTTACACGAGATGATGCTGGAAGCCTAAGGTGTTCTCTACCCCATACCCCCCCCATCCCCAACCCCCCGGAAAATTTGTCAGAAGGAAGAAGGTTTTTGGGCCCTTATCTTCCGGACCCATCATCCTAATGTTCTTGAATAAAGTGAAAAATAATGAAATGGTTTAGAAGGTGTCGAAATTATATAGCATGGAACGTTTGTGATATGCCAAATTTGGCCTCTCGGGGCTGTTCCTTATCGACAGGTAATCCTTGGATCCTTCTAAACTGCGATTACATACATCCTATATACATGCATATAAAAAGGTTAAGGGCACGCGTAAATATCTCACACACGAGCACAACTAATGGTCATATAAGAATTTATGGAAATGGTTAAGCACTGGAAAGTACCCAAAAATTAACCTAAAAGGTGGTGTTTATTGAAGTTTTGTGTTTTTTTTTTAAAAGGATTTTAAATATTTTTAGGTAATTATGAAGGAAATTTCTGTTTGCATATTTTCGGATATTAAATATTTTTTTGTTTTTTTGAATATAATTTAGTTCATTTTTTTTTCGTCATATGAGCTTCATTATGGCTCGTTAATTTGTTAATGAGACTACAAAGAGGTAATTATTTTTTGGTAATTGGTGATTATGTGGCAATTAGGTTTTAATTTTGGTTTTAAATAGTTTTGTAATATTGTTACCGTAATTACAGGTTAATACGTGCAGATTATAAACCTGAAAGAGTCGCTTATTAGTCACTCATAGTGCAAAAAGGTTTGATAATAGAAATTGTATCATAATGATGTCCTTAAATTATTATATATTTAAATTCTATGGTTATACTCCTTTAAGAAAATTAAGTGTATGTGTTTTGGTATAAAGGGAAAATCACTTGAACATTTTTTTTACTTAGATATCTTGTTAGACAATCATGTTATACCTTAGGCACGGTTACGTTTACGTTAAGGCTCCTTAATGAGAAAGGACAAACTATTAATTTGTAATGAGTTTTGTTGCAAAAAATATATAATTACCGAGTGGTTATTAGAGATAAGAAGATTTCGAGGGCTGCACTTACACTTACTGCCTGCACTTACTTAGATTACAATCTTAATTTTAGGAGGGGATGAAAATGATGGTAAGTGGGGCGAACTATAGTAAATTGGGGTCTATTTACTGCTCCTTGAGGATTTTTTTATTAGTTTCAGTAATATGTTAGATATTGCGACATTTTATGGTGGAGAGCATTTCTTTTATTTTACGCATCTTAATACTGAGACTTTCTATGTCGCATTTGTGTTTGGATGTAGTGCAGAATTTGTTCAATTTATAAATTTGATATCAATTTTTTGGTGCCAATTCAGGAATTCAGGTAGTCCTTGTTGAGGGTGAAGCGAGATTGTGTTTCGGCGCCCTTTTATCGACGCTTTTACATAAATTGTATTTCCAGTTGTTGTTAAAACTTTTTTCGAGTACTCCCAACAAGCAATTTCTCTCTTATAAAGTCCTCCAAGGATTTTATAAGAACTAAATAGGCTTTAGCTAACATAACTTTGACAAATTATTCTTCAAGAATTTTTGAAGAGCGTTACTAGCCAGAAAATGGCGTATGAAATTAATCTTGTGACAGCCTGGAAGATTTCTGGAAGAGTTGTTGAAGATACTTATAAGATAGTGGTAAAAACAGATATAAGTACCTACTAACGCTTATAATTTAGCGAGATGTGTCATGAGAGCTCGATCTCTTATAATAGCTTTAAGTAAGGATATTACACAACACCTAAATTTCAAGAGGTTTACAAAATTATTATCAGAATTTATTTTTATAATATTCTTGGATAAGAGCATTTTACAGGACCCTTTGGAAGCATATGTTCAAGTTCAAATAAGATTGTGTGTGTATTGAAACTATCGTTATATTCATTTTCATTTATGTATAAATAATTTGAACCTACTTATAAAATTCTCTGAAAAGATTTAAAAAAAGTTAAAGTGAATAAAATAATGTCTGCATTATATTCACATATGTATTAATTAATTTCGACTTGAATTAAATCGATTGAAAATGGGAATTTTGGTATGAAAGAAATTGCATTGATAAAATATGGTATGATATGTACCTCCAAAAAATACTTATCCCCCTTAAAATTTTGCGGATTAATCAACATGAAACAATACGTAAAGAAAATAATTTTTTTATTTATTCGTTCGAAAAACATAGGAATATGTTCAACAAATTGCCCGTGGCAGATAATGTTTCAATAAAAGAATAAATTATTTAAAATCAAAGAGTAGCTGATTAAAAAAAAAACTTATATCTACCGGGTGATTTTTTTCTTTTTTCTAATTAATAGGAAAATATGGCGGAATTTTTCTGTTTTGGTTAAAGCCTTTACAAGTCTATTTCACGAACTCATTCTTAATTGTAACCCTTATCAGCCGACTAAAATAGCATATTCTTATTAAATTCTGTGTCAAGGCTATTATAGAAAGAACTACTTCGCTCTTACCTAAATTCAACTTTTTTAAGAATTTGATCTTGCATTATTCTTAGGGAATGTTATTACTAGAGTAGTATCAAGATTAACCATATAGAGTTCTTAAATGAAGCTATTACACTGATAAAAAAAAATTCTTGGCTTAAGAGACTTTTTCTTGAACCAAGCAAATAATGTTTTGGATATAACAAAATTGTCTTCGGATAAGCAATACTCAAAGTTTTGGTTTTATTGTCTTGGATGAAAACAAAAGTTGACTAGAAGTAAGAAAAAAAATTTCTTGGTTTGAGATACTCATTTTTTTTAATTTAAGCAACTCAAGGTAATAAAATAGTGAATTGGCTTAATAAATATTCTCGAATTAATTATACAAAATACAAATTTTGTTTTGAATAAAAAATATTTAATTTCTTGACTCAAAAATTAAAAATTCTTATACCGGGTGTTTTTTTTAAAACTTGACACGGAATTCTTGAACAAAGGAGGGGTGACAGAGGGAAACCTCTGATACAAAAGATGTGTGATATGGAGGGGGACATCGATTGGGTATAGTGCGCACCCCCTCTCTTCCACCCCCTGACCCGGTGGGGGGGGGTAGCTTTTTTTCTCAAATGGCAACCCTTATTTTTTATTCAAGATTCAGATTCCTGGGATGAAAATAAACATCTTTTATCCCAAGCATTTTTTTCTATCATTTGTTTTTACTCCGGAAACTTTGATTGAAATCGTCATTAAGCCGTCCATTCCATTGTCCATTGTCCATTGTTTGAGCGTCAATGGCGAACATTTTGAGCACCTTCTATCTTAGAAAATTAATAAATAAAAGTTGTTTAATATCCAAAAGATGTTTCTTTTCATCCCAGGAATCGTGGGCGTGGGCGTGTATGGCGAACGACGATAATCGTATGAAAAAAAATTGAAGTCGAAAAATTTTGTCGACGAAAAGTTTAGCGTTCGCATAGGTCGAAAGAAAATTGTTCGTGTCCTAATGCAAAATCTTAGGCTTCAGACGAAAATTTTCAATTTTTCGACCTACGCGAACCCGAGACGAAAAAAAATTTTCGTTTTCGACATACACGAACTGGCCCCTGGGCTGTTCTGAGCCATGAGCCAATTCGGTTATCGCCTCCAGAAGACTTCCTTGCACAGTAACTAGTTGTTTCGTGGTCAGGAGAGTCTCCGAATTGTTAGTCGCAAGCACACCCATTCTGACATTTGTTTATTTAACAGAAGGTCGGCTTTGGATTCGTTCTAGACTTCTTTATGGGTGCGTCCGACTTTTCTGAAGGCTTTTCAAACTCTATGGCCAGAGCCTTCGCCCTTTTCGAAGATCTAACCCTCTTCTTATTAAGAAAATCCAGCACGGGAGTAGCCAGCTTCCAGATATCGCGTAAAACGTTTTCGGGTTGCTCCACACCGTCTTCTGAAAGCGTTCATTTTTTCAAGTCGCCTCTCCGACTAGGTGCTCTTACTTCCGCAGGATATTTAAGGAGATCAACTTCCAAGAGTAGGTACTGAGTTTACGGACTCAGACTGCCCTCCCTGAAGAATAATCCCGAAAACTCTCCTTCACTGGGACCACATTTGACACCTTGGTGCATGGATATCTAACTGGCCTTGTAGGTCTATATTAACATCCGCAGACGGACAGACAGACAGACGGACAGAGTCTCTGTATAAGCTTTTTTTTTTTGAAAAAGATAAAAAACACATCAGTCATATTGAAAAAACCCTAAGTACCTTCTATAAATGCTTGCTTGTTAAAGGTTTGGAACATATGTATAAATAGTATGAGCGACATTGTTCAACAATATAAGCTCAGTAGCCTAATTTGACGCAGATGAAAAGCCGACTTTTTTTCGTCAAGTCGTTTACGTCATGGTACAATGTCTAGTAGTAAGCTTAGATCCAAGATAGGAAAAGGATATGATAGGTTAAAGGTAGTCTGGAGGATGTATGAGGAGGAGGCAGTGAACTCTTGGAAGTTGTTTGAGTTCAATGAGCAGACGTGATCTTCTTTACAAGAATGTCAACGTAATGACCGATTTGGCAGAAATTGTGGCTGAATTTGGATATATTTGTTCGAAGGAAGAGGTAAGAACTTGAAGACTACTATCATTAGTAAAGTCTAGTAAAATTTATGTCTATCATGGACGGACCCACAAAGAGAAAGCTAGGTTGGTAATCCGCCAATGTCAATTTTTTTTGGAGAATCCCTTTCAACGTTCAAAGAGAACGTTCAAAAGCTGTGCTAATCAATTGTCCTTCTTTTAATGATAATTTTTTTAAAATTTATTTGTACATACTTACATATAGTATAATGGCAATTGGCGTAAATAATAACAAATAAGTTAATATCCATATTCCCTAAGATTCATAGTCATAAATCTAAAGCAGATGTCTCAAAATACAGTAGAAGGTAAGGAAGCTCTAAATAATAGTAACAGAAGCAATAGCAACCAAATTTCATTTAAAACGGCCATAAAACCTCAATCCCAGTAGTTATACTGCAATTCCTATTCAGAGAATTGAACAGTAATAACTCATGTCGAATGAATCGGCTCCTTTCCTTCTTCCTCAAAACTTCTAACACCAACAATGTCAAAGCAAAAATACCTATTTCCATCAAACAACTCCCCAAAATAAAATCACCAAACGGATAACGAATGTAATCCACTTTGTGCACACACAGCTTACATGGGGTATACATATCTTCTTGGCAAAGAAAAGCAAACACCGCCAATTTTATTTACGGAGGAAAAGAACTCAGCAAGATTCATCTCTGAATGCATCCAAGGATAAGATGCATTAAAGGACGAAAAAATTGAATAACAACGAGGTGTAAAATACCCATGCGAAGGATATTATACACTCTACCGGAAGGATCGATAATAAAATGTTTACCTGAATTCTAAGGTAATTTTACTGTTGGTTTTGCGTCATTGTCTGCATGTGATTAATTGCTTCCTTATCCCATTTTGAAAGGCCCTGTGAGACTAGGTCGGAGCAGGAGAGCCCACAAAGGCCTAATTCACAGATCGATCATTCGGGCAAACAAATGGCATCTGCAATTTTCCAGTCTTTAGCGTAGCAGAAATAAACGGGAAGGAAGTACGCCACTATTAGTGCCTCCTGATGACAAATCGTCCTCCTTTTCACTGTGCCCGATGACAAAAGTTTGTAGCCTTTACGTTTCCAGGATTCACCCGTCATCTGTAATAATTTATCATCACCTTCGGAATTTCTTTGAGGTGAGGCATTGCCTACCGACAGCGACAGCCACAGCACAAACCCTACTTGCTGCTCCCTATATACACCCGGGGACTTCTTAGGCACGTCAAAGTTCTCCTTTGGGGCCATGCCAGTGTTGTCGTTTCACTTGCAATTTGCCTTCTGTGCTTATGTACGTCCGTCCGTCTGTATAACTACTCATGACAAGTTAAGCTGAAATGAGTCCGTTGTAATTGCGCAGTACCTTCCGGTTCTTTGTGTTCGCGCCGTCTTTGAAAGGCTTTGTAGAACAGATCCAGTAGACTTCTTTGAAATAACTACAAGAATGACTTCTATGAAATTAAAAGGAATTCATTATTCGCGCATTTCAATGCTGGCCGCTACTATTTATGGAAGACGCAAGGTTACTTGGTCCCCTTAAATGTGAGTTAAATGAAAAAAAAAAATAAAATTTTGTACACTTCCCCTGTACAAAGGTGAGGAGATTATTCTATGAGGAAGAAGGTAGTGTCGGAAGTAATGAAATTTGTATGCATGAAACTGTGAAATCAGTGGGATAGAAGTCTGGATGTGAATGAGAGTTCTAGACGATAGAAAAAAAAATTGCATTCATTATTTGTTTTAGCTCAAAGGAATTTCAAGAAAAGTTGAACTTTCTCACGGGTTTAGTGATAGGTAGATATTCATGTTAGTGATGCTTGAAGCAAATTGAATAAAGTGGCAGCAAAATGTAACGTCAATGCCAATTGTGAAATTTAGATTTATAGTGCGAAGGTGATTTAATAAGTAGCTGGTTTTGATAGTAACCTATTTGAGTTTTTTTGGGTATTTTAACAAGTCGCCATCGCTAGCCTGGCTTAATGGTGGGTCCACACTATAAGGAATTTTGTCCTTCCGACGTTCTGTGCAACTTCTGTAGAGACTGTGAAGTTCCACAAATTTCTATTTAAGTCTATAGACAGAAGTCTGTACGAGTATAAGGCCCTCCGCACACGAGTCGACTGATTAGCAATCCCAGTTTGCAACTGGTTTTACAATAATGACGTTTGCAACCAGTTTGCAACCAAAACGAAACTCTTGTCCACACACGAGCGCAACCGATTTTTGATCAATCGGTGTTCATATGTAACCTACACCACATCTTTCCTAGAATATCCGGCAAGTTTATAATTATATAAAACTTCATGCTTTTCGACTTCAAACACAAATTCAATATTAAGTTTTTGCTCGCACATTTTATATAAAAACTTTATAAACTTTATGAACTTTGAATCTAACCTATAAAATTTGACAGCTACAAGTGCAACCACGCAACTGAAATCGCTTTCGACCGGCAAGCCCAGTCGCCCAAGACCAGTTGCAAACTAGTTTCAAATCAGTCTTGTTTCTGTCGACCCGTGTGTGGATTCCCATTTGCGTACACAGGCAAGGTCACTAAACAGTTGCGTATGCAACTGGGATTGCTAATCAGTCGACCCGTGTGCGGAGGGCCTAAGTCTTTATCATGTGAACCGATTATAAAACGCACGGAAACCATCCCGGAGTTTCGACTCCATGGCAAGGCTGGGTCTTTTGACTTTTCAGCCACCAGGAAAACATTTCCTTGTCTTCTTTATTTACAGCAAATCCCTTGAAGCCAGATTCTGATCTCTCACCAACAGTGCTAGCGGATGATGTTGGATTCGGGTGGGTAGTCAGAGAAAATATGCCACTACAAGGAAGGAAAATACATAGGTCGCTTCATTGTGATTCGCCAAAGGGGTGCAGAACAGTATGCGAAGGTCCGCAGGGATTCATCCTGGGCCCACTCCTGTAGGTTTTAGTTTTAAAAGCGTTTATTACACTTAACAGTTATATAAATTTATCTAAACGCTTAAAGTTAATTATTCTAACCTATTCTAATCTATCTAACTTACTGGCCCTCAGCAGGCACTCTAAATTAATCTATGTCTTAATTTAACTTATGAATTTCGGCTAAAACTTATGTATTTTTTAGATATTTGTTTTTATATTATATATTATTTCTAGTCCTAAGAAAAATTTAAAAACTTAGATGCTATATTAATTATTTTGTATAAAACTTAAGCTAACTTAGTCTACTCTATTAACTAACTTAACCCTAAGAAACCTATCTGGGCGGGGGGCAGCAGAGTCGAATTCTCTCGGGTGACCCATGTCCAGGCGACGGGCTTCCACGGGCTTGAGCTACAAGAAATAACAATAGCTCGTGGAAGCTCGCACCACTAACCTAGACTTACTTAAATCTACCTTCATTACAAAGTAAAAACTAGAACTAAACCCTATCTAAGTACTAAGCTAATCTTTTAAAACTAACTTACATTAAAAAAAACATGTATTCTATAACTTTATTAGAGAGGGCAAATACCCAACTAAGGGGGGTCCTCCAGCCACCAGTACAAATTACTGGCATTGGAGGCCTCTTTTTTATCTTTTTCTGAGATTCGCGTGCTGAACCTCAGGAGATGCTGTATTTCTCTGCCTTCTTCAATAGCACGCACTCGTTTATCACATGCATTGCGATACATGTGATATAAGAGGGGCAACCCCGAATCATCCTGAACCAATTTTTTGGAGTCTAGGTAAATAAATGCTTCTGGGGGATAAACCCACGTTCACAAGCTGCTTTGTGGTATTCAGAATTCGGGTAGAACGCTCCCCGAATAAGAGGATTGTCGCTCTCCGTCGCTCTAGCGACGTGACGTCGAATCAACTTGATTATGAAATTGTCGATCCTGTTAACAGATGCCTTATCATAGAGGATATTGTTGGCGTGATATTTTACGAAGCCCGATTCGGGTGTTCGATACAAGCTTAGGCACGCCCTTAAGCATTGTCTTTCAAATACCCGAAGCTTTTCCATGTAAGAAGGAGATATGTTGAACCATACCGGACAACCATAAGTTAACATTGGTCTGACCAAGGCTTGATAGCAAATCACCTTGACCCGTGGGCTTAGGTGTCTGCTGTAAAAAAGTCGTTTGGTCATATGAAACGCCTTGTTTGCCTTGGTAAGAGCAGCACTTACATTTCTGTTGAAATACAGGTATTGGTCCATCCAAAGCCCAAGGTATTTCACTTTCAATTTTTTTTCTAATGCTTGTCCGGCATTGTTCGAAATTTTGAGTGTTTTCCAGTTCCTCCGCACATCGCGAGAAGCTTTGTTTAGAGGAGTCCGGAAAAGGATCGATTCACATTTGCTAAAATTGATCTTTAACTTCCAATCATCACTATACCGTTCGATTGTTTCGAAGTCACGTTGCAAGAGCGTCTGGATCACTCCAATCTTCGGCCCCGTCCTGTACACGATCAGGTCATCCGCATACGCTAGTGCGTACGGGAGTGAACTTATTAGGTCACTCGTAAAGATATTAAATAAGAGCGGCGAGTTCACTGCACCTTGTTGCAGACCATTTTTGATGTCAAAGACCCTACTTGATGTGAAGTTGCCACTTTTGACGACGAACTTCTTCTTTGAAATCATATTATAAATCATGTATAGCTGAGGTCTCGTCATATCGAGTCTGACCAGTTTGTAGAGAAGACCTTCGATCCATACTGTATCGAATGCCTTCTCAAAATCGATCAGGCATGCTCCTGTACACTGGCCTTTCATGAAGTTCCAGTGTATGTCTGATACCAGTTTGGACGCGGCATGAATGGTGTCATGTCCCGCCCTAAAACCGAACTGGTTATCGGGAATTATCTTTTTTTCCTCAACCCATTTGGCCAATGATCTATTAATGACTGTTTCAAAAACCTTGCTGATATTCGGCAGCAGACTTATTGACCGGAGATTGGCAGGGTTAGTTTTGTCTTTACCTTTTTTAGGTATAGGATACACCACCGCCGTTTTCCAGTGACCTGGGAAATGGGCGTTGTTTAATGCATTATTAAACAAAGTGGTGTATATGTCTACAGTCACCAGGGGCAGATGTTTCAGAACTATGTTCGGGATACCATCTACTCCAGCCGATTTCTTATTGTTCAGACGACGGAATGTTAGCAGGAGGTCGATTTTTCCAATGAACGTCGAGTTTACTTGGGCCTCGGGAATATCGGTTGCTGGGCAGTCTTCATTGAATTCAATAAATTGCTCGATTCTCAGATCCCACTCCTGTGGGTCACAATATATAATGATGCATTGAGTCTGCGTTACGTTATAGGAGCAGTTGCGATCGGGTTCGCGGATGACCCTACCACCATGTCGTAGAGCGACGACTCGATGAGATTGAACTGTGCGCGAATGAACCGATCTGGCGGACTAAAGCGTTGACGCTTGTTGAGCACAAAACTGAAAGCTGTACTGATCAGTAAACGGGTAAAGCCAAAGTCCCTAAGGTTCAAGGTATGTGAATAGATCATTCCCTCGCGGCCCGGCATATAATTTAAGGTACACGTGGAGGGTATGACGCATAAATCGTTTGTTAGCTGTACAGTGCTGCCAAGAGTGCTTCCTAACGTGGAGGTCCTAGGTCTAGTCGTAACTTCCTGATGGCAAGCGCCAGCCTGGACAGCAGTGTTGAACATAAAAATGAGGCCTATTTATAACGATATGGCCTGAATTATAGCGGGGTTGACCGCCATAGCCATACTGCAAGTTCTAACGGAGAGATGGGTTCTGGGGAATCGTAGGGTGCCCAGTTACCACTTCGCTTGAGTTATTGATTTGACATTGAAAATATAGAAAATACCTCCTTCGTTTCAACCACAACGACTCACAGCTATGCAAAGAAACGCAAGAAATATTAGCAGCTGTATGAAGGCTAATCCATCCCAGCGATGCGATGCTAAAAAAGCCTGTCACGGGGCTAGATTGGAAGACCATAAGGAAATAAAAAACGATTGATTGAACTCGATTAGTTTTAATAGAACAACAATGAATAAAAACGAATGTGTTGACTCGTCGTATGTTTTCAAGTAAGAATCATGGGCATGGCTGAGTATAATGAAACTTGAAAGAAGCTGTTCAAAACCTGCACAATTTGAAAATTAAAAAGATCAAATCACAAGCTCGGCTATTCTAAAATTCCGGGTTTGTACTGCTACCCACCATACTCAGATTATCCGCCGGCTATGATTACCAAACTCAACCGTTCTGTCGTGGTAGTATTGAATTCGAGGCGGTGTGATAAATGCATATGCTGATGTTAGCAATTTTTTTACTCTTCTCTTAATACAATATTTAAAACTAAAACTTGATGTCCGTTATTTGACTCAGTATGAGAACCGCCGAAAGTACAGACAGACTTTTCTGGTCTTTTAAAAATGAGAAAAGGCAGCGAGCAATTGGCTTGGTATTCATTTAGTTTAGAACTCATAGTCGATCTCGACAAATCGATTGTGATATCATTAAACACGAATCGGATAATGCAAGAAAGGAACTGACCTTAGGAGGATATTAGTTGCCAAACTCAAATGGTAGGAGCATATGGAAAAACTGAAGAGCAAACTTCTGTGGGACTGTCATAGGATTTTAAATTCAAAGAAGCTTGTGTTTACTGGCCCGGAACGGCTATTGCACCACCCATTTGTTTGATGTTTGAACTAGGCAATCCGACTCTGATGAAATAAATTTCTCGAACACTGTGAGTTCACCCTTGGTCTGTTGAACTTCAAGTGGTTTAATCTTGAGCTATCTTGCAACAAAACAAATAATTACTGGAGACAGTAGAAAGAAAATCAGGAATCTAGTTGATTTGGCTGCAGAAAGTTGTATTAAATTATCACCTAAGGATGATCGAAGAGGCAGAGGTTCTGGACGAATAAAGGGCGATGTGAAGATCGAATCAGCTATCCATATCACGTATCACTGTCATGTCATAGTAAGGCAAAGGGTTTAGTTTTTTGGCAAGATCGTGCTTGACTGAATAAATCTGCGTAACAAATCTTTAGTCAGGCTGCTGACCCTGTTGAAGCGATCTGACCTTCAAATTTTACCTATAGGAGCTGCTTACAAAACATAAGGTCAAAGTGATTTCAGTGGTACTACTCGACCCGAAATATCACATTGGTCCTGTCTATGTGCCACTTGGTTTGATTGTTGTCGTTTGTTCCAAATCTTGTCGTCAGATTTTCGCCCTATTTTCAACTAAGTACTGATCGCTGTCCACAGGCCTTCCATTTTAACTTCTTACTTCTTACATCCAGTACCCTATTACTATGACTTATATCCACTAGAAAATGGTCAATTTGCTAGCTCATGTTAAGCTTGTTGGGATGGCGAATTCGGCCATTCTGTTCCTGTTATTATTTAATTCTGTGTATTGCGAGAGCTTTCCAGGTTAGTGTAATAATATGGTAATAGCAAAGGATTTTATCGTAACTCACCCTGAGAGTTTCATAAAAACCATCATTCCAAACGCGAGAGTCGTTTTACCAAGCGGTCCCCCAACTAAGTACTAACCACGTCCAATGCTGCTTGATCTACGCAATCGAACTAGAACCGGTCTACTGAGTATGCAAATGGAACCCCTATTTGGTCACCAGTATGTTTGGTTCTCTACAATTTTTAGAGCTCCAATTTTATTTCCCTTAGGCTAAAAATGCTTTGTTTGGACTATTCCGTGTGTCTTTTATTGGTAAGTGCCTGTTGCGGGCTGCATTCGTATAAGTAGAATTTTTACTTAGGTGTAACGTGCCTGTTTCATTCGCAGACTGGGCTAGTCTTATTTATACTCAGGCGTGCCACGCCTATTACGGATGCAGTGCAGGCGTTTTGAGGCTGTCGTTATATTGTACTCTGTGGTTCCAATTAGGTACAATTTTTACCACATACATATGAAAGATGGATAATCAATGCAAAAGATTTCAAAATTTCAACAGCGATCCTACCGACATTTTGTCAGAAAACAATATTTACATTTGCACCAGTGTCAGTAATCCAGAAAACAAAATAAATTGAACACTCGGGTCAACCGTAATTACCCAATACGACCAATGCGACTGGCCTGTATTACAAAATATATCGCAAAATATTTATAAGAGTAAAACGTGTAAAATGAATACCACAATTAGTCCTGGAAACAATATTACACACCCCCAAATATAAAAACAATCTTCAAAACCTTAATCATATCCCAATTATGTCTAGGCACGAAATAATAAGGAATTGTTATCCTACCCTCAAAACTACTAATAACAATCCACATAAAAACCATTTTCGCCCCCTTTTCCAAATAATCAACGAAAACACAATTTATGAACTGACTACATTGATCCCTTGTCATTCCAAGAAGCACTGTCTGTCAATCACCAAAAATGTAAGGTCTGCAACGCTTTCAAGACACTCTTCCAGGACTAATCACGAAGCGAAATCCAATTAATTAAAATTTTTTAGGGATGAAGAGAAAATTAAATTTCATAATTATTCATCTATTGTTAGTGACCAATGTTATAGCCGTATACTTTCAATATCATAAGAACCGAAAAAAAGGACTTGACAGACAGCCGGGCCCGGCCCAACTTTTAGTTCAGACACCCCTGAGACAGCACGAATTGACGACACGCAAAATTTTAGGGGTGCTGCTTCTGTGTTATTTTATTACTGTCCTGCCATGCGACTTCCTTTTCTATAAAACACATACACTCATGCCTGTTATAACTATATGCACCAGCTCCAGGAAGCACGTTCTACGTGGTCGTTGCCGTTTTCACTAGATATAAGGACCCCTTTTATGCGCGTTTCAATTCCCCCAAAAAGTCGAAGGACGTAATTTTGGTCGTCAACATCAAAAACTTTGGGAATTTATGAACGGCTGAGTAATTGCCCATATGCGCACCCCTGGCTGGTACGATATTGACTTCGATAAATGCATACAAACTTGATACCGTCAGGATATTAACATTCCCCCGGCAGGCGATTCATTCAAGAAGGATCTAGATAGGATGCAATTGTCTACGCGAAATGGTTAGGGATTTTCTGACTATTCCCAATTGGTACGCCATTAATTTTGGATTTAACCAGCCTTTCGTTGTTGTGTTCGTTGTATACTTATATATAGGTTTTTTTTGTTGTTCGTCTACTTGACAAGGACTAAACACTAAAGAAGGATTACTCTGTGCGGAAGACTCTTCTGTCCCTTTGGTGCAACAATGCGGGGATCTCCAAAGTACTGGTATCATATGGCGATAAGAGATTTCATGCATGCATCGCTGGGCTTGTATTCTACAGTAGTTTGTTGGTCTGGATCTAATCGAATTATGTTCTTGATGTGTTTTGGGTGGTTGTTTTTTTTTCTTTGAATGGTAGAGATGAGTACTAATCCTTGAGCTCCTGCGTTGAGGATTTTTATTTCTAATAAAGACTCATGGGAATTGTTAAGATTAGTTTTGTGTAGTAATGCAACCTGGATGAGTGGGCTCGAAGAAGGTTTAATTCCTAAAAAATCTTCAATTCTTTGCATTGTTTTGATAGAATCAAAACAAAGCTGTACAACTCGGAAATTTCGACACCAGCTTACCATGAGACTTCAGGATCAATATTTCGCAGATTCAGAGCAAACAGTAAAAGGGTGTATGTGCTTTTTTGGCAAAGTTTTAGAAATATCGAACGTTATCAATTGCTTACAGATTGAAGTGAATAGTTTTTCATGTATCTGGGCTTTCTTATTGATAAGACTATGGAGAAAATATCACTTTTTGCTTGCACATACTCCGGCCTGCGTAACACGGATTCACCTTTTAATCATTTGCGGAAAAATTATATCACTAACAGAGGAGACCTAACATTGGTCATACAATAAGGTAGACGAACACTAGTTTGAAGTGGTAGGTAAAGTCATTTACCTAACGTGGGTCAATAGTAACAGCCGACAAAAGCATGGAATCAGAAATACGCGCACGACTGCCAAACACCAACAAAGCTTACTATAGGCGGTAAAAGCTCTTCAAATCCGAGCGGCTAACCATAACCTCTAAACTTCTACTATTTATAAGAGGATAAGACGATGGTCTTGCCGCTACACACTTATGCATCCCAGACATGAGTGCTTACAAGAAAGTGAATTACAAGAAAGCACTCTAACCCCTTGGCCGGATTCGTTCTTCGGAGGATTGTTGACTCCTTATGTGAAAGATGATTTCGGAGACTCTACAATGACGAGATGTAATTTTACGTAGGCGATAGGCCCTGCTACTATTTCTTGTGGTAGAGAGTGCAGGCAGTATATTTCTGTACCCGTACGTCTTCTCGACGCAGCAATCCGCTTCTCGTACCCTCAGGGGCGGGGCTTTCATAGATGCTAATGGTGCATTTGCACCAGGCGCAATTCGACAGGGGCGCAATTTTAGAAACTATGATTTAAAATTTAAAACTTAAAAAAAAAAATTTAAAAATGCGACTCAATTAATTACATAAAATTACCCAATATCTGTCCCTGTACTTTCATATAAGAAAAAGCGGGAAAATTTTACTTCTCCTCATGCAGGTGCTTACACGAGATTTTAGCTTCGAGTTTTTCATAAAATCCTACACAAAAAATATTATTCGAGATTTTACTTAAAAAATGAAGGAACAGACCTTCTTCTTCGAGAATCAGAAGCAAAAATTCGGGGAAAAAATCTCTCATTAGTTTATATACGCTGGAGTACTTTTTTAAAATTTTGTAAAAAGCACCGTATCCCCTCACACAAAGGAACAAATTTTCGAGAGGACTCTGTGTTGTACATTTTACTGGTTTACTTTTAGATTTGCAAGATTTGTTAAAAGGGGTAAAAGAACGAAATGAGAACAAAATTCGAGAATCCCTCTTTAATTGCTCTTTTTGGTTTGTTCTTTTACTGTCTAACAAATTATTATGGCCAGTTTCACAAGGGTCAAACAAAAAACAATGTACTGTAACCGTCTATTCTCCTTTGAAATTTGATAAAACATATAGTCCATTCAAAACGCGGGGGGGAGGGGGTGTTCCAAAATAACACCGTTAAGAAAATCGAACCCTGAAGGTTTTTGGGGTCGCTGATCACGAAAATCGAGGTCCCGCGGTCCTAAAACTAGGGCGTCACCCCTAAAAATGCAAAAAACACCCCTTTTTAAGGGGTTTCACGATTATTTCAGTAATAATGAAAACTAATGCGATGAAATGCACTTTTTTTAATATTTATTTGCGAAGGTGGTTGATTTATATTAAATTAAGGTGAACTTAATGGTAAGGGGTACTCCTAAAGGGTTGAAAGTATCCCTAAATTGGTGAAAAATGGCAAAAATTGTAAAAAAAACTTTTTTCAAGTTTATGCTTCAAATTCGATTGTGGACGTACTGTCAGGCAAAAATAAATTATTTTCAACCCTTAAGGGGTTAAAACTACAACCCCCCGTCCTACCCCAACATCACACAATCTCCTCCATGCTTTACAGTCAGACTTAAATTTTCTTTTCTATATTCTGCATTTGGTTTCCTCCATACAATTTACTTCCCGTCAGATCCGAATAAAGTTAATTTTGGTCTCATCAGTGAACATAATGTTCTCCCAAAAAGTCTGTGGCTCATTAAAGGCCGGGACACACATATTCGCACAGTGTCCGCAGCGCATCCGCACCGTGTATCGGACGACACACGAAGAGAAAGTAAACAAGTACAATTTTACCAGTCAGTCGCCACATTTCCGTGTCCGCACCGGGTCAAATTACTTGAGTTTTGTTTTGCTAGCTAGTGCTAGTGGGACGGGTGGCTTGAAATTTATTGAGGGCACGCTGGACAAAACGAAATACCTGGACATCCTGAAGAGAAACCATTCAAAATCTGCGCAAAAATTAAACCTAACTTCCCAACAAGACAATGACCCGAAGTACACATCCCATATAGTGCGTGAATGGTTACTCTACAATGCTCGAAAGCAATTAAAAACTCCTCCGCAATCCCCAGATCTCAACCCCATTGAGAATTTGTGGCAACAAGTGAAGTCCCAGGTAAAAAGAACTACGCGTCGTAACAAAAACGAGTTAAAATCAACAATAAAGGAAGTTTGGGCAAATATCCCTTCTTCCTTTACAAAAAAATTGGTGGAATCGAGGCCTCGTCGACTAAAATTAGTGATAGACGCTTGAGGTGGCCATACTAAATATTAAAAAGGATACTTCCATTAGTTAGGATATCTTTATAAGCATTTTTCTGAAGTGTACGGTTAATTTTGTGTTAGTATAAATTGGTGTATTTTTTGTGTTTCCTTGTAAAGAAGTCACTAATATTATTTTTTTAATTCTCTTTTCATTTAATATCCCTTAGAAATGTTTATACTTTTATGTTAAATAAAAATTTTTAATAAGACATTTTTTTTGGGTATTTAAATTGCAGAAAATTTTAACATTTTGTATATAAGGGTGTACGGTCAATTTTGGGAGTAACTGTATTTATATTATGTTATATTAGTGAGGTTAATTCCCTTTATTCTAAAAGTGTTCCATCTCAAGAGGTAGTTTAAAAAGAATACATTCCGAATATTCCGAATGAATAAAGAAACGCTTCATCTGTCAATTCGAAACTTGGGAATGAATAAAGAAACACATTTTCTGTCTATTCCTTCTACGGAATGAATAAAGAAACACACCCGAAGTGATTATACTGGACGCAACGCAACGGAACGGACCGGATTAAAGTTTCAAAACTTTGGAACTTGAAGGAACCGACGGATGGAAGTGTCAAAAGGAGCATTAAAAGCAGCTGATTTTGTCATTTATTATTTAGCCCAAAATGTTCTTAGAGAATATTGAAAAATTATTAACCGAAGTGGAAGATAATGAAATTTTATATAATAAAAAATTGCACTGACATAAATATTTTAAGCACAAGTCCAACATTTGGCAAAACATTGCCGAAAAAAGTGACATTTGCGTACGTTCGAATCCGTCAGTATAACCAGCAAAATTCCATTCCGTTGACTTTCCATTCCGTTGCGTTGCACTGCGTCCAGTATAATTGAGGCTTTAGCTTGGTGTTGTGTTTTTAATCTTAATTCAACTTTCTGACATATTTCTTTATTTTCTTCTCCTAGCAAAAAGGAAAATTGTTTGAACTCGATCCAGTCCGAATCTGTTATATTCTTTGGCCCTCAGTAGACTTGTCCATCATATCAAAACAAAACCCCTTTTTATACAGCAAGGGGTCACATGAAAGATATTAATCTTCCATCATTTTATATTATTTGTTCACCCAAACATTGTGTGGTTTCATCGTCGCTATCGGCATTCTACGAAAATTTGTTTGTAATCCAGCACTACTGCATAGGCAAGAATGGGCCCCAAAGCGAGGCAGTGTTATCACTCCTGTAATTGGTCCTGTGCTGTGTCAAATTTTTTGAAATAAACAAATACTCTTGAAAATTGATTTTGACATTATAGCTCACACTTCTGTTTATACGAATGCACCATCTAGACTTTCGGTATTATTGAATAACTCTGACAGTTTTTACCTGATTTCGACAAATGTAGGAATACACACGATTCTGAAATGTCATTGAGTACAATTTTAACTATGCGCCAATATACCCTGAAAGCTCATTTTACAGTCTCTGGTGGAGTCAATACACGAAGCTGTCAAATTTCGGAAACAGAGAACCCACATGCCATTTACGAAACAGCACTGTACGACGAGAACGTCACTGCTTAGGCCGGAGTGTGCTCATAAACCATCATCGTCACGACCATCATCAATTTTACTCAAAATCTCTAGATGGTGTTATCGAAAATATTGGTGTACAGCTAAAAATTATAGTTAAAAAATGACTCCCTAAGAAAAAATAGTTCCCCGAGAAAAAATAAAAGATGGCCTTACAACGGGCGAACACCGGCTGTGTTTGAAACATAGTTCTCAGCCATGTGTCGGGCATCAAAAGGAAGTTTGTAGGACTGTTGTACGGGCGTATATTTATTGAGAAAAACATCATGAAATCTGGTGCTCATATTTTCAACTACGAATTTTTCAAAAAATTTATCAGAGCACTGCAATTACATAAATATTTTATTTTGTTTCGATTGGTTTTTTTCTTGAACCTCTTAAAATAACAGAATTTGCTACTAAAATATAAATCAACATCAACAACAAAGTGTGCGGAGCCTACACAAACCCACGACTGGCGAACTTGTTTCTCTTGTGCGTCGATAGCCTTTAAGTATGATAATGGAAAGGCCGATTGTTCATAACGAAAATGATCAAGTTCCCACAAACCAAACTCAACAATGGATTGGTGCATATTTTTTGTTGCCTCAAATTTACCGTCGTATGACCGTGTACAGCTCAGTACTCGGTCATTTAAATCGTTTGTTAAAGTTTGGCCATCGTGCGCCAGTATGTGCTCCCGATAAAAATGGTAACAAATTCTATGGCCATCATATGGCTTTTAAAAGCTGTAAGGCCATCTTTTATGTTTACTCATGTCACAAAAAAAAACATTGTAAATCTCAAAATGCTAAAAAACCAGGATTTTTCTTATGCTTTAAACTTACGAGTGCATGTCTTCTAAATGAAGTCACTTAAGGTAGTGGAGATAACTCCCTCTCTAGAACAATTTTTTGAAAATACATTGAGGAATCCCCCCTGACAATATTAGTTGCATAGTTCAACAAAGTATTTTATTGAAGGTCTGATGACATATAGGTACCAGTAGCGAATGAGAGGATACGAGCATAGAAGAAGATCTACGAGCCCTGGGTATAAGAAATTGGAGGTTTCAAGGCAGGGACCGACAGTTCTGGAGGAGATGCTGCTGCAAAGCAAGGCCAATAACAGGCTGTGGAGCTATTTATGATCTTTGAGTGCAGGTATACACGCTCATACCAATAGTAGTAGGACATTTTTGAACTGGGACATTTCAAATTTGAGCAGTCAGTACAATTTACCGTCGAGTACGGGACAAATGTACTGCATCGCCTAAGTCCTGCTCAAGTCTACTGGGAACTGTTAATCGAAAAGTTCTATTCTAAGCAACTTTTTTCAAAATTCAACAATTTCAGATACAGACCGATTTAGACACTTCAAATTAAGCATTTTTACCAGATATTTTCGCTAATTTATGCTATTTTATGATTATATATATGTACAAGTAAATTTTCTAGTTCAATTTCACTCGACATATTCGATTTCAATCGACATCGGGAGGGGATTCCCGGATACTAATATCACCATGTCATCCGTATAGGCAACTGACTTTATTCTGTGGTTCTCTAGTGTCTAAGATCTTGTCCATTACCAGCAGAGGCGAGGAAAATTCATTTTAACATACGCCGAGGCACGTCCCCGTACACTCTCCAATTGCCCCAGCTGCTTTGGATGATTCTAGTTTCCAGTATTCGCAGAATATATTCAGTGATTCCATTGTGGATCCTCCCTATAGTTTGTATTTTAGAAAGTATTCCATGGTGGTCGCGCCATCCTGAAAAGCACTGTCCACTGATCTGGTGGTGAGCTGCAGACATAGCGGCCTCTGTTATGTAGTTACGGATATTTAGGTCTAGCATGTGTGTGTTGTGTTCTAGGGTCTTTAGGACAAACAATTAATACCTTATTGGCGTAATATCTCTTACCGTTTTATGCCCGCGTCCGCAGACTTTCAGGATGAATATCACTTTGATCCTGCTCCAGTAGCCCTTATCCAGGGTGACACCTTGGCAGGTTTGATCCCGTAAAATCCGTCAAATTATACTACAACACCACAGCTTACATTTTTCTTTAAAATGTGTTGCTATATCTCATTAAACGGCTTAAGGAAGTGTACATCGTTTGGGGGGAAAGACGAGTAGTGTTTTCGAACGACCATCATAGATGTCACCCCCTTGCCTACACTATCACCCATTTTTAATTACAAAAGGTGTTTTATGTTTCTTTCATTCCACGCCTTCAATGAAAATCCCCTTAGGCATTTGAAAATACAAAGCAAGCACGTCAATCAATAAGGACTGTCAAATGTCAAATCCAACGATCATCTTCT